>JAJHZJ010000271.1:2481065-3081065 GCA_023548195.1 Bettongia penicillata ogilbyi | reverse complement strand
TTTGTTACTTTTGTTATTGATATGATCAATTATGTTAATAGATTTCCTTATATACAACTACCCCTGCACTCCATTTGGTCACAAAATATTATAATTTTTGTGATATATTGCTATAGTCTCCTAAATAGTATTTTATTTAGGATGTTTTCTTTCCTATTCATTAGTGAAACTGGCTTATAATTTTCTTTCTGTTTTTAATTTTCCTGGTTTAGGTATCAGTACCAAATAGGTTTAAGTGACTTGCCCACAAGCACAAGGCTAGTAAGCATCTGAAGCCAGCTTTGAAGTCAGGAAGATGAGTCTTAATGACTCTCGTCCTGGAGCTCTATCCACTGTACCATCCAGCTATGCCCCTTATCCCCCTCAGTATTTAGTGTTTGCATTTATGATTGTAGCTGATCAGCAAAGATGCTGGACTTTCTAAGCTCTGTTCCATCTACAACTGTATGCCTTCTGAAGAGAAGGTGAAAAGGTCAGCAAAACTTGATATTGCAGTAAGAAAACTGGTAGGAGGGGAGGGAGATAGAGCAGTGATGAGGCTTATACTTTTGTCCTAGTTATTGCTCTAGGCTCCTTACCTCTGGGAGAAACTCTAAGGGAAACGTGTTAACAACAAGGAAGTGCTCAGGGCTCTGGACTGCTTCTTGGCAAGAAGAAAACATATCTACATCCACTTTCTGGTAGTTTTGTCCATTTCCACCCCCATCCAGTAATAAGCAGGTGGGCCATTTTGTCATTGCAGAGATTGAGAAAGAGACCACGAAAGCAACTCAGTTAGAGCAAGGAGTCATAAAATGTCTCAGTATTAGAACTAGAGGCTTCTCTCTTTTTTCTAGCCTTCTTGCTAGAGTTCCTCCTTATTCTCTTTAGCAACACAGGGCAAAACCTGGGGGCAAAAATTTAGAGATGATTTCAGGAAGTAGAATGGACCACCCTGAGGTCTTTAAGCAAAGAAGAGTCAAACTTTTGGGGGGGAGGTAATAATAATACTAGATTTGCAAAGCAAATTACATGTTATTTTATGGGATCTTCACAACAACCTTGTGAGGTTAATGCTGTTATTACCTCTGTTGTACAGATGAAGAAACTGAGGTTGAACAATATCAAATGACTTGCCCAGGTAATAAGTATCTGAGGCAGGGATCAGATTCTTCCTGAATCCAAGTCAGACTCTCCATGGCACTATCTTACTGCACAAGTTTATATTATAATGAAGATTCCTTTAGTGTATGAGTTGGGCTAGATGACCACTAGTTTTCCTTTCAGCTCTCAAATTTCATGATTCTGTTTATTACAGAACAAGAACTGAATGAATTCCAGGAATATGCAGATAAACATCTATTAACCTGCTCTCAACAGGGGAAAAATTCATACTCTGACAAACTTTTTAAGTTTAACCTATATTATTTATATTTTCTTCATCCCTTTCTTAAGTCTAGATAATCAGCAAAGCAGTAAACTAAGCCCTGATCTGTAATGTTTGACAATTTCTGAGACATAAATGCCCACTCTGAAAATTTAACTTTTGACTCTATGCAGGCATCCTGAGCTAGCTCCAGTATACCCATGGTTCTCTTTCCGTAATATGTTGAATTACAATCAAAGTGACTTGTCATATGAGTTTGTGCATCTCAGTTAGGCTAACATTCACTAAGGAACTGATACAAGAGAACTTTTTTTGGGGGGTCAGACAATATGAGAAACAACTAAATAGTCACCACTCTTGAGCCATAACTAAGAGACCCTGGCAGTGAAAGAAAGAGTCATGGCAATTAGGTGGAGCAATTTATAGAGTGCTGACCCTGGACTTAGGAAGACATCAGTTCAAATTTGTCTTAGATACTTACCAGCTATGTCTTGGGACCAGTCACTCATTCTTACTTTGCTTATCTGTAAAATGGAGATAATAATCCACCCATCTCCCAGTGCTGATGTGAGAATAAATTGAAATAATATTTATAAAGTATTTTTCAAACCTTAAAACACTGTACAAATGCAGCTAGTCATTATTTTTATTTCACATATATTTCTTCCATATCATTGAAATAACTGAGTTTAGTTCCTAATTCGAAAGAATAATTAGTGGTACATTTCATCAGATTATTCATCACTGCATTATCAACAACATTCATAAAGCAATTTAAAGTTTTGCATGAGTTCTGTGTCCTGCTTCCTTTCTTATTCTCTTCTCAATCCTTTCTGTTGGTTTCTGACTCCATTCCTTGAAGCTTCTCTCCCTAAGGTTAACAGCAATCTCCCAATTGTCAAAACCCATGGGCTTTTCACCATCCTCATCTGTCTTTACCTCTCTGGAGCATCTGGTGCTGCTGAGCACCTTCTCTTACTGAATATTCTCTCCTCAGAGTTTTTGTGATGACAATTTTTAATAGTATTTTTTCCCAATTACATGTCAAGAAAATTTTTAGCATTTAGTTTCACAAGATTTTGAGTTCTGAATTTTTCTCTCTCTCCCCTCTCCTTTTCTAAAAAAAAGGTAGGCAATTTGATATGTTACATATGTGCTATCATTTGAAACATATTTTCATATTATTCACAGTTGTGAAAGGAGAAACATCAAAAAGAAAAAAAAACATGAAAGAGAATAAATACACTTTGGTCTGCATTCAGAGCCCCTCTGATCTTTATCTGGATGTGAATAGCATTTTCCTTTGTGAGTCCTTTGTACTTCCCTTGGAACATTGTGTTGCTGAGAAGACCTGAGTCACTCATGGTTGGTCATCATACAGTGACGCTGATCCTGTGTATAATGTTTTCCTGGTTTTGCTCATTTCATTTTGCATCTGTTTCTGCAAGTCTTCCCAGGATTTTCTGAAATCTGTCTGTTCATCATTTCTTATTGCACAATATATTCCATTATATCCACATGCCATAGCTAGTTCAACCATTTCTCAAATGGTGGGGATCCCCAAATTTTCTAATATCTTGCTATCACAACAAGGGCTGCTATAAATATTTTTGTAAATGTAGGTCCTTTTCCCTTTTTTTATGATCTCTGTGTGATACAGACCTAGTGGTATTGCTGGGTTAAAGGGTATGCACAGTTTTATAGCCCTTTGGGCATAGTTTGATATTGTCCTCTGGAATGGTTGGGATCAGTTTACAACTCCACCAACAGTGCATTAGTGTCCCAATTTTCCCATATCCTCTCTAATATTTATTGTTTTCCTTTTCTGTCATCTTAGACAATCTCATAGGTGTGAGGTGGTACCTCAAAGTTATTTTAATGTGCATTTCTCCAATTAAAAGTGGTTTAGAACACTTCTTCATATGCCTATAGATAGCTTTGATTTCTTTATCTGAAAACTGCTTGTTCATATCATTTGACTATTAATTGGGGAATGACTCATATTCTTATATATTTGACAAAGTTCTTTATATATTTTAGATTTGAGAACTTTATCTGATATACTGTCTATGATTTTTTCCCCCAACTACTTGTTTTATTTTGAATAAATTTAGTTATGTACCTACTGTCTCTCCTGATTGAATGTAATCTCCTTGAGGGCAGAAACACTTTCACTTTTGTCTTTGTAAGCTAAGCATCTAGCAGAGTGTCTGGCACAAAATAGATTCTTAATAAATACTTGTTGATTAATTAAAATTATGTAATCGTTAACCCCTAACTGCCTAATGGGCATTTATTTGTGTATGACTTTAAAGTTTGCAAAAAGCTTTACATATGTCATTTGATCCTCATAATATAGGTCCTACAGATACATTCATTTCCCTTTTCCTATATTGAAGAGGTCAAGGGACTTACTCATAGGCATATAGATGAAAGAAAGAAGGAAGGAAGGAGGGATATGGAAAGATACAGAAAAAAAGAGATGTAGGAAGGAGGGGGAAATATGAGATATAAAAGGAGAGGTGCTGAAGTATATGAATCCAAGTATGGATAGCAAATAAATGGTTGGGGTCATTAAGCTATTGTGTGCACTGTTAATACACACATGCAAATGAGCAGATCTTATGATTCAATGTATACTGTAATTCTACCTTCCTTTTGTTTGTGGCCTTTTGAATGCTGAGTGATTTGGCTTTTCACAAAATAGCTTTCCTGTTTGAAGCAAACAGCACAGTACAGTTATACCACCCACTGACTAGTAGTTTCAAGAAGCACATTTTGTGACCAAAAAAATGTTACATGAACATGAATTATTGTTGTATTTCCTAATGAGTGTTTCTCAAGGACCCTAAGATTATTCCTCCCTCATTTTTTTTTTTTTTGCATTCCGCTTCAGTCTATGGGACTTAAAGCCATAATTTATTTTAGATTAAAATGTCAAAAGACCTTTCACATCTCTTATTTAACTGAAACCTCCATATATTCCTATGAGTCAGTCAGAGATTATTATCCCCATTTTAAAGGCAAAGAAATTGAGACTTCATAATGTTAAGTGACCTTGTTTAATGAATAATCAAGATGCTTGGATTATGATACACGTTTTCCATTTTAAAGACCACCACTTTTCTCACTGGATATCCATTAAAGACCTTCCAAGGAAGTCTCTTAAGAAGGGGTATTACCATCATTCAAGTCTTTTTAAAAGCACTTATAGGGATCTTTGTCAGTTTGAATTTTGCTTCTTCTCTTATCTCTTCCTGAGGCTTCAGATTTTGCATTGTCTGTCCAGGATGAGTATTTCAAACCAAGAGTCTATTCCTACCTACTCTGACTTTATCTTCTTCCTTATTGTTAACTTTGTTCTCTCTCTCTCTCTCTCTCTCCTCTCTCTCTCTCTCTCGCTCTCTCTCTCTCTCTCTCTCTGAAAGGAGATAGGACATTGATCAGAAAGCAATGAAAAACACATGAAATGAAAATCTGTGTTTTTGCTGCCCTTTCCTGTTCCCAGTGACATTTGTGTGTGTGTGTGTGTGTGTGCGTGCGTGTGTGTGTGTTGAAATTTGATGACAGTGCAGCACTTCTGTACCCCCTTAAACATAGTCCTCCTGGCCCCATTCCTGGCTTTTGGAATTCAAACCATGCCTATGCCACTTATTCTGGAACCTCTCTCAGTACCTGGGTTCTCCTTCCCCTGGAACACTCAGCTACTTCAGAAGTCTTTTTTAACTTGGAATATTCATCTGTAAAGCCCAACTCCTTTTCACATTGGTTAGTTCCTCCAGAGGTCTTCATTATCCTCCTAGCCCTATTTCTGGATTCCATATTTCAAAACTATACTCCCTCACCTCCACTTTTATTCCCATGCCTTCTCTCTGGTCAGCTCCCTTTTGGTATATTGTCTCTCATTAGAGTGTAAATTCCTTCAGGGCAAGGACTCTTTCTTTTTGCTTGTATCCATATCCTCAGGATTTAGCAAATAGTAACTGCTTAATAAGTGCTTATTTCCTATTCCACTGTCCCACCCTCCCTTCCTTGTTCCCTTTCTCCCTTCCTCCCTTCTTCCCTTCCTTGCTTCCTTGTAATATTTTATCCCAAGCTAAATTTGTAATATGTCATCCATCATTGACTCAAATACATGATCCCCAACAATATGTTTCTTTTACCCATGAAGGAGAAAGCACATCTATTCAAAGCAAAAGCTGTTTAAGCAATATAGTAATATAAGCAAAAATAAAGTTCTTTGTCATACACACAAACGTATCTCCCATTTCGCCAAGGCTGCTAGTGTATATGAAGAATACAGAGATGCACAACATACCTGACCAGGGCACTCGTGTAGCCAGGAAAATTTATACTTCAATTTTGTATGACTTGAAGATATTTCCTCCAGTGATCTGGGGTCTTTGCTGCTCTATTTTCTTTGCCATACTGCATGCTTCTTTTGCAGGGCCCAGTGGTAGAGACACTCAGGCTAGCTAAAGAGCCCTTAGTCATTTTGAACTAGTTATCTGATGAAATTCTTTTTGATTGCCTCAGTTTATCTTTTATCTGTGTTATTTTCAGAAAATTCCTTTTTATTACTATCATACCCTTCCTCTCAGCAAATCATTTCCCTAGATGGCACTGGACAGCAGAATGGAAAATACCAAAAAGAGATTGTTACCTTTGTCAATTCAATTCAATTCAACTAAAAAAACACCAAAAAACATTTATTAAGAGCCTCCTACATGTACCAGGCACAGTACTAAGCACTGGGATATAAATGAGAAAAAGACGGAGCTTACAATCTGATAAGGGAATACAATACACAAAAGAAAGCCAGGAAGTGAGGTACAGGTGAGGAGGGAGGACAATCTGGGGAGACCTGATACAGGGCATCTTGTTTTATGAAGTTCAGACCAAACAGAGCTAAAGATGGAAAATGGAGTGAACTGCAAACTCTCCATCCTGCCTCCTATAAAGGAGAGCTTTAGGTGGAGCTTCATGTTCCACCCTCCTGCCTCCCATCAGAGAGAAGAAGAGGCTGAAGAAGTTAGAAAGGTGTTGAGTAACCCTCCTGCCTAGAAATAAACCTGAGGTCTTCTCCAGAGTACTAGGGTATCTTCAACAGAATCAGGCTGAACATCCAACTTTATCCAAAAGTTGTCTGAGCCTTTACAACATATACTCATGCATAGAATATGCCCACTGCTTTTAGTAGTTTCCCTTAAGATCAACGAGGTATTAGAGCTGATATTTTGGGCAGCCAAGTTGGTTTTAGGGAGACATTGGACCATAAAAGATATTTAGTATTCAATATAACTTCTCGCCCTTTGCCTTAATGCTATGTCTCAGTATGCTGATTGAGGTCTTATTGAAAATCTGGGCTATAGGTTCTTTAATCTACTCCCAAATAAAACTTGAAATAATAATTCTTTAAATACGAATTTTAAGAGATAGCTGTCTTTGCAGACATTTTACAACTTCTATCTTATATTAGATATCCAGGACTCAGATCCAGCCTTTGACCAACTGGAAGGATAATGGGTGGTCAAATTCATTTTATGGACCTCTTCACTTTTGTGACTTTCCCTCCTGTATCCCCAGTTGCCCACTGTCATTAAATAGCTCCCCCTGCCCCCAGGACCATATACTTGGCTGTCCCATCAAATCCTACTTTTCCCAGGAAGTACCTATCATTTTAAAAGAGGGTAGGTATGCTTTTCAATTTGATTTATATATTTATTAAGGAATACTATATACAGTTTATATATCTACTTTTAGTGTGTATAGTATAAATATGTACAGAGCCTTACAACACATGGGGGAGATACAAAGTTTAAATATGAATGAGGTTTTGTCTCTTTGAAGGTCATGTTATTATTTGATATGTGCATTAGGGAGTTGCAAAACAAAGAACTGTAATATTGAAGGGAGGCAGTTTCTGCCATCTGAGGACATAGGGAAAGACTTCCTCAAGCAAGTGGCATTTTAGATAATTTTTGATGGATGGCTTGGATTTTAAAAGGTAAGAGAGAAAGAGAAAGAGAGAAGGGGGGAGGGAAGAAGAGGGGAGAGAAAAGGAGAGGGAGAGAGAGAGAGAGAGAGAGAGAGAGAGAGAGAGAGAGAGAGAGAGAGAGAGAGAGAGAGAGAGAGCGAGCATTTTAAGCAAGAGGATCAATATGATTCTAATCCTAATTCTGATTTAATTCTGATTTATTCAGTTTGGGTTCAGTGTTCAGATTTGCTAAGGCCTGGAGTACCGCACAATAACAGGAGCTGAGACAGGAACATAGACTGGCCCCAGATACTGGAGGCAGAGCAATTTGCCCTTTATTCAGTAGTCATAGAGAGCCACTGCAGATTTTTGAGTGGTAGTGACATGAAGTAGGCAATCTGACATAGTAAACAGAGTGCTAGACTTGGATTCAGGAAGATCTGACTTTGAACCTGATTCAAATATTTACTAGCTCTGTGACCTTGGGCTAGTCATTTAACTACTGACATCTAGAGTTCCTCAAAGGTTGGTTGTGAGGTTCAAATGGGAAAATATATTTAAGTTGCAAATCTTAAAATGTATATACACACGTATATATCTTATATATTAACTTTCAGTATTATTATTGCTTCCTACCTATACAGATCAGAAGGGAGCTTTCCTAGGTACTTTGGACTAGGTTACCCTAGGGGAGAGGAAATGAGAAAGATTATCACAGAATGCTTTTTTTCAGGTCCTGTACTGCTATGCTATCTGGCAGATGGAAGGGAGGCATCCAGCAATAAAAACAAATGAACTAAACAAAAACAGGGGATGCTAGGAAAGATCTGGAACTTTTTACTTGCAGCTCTCCCATCTCATAACTGATATGGTGGACTGATTAGGCCTGGTCTTTCCCCCTTTAATCCTCATCTCTCAATCTCTACGTTGCTTTATTCTGATTTTTTTCTTCATATATAAGTGATGATATTATCATATCATTTTCTATCATGTAATACCATATCCCTCTAATGATTAGTATTAAAATGTTCTAATTTCACAAAGAAAGGTATTTAGTATTCTACAAAACTTCTAGGGTTTTACCTTAATATTATTTTTTAATATGGTGATTAGGAGTTCATTGAAAATGTAAGCTACTGGTTTAATGATTTATGTGCCTATTAAACCTTTAACTAATACCATATAAAGGTATAATATGCAAACATTGTATGTATGTTTTATATATCTCTTTGTACCCAAGCTTAGTAATTTTAATTTCACAGCATTAAGTTTCAGTTATTTGATGGTGGTTGTTCTTTGCATTTACATTGTTGTAGTCATCATGTTTCTAGTATTTACTTCACTTCTATTTATTTCACTTTCCATTAGTTCATATAATTCTTTCCTGCTTCATTATATTCCCCAGATTCATTGTTTCTTATAGTACAGTAAAGTTCTATTACATTAACATAACACAGTTTGCTCAGCTATTCCTCATTCAATGGGCAACAGTTTTTCTTCCAGATATTTTCTATGAAGAAAAATAAAATAAAGGTAAGGGTGAGATTTCTGTTGCCCTCTCCTGTCACCAGTGAAATGTTTGTGTTGAACCTTATAGTGGAGTCTTTCTTAATTCTTTTAATCCATGTCTCTAACATGGTTATGACATAGTTCCCTGTCCCAACCCTCTCCCCCTTATATGTGTTCCTCCCAGTCCTGTTCCTAGAATTTTCAAAGTTATGTCCATTTTTAAGTCCAACTCCCTCCTTCTATTGGTGACATATGTATGTGCATATACACATATGTATATGCACATATATGTATTATAGATATGGGACTTTTATTGTTATCAATGACTTTTTTGGAGTATATGCCTAGCTGAGGGAATTTTTGATAAAAGGGTATGAATATTTTTGTCACATTCTTAGCATAATTCCTAATTGCTTTCCAGAATATTTGCTCTAATTCAAAGATCTACCAATAGAATATTAGTATCCTCATCTTTCCACAAAGATCCTAACATTGAAAAGATTTTAAAATCTCCTTTTAAATAACAGTTTACTTTTTCCCCAGTTTCAAGTAAAAAACAATTTTTAACATTAAAAAAATTTTTTTTGAGTTCTAAATTTTTTCTCTCCCTCTTTTTTCTATACCCTCCTTAAGATAGTAGGCAATCTCATATAGATTATACATGTGGAATCACACAAAACATAGTTCCATATTAATTAGAACCGAAGAAAAATAAAAAGGGAAAAAAGAAAGAAAAGAAAAAATGAACGTGAAAAACAGTATGCTTCAGTCTACATTTAGACTCCATCAGTTCTTTCTCTGGAGGCAGATACCATTTTTCATCATAAGTCCTTTGGGACTGTCTTAGATCATTGTATTTCTGAAAATACCTAAATCATTCATAATTGTTCATTATACATTATTTTTATCACTGTGTATAATGTTCTATTCCTCCTCACTTAACTCTGCATCAATTCATATAAATCTTTCCAGGTTTTTCTGTAATTATCCTCCTCATCATTTCTTATAGCGTAAAAGTATTCCACTACAATCATATACTACAACTTGTTCAGCCATTCCCCGATTGATGACCATCCCCTCAATTTCCAATTCTTTGTCACCACAGAAAGAACAGCATTTTTGTACAAATAGGTTCCCCCCCACTTTTAAATCTCTTTGGGATATAGACCTAATTTGCTGGATCAAATGGTATGCAGTTTTATAGTTGTCTGGGCATAGTTCCAAATTGCTCTCCAGAATGGTTGGATCAGTTCACATCTCTACAAACATGCATTAATGTCTCAATTTTCCACATCCCCTCCAACATTTGTCATTTTCTTTTTTTGTCATACTAGCCAATCTGATAGATATGAGGTGGTACGTCAGAGTTGTTTTAATTTGCATTTCTCTAATCAATAGTGATTGAGAGCATTTTTTTATGTGATTATAGATAGCTTTAATTTCTTCATCTAAAAACTGCTGTTCATATCCTTTGACCATTTATGAATTGGAGAATGACTTGTATTCTTAAAAATTTGACTCAGTTTTCTATATATTTGAGAAATGAGGTCTTTATCAAAGATTCTCCCTGTAAGTTCTCATCTCCCTGACAAGTTTTCTGCCTTTCTACTAATCTAGGTTGCATTGGTTTTGTTTGTGCAAAACCATTTTTTAATGTAATCAAAATTCCCCATTTCACATTTTGTAATGTTTGCTGCCCTAGTTTTTCTCTTAAATTCTTCCTTCATCCATACATCTGACAGGCTCCCCTAATTGGCTTATACAATCGCCCTTTATGTCTAAATCATGTACCCATTTAGATCTTATCTTGGAACCCTTACAATCTATTTTTAAAATTTTCTTTTTATTATTATGCACTTAAAAATAACATGATCATTTCTATATTCAAGGAATTCTGAAAAATAATGTGTGAAACCACATATCTGTAGTATTTTTGTTTGTTTGGGAAGAATAGGGGTGGAGGTTTATTTAGGACCTGACCTTCTTTGGGGGTTTGGAATAATGTCTGGATAGAGATGTACTTACGGTTTAGCTTCATTTCTTCAATGCAAAGACAGGGACCTTAGGAATAGTAGGGAAGTAGAACAGATTTGCAGATGTTTCATTGTGTCCCTTATGTATGTATGCTGATAGTTTTTTTAGATTCAGTGAAGCCTGTAAGCATGGATAATAATTGTGTTTCTATTTCCTGAAATACAAATCTGACTAGGACACAACTCAAAATTAAATTGCCATTTTTGACTGCCGAGTCAGACATTTGACTCATATGGAGGTTTCTCCTTGTCCAACAAGGACTCTGCTCAGACGTGTCTCCCCTATACCATGTTTGTGCACTTGAATTTTGGAATGCCAGAGTACATTTCATCATACTTTACTCAGCTTTTATTTAAGCTTATCTTTTTTTCATCCTGACATTGTCATTCAACTTTTTAGCTGCTTTACCCAGCTTTACATCATCTGAAAACTGATTAAGCATGTCACATATGCCATCATTTAAGTCAATGATAAACATGTTGGCCAGAACAGAATCAAGATAAAAACCTTGGGGCCCTCCATTAAGGGTCTTTCTCAAGGTTGACTGTGAGGATTATTTGAGTCTAATCATTCAACCAGTTTAGAAGTCACATAAGTATATTCTTCTTTGGCCCCTGTTACTCCATCTTGCTCAGAAACACATAATAAGTTACTCTGCGTAGTGCCTTGGGATACTGTGTGTACTTCTTTCATGGCCTTCCCTTAATTTATCAGACTAGTTACTTAATAAAATAACTTTATTTTGGGTTCACTCATCCTCGATAAATCCTACCTAGGTACTGTAAAAACACACCAATGCAGTCTTTCGTATAAGAAAAAAAGCAGTATGTTGGGAGTGGTGGATAGAAAGCTTTAGTTAGGGAGAACTTAATTCAAATTGTACTTCTACTCTTAGTAGCTTTTGACCATGAAGAAGTTACTTCATTTTTCTGGGACTTAATTTCTTCATCTTTGAAATGAGGATGATACATGCTAGACAGAGTTGTCTTGAAACTTGAAATGTATAACATGTAAATCATTCTTCATATTTTAATATGTCTAGCATTAGTATCAAAGTGTTTTCACATATCACTACACTACATCTTCCTATACTGGAAACACTGAATACAAAGTCATAAAATATGTTTAATCATTAGACCATAACCCTTCTCTAGGTTCCTACTGGTATATTTTCAACTAGCCTTGCCAGCAACAGAGTCTGTAGTTTGCTCATTACTATATAGATTTATCAAGAAAAGTTATTTTTACCTTTTTTTCCCACCTGGAATCAAATTTCACAGTGAGCATAATCAATGTTAATTTTTCCCTTTACCAAAGGTGGTTGTTGTCGTTTTTGTTTTTTGCTAGGATGCCATCAAGTGTTATGATGAAGGCTGTTCTACTACCATGTCCCCATTCTGTAGTTAAGTGGGTGGGAGAATCTTTAATTCTCTATTAAATGTCGTTGAAGAGAACAAGCAATGCAGAGCTGAGATACCAAGGAGAAATTCAAATGACAGTGTGTGTGTGTATATATATATATATATATATATATATATATATATATATATACATGTGTGTGTGTGTATTATATATACACATATATATTATTTATTCATAATGAATTTTAAAGTTTTCTGACATGAAAGCAGTGAATTTTGACAGCATAGTCATAATACAAAGATCACAACTGTCTGTGAACTTTGCTCATGGTTCAGTCATTTGCCGCTATAGACTAATGATTTCACCCTTTAATAAGGCACTGGTTCATTTATATATTACCAGGTACTGAAGATCACTAGAAATGCAATCATATGTGGTCCCTGCTCTTATTGAGCTTAAAGTCTGCTTGGAGCAGACACTAAGAGCTGGCATTTATATGGGTTTGAAAATGATGCTAAATATATTATCTCATTTATTGTTACATCAAACTTCCAAAACAAGGAGCCACAGTTATTATAATCTCTGCTTTACGGATGAGGACACAAAGACTCAGTGAAGTTAAGTGAGAGACTCTGGCAGGGAAAATGCCTTTCTTACAGTCACAAAACTACTATCAGATGTTAGCCTCATTTTCAGATCTATTGACTCCAAGCCCAGCGCAGTCTTCACTAAAAGAAAAAAAAAGGTCTTTCTTAAGGTAATTCAATTCATTTCAACTGAGCTTTCCTCCTGAACTGTAAACTGTAAACTCTTTGAGGGTAGGCCTGTCTTTTACCTCTCTTTTTATTTAACCCCAGTGTTTGGCACATAGCTGGCTTGATAAATGTTTATTGACTAACTGAATTGAACCAGTATTTTTTAAACACTCATATGTATTAGAACATGCCATGTAGTTGCAGATACAGAGGGTTAAAATAAGGCCTTCTTGGCCTCATGGGGACTTAGTCTACTAGAAGGATAGCATGCATACCTAAATAACCATAATGCTAAATCATATATGGACACAGCGAGATAGATGCAATCATAGTGATATGTGCCATCTGAAGTGGGAAAGGTAGTTAGAACTTGTGACATTTGAAATTATTAAATCATGGTTTTAGAGCTGGAAGAGGCCTTAGTGACTTTTTAGTGCAACTCCCTCATTTTACAGATGAAGAAACTCAGCATGCTTAAGTGACTTGTCCTAGTTCATACAGATAGAAGAATACTAAAGGTAGGGGATTACTAAGACAGAATTTGTATACATTAAAAATGAAATAATAGCATGAAATCCATAACTTTGAGTCCCTAGTAGTATAAATTCCAAATACATGTTATATTTATATATAAATATACATAGTTATATATAACTTCTTTATATATGGGAGAAATTAGTGTGGCCAGGAATGATTTCATGATAAATTGTGGAACTTATTCTGGACCTCAATTCTTCATCTCATTTTAAGTACCATTAATGGTTTCTCAGTAAAGGGAATATCGTGTTCACCCCAGTGATTTGTGCATGCCCTGTGGTGGCAGATTGAGTCACCGCTATGCTCTTTATGTTTACCACGGAATCAAGTACCTTCTGTCCATCCGCTCCCTTTTTCTCTGTGGAGTGATACCACTCATTTTCTAGATCTGGAGGAAATTTAGAGGCTAGCTTGTCCAACTGCCTCGTTTTATAGATGTGCTACCTAATTGAAATTAGTTTGTATTCACCAACCCTTGGCTGACCCACATCCTTTTTGAGCATGTTTAATGTCACATGGGTCAACCAAGTTAAGTTTGGAAAAAATAGACTGGAGCCAACTTGTAGAGGGCCTCAGATGCAAGGCTAGAAGTTATGAGCATTATTTTTAGGAAGTCAGTGAAGGTTTTTGCAAAGTAGAGTGCATTAGGAAAATTTGTGTGACAACAGTGTACAGGATAGATGGAAGTAGAGAGACTAGCAGAAAAAAAAAGAATTTAAGTGTTACTTCATTAGTACAGTTAAAAGCTTATGAGGTTTTGAACTGAGTTGTGATCAGAGGAGAGGGGAGAGATGGAAATGATATTTTGTAGGCATAGACAATAGGACTTAGCAACTGGAAAGAGAGAGGAGTCAAAAGTAACACTGAAGCTTTGAGCCTAAATTACTAAGAATGAGGGCACATCATGGCACTAAAGAAAGAGCTCTGGATTTGGGTCACAAGGCCAGGGTACAAATTATGGCTCTTCTGCTTAATAGTTGTGTGACCTTGGGAAAGTGACTTAATTTCCATAGTCCCATTTTCCTTATCTATAAAATGAGGGGGTTGGATAAGATGACCTCTAGTGTCTCCTAGTTCTTAAATTGTGAGCCTTTGGTTGATAGGAAAAGGGAGGTCAAAAAGAGGAACAGATAAAGATAATATAATGAGTCTAGTTTAGGGCATATTGTGAGAGGAAGGGAGGAAATCCAGGTGGAACTGTTCAATAAGCAGGTGGAAATATAAAACTGGAACTCAGAAAATAGGCTGGGACATAAGATACAGATGTGGGAATTACCTCAACAAAGGAACTATAATTAGACCTATGGGAATGGATGAGATGCCCAAGAATACAACATAATGAGGAGAAAAATGATATTGACAGAGTCTTCAATAGAAGGGAGACAGGAGGGGTGGGAGAAGAATCAGGATTGTCTAATCACAAAAGTCAAAGGAGAGAAGGTATTAAGTAAGACAGCAAGATAATCGACAGTGTTAAAAGCTAGAAGGAAATTAAGATAAAAGACCTTCAAAGACTCAATAGTCAACTCTTGGTGGGTTTGAACTTGGCTAATCCAAGATTGTTTGGTATACTACCTTTGGTAATTCTTTTTTTAATTTTTTTATCTTTCCCTACTATTTGGAAAACAAAATTAGAATGTAGGTCTTATATCAGGCCAGTTGTCTTGAAAATGGAAGCCAACATTATTATTTCTGGAGAACAAAACACAAAAATGCCCTTCTTAGACAAAGCTAAGTAATATTTACAATTTGTTTTGATTTGTCTTTTGGTTGGGATTTTTTTGTTCTGCCTACCTCCTCCATTAATGTAGATAATGGAGGATTGATTGGATAGGCAACGTAATAGGGAGTCTGCTGAAATTAGAGTCAGATCCTCTTTCCAATAGTAACTCAGTAAGTCAGCTTGAACAACCTCTCTTAATTTCTCTCACCTTCCTGGATACTGTACTGTAATACTTGTTCTCCCTTCATTATAAGGTTGTTAAGACAACAGTACTGGGGAACTCTTAAAGTGTTCTGGGAATGTAGGGATAGTCACCTACTGTACTAATGAATAACAATATTAATTAAATAGATGCTAATATACTTACATGGTTGATTCTTATAGGGCTTGAATATTAGATAGATTTTTAGACTAGCTTTAACTTTTCACTATCTTGTTTAAAGGAGGAACATTTTGTTGGGCGATTTGGATTAGATGGTTACATTAGATGGGAAATTGTAAATTAGCTAGTCTAACACCCTCATTATGCAGATGAGGAAAGTAAAGCCCAGAGAATTTAAGTGAATTATTTCAGGTCACAGCATTTTAGAGATAGCTGGGACTGACACCCAAGAGTAGCCCATTGTCCTTTGCCTTATATAATAATGACTCACCCTCTTTTCCTCATATCAGTGGGATTCTTTTAAACTCCATTAAAGTCTTTAGGTCAAAGTAATTTTAAATTTAAATTAAAGTTCAAATGAATATTGGCTTAAAGGGGAAAAATCTGATACCACTTTGCTATTCCTAATAGCTAACCTTAAGAAAATTCCCAACATTTCCATAGCAATGAATCCCTAGACAACTCTTACTTTATATGTCAAGTTCTAACTGAATTTGCTCCAATATAACTGAAGAATAAATCCCAGAAAAGAAGGGCTGATTGATCTTTAGTTGCCAATCTAGACTGTACAATATACAGCTCTAAAGTCACTTAATTTTTTTATATTGATAACTAGGCATCACTAGTTTTATGTCAGATGTCATGATGTCAGTTTACTCACAATATTTCAAGTTACGTCAGCAAATCCAGTTATTAAGGTGATGCTTAGAAGTTTGACAAACTTTACAGTTTTGTTTTTCTTCCTTTAGATAAGTGCTTTGACCAATTTCTCCCACTAGGGTGTATAAGCAGTCTGTGAAATTTTCAAATAATATTATGAGGCTTCTATTAATTGTGCATAAATTACCAACAGAATCAGCCAGCTCTAATTAATCATTGTTCTACCAAACAAGCCAGCAGATGGAAGGAACTTGAGTTCTGGAATAAGAATGACAATGAAGAAGACCCATATAAATAGCTTAATTTAGGGTAGGATATGTATGCATGTGTGTATATAAACATACACAAAGACATTCACACACATATATGTACCTTGGACTACTGTACTGTATACACATATGTATTATATCTCATCTTCCTGAGTGAAAACATAAGACAAAGCAACCATAGTGATCCCCAGTGTTGCCATTATACTGCTCCTGCAGACTTGTTATGGTGGCTCATTATCGTTTCTCTAAAAACGGAGTTCTCAGCCTTTTCAAGATTACACATATACATGCACACCCACAGAGAGGATTCTATAATTCCTGTAATCCTGGTTTATAACTGAAGGTTTCTATGATTACTAGTTGGTTGTAAAGTGTCCATCCATAATAGGATAGATTAAGATTTTAAGGAACGATCAATCCTGTGTAAATTTCATTTTACTAGTCTCTTTCTCTCTCTTTTTCTCTGTAAATATTCCTCTTCTCTCCCCTCTCCTTTGTCACACCACTTCCTTTCCCAAAGTGGAATGAAGAGAAGGTTTTAAAATCAAACAAATAAAGCATGTTCAATGTTCTGTTGTTTCTCAACTGACTTGCTAAATTACTAAATGGTAACATTTAAGCATATTTTAAGTGTACATTAAAGCATATTAAAGTGCAGTTCAACACAGTGATTCAGAATCTGAGTAACCCTAGGCTATTGCTTGATTCAATTTCCACAGCTTTAGAATGACTTTTTACAGAGGGTAGTATGTTTTTAAAAATCACACATTTAAATTATGTATGTATATTTCTTAGAAACAGATTACCCTCTATATGAAGGCATTTTAAAGTTTTGGAAAACAGATGATAATATGTAACATATATATTGTGTCAATACACATACATATATGTAAACAGATGTGTGCACTGTGCATTTATGTGTGTATGCATATATATATATATATATATATGATCAGACCAAAGTATTACATTGTTGCTTTTTATTACTGGTGTCTAAAGAGCTTTATAACTTGGGCAATTCTTATCTTTCCAATCTTACCATACTTTTCTCTTCCCATCAGGCACTTTTCACTCTGGCCGTACTGGCACACATACTGTTCCTCACACAGGACACTCTTATCTCCTGTATCTCCCTCATGCCTACAATGTTTCCCCACCTCATTTCTACCTCTTGGAATACGGAATTTTCTTCGGAACTCAGATCAGACTCCATCTTCAGGAGCTCTTTAGTTTCCTGGTTCCCCTAGTTGCTAGAACTTGCCCCTCTAAGGTTTTATTTAACCTACTCTATATGGAACTTATGTATTTATTTTCATTGTTTCTCTCTCTCATTTGAATGTAAACCACTTGAGTACAGGGACTGTTTTTGTTTTTCTTTGTATCCTCAGTACTTAGCACAGTGCCTGGTACATGGTAAGTACTTAATTAGTGTGTGTTGATTGATTGATTCTCAGTGATACTAAAAAACATCTAGTGGAAGTTATCTGCCATGAGAAAGAGCATAAACAAAGGGCAAAGAAGCGAGGTATATTGATTGATCTTGAAGACAAAAGGGAAGAGATTTATGCTGAGAACTAGACAGATCTTGGCCACGGAGTCAATTAAGATCTGAATCAAACACAACCGCTTATACTTACTAGTTGTATAATAATGGTCAAGTCACTTAAACTTCCTGAGCCTTATTTTCCTCAGTTATAAAATAAGGAGTTGGACCAGATATTCTGTAGCGTCTCTTTGAGCTCTAAACTATGATTCTATGATATTCTAGCCTCTCTTTTATTTACTCTTAAGTATGTCATGCTTCTAACCTTTCATTGTCTTATTATCTCTACCTCAGAAACAGAACATCATATACATCTAGGAGTGGGATGTAGGGATGAAACTGAAAAGCACTTTAGATAAAAGATATTACTAACTCTCAAAGATTATTATAAAAACAGACTGAAAAATTATGCTCAGTAATGGCTTTCAGAAGCAGCAAAATACTCATATTAAATGATTTATAAAGATGATGATCTAATAAACGGAATTGCATTTGGAATATATGGACCTCTTGTCACCTGAAATTTATTTGAAATATTGGTAGGTACATTGCATTTTTACAGGGTTTTTAGCATAGTACTTTTAGTCTATACCATAGGATGATAGATCACAATCTGGAAGAGACCTTAGAAGTCGTTTAGCCCAACAACTTTATTTTACATACACGTAATCTGAGGCCAGAAAAACTAAATAAACTGAAAAAATGAACCCAGGTAGTAAGTGGCAGTATTCAGATCCAATACCACTTGGCTCTGAATTACATATACTGTTCCAGTCTTCTATATTTCTTTTGTGGATGCAAATTTGATGTCCGGTCCTAAACTACAAACTCCTTGAGAGCAGGGACTGTGCTTTTATCCCTCACAATGGCTACCAAAGATAGTAAACGTTCAATAAGGAGATATTAATTAATAACTTAAGGGTGTTAAAAGAGATTTACCAATGTTTATTGCTTCATAGAGGAATACAATATCTTTTTCTTTATTGTCCACAAAAGGAGAGCCTATGGCTATTCATGATGTCTTGATAAATTATCAGTTAGTTCAAAAATCTCTTGGCATACAATCTAAACCAAGTTGAGGGTATCCGACAGGCCTTGGGTAACGTCTACCCAAGGTGGCACTGTGGAGTGCTTAGAGCTTGGTCAGACATCAAAGTCATTAAGCTGCATCCTGGGCCATCCCCAGTTCATCCTGACTTTCCTCTTGCCATTGGACGTTGATGACTGTGGAAAAGAGAATGAAGCTGATGACTTTGTGCAACGCAGCCTCACTTAAATCCAATTCATAAACAAATCAAGACATTACCCCAGATATCACTGGTCCATTTCCAAAAACAAAGGACAAATAACAACAATATAACTGCATAATTGGATTGGTCAACTGATTAATTTGATCATTACCTTCCTAATAAAGCCAGCTGGTTATTTCAATTATTCTGAATAAATTGGTAAATTCCATTAGAAAAGTATAGTCAGTAAATATTAGCTGTTCTCATTTAATCATTTATTCAGTTTTCAAGATAGCATAAAACTATTTTGAAGGAAGGGTAAAAACCATTGGATTTCAGCTTCCTTTTGTTATCTGACTTGGTATCCTGGTATTATCAACAGACTTGGAATCAGGAAGACTTGGTTTCAAATCTCACCTCTGATACTTAGAAGCTTTGTGACTCTGGGCAAGTCAACCCACTATTGCATCCTTTAAGTAATGCCTGCCCTAACACTTATCTGTGAAATGATGGAGGACTTGGTATCTTTGCTGGTTGTAAGAATTTCCATAATAAGAGTTTTCTACTCTGACAAAGTTACAAATCTTTTGATGACATGCAAACGTTACAAGATGTGAGCTCCATGAGGGAAGATACTGAGTGTTATTTCATTTTTGTATCTTAGCAGTGCCTAGCACAGTGTTCTGCACATAGCAGATACAATGCGTTAGAAAGTTGACATGATCTACAGCATTTTAACAACAGCAACACATGGTAAAATACACAAACTGATCTGGTCAATGTTTTTCCTCTATTCATGGATCTTACAGTTACCACTTTTTTGATTACTGGCTGGAACTTGTTAACAGTTGTGTTAAACCCCACAAGGGTAACATTTTAGAAAAGGAATATATCGTTATGCCAACATAATGATAAAGCTTATTTATCCAACTATTAATTTAAGCATGTGGGCTTCTATCCCTCTTAAAACCAGAAAATCAGAATAATTTCAACATGTATGTGGTCTTGTAGTGTAGTACAATAGAAAGAATGCTCTGTTTGAAGTGACCTGAGTTGGAGTCTCAAATTTCAGATTGACTACCTGTGTGTCCTTGGGCAAGTCATTTAACTTTCTTGTCCTCAGTTTCTTCATCTGTAAAAAAGGGGGGGGTTTGGACTAGGTGACTTCTAAGCTTCCTTTCTAACTCTTGTCTCTGATCATCAGATCCTCTTTCTTGTTTTCATATAGATGAGTATATGTATATATTATATATATATATATACGTATATATGTATATATACCCACATAAATATATGGGTGTATATGTGTCTTTTATATTTGATCAAAACACCTCAGTAATAAATTTTTATACACCAAGTCACAGTGGGAAAAACTTACCCAAATCAATCTGTCAAGCCCAAATAGTTGAGCGACTAAATCTATTTTCATTTAGTATCTTATGCAGAGAGGGAAGTGCAAATTAAGTCAAATAGCCCAGTAATTCCAGACAAAAGGCACTTGTGTACTTGGAGAGCTAAAATGAATGTGTAGGGAATTTTGCCTTTAATTATCATGTTAAAAACTTCAATTTACATCTCTCAGTTATCTGACTTCACTACTTATTTTGTACTATATAGATTTCTGGTAATCATGCATTTCTCAGTTCCTTTCTTTTCCTTTTAACCTGTCCTTTGCAGGAAGAGTAGCCTTTACATGGATGATGATGGAATATAGTTTAACTACCAAAAATAAAAGAACATGCCGCATTGATTTGTGAGCCCTCAACTAGAAAACATTCACTAGCAGAGAGACTCATGCCCCAGTGAACAGGAAACATGGTATAAAAAATAGAATTAAGCCTGAAGAGCCTCGTCAGCTAAGAGTGACTTCTGTGTATCTGGAAAGCCTGATGCTTTCCTTTTGTGGTGATGTTGTAGCCAAAATTCTGAAAGAAGCAGACCCCTCATAAGAAAAAAGAAGCCAAGAAGAACTTGTTTTTCTCATCCTCTTACCCATGGTATTTGGTTTGGTTTGGTTTGTCCTTGTCCAGTGTCTGGGTGCTGAATGGTTTAAGGATTTTGGATTTCTTAAAGAATGCTGCTTTAGCATTATGATAAAAATTCCCAGCAAGACCCCTTATGAAGAAAAAAATAGCACTTCAAGCAGAAGCCAAAAACAAGCAGCTTCACAGATCTGTGTTCAGTATTGCTAGAAGAGGCAAAAATCAATAGCCACCATGGGACAAGTTAAGACCATCAGGGCCCAGTGACAACAAATCTATGGGTCTAGAAGGTGAACACATGTCCCATAGAACTAGCCAGGAGCATGCCTACCAAGAGTAGCATAATGAAACCCTTCAGAAGGCAGAGCTGGAACATTCCTTCTTGTCCATCTAGTTCAATGCATACATTTTCCAGGTTAGAAAATTGAGGTTTAGTGGGGTTAAGTGACTTGGCCTTGGTTACAAAGGTGTTAAATGTCAGAGCTGCAATTTGACCTCTGACTCTAGGGTTCTTTCCATTTTATCATATTTTCTCCTCAGTAATGCTGCAGGTCAGGTGATAGTTATCTTTTCGTGGGAGTGCCCAGTCACATGCTCCTTCAGATTGCCGTGTATCTCTTATGAATGTACTCTGTTTTCTGTATGTGTCCACTCTTACCACTAGTATGCATTTGTGAGACAGTATGTCTCAGATTTATAAGGGAAATATTTTATTACTTTCTTGATAAAAATCTTTGCTTTGAATTAGTTGTCCTGTGGTTGACTAATAACAGTAAATGAATTGTCAAGGACAATTCATGACCTATGCTTTTTTTAAGAGGATATATATTCATGGAGTACTTGAACCTAAGGTTGTCATATTTGGGGAATCCATATGAAAGGTGAGGTGTTCCCAAGTGCAATATTAATATGAAAAAGGAAAGCAAGGAAGTGTGAAATTTCAAATGCATCAAAAGTTTCATCTTAACGTAGAATCAAGTATACTGTCGGGGATTTCTTAACTCTCTGGCTTATTCTTCAACACAAATAATCTAGGAACTTCAGTATCTAGAACTGCAGGCATTATCAGTATCTTTCCCCTAGCACCTCCATCCCCACCTCTATCCCCTTCATATATTTGTGTTTAATCAGTAATCCTTGTGTATACACATGGTCATAAGTAAGACTCAATATAGGAATACATTTGTTGAGGAGTTAACATTCATCAGAACTGATTCATCACCTCTTGACCTTCAATAGAAATCCTCACCAGCAAGCAAGTATCTCTTTGCCCTTCATAGTTGCAATCATTTATAGAACTGACCCAGGTAGGTCTCCAGAAGGGAGCACCTGGGGACTATTACTTCTTATTAAGGCTCTCCATGATTTTTGCTTTTTCTTGCAGCTACTGTTTCCTATCATTGTCAACAGCATAGCATAGTTATCATTAGTTATGGGGGCACCTAGTTGGTAAAGTGCTGGGCCTGGAGAAGGAAGACCCAAGTTCAAATTTGTCCTCAGATACTTACTAGCTATTTGACCCTGGGCAAGTCACTGAACCTGTTTGCCTCATCTGTAAAATGAGCTGGAGAAAGAAATTGCAAACCACTGTAGTATCTCTGCCAAGAGAGCATCCCAAATGAATTTGGAGAGTCAGACAAGACTGAAAATGACTGAACAACAGAAATCATTAGAGATACAGATTAGAAAATTATATTATCCATATAGATGTGGACAATCACTGCTCCCAAGTTGCAAATCCCTTTTACCATGGCCCTTGTATCTTTCATCACCTCTAGTATATGACAGTCATTTGGTAGTCCCCTACCCTTTGAGATCCTGGACAGTCCCATTTGCAATTTTCTGTATCCCCTAGCAGAGGGAAACAAAGCCCTTGTTTTATAGGAGGTCCTGCCTATTTTTTCAACTTGCAGTATCCTTTGATTCTCAGCAGATGGAAATCATTCCATTCCCTAGGGGATTGCTCTGTATCCAAGCATATAGAAGGAAAGAACCCCAGTGTATATCCCAGCAGGGCATATTTATAGACCAATATATACTTCAGACCTGACCTTTTCATTCATTACAACTTGTTCTGTAGTATTATTTTGTACAATGACCTATAACCCTAAGCCTAACATTCAAGAGATATTCCCCCCTTTAGGGTCCATTTCACCTAGTACCTTAACAGCAAGTCTTTCTAATTCCATATTGTCTTGTGGTGATTTATCATTTTATATCTCCTCTAATGCTTAGATGATATGTCTCATGCACCTTAGTGCTCTTAATGTCTATAGAAGTTAATGGGGAAGCATCCCACTCTTCTAATAGTCTCTTTTCCACATCAATTCTTCCTGGGCATCTGAGCAAATTTTCCACTGTTCCTTCCCAAATCATTTGGGGAGTGATTCTTTTCATCCCCCCCCACATTCCCATTTCTGTGTAGAGGGGAGAGAAATATTTGCAAATATCTTTATCTAAGGATGAAATAATGGAAATTTTTAAGAAACAGATCATATATCTTACTAAGTGAATAAACCTTAGAATGTTAGAGCTCAAAGAGCTTTTAGAGATCATCATCTAGTTCAGTCCTCTCATTTCAGTTCAGAAACTGATGTGATGCCTAGGGAAAAACTCATTTGCTTGTTTGCATAGCAACACTCTTTGCTGCTTATTCTGTCTAAATGATCTTGAGAGATATAGATAATAAAATTCTTTTCATTTGAAAAAAAAACATTTCATTTGAACAGCATAGCTCAGTATGCCTGATAATGGCACATTTGTGACCATAGTTCTTTCAATGTAAGCTAAAGGATTTTCTAATAAACTAGAATGAGTCACCTATGGACTTAAGGATGGAGTGTGTGTGTGTGTGTGTGTGTGTGTGTATTTTATCTGCACAACTAACTTTGGGGGGTCTAATTGTAAGATTCATCAATGGATGTTCAATTTTTCAGTTACAAGTCTCTTAGATAGATTTTAAGCAATTAGTAGTTTTCTAATCAGCATTCAATGGAGACAGTACATCTAGGTCCTCCTGATTAGTGTGAATAATGGTGCAGTGGTTGCATTATTCAAATTTGTACTGCATACATTTTCATTAATTATAACTTTGACTAGTACAATAGAAAGATCACTGGTCTGGGAACCAAGGAATTGACTTCTTGTCACATATCGCTGCTAATTCTCTGTATGACCACAGAGAAGCTACTTGACCTTTCCAGGTCTTGGTTTCCTCATCTATAAAACAAAAATCTTAGACTACATAATTTTAAAAGTCTCTTCCAACTCTCAACTCCTATAAGGAGAAGAAAAAGGGAATTAGAAATACCCCTTCAATGTCCAATGGAAACTTTGGAAACCAAGAAGCAATCTCCAGTTGTCTGATTATTTGGCATTTTTGACTCTTCACCCTCTGCTACATCCATCCTGACAACATCTGAAATTTTCCTTTCTTTAATCTGTCTCTTGTATTTCTGGACATCAGGCTCACTCTTCTCATTTTCATTATTTTATTCCCTCCTGTTTTCTGTGTGTTCATCTCTCATTTTATATCTCCTCTAATGCCTAGATGGTATGTCTCATGCACCTTAGTGCTCTTAATGTCTATCAAAGTTAATAGGGAAGCATTCCACTCTTCCAATAATTGTCTCTTTTCCACATCAATTCTTCCTGGGCATCTGAGCAAATTTTCCACTGTTCCTTCCCAAATCATTTGGGGAGTGATTCTTTGTATCCCCCACATTCCCATTTCTGTGTAGAGGGGAGAGAAAGATTTGTGAATCTCTTTATCTAAGGATGAAATAATGGAAATTGTTAAGAAAAAGATTGCTTTCGAAGAAGACTATGACATCAGAGAAATGATGACATGATTTGCACTTGACTTTGTTTTGAGTGAGGCAAGGCTGTGCAAGGACACCAGTCTCACTTTCTCCTCCTGAGCCATCTGGGTCCAGTGATCAGATAGTCATCAGGATGACTGGAGATGGCTCAGGATGCAATGGGAGACCTTGGCCTTTTCAGGCTAGGCCTTTTGACATACTCACTTAGAGGGAAGTAACACCCATTGAGTGAATAGGCCTCTTTAAGAAGTAGTCAGAGAATGGCCCTTTTAATGAACAAAAGAAAAAGGAAGGAAGGAGGGAAGTAGGGAGGAAAGGAAGGGAGGGAGAGAAAAAGGAAGGAAGGATATCTAGCCAGTAAACCCCAAAGCTCCAAAGGAAGGGGAGAGGGAGACAGAAGGGAGAGGATGAGCTGGGTTACCCAGTCCCCAGCTCAGGCAGCTTGGTCTGCTCACAGTCTGTGTTCATCTTTCGTTTTCAAAGAAGACCATGACGTCTGAGAAATGATGACATGACTTGCACTTGAACTTTATTTTGTGTGAGGGAGGGCTGTGCAAGTTCACCAATCTCATTTCTCCAGAGCCATATGGATCCAGTGACAAGATGGGAGATCTTGGCCTTTTTAGGGCAATAGGCCAATTATGAAGGGGCTGAAATGCCGAGCAGTAACTCAGCTTGGACTGTTGAGGCCCTGTGCTGGGGAAAGGACCCTAAAGTCACAAGATCATAGGGACACAGAGCCTGTCAAGTCCAACACCTTAATTGTCCAGATAAAGCAATGGAGGCAGATGTTAAATGATTTGCCTTGAGTCACACAGTTAGAAATTATCTAAGGCAGGATTGGAACTCAGGGACCGAGGTCAGAAATGTTTTGAGAGAAGAATTGGCAGAACTGGTTAAGACAGTTCCGTGAAAAGGAAGAAAGTCAAATAATTTTTTGCACCTGAGTAAGAGGAGCAAATGATGAAACAGGAGATTTCAATTTGTTAGATAACTGTAGAAAAATTCACTTAAAGATCTTTATTCATAAACAGGAAACTTTTCACTTGTTTGCCCTGCCCTTCACCCTCTCTCCTCCTTCTGTTTGTCTGATCTGGTGACCTTGGCTATTTCTTTCTTCTCCCTTTCATGCCTCAAATACAGGTTATGGGAGGATTAGGAGTAGGTAATAGATAGGAAAAGAAATCCATAAAAGATTATGTGACATGTGGTCAATTTAATTCTAAATTTGTGGTTAGACCTTTAGACTCTGATTTCTGTCCTGTTCTGGGATCTGGTAATGACCCCTCTCTCACAGACCCCACTCTACAGAGTAGAATATCACACAGGCAAAGAAAGGTCCTGTCCTATCAGTAAGACACTTCCCTTAAGACTTTTCTGTTATACTCAGCTGGAGTAATGGCTACTTAAACCTGGATAGTATAGTTTATTACCTCAGTAAATCTCTTCCATCTCAGGTTTCCTTATAGTACGGCACAGGGGTGGGGAACCTGCAGCCTTGAGGTCACATGTGGCCCTCTGGATCCTCAAGTGAGGCCTTGAGACTGCTGGTTTCCCACCCCAGTATACGGCATGACTGAACTTCTTGGTTATTGCTTGTTTTATCTCACATAGACACACTTAAAAATAGCATTAGTTGTCAGGAAATAAAAAATGAGCTTCCTGCTATGGCTAAGCTACTTCTAAAAGTGAATTTAGAGTCAAAATAGTAAGGAGATCATTCCTTCAACAAGCATTTATTAATCACTTAAAATTTGCAGGCCACTATGCTAAGCACCGGGGAAGATAAAAAAAAAAATGTTACATAAGATGTAGTTCCTATTCTCAATAAATTTGCAGTCTACTAAGGGATATAAGACATGCACACAAATTACATGTGATTAAATTACTATTATAGGAGAAAGGAGTGGAAGTGGGGGACCATAGGAGACTTTATGGAAAAGGCAGCATCCAAGATTAATTTTAAAGCTTAAAAAAAGAAAATGGATAAAAAAGTTTGTGTGTATATGTGTGTCAGGGGGACTATTCCAAGCTTAGGGGACAGCATAAGTGGTAAGGTGGTGGGAAATAAAAACATTTGGAGTAGGCCTCGAGGTCCCAGGTTCCCCATCTCTGATTTAAGGAAAAGTTACTGGTACAGTTGAACTGGAAGATGGGGAGATGTTCATTGGAGTCATAGGAGAAGCATAGTTCATGAGACCACAGTCCAAGAGATGAGAGGGACCTTAGAAGTCAAGTAGTCCCGGACTGTCATTATAGATGAGGAAAATGAGAGAGACTAAGTGACTTGACCAAGATCATACAGGTGGCAAAGTCACCAGGCTTGGATCTGAATGCTGGTCCCTTAAATCCAGAGTTAGTGCTCCTTGCATTGCATGTTCATACATCACTATTGACACTATATAAACCCAATGCTATATTGATGGCAATTAACGTGTCTGTGCAATATTAAAGATTTTTGAAATTACTTTAAGTATTTTGAATTCCATTTCACTGTACTTATCAAATACTTATTGAGGACATCAGGATTTATGGGATGGAAGACTTAGAGACTTTCTTTGTTCCCTTCAACTTTTCAACTCTCTCTAAAGTAGAAATTCTGTGCTAAAGATAAAGAAATTTCAGCTGTGTCCCTCATCTAGGATCTGTGTGTTTGTCCATTGCCAAAGAAGACCATGCCATCAAAGAAATGATGACATGACTTGCACTTGACTTTGTTTTGAGTGAGGGAGGGCTGTGCAGTTCACCAGCCTCACTTCTCCTCCAGAGCTATCTGAATCCAGTAACCAGATATTCATCAGGAAGACTGGAGATGACACAGGATGAGGCAACTGGGGTTAAGTGACTTGCCCAAGGTCACACAGCTGGTGAATGTCAAGTGTCTGAGGTGAGATTTGAACTCAGGTCTTCCTGACTCCTGCACTGGTGCTCTATACACTGCACCACTTAGCTTGCCCCCTTATCTAGGATACCTGGAATCTAAAAGAAGGTAAAAAAATCAGATTCACAAACTAACACTCTACCCTGAGCTCACTCAGAACACCCTCACACACTATGCATGACCCTAACTGTATTAGCCAAGACAAGGGGCCAAGGCACCAGCTTGGAAAGAAACCCAACTTTTCATCCTGTGTCCCCATCCTCTTTCTGGTGCCATGGAGATTCAGGCTCTAGGCTGTAGGATTTTGTTTTGTCTGCAACAGAGAACCAGTGCCACAGCAGCACTCCAGGCTGCAGAAACTTCCAGGCAATGACAACCAATGTGATAACGGTAACATTCTGTACAACAAAGAATAACTGCAGGAGAACCAAGGAAATCACATGCCTGGGCTTAAAATAGAGCTTAACCCCACTCCCCATTCTCCATTCTTCTCAGAGCCTGGGAGACCCAAACTACAGAAGTCAACCTCGTGTCACCGGTGTGGCCTTTCTTTAAATTGTCAGTGCTGGGGCAGATAACTGTGCATTAGAGGGAAACAGTGTGAACTTCTGGGCAAACGATAACAGCAGAAGGAAATATGGTCTCCAGAGCTAATAAATAAATTTGAGTATCTCGGAATAAATACCACAAAACAAAGGAAAATGATCCAATTCTTGATGAGTCAGAAGATGCTGTGGAATTTGAAGAGAACAGAAATATACATCACACTGCTCCTGAGTGGTTCAAAAGAGAAATGAGAATTATTAGAGCAGAATATATGGTCTGCACTACAAAAATAATGAACAGAACTGGAATCTATAGTTCTCAGTCTCACACCAAAGAAACAAAAGAGAAAACAATAGACTGGGAATGCAAAAACATGTAAGACAAGGAAAATCTGGAAGAGAAGCAAAAAGTCAATAGAATTAAAATATGCTCACAATGATAGCAAAGCAAACTGATCTCAAAGACAGGATGCATAGAGATAATCTAAAGATCATACTTCACCCAGAAAAACATGACCAAGAAAATTAACATCATAATACAGAAAATAATGGAAGAGAACTGTCCAAAACTTCTGAAAATACAAAATGGAATACAAATTAAAAGAATTCATAGGTGACCTGCAGAAAAATAAAACACTTCAAAACAAAAGCCAAACAAACAAAGCAAGGCTGCAATCTCCAAGACTCATAGTGATTAAATTTAATTCAATTCAGAATTAATAAGTCCTACAAGTCATCAAGAGAAGGACATTCAAATACAAAGAAAAAGAAATTTGAATACCCAGAGTACTCTGTACCCACCTGAAATTGCAAGAGAAATAGAATAATGTGTTCCAAAGAATAATGGAGCCCAGGATACAGCTCCAGCTGACCTATGCTGCAAATAAGAGCTTAACCATAAATGAAAAAAGAAAGATATTGAGTAATAAAGAGGCATTTAAATATTCTTAGATTATTTTTGTCTAGATCACCCCAGACAGCAGAAATGAAGGAAGGGTAAACAAATGCAGCACCAAGGACAGCAACAACATGAGAATAACAGCAGACAGTCCAGTTCTAAAGGTAGAGTAGACAGGGGCAAAGGTAGAAGTCAGGGAGACATGACAGGTAAGAGGCAGACCTGGGTAATCATAGGCAGAACATGGCAATATCCTGCCTACAGGTGCATCAGTGCGTTTTATGGAACTAAATTACAAATTGGGAGGGTAAATAAAAGCTGGAGAGGAGAGTGGGGGGGGGTTGGGTGGAGTATGTGATATGTCCTGCTTATATTGAGGTCTAGCAATGTGGGAAAAGGGCCTCATTAAGAGATGAACCTGTATGGAAGCGAGTGAGGAGGAGGGAAGAAGGATTGGAAAAATGAGGGTGAAGGAGGAAGGCTTTGCATTGGTATTAGGAAGGGGTCCCCACTAATGAATACACCTGTGAATGAAGAAAAAAGTTCTGTGAGGGGAGATATGAGTTTTGTGCTGAGTTTGAGCTGGAGAAATTTGAAAAGAGCACTCCTATAACCTCATTAGGGAAGGAACTGGAAGTCCCGAAGGCAACTGATCCCCAGGGTGAATGGGAGGGCATGGACCAAGGTAGGAGATTATGAGGCATAAAGGGAACAGAAAGTAATCTGGTAAATGAGGTAGATCAGTGATGGGCCGCATAACCAGTCTGTGATGGTGGTAGTAGTGAGGAACCTACCATGGGGCAGTTTCTTCTCTGTCACCTGCAGGAACTGGCATTGATTTGGGAATGAGGGACAATGAGAAAGGGGAATCCTTGGGGCAAGTTCAACAAAGCAATGGCAGAAACTGCCTCAATGGGAAAACCCAGAATGGATACCCAGAATGGAAGTTTTGATAACGTGAGGAATATCAAGAATAGAAGAATTAGGTCATGAGAATTGGATTTTACAGTAGAGAGAAAAGAGAAGATAGATAATGAAAAGAGTGAAATTCTCTCTAGAAAGGGATACAAAAATGAAAATAAAGAGAAATGAATAGCACTAGTTGAGAAGGAGAAGAGAAAGGGAGAATCTCTTTGCCAAGAGGGAAGAAATGGGGAAAGAATTACATAACCAAATAAAATCAAGGAAGAAAAGCAAACTAATAAAGAATACACCAAAGGGAAAGAGGGTGACAATTGGGACAGAGGATCAGGGGTGAGGGGAAGAGAACCAGTGGGAATAAGGTCATCTTAAAAACAAAAAACAAACACAAAGTAACTAAAGGAACAAAGGACTGCACTTACAGCAGAAGAAGGGAAAATCATAACTTGAAAAATACCATTAGGGACAAACGGAAAAAAATACATACCTAACTCTCATAGCTTTAAATGGATTAAATAATCCAATAAAACAAAAAAAAGAATGACATATTGCCTAAGAAAACAAAACCCTACAATCTGTTGCTTACAAGAAACACATTTAAAAAAGAAAAACATGAATGAAATATAATTGAAAGGTTGGAAAAATCACTATACTTCATGTAAATCAGAAAAAGTAGGAGTTATAATAATTCTGTGTGACAAAGACAAATAATCAAAAAATTAAAAAGGAATAAAGAAGTACATTATGCTGAGAGGAACCACATATAACAAACCAATATCAATAATAAACTTATAAGTTCCAAATGCCTTAGCATGCAAATTAATAGAGAAATATTAACTTAGCTATAAGAAAACATGAGCAGAAACAGAGTAGTGACAGAAAACGTCAATATCTTTCTTGCAGTCTTAGATGTTGAATATAAAGATAAACAAAAGATGAAATATAGAGGATAATAGAAACAAATCATAGATCTCTAACAAGTAATGATAGCGTATGTATTCTTAATTAAGCAACAGAGACAATTACAAAAGATAAATTTTGTAAATTTGACTACACAAAACTGAAAAGCTTCTGCATGGACAAAATTAATGTTCTTAGAATATGAAGGGAAGTAGTGAAATGTGAGAAAAAACCCACTTCATATCAAAATTCTCTCATAAGAGTTTGGTATCCAAGATACATAAAGAGAATGAGTGTATGTGTGTGTGTGCATATGTGCGTGCATGTGTGTGTGATTAATACCCATTCTCTAATAAAAAAGTCAAAGGATATGATCAAAGAATTCTTAAAAGAAGAATTGCACAATGTTTACCACCACATGAAAAGATGCTACAAATCACTAATAAGGAGAGAAATTTAAATAAAAAAAAAAACCACTTTTTAACCTTATTTCCTAAAACTTGGCAAATATGCCAAAAATAATAGTAGTCAATGTTGGAGGGGTTATGGAATAATAGGCACATTAATCCATTATTTTCGTACAGTTTGGAAAGCAATTTAGACTAAAATGTAGATACTAATGAACAAGAGATTCCATTATTGGGTTTATACCCTCAAGGAAGCCATTATACATCATATACACCAAGATATTTATAGCAGTATTTTTTGCAATAGTAAAGAATCAGAAACAAAATAGATGCCCATCAGTTGGGGAATGGCTAAACGAACTGTGGTATATGGATGTAATTCAATATTACTATGTTGTAAGAAATGATGTATTCAATGAATACTGAGGATGGGAAAATGTGAATACTAATTAATGCAGAGTCAAGTAAGTGGATCCAAAAAAATAAAATGTATAATAACTATAACTACCTAAATAGAAAAAATAGCAAACCAAAAAATAAATATAACAAAATTATGAAAGTCAAACATAACTAATGAAAAGATATGATATGACACCCCTACATACTCATTCATGGAAGGAGATCTATCTATCTGTCTATTCATCCATCCATCTAGCTATCTATCCATATATCTAATCTATGTGTTACACATTTATATGTTTTTGTACTCTTTCAATGTCTCAATCAGTTCTTCTGCTGATTTTTTTACCTCTTTAAAAAATACAGTTTGGTATATGAGATGCCTCTCTGGGAAGAGAAGGGGGAAGGAGTCTGGGGATAACTATAGTGATGTAAGTAAAAGAAGACATTAATGAAAACTTATTTTAAGAAACATCTATCCAGATGTGTAAAATATTTTGTTGGAGACGTAATTTCTACTCTTGAAACACTTAATGATCTGATTAGTATAGGCAGCACATATATAATAAAGAATAGGTAGACTATTTCTTCTTATTTTTGAACATTCATAGATTACATCATTGCATATCATATGTCATAACATAACATATTGTTATTTTACATTATGTCATGTTGTATTATATATTTCTAATTGCAAAATAAATAGTTCCTATTGGAAAATTTTATTTAGCTCTGTCACTTCTTATTTTGTTCCATCATTTCTTTGTATTTTTGAATGTTTTAAAATCTAAGTCTCATTGGCATTGACATTTACCTTTTTTCTCTGAATATATTCATCTTCTTCCCTTAACCAGTGAACCATCCTTTGCAGGAATAAGGACCGAACCTATGCTTTCACTAGTACAAGAATTTTCCGAGTAAGAGACCAGTCAGTATCTTCTCTGCAACTTACTATAGAGAGTAGTCTAGGGCACTGAGAGGGTAAGTGACTTGCACAGGGTCACTCATCCTTTTTGTGTTAGAGAGAAAACTTGAAACTAGGTGTTCACAGTTTGGAGATTAAGAGCTCTACCTCTTTCTTCATGTTGTTTCTCATATAGAACATCAAATTAAGAGAAAGAGGGGAAAAAAGCAGTTCATAACCAACCAACACATCAACCATGTCTGATAGTATGTGTGATGTTCTACATGTATAGTCCCCCACCTCAGCAAAGAAAGAAAGGAGGTGTATTTGTGTGTGTGCGTGTGTATGCATGTGTGTGTTATAAGTTTATAATCATAACAAAAAAATAAAATAAAATACACATACATAGCAAATGTCAAATAACTGTCATAGTTAGTCAATAAATATTTATTAAGCACTCACTATATGTCAGGTAGGGCAGCTAGGTGGCATAGTGGACAGAATGTTGGGGCTAGAGTAAGATAGACTTATCTTTATGAGTTCAAATCTGTCCTCAGACACTTACTATCTATGTGACCCTGGACAAGTCACTTACTCCTGTTTGCCTCATTTTCTTCATCTGTGAAATGAGCTGGAGAAGGAAATGGCAAAACATTATAGTATCTTGACAAGAAAGTCTCAAATGGGGTCATGAAGAGTCACAACTGAAAAATTACTGAAGGACAACAAAACATGTCCAGCGATGTCTTAAGTGCTAGAATAAATAAAAGTATAAAGAAAAACTATTTCTGACCTCAAGAAGCTTACATTATAATAGAGTAAGGCAAAATATGTAAAAACCAAAAAGAAAAAAGCTGAAAAGTATGGGGAGGAAGAGGGAAGAAAGTAGAAAAAGTCCTGTGGAAATGAGCCAGCAGTACAGCTAGGAGAGAGATGAAGACATCTTTGGCCTAGGCCTCCTCATTAAACTAGAGGTTTTGGGAGGGAGCAGTCAATCGGAAGGTGAGGTGTCAGTGACGGAGCATATCCAGTGTGAAAAGCAGTCTCGGAGTGGAGTAAGATTCCTAGAGGTTTCTATTACATGGCATAAACTCCTGTGAAGATGAGACAGCAGCGTAGTCTGAGTTATGGAGAGAGAATATTAGCACAGGATTTCAGTACAGAAGTTGCCATGGGTTGAAGCCATTGGAGAAAACCTAGAAGATACTACTTGACCTTGAACTTGAGGAAAAGGAACTATTTTGATAAGGGATAAGAGGAAGGTGAGAGGAAAACTTTCTCAGCTTGTGGGGCTGGGATAAGTATGCAAAAATAAACAGGTGGGAAAGTGCAAATCACATTTTAGGAATAAAGGACATTATATGACACTATAAGGCTTGTGATGTACTTTATATACATGACATAACTAGCTTAGTTTGACAGGAGCAGAGCCTTTGTGTAGGGGAGTATTGAAAAAGGGAGGTGAGATGTCAAACAGGAAACTCATAGGCTGTTAATTATCCTCTTATCTGAAATGATCATTTTTCCCACTCAGAACATTAATTTAACTAGCCATAATAGATTGAAGTTATGATGGTTTAATTGAGGTTAAACTGTGTTCTAGTATTTAATTAGGGGTGAAGAAACTAGGGAAATTATGAAAACCCTTAACTTTTATGAAGCTCTCTCCCAACAACTAGCCTAAAAAGTCCCTTCTTTTTGACAGAAAGGAACATCACTCTTTCCCACACAATTATTCTAGTACAGCATCAGGTCCATCTTTCAAGAGGGAGATTGAGAGGATCGAGGGTGGACTTCAAACTTTTTTTATCATGGGTTCTATCAGGGAAAAATCAGCAACTTTAAAAGCATTCAGGTCCCCAAAATGTTTATTAGCTATAAATCAAATACAAGTACCATTGTACTAATTATTGGGCATCTTGGTGGCACAGTGCCTGTAGTCAGGAATACCTGAGTTGAAATGTGGCCTCAGACACTTACTAGCTATGTGACCTTGGGTAAATAACAGCCCTGTTAGCCTTGGTTTCCCAATCTATAAAATGAAATGGAGAAGAAGATGACAAACCACTCAAACCAAGAAAACCACAAGTGGGCTTATGAAGAGTTGGATATGACTGAAAAGACCGAACAACAAGAAAACCAATGAATGTGCAATACAACAATTACATAAAATAGAAATTTTTAAAAGGTAAGATCAAGATGAAATAATAGTTAATTCTAGAGTCAAGGGTAAGTCATGGTATTTTGAGTGGATGAAATGAAGTTGTTCCCCAACACCGGGTTGGACACTTGCCATGCTTTAGGAAAATCACTTTGGTGTATTATGAAGATTGGAGTAGCAAGAGAATAGAGGCAATTCATATTGTCCACTGCAATTGCAATAGTCCTGGGGAGAGATGATGAGGGCTTGAAGTAGGACAGTAAAGAGTATAGGAGTGAAAATGAAGAGAAAGAGACAGGAACTAGAGATATTGAGGAGGCTGAAATGACAAGTTTGGTAGCTGATTAAATGGGGTATAAGAGTAAAGTCAAACATGACAGTTAGATTGTAAACCCAGAAAGGTGGTGGTGCCCTTGACTATAATAGAGAAATTCGGAAAAGGGGTGGGGTTAAGAGGAAAAATACTCTCATGAGGCATATGATGATGAAGATTGCAATCTATCATACTGCTTATCCTCATAGTTTTGTCAATTTAGAAGGAACTTCAGAAGGAATTTAGTCCCACCTCCTTATTTCAGAGATGCAGGAACTATGCACTTCATGCTGTCCCACTGAAAATCTAAAAAGGAGATTGGGACTCAATCCCTGTTCACTGCTTTGAAGTGCCTAAATCATGAGGTAATTTGTGGGGCATGTGTGGGGAAAGAAATGCTGAGGGCAGAATCTGAGTGGCTCCTATGTAGCTACTGTTATGAACTCCTGAGTCATTAGGTTCTAACTATCCTAAGGGATATGTATGTTGTAGAAGGTCTGACTGTCTGTGTTCATCCTCAGTTGTCAAAGAAGACCATGACATCAGAGAAATGATGACATGACTTGCACTTGACTTTGTTTTGAGTGAGAGAGGGCTGTGCAAGGTCACCAGCCTCACTATTCTGAGCCATCTGGATCCAGTGATCAGATATTCATCAAGACGACTGGAGAAGGCCCAGGATGTACTCAGAGACCTTGGCCTATTCAGGTACTCACTTAGAGTGAGGTAACGCCCATTGAGTGAATAGGCCTATTTAAGAAGTAGTCATAGAATGGCCCCTTTAATGAGCAAAAGAAAAAAAATAAGTAAATCAAGCTGGGAGAGAAAAAGCAACAGTTACTATTAATAATCAATCTGAAGGATGGAAGGAAGTAAAGAAGAAAAGAAGGAAGGAAGGAAGGAAGGAAGGAAGGAAGGAAGGAAGGAAGGAAGGAAGGAAGGAAGGAACAAAGGAAGGAAGGAACGAAGGAAGGAAAGAATCTAGTCTATTGGGAGTCTATATAAAACCTTGGGACAGGTCAGAATTGGGGAATGATGGGTCATAAGAGGTGAAAGGGGTGGTATGCTTGTGTGGGAGGCAAGCCCCATGATTAGATATCACAGAAAGGTAGGATGCAACCTATTTTTCATGTATCAATTAGTTGGTCTCTTATCCTTTGAGGACAGGCCACAGTTTCCTAGTGGTGTAAGGTGTCCATCTTGGAGACTACTGGTCTAGAGGAGAAGAGGAATAATAAAAAATATATTGGAAAATTTCAAACCATTCTTCACTACGCTGCAAAGGTGTCCATGATACAAAAAAGGGGTCTCATGGACTCATCTGGCTGTCTGCAAAACATTCCGTTTTCCAATGCTTACTTCTTATTGATCTCAGTCAATACAATTCTTTGATGCAGCTTTCATTTTCCTGCTCTTTTGCTCATTCTTCCTACAACTTTGCTCAAATGTCACCAGATGGCAGATATTTGCTTCTTTCTGATTCAGGCACCTTTTGTTGTATAGATTGTCTACTATACCTCGTACTTAGTGCCGCTTCCTGAATTCCCAGTCCATTTCTTCTTGTTATACACCCAGTTCACCATCTTGCTCATCAATGTATCTTCTCAGTGAGAAGTGATACAGTGGTAACCTTTAATTATATTAGTATTGGCATATTATTACCCTGACTAAATAGATTTTACTAATAAGGCAACATCCAAATGACATGTGGTAACTATAGTCTGAGCTCACAGCAAAGAAATATGCCATGATATAAAAATGTATGTTGTTTACTTATGTAAAAAAGAAAGCACACTATTCCTCAATGATGTCAATATGAAGAGATATAATTATCTGTAGGAACAGTGTCACCAAGTAGAAAATCTAGACTGAAATGCACTTGTAGATATATGTCATACCTTTGTATGAATATTTAAATTAGATCTCAAATAATGCAATTTCCAGCAACACCATAGTTAATTTTAAAAGACAAGTGAGGTCTAAAAATAATATAGGTGAACTAGAAAATGCATTGTTTTTTTTCAAATTATATTTTAAGGTCAACATGGATATACTCCATGTTAGGGGCAATATGGAAGATTTTAGCAAAACTGATTTTGAATTGAGATTTTCAGGGAAAACCAAGACTGGTCAAAATCCTTTATGACCTTATTTGACCAATAAATGACAGCAATTTTTTATCTTATTTAAAAAAGGCTTACAGTGGCAGAAAAGACAGAAAATTCTTCAAATAAAAAACTTCACGGTACAAATAATTTGTTTTCTGCAGAGGACAAAGAGTTAGATCTAAACCTTAGCAAATACCTCATGGCAAATAACTTTCCCCTCTTTTTGGATTATTTAGATACTTCAGGTATACGTCTTAATTTTACTTGAGTTACTCAAGAAATTAATTCAGTTCTACAATTGCCACTCAAATCACATACCCAGTGGTGTCCAGATGAGCCCCGAGGTCTTCCATTGCCTCTACGCATATAATCTGGTTTGAGCAAATTAGGGCACAGAAAAATTAAAATTAAATTTACTATATTTGCAGTCTTATAAACAAAAATTTCATTAGTAAAATTTCTAGTTATTAAAAATGAACAAATATTTTCTTTTACTTTTTAATTAAAATCTAATAAAATTAGAAGAACAAAGGAAGACCCTAAAGCAAATACTTCTCCTTATTTCCTTTTCCCTCCTCTTCCCACTCCTTGCTAATGAAAAATATTATCATCCCTTCTTCCCTGTTCTCCCATTTTCATTCTTTTTCCTTAACTGAGATACAGCATGTTGCCACTGAATAAGTGCCAGAATTAGGGTTGGAGAACTTGAATTCAGATTCTACTTCTGCCATTTACTACATGTGCCATGTGTGCCCCTGGGTGAGACACAACCTCCTTGGACGTTTTTTTTTTTCTTTAACTGTGCAATGAGGCTATATGACTAGATGAATAAAAATGTCCCTACTGTTTCTAAATTTATGATCCTATGTGCATGATACAGTAGATAGAATACTCATCCTGGAAAGTTTGAAAGACCTGAATTCAGCTTTAGTGTCAAACACTTAGGAGCTGTGTGAATCTTGGAAAAGTCACTTAACTGCTATCTGCCTTAGTTTCCTCCTCTGTAAAATAGGGATAATAAAAGTAAAGTTCTTTCCAAAACTTAAGGTATTCTAGAAATACTAGGTTAATTGAGTATTTCAAAAGCACTATATTTTTCACCTATTCTCCCTTCCTTTGAATAAACCTTCTAACAATAAAAAAAGAGAGAATATCCACCAATTTTCATAATAAAATAGGTCCTCAGAAGGGTCATTCTTTTCTAGCTCTACTCTGGTATTTGGTCATAAATGTGTTGTTCCATATATATTTGATTCAGTTCCATTCAGTGCAATGAAACAGTAGTCTGGCAGCTGGTCCATTTTCTCCATCTGATGTCACTCTTCAAGGCAAGGATTTTGGGGAAGCTGCAGATAGTGGTTGTCTAATCTAATCAGTATGGTGGGAAAAGCATAGCCTGATGCTATTACTTTTAGAAGTTTCTTTTTCATAGACTTCTCCTCTAGAGTTCTTCTTTAATGTCCTGTTCAAATACTTCATGGACATGTTGAAGTGGCTCTGCATTTTCAAAGGCTATTCTAGAGGAACTGGTAGATCATAGCAAACTGGACAGGATTTGAGTCTGGCAGTGGATTTTAGAAGTGTCATCCACAAACCAACTAAAGATTATTACAAAGTTGGGCACAGGGCCATGCACCTTTGAGCCATAGGAATTAAATCCCTCTATTGAGTCACAGAAGGATTATAATCTATGTCAGTGGAGGGACTACTTCCAATAGTAATTGGGGTAAAGAAGAGATAACAATCTTTATGCAATAAAATGCTACAGGTAGTATGGTCATGAGTCATGATATCTGACATAGGTATAGTTTTCTTAAGGTGACACTGCTACGTATTCCTTTGGGAGTAACCCACAGATTTTACTCCTCCCAGTTTGGTTTTGGCATACATTGATCACTGACTTAAGACTTGTCCTTAGGATTGGTTTATATAATGTTACTTATTGCTTTATAATTATTTCATGGGTGCCAATTTTACCTGCAACTAGAGTTAAGCTCCTTAGGGATGTAGAGTGGTATGATGGGGAAAAATGTTGAATTTGGTGTTAAGGGATATGAATTCAAATCCTAGATTATAAGGTCTAAGTTCATCACTTCTATATCATCTACTATTCCAAAAACAGTGGTTGGCATACAGAATGTATGGAATAAATGCTTGTTGACTGAATGAAGGCAAATATTCTCATGAAAGAATGAAACCTTGATATGTACTCCATTCTAATCATATTGACCTGCTAGCCCTTTGCCCCATATGACTTCTCCTCTCTTGACTTCCATGAATGGAATGCATTTCCTCTTCAATCATATCTCACTTGACACTTCCCCTAGGAGTATTTAATTTATTACTTTTTCCCTTTTGGAATTAGTCCACTTTATTCAGTATATGCATATATGAGACTTACATACTTCTATATATCCCCAGTAGAATAGTTTCATACTTGTATTTAGTGACCTGTGTAGAGGAAGTATTATGCTTATTGGATTGTGCTACAGATGAAAATCCTGAGCCAACATGTAGATATTATTTTTCTAATAAAAAACACTGCCATCAGGTTCATTACCTCATTGTGACTACTTGGAAGAAAGAGGGGCTTACAAAAACTCTCTCGTGAGGCTGAGAGGGGCCTTGGCATTAAAGAAATTCTTGGATCATTTGACCAGCACATATGCATAAGATCACAGAATTAGAACTGGAATAGACTTCTGAGGTTGCTGAATTCAACCCATTCCTTCTCCAAACGAGGAATCCGAGGGACAGAAAAGTCATGTAAATTGACCAGGGACAGGTAGGATTCTTCACTTCAATTTCAGAACTCTGTTCACAACACCACATTGTTTTTATGTAGGAAGCTGTAGAGAGGAACTAGGGAAATGCACCTAGGACTTGGTTTTATCTGATCTGAGAATGAGAACAATTTATCACAGCACAAAAGGAAGCAGAGCTATGGAAATAACTTAGGAAAATTCCTTATGGTATGCAGATTACTTTCAAAATAATGTAGTCACTCCTCCTCTTCCACATTGTTGTTCAGTTGTTTCTGACTCTTCATGACCCCATTTTGGGTTTTCTTGGCAAAGATATTGTGGTGGTTTGCCATTTCCTCCTATAGTTCATTTTATAGATGAGGAAATGGAGGCAAACAGGGTTATGTGACTTGCCCAGGGTCAAACAGTAAGTATTGAGGATGGATTTGAACTCAGGTCTTCCTGATTGTAGGTCCAATGCTCTATCCATTGTACCACCTAGCTGTCCATCATCTATAGAAATAGACAAAGTTGTATTTACTGAGCATATTATGGATTCCTGAGAACATTTTCAGGTCATATTCATCACTCATACATAATCCTCATCAATAATGACCCAAGGAATAAAGGAGAACCATTTAACATTGTTTTGAAGCTACTGCAAAGGTAACATAATTTGTTTCCTGTGTGATCTGACCTGCTCTTGTCCCTCTGGGTTCAGATCACTTACTTCTTAAGATGTATTCCTGCAGGCCAGCTTTATGCTGGTTGCAAAAAGACCATTTTAAAATTGTCCATTTTGCTTTCAAGGTAAAGAGTAGGCCACTCCACTTAACCATGGTGACCAATGGAGTTTTTGTAGGATATGTACCTTGCCTTGCAAAACTGTTATTCAAATGACTAAGCTATGAGTATTAAAATCACAGCCTGAATGATTTGTCATAATCCTCCATCATTTAAATCTGGATAGGCACTATAGGTAGGGAGAGACAAGTCTAGTATGGGAGACATTCATTTATTTTTATTAGTATCTGAAATAGATTGAATAATTACCTCACTATAATTTGAGGACTGATGAGATCAGTTGTGCATGACATAAATGCTGTGAATTTTGGCTCCTTCTCATTGCTCGAATTTCTTTCTTTCCTACTTCATTTTTACTTTAACTATAGAAGAATTAGTTTTTGCACTAGACTTTCACATTATGGGAAAGATCATTATGATTTATTTTTAAAGCAAAGACAGTTCCTAGTGACACTGACATGGGTAAGATTTCAGCCTCTGGGAGGTTGGAATGTATTTGGTCCATCCTCTTGTTAGCATTTTCTTTATTTAAATCTTTTGCCCAGTTCATTAGAAGATTGAAGACTAAGAGAAAAAGCACAGAATTAAGAAAGTGATTTAAAAATCTCAGTCTGGAGGACAAAAAAATGCACCTTTTACCAACTCTAGTCTTAACCTAACAGCTTGTGAATTTCTAATGATTATGAAGTAATATGAAAATTCTTGTGATCCATCCTTGAAAATCAGTGAATCCATCAGTCAGTAAGTATTTATTAAGTGCCTACTATGTGCCAGGTGCTCGGTTAAGCATGAGGAATACATACAAAGAAAAGTAAAAGACAAGCCCTGTTCTCAAGAGATTTAAAAAATTCTGATTCCTATCAGTAAGCAGATGTCTAATTGGAGAGTCACAAAGTTACAGAGTTGTAGAGGTACAAAAGACCTTAAGAGAATAGTCCAAATTCTCTCATTACAGATGATAAAACTGAACAAGAGTAGTTAAAGAGTCTGATATTATATGGTTGTTTAAGTTGCAGAAATAACATTTGAATTCTTATCCAGTATTCTTATTATATCCATCCTAGGGTCCTGACATTAGGATCTATTTCTACGGATTTCAAATTTAGTGATGACAGGGTGAGGAATGATACATTGCATATAGTCTATGAAATTCTGTTTACAAAGGTAAAGCTAAAGGAACAAAAGAATATTTATCTGAAATAAAATTGAAACCAGGCATCAGTTTTGATAAAATATTAATAAGATGACATCTAGGTTATACTAAATGTAGAAGTTCATTAGTATTTCATGACAGAATATGTTGAAATGCATAGAGAAGCAAATATATTATCTGCTCCTTGCTAGGATAAAGGGATTTCTTGTTTTAGAGAAAGAGAATAAAAACTGTGAGGAATATGGAGTGAATATGATCTAGTTTGAAAAATGTGATTGCCTTCAAAAATAAATGTTTAATTCACATTTCTTCTTTATACCTCCTTCTTTTACTCCCTCCCTCCTTTCCTTCCTCCCTAAAAAATTGTTTTTGTTAATGAAAGAAAGGTTGAAACACAGAGGTTCTTGATATGATTTGTATAAAATATTTTTATAGCATTGCCCAATTAAGAGACCCATTAATTTGATATCATGCCAATTTAATTGAGAGAACATTATATTAGAGAACTATTGTCCTTTTTACATAAAATTTGTACATCAGATATAAAATAGATGCCCAATTAGTTATTGTTATTACAAATATTACATGAATGAAAATCAGGGCTGATATCTTGATGAAAAATATTGATTTAAATTTATAGCAAATAAGACATGTTGGGTTAAAATTAGCATAATTTGTATGAAGCAGCATGTGTCAGAAAATAAACATTTGTTTTCTCAAAGTAAAGGTCCTTAGATAATTTTCTATTAGATCTGTAAATCCTATGGTGTCACCAATAAATAGTTTGTTTCCTGGGGTAAAAATTTATATTCTAAATTTTCCAGTGGCAGATTCAGTATAGTCACCTGTACAGAGTGCTTAGATTATCTTGAGTGTAGGTTTATTAACAATAATAATTAATATTTATACAACTTTAAGATTTGCAAGGTTCTTTATGAATATTATCTAACATCCCTAGGAAGTATATGCTTTTTATATCTTCATTTTATATATGAGGAAACTTTAGTTTAAGTGACTTGTCCAGAGTCATATAGCTAGGAAATGTCTGAGGCAGCATTTGAACTCAAATTTTCCTCACTCCAGGTCCACTGATCTATATCCATTGAATAGTTTCAGGGTCATTGTTTTAAGTAGCAATTTTTGTTGCCTTGATAAAAAAATCACTAACTGTGCACAAGTGTCATAAAATATGCCTTTGCGAATACAGAGAGAGAAGGGAGTGAGGAGAGGAGAGATAGAGTTGCTTGATGTGTACAGGGACAAGAAGTGTGATGCCATCTGGTTTGTGTTTCAGATGTTTCAATTGTGTCTTCATGCCCACATTTGGCTTTTTCTTAGCAAAGATACTGGAGTGCTTTGCCATTTCCTTTTCCAGCTCATTGTACATATGAGGAAACTGAGTCAAACAGGGTTAAATAATTTACCCAGAGTCACAGCTGGTAAGTGTCTGAGGCAGGATTTGAACTCATGAAGATGAGTCTTCCTGATTCCAAACCCAGTCCTTTATTCACTTCATCATCTTTCAAGGCTTTAGTATTTTTTACCGGAAAAAATGAGGCAATGAGATTAGATCCCTACACTTTTTTTTCAGTTCTGTCATTTTATGAACTTTGAGCCACTTATACTATCTCAAAAAAATAGAACCTTGCTAAAATCTTAGTGAACTGTGGAGCCATTAAATGGTTTGGCCATAATTATTTTTTTGTTTGTTTGTTTGGTGTGGGTGGGGATTGGCACATAACAAGACCCTCTTTAAAGCAAAAGGAGAGTTCCAGTGCCAAGATGGTGGAATGAGATTGGAAGCCTCTGAAATCCTCCAAAATTCCCCTACGAAGAACTAGACAACCAACTCAGACGTGGTCTAGAAGTAGGGAAGCAACTTACCAGCACAGCAGAAAAGATCTGTGTCACTGGGGTGGGAGGGGAGCAAAGTCCAAGAGCAGCAGGAGCCAGACTTAGAGCCTGCAGATGACTGTAAGCCTGGGGCAATCCACCAGTGAGGTCCTACCTTTCTGCAACTAGCAGCCCCCTAGGCAAATGGGCAGTCTGTGAGCAGTACAGCAAGGCCAGATCCCAGTAGCCCTACCTCTATAGCACAAGCTGTGGACCAGTAGTGAAACCTCACCCCAGGGCTGGCCAACAGAGATACCCTGTTTCTATAGCAACCCTACAGCAGAGCCTCCAGGTCCAGGTAACAGACATCTGGTTCTGTTACAATAGCAATCCAGTAGGAAGGCCCCACTGCTAGGGCAAGCCAATAGCTAAACCTCATACCGGGGGAAGCCAAGAAGAAGGGTTCACCCCTCTGCTACAAACCAGAAGGTTAACCTGTCCTGCAATGAAAGCAAACAACTAAGCCCTGAAGCCCAGTGAAAGTCATCAATAAGACCCTGTACCCCAGCACAAAATGCTTTAGGCAGTGCAGGACCAGAGTCCGACTCTCACATTAAAAAAAAAAGCAAGTTTCAAAAAAAGGCAGAAAAAAACGAGCAAAACACACACACACACACACACGCACACACAGCACTTTACTCTAGAAAGTTACTATGGTGACAGGGAGGATTAAGGCATAAAGTTAGAAGAGGACAATAGTGTCAGAATGGCTACATGTGAAGCCTCGAAGAAAAATATAACTTAGTCTCAGGCCCAAAAAGAATTTCTGGAAGAGCTTAAAAAGGGTTTTATAAAACAATTAAAGACTTAGAAAAAAAGTGGGGGGAAATGAGAGTAATGCAAAAGAATCATGAAAAATAGAATCATGGGGAAAATATATATATATATATATATATATATATATATATATATATATATATATATATATATATATATAAATTTACAGAAGAAAAACTTCCTAAAAAAATAAAATTGGTCAAATGAAAAAGGAAGTACGACGCTCACTGAAGAAAGTGATTCCTTAAAAATTTGAATTGAGCAAGGAGAAGCTAATGACTCTATGACACATCAAGATACTAAAAAAATAAAATGGAAAAAGTTAAAAAAAAAAACAATGTGAAATTTCTCATTGGAAAAACAACTAACCTAGAAAAGAGATCCAGTAGAGATAACATAAGAATTATTCAAGTACCTGAAAGCCATGATCAAAACAAAACAAAACAAAGCAAAATAAACAAACAAAATATCCTGGACAATATCTTTCAATAAATTATCAAAGAAAACTGCCCAGGTATATTAGAACCAGAGGGAAAAATAAAATTGAAAGAATTCACCAATCACAGTCTGAAAGAGATCCCAAAAATGAAAACTTCTTGCAACATCATCCCTAAATCACAAATGACAGATCAAGGAGAAAGTAGTGCTAGCAGTAAAAAAGAAACAATTCGAATATCGTGGAAGTATAATCAGGATTAGACAGGATTTGGCATCTTCCACATTAAAATATACACAAATATAACATACCAGAAGGCAAAGGAGTTAGGATTATAACCAAGAACTCCCTACCTAGCAAAATTGAATCTATCATTCAGGGGGAAAATGGGTATTTAATGAAATAGAGGACTTTCAAGCACCCCTCATTAAAAGACCAGAGCTAAACAGAAAAATTTGACCTCCAGGGAAACATAAAAAGGTAAAAAAAATAAACAAGGAAGAAAAAATAAGGAATTAAATAAGGTTAAACTGTTTATATTTCTATGTGGCAAAATGATATTTGTAAATATTAAGAACTTTATTACTATAAGGGCAATTATAAAGAGAGTATATATGTGTGTGTGAATATATATATATATATATATAAAATGCATATAGATAGAGAGTGTGGCTATAAGGTGATTGATTGGATGATATCCCCAAAAACAAAGAGGTAAGAAAAAAATGTACTGGATGAAGAAGGAGGAGAAGAGAGACTAAATGGAGGTAAATTATCCCACATAAAAGAGGCATGAAAGATATTACAATGGAGGGGTATATTAGAGTGTGTGGTGGACAAAACTTAAACTCTTACTGTCATCAAAATTGGCTCAAAGAGGAAATGGCATACACACTCAGTTGCATATAAAAATCTATCTTACGCTATAATGAAGCAAAAAGGGATGGGGATAATAGAAGGGGGAGGGAGAACTGACAAAAGGGAGGACATATTCAGGAAGATGGTTATCAGAAGCAAAACTCCTATGAGGAAGAAAAGGATGGAAAATAAGGGGGAGATAAACAAAAGAAAAATAGCCTGCAGGAAAATATACAATTATTACTATAAATGTGAATGGTATGAACTCACTCATAAAATGGAAGTGAACAGCAGAATGGATTAAAAACCAGAATTCTACAACATATTGTTTACAAGAAACACATCTGAGGCAGAGAGATACACATATGGCAAAGGCAAAGAGCTACAGCAGAATTTATTATGCTTTAGCTGAAGCAAAGAAAGCAGGGGTAGCAATCACAATCTCAGACAAAGCAAAAATAGAAATATACCTAATTAAAAGAGATAAGGAAGGAAACTACATCTTGCTAAAAGGTACCATAGACAAGGAAGTCATAGCAATCCTAAACATATATGTACGAAATGGGATAGCATCTAAATTTTTGAAGAAGTTGAATGAGTTACAGGAGATAATAAAAGCTATAGTAGATAATAATACCAGATAATAATAATCTAGGTAATAATAAATAAACTAGATAATACTAGAAAATAAAACTATACTATTGTGGGACCTCAACTTTTCCCTCTCAGAACTAGATAAATTGAATTGAAAAATAAGCAAGAAAGAATTAAGGAGGTGAATAAAATTCAGAAAAACTAGATTTGATAGATGTGATTCTGGAAAATTATATATGAGAGATCTTTGGAGAAAATTGAATGGGAATGAAAAAGAATATACCTTATTTTCATCAGTACACAAAAACTGACCAGGTATTAGGGCATAAAAGCCTTGCAACCAAATGCAAAAAAGCAAAAATAGTAAATGCGTCCTTTTTCAGATCATAATACAATAAAATTACATTCAATAATGGGCAATGGAAAGAGAGACTAAAATTAATTGGAAATTAATCTAATCCTAAAAAAAGTGGGCCAAAGAATAAATCATAGAAACAATCCATAATTTCATAAAAGTAGACAACAACACTAAGACATTTGCGGGATACAACCAAAGTGGTTCTTAGGGGAAATTCTATATCTCTAATTGCTTACATCAGTAAAACAGAGAACAAACAGATCAATGAATTGAATGTGCAACTAAAAAATAACTAGAAAAAGAACAAGCTAAAAATCCCCAATTAAACACCAAATTGGAAATCTTGTAAATCAAAGGAGGGATTAATAAAATAAAAAAAAAGCACTGAACTAATAAATGAAACTGGGAGCTTGTTTTATGAAAAAAAATTACAACCAGTTAATTTGATTTAAAAAAAGTAAAGAAGAAAACCAAATTACTAGTATCAAAAATGAAAGGATTGAATTCACCACCAATGAAGAGAAAATTAAAACTAATGTTAGGAAACTATTTTGCCCAATTATATACCAATAAACCTGACAACATAAGTGAAATGGGTGAACATCTACAAAAACAGAAATTACCTAAATCTACAGAAGAAGAAATAAGATACTTAAATAGCTCAATCATAGAAAAGGAAATTGAGCAAGGCATCAATAAAATTCCTAAGAAAAAAATCCCCAGGGTCAGAGGGATTCACAAGTGAATTCTATCAAACATTTAAAGAACAATTAATCCAATACTATACAAATATTTGAAAAAATAGGCAAAGTACTATCAAATTCCTTTTATGACACTAATATGGTGCTGGTGCCTAAACCGGGAAGACACAAAACAGAGAAAGAAAATTCATAGAACAATTTTCCTAATGATTATTGATGCAAAAATTTTGAATAAAATACTAGCTTTGTCTGAAAACTTCCTGTTCGTATCCTTTGACCATTTGTCAATTTTGAACTATACTCAAAGGGTTTTTAAAATTGTGCGTTTCCTTTGATGCAGAAATACCACTGCTCTGACCCAAAGATATCAAAAAAGGAGGGAATCTATTTGTACAAAAATATTTATAGTATCTATTTTTGTAATGCTAAGCATTGGAATGCAATGAAATGCCCATCAATTGAGGAATGGCTAAACAGGTTGTAGTGTATGATTGTAATGGAATATTATTATGCTATTAGAAATAACAAACAGTATGACTCTAGAAAAATCTGGACTTATATGAACTGATGCATAGTGAGGTGAACACAATCAGGAGAATGTTATACACAGTAACAGAAATATTATTTTGATGAAGAACTTTGAATGAATTAGCTATTCTCAGAAATACGATTCAAGACAATCTCAAAAGACTAATAATGATGCATACTGTCTGCCTGCAGACAAAAAACTGATACTGTTCGAATACAAACTGAAGAATGCTATTTTTCACTTTTTTCCTTTTTTTCTTTTGAGTCTTCTTGCACAAAATGATCAATATGGAAATGATTTACATAATTGCACATGTATAAACTATATGAGGTTATTTCCAATATTTAAGAGAGGGGAGGGGAGGGAGAAAGGGAGGGTTAGAATTTGGAACTCAAAATTTTAAATAAAAATGTTAAAAAATTAAGGAACAAAAAAACAAGGAAATTTAGATTTGTTATTTTTTTCTTTGTACGTTATCTTTACTCAGTTTATTTTTGTGTTGTATTGTATTTTTACACACTCAATGGTATTGTATTTTTCCAATTACATGTAAAGATGGTTTTCAAAATTCAGTTTTATAAGATTTTGAGTTCCAAATTTATCATCCTCCCTCCCAATCCCCATACCCAAGACAGCAGGCAATCTGATACAGGTTATATATGTACAATCATATTAAATATATTTCCACATTAGTCGTGTTGTGAAAAAAGAATCAAAACAAAAGAGAAAAAAGACACAAGAAAGAAAAAAACCAAAAAGAGAAAAAATAGTATGCCTCAATCTGCATTCAGACTCCACAGTTCTTTCTCAGGAAGTGTCTAGCATTTTCCATCATGAGTCTTTTGGAATTGTCTTGGCTCATTGTATCGCTGAAAGGAGTTAAGTATATTATAGTTGATCATTGTACAGTTTTGCTGTTACTGTGTACAGTGTTCTCCTGGTTCTGCTCACTTCACTCAGCATTAGTTCATGTAAGTTGAGATTTCTCTGAAATCCACCTACTCATCATTTCTTATAACACAGTAGGATTCTATTACATTCATCTACCACAACCTGTTCAGCCATTTCCTAATTGATAGTCTTCCCTTCAATTTCCAATTCTTTGCCACCACAAAAAGAGCTGCTATAAATATTTTTGTATACGTGGGTCCTTTTCTTATGATTTCTTTAGGATATAGACCTAGCACTGGTATTGTGCATCAAAGGATATGCACAGTTTGATTGTCCTTTTGGTGCAGTTCCAAATTGCTCTCCAGAATGGTTGGATCAGGGATTTTCAATTAATTAATTAATTTTAATTAATATTTTTAATGAGTAGCCTTTCTATATTGTGAAAATGTTTACTTTGGGTGTTCCATCATATTGTATTCTGAGAGAGTATAGAACCTGGGAGGAATATAAATTCCACTATTCAACAAGAGCATTGCTTTTATTTTCTTTCCATTCTGTTTTGAAGAGTTAGCCTGGAAGACAATGTCAAGATGATGGAACAGCAGGGAGCATAGCACAGGTTCTCAACTCTACCCCATCCCCAAACTTCTCAAAACAGACCTAGAAAATGAAGCAAAGAAAACCCCAAAAAGAGAATGATACCAAAATATCTATTAGCAAAACCTCAAAGAAAAACAAAACATGGCACAAATTCAACTAGAATTCCTGGAAGAGATAAGGCAAGAGTGAAAAAAAGTTTCAAAATGTTATTATAAATGAAATGACAGAACTAGAGGAAAAATACAAAAGAAATCAGAAATATGGAAGACAAATTGGAAAGGAAATTAATAGCTTGAATCAAGAGTTATACAACCTTACCCAATCAACAAATTCCCTGAGAATTAGAATGGTCTAAATAGAAGCCAGTGACTCCATGAAACAATAAGAAATATTAATTTCAAAAGACTTAAGAAATACAAGAAAAGATAAGATATTTCAAAGCAAAAATAACTGACTTGGAAAAGAGATTGAATAGTAATAATTTAAGATTCATTGGACTATCTGCATACTGTGACCAAAATAAGAAACTAGCCATTATATTTGAAGAAATCTTTAAAAAATATTCAACAAAACAACATCAAAGTAAAACCAACTTTCCCAACAAAAACTTATTACATCACTTAGAACCAGAGGACAAAGGGAACAAAGCTACTCATTGACTGCTTCCTGAAAGAAGCAACCAAATGAAAACTCCCAGGAATATCATAGCCAAAATCAAAGAAAATTGATGCAGATCAAAGAAAAAATATTGCAACAGAAAGGAAGAATTTATGTACTGAGAAGCCACAGAAAAGATCAAATCGGACTTAACAACTACCACTGTAAAGAATCAGAGAACATGGAATAACACTGAATATAATCATAAAGGAGAAAAATAGCCCTTTAATGAAATATAGGACTTCCAAACATTCTTGAGAAAACAAACCAAACCAAAAAAACAAGCAAAGAAAAAAACAGAACTGCATAGGAACTTTAAAGTTCAAACACAAGAATTAAGAGAAACATAAAAAAGGAAAACATACATTGACAATTGTTAAGGGACTAAACACGGATAAATTACTTACATTCTAATATGGGGAGATGATTTACATGTGCCATCTAAATGCTCTCAACTTCTGGGGCCATATAGGGAGTCAAATTATGCTGAGGACTTGAGAGTGGTTCTATTATGTTTCAATGTTTAAAAAAATGCAAATTGAGAGGAAGATGGCTACACTGTGGGGAGGGAAGGTAGGGAGAGGGAAAGAAAGGTTAGAGAAAATAATCTCATATAATCGGGGTGCAAAAGTAGAAGTTCATACAGACAAGGGGGAAGAGGTGGGAGGAATGAGGTAACACTTGAAACTTACCCTCATCTGAACTGGTTAAAGGAAGGAAGAAAGAATGCACTCATACACAAACACACGTACACATATTTACAGTTAGGCACATAAATATATTTCATTTAAGAGAAATATAGGAAGGAAAAGAGAGGAGGTTAATTAGAGGGAGGGTATTTAAGGGAGAGGTTAGTTCTAAGCAAAACCAACTCTAAAGATGTACAAAAATATTTATAACTGCTTCTGAGATTGCATAGAATGGAAATCTAGGGGGTGCACCAAGGTAGTACCTATCAACTGAGCAATGACTAAACAAGCTATGACATATAAATATGATATAATAATATTGTGTTATAATAAATGATGAATGGAACAGTTCTAGAGAAACCTGGGAAAACTTACATAAACTGATGCAGAGTGAATTGTACAGAACAAGAAGAAAAATTTATACAGTGACAGCAATATTATAAAGACAAACAACTTTGAAAGACTTAGGGACTGTGTTCAGTGTAATGATCAATAACACTTCCAGATAACTAATGATTAAACAAGCTTCCCACCTACTGATTAAGAGAGGAAAGACTCAGAGTGAAGATTTTATATATGTATATATATGCATGTATATAAAACTTACTTTACTTTATATATACATATATATGTATATATACACATACACTCACAATACACACATATATGTGTGGGTATGTATATATATGCAGGTGTGTATATGCTGATATACACATATATGTACATGTATATGCACACATATATATTATATATATGTAAATGTATATATATATATATAATTTTTCCTTTTGGAAATGGTCAGTATAGAAACAGATTTTGTTCAACTATGCATGTTTATAAGAGAGGTTTTGCTTTTCTTTCATTCTCAATTAAGGGGTGGGATACAAGTGAAATAAGGCAGATTTTTTTGGTTGTTTAAAAAGATAAAATTTTTAAAAGTTAACAAAACAATTTTTACTATCCCTATGTATCGGTTCTAGTCAATAGACAATGAAATACTAAATCCAGGATACTTCATAAGAGGGCAAAACAAACTGTTCTAGTATTTTGACTTCCATAAAAATGCTAAAAAAAATCTGTGGTGTCACATGATTTGGCTGAAATGGAAATCAAAGTCTTTGGATACTCTCACAGTATTGAATCACTGATTTAATAGCAGATTATCACAAGTGTTCTAGAATATTCTTTTGACCCTGTAGCCTTACATAGTACACACACACACACACACAGACACACACACACACACATTATGTAGATTTATATTCCAAGCACAATGAAACCACAGTCCAGAAATTAGACTTGGCCCAATTTATCTGTGCCATAAATGAGTATTGGTAGACAGTCAGTCTGAATGCAATAGTGGCACTTCTTCCCCCTTAAAGTAATGTGTTATCATTCACATGTGAATTCTAGGTAATGATAACAGTGAGGGAAAATATAGCAAATTAATGGATTACTGCTTGGGTTTAATATATTCCAGTGCTTGTTATTTATGTAAGTATGGCTTGACTACCTTAAAAACTGCATTTGCTGAGCTATATTCCCTGACATGAAATATAAAGCTTCCATTTATTAATTCATATCTTCATAATGGGAAATTTTACTTATGCCAACAATAGTCAATAGGCATTTATTAGGTGCTTACTATGTGCCAGGTATGGTGCTAAGTGCTAGGGATACAAAAATACAAAAAACATGCCTGCTGTCAGGAAGTGCACATTTTATTGGATTAAATAAAGTGAAAATAATGATGAACCTATAAGACATACACAATGTAAGCAGAAGGCAGATATTTGTCTTGAGTGAGACAGAGTTGCACAAAGTCATCAGCCTCACTCTTTTCCAAGGTCCTCAGTGTCCAGGGGAAAGACTAAAGTCAACATGACTGATAATAACCTGGGATGCATTGGATGACCCTGGTGTTTCCAACGTCTGAAAAAGTTCTAAGTGCGCCAGAGCACTTCATCTGCCTTCATGGCTGTTGAAAGAGTTTTTTCTTATCCACCCATTCTGCCAGAAGAAGTCTTTACATGCTTGGGGTAGACTTCCCACTAAATGGAATGTAATCTTAGAGAGGAGGGACGAGCTGTGCAGCAAATCACAAAAGGTCACCTGATAAACATGAGATTTGGAAAAGTCTCTAAGAAGCCAGGCAAGCAAGGACATGGATGCGAGGAGGGATTTATTCAATTAATGCAGATGACTGGAGTCAGGAGATGTAATATGTGAGGAATAGGAAGTAGTCCGGTGTATCTGGATCATAGAATGCATAGTGATGAGTAAAGCACAGGAAGGTTGAAAAGACAGGAGCTGACCCTGGTTTTGAAGGCAACACAGAAATTGGAGGGTTTTATATTTGATTGAGGATATAGGAGAGCCACTGAAGTTTATTGAAGATAAGAGAGAACTTATACCTACTACTGCTGAATTCTGAAAGCAAAAGTTGAAACAAAAGTAAATGGATGGACTGTTTTTCTTTTGTTGCCATGATTAGAACAATAACTCACATTTATAGAACTTTAAGGTTTTCAATGACTATTAAGGGGAATTCAAGCTAGAGATAAAGTGAAGCTTTCCTTGAAAGGATTGATGCGGTTCCTGTGTGACAGCAGCATGTATTATTGCTATGTCCTATGGAATTTTCCCCTTTAATGGAAGGCAAATAAAGGAGATAGAAAGAATGTTGACTAGACTCACAGAAGGTTAGAACCAATAGATATTGGAAAATGACTGTCGGGATTTTCTACCAGAGAATGTGAGCTTTGGAGATATATTGTACAGAGCACTCCAGGCAGAGAGCTTTCATTCTATCTCTATTTCTTAGATCCGATCAGAAGACAGTGGAGCAATTTGTGTTCTTTTCTTGAGCTATCATACTGTCTAAGATTGTTTTCTTATTTGCTGAGTAATTGCAAATCCCAGGTGATTCTCCTTGAAAAGAAAATCATAATGAGATTTTAAATGGATTCCCACTGAACACTCATCAAAATGGATTATATTAGGTTCTTTGGAAGATAATCTTTCTAAAGGTTCTCTCTCCCCCTCAGGCCCCAGGAAAGTTTTACAATCTATATTTTCGTGAGGCTTGCTAGCAGCAGTGATGTGCTGGTAAAGGTTTAACAACCAGCTTTCCTACACACATTCATGCACAGACACACACATAGACACACATATGTCTATAAGTATACCTATACACACTTAGGACATACTTTCAAGATTAATCTGTATTGTTAGTATTTTTTCTATCATTTGTTTTCAACTGTAGGTTTAGACAATGGGCGAAAACAATATGATTTATTGTCAATTTCTGAGGTGTCAATGCTCACTCTGAAAATTTAACCTTGGGCTTCAACTAGTTTGAACTGGCTCCTACTTACTTAACTCTTTACTGATTATCTTTTGACCCCTAATATAATTAAATGAAAAGAGGAATACAGGTGGTCATGGACAAATGACATCAGAAATACTGTGAGGCAGGATGGGTATAATGAGCATGTATTTTTAAAGAGCAGAATTACTTTAAACTTTTGGGAGCTCTCAGTGAGGCTGGATGGAGGGCAACAGCTGTTTACAATAGAGTATAACGGTTTGGACACCACATGGTAGAGTCTTATTGGGACATCCTCACCTTTAATGATCTCTTCTCATCTCACTGATGACAAGATAAAAAAAAATAGCCTGATACTTTGATGTCTGAATTCTTCTTCCTATGTCTTAGAAGTATAAATTTCAATACCTATGTAATCTTCCTTGATTTTGCCCTCTCACCCCTATCACTCCCACATAGATCCACAGAACCATAGAAATTAATTAGTGGAGATGACTGGTCAGCAAATGAGTATTTATTAAAGACCTTCTCTGCACCATGTAATATGCGAAGGGCTAGGGATACTAAGGGCAAAGACCGTCCCTGCTTATAACTATCTCACAATCTAATGGGGTTGACAACATGCAAACAGCTATTTTAAAACACCACTCACACAACAGGATCAATAGATATAAATTAACTTCTAGGAGGACTTTCTTGCTATGATGCCTTTAGTCAGTCTGGCTTATCATAAGATCTTAGATCTAGAACTCGAAAAGACATCAGAGGTGATGTAGTCTAACTCCCTAATTTTAGAGATAAGGAAACAGAAGTCCAGAGAAGTAAAGTGATTTGGAAGTAATCACAGTCAGTAAACATCAGAGGTAAGATCTGAACCTGGATCTTCCAGTTCCAGAAGTCAGTGTTCTTTCCACTGTAACTTTACAGCCCTAGAAGTAGACTGTGATCCCACTATATTATTTCAGTCACATGATATTGACAACTCTCACATTCTCCTGCTACTGCCTGGCTCAAGGTAAAGGCCACATGGACACTTAAATTTACACTAAACCTGGTGGCACTTCTGTGTTCTTTCTTCTAATACAGCCAAGGCCAAGGAAGGGAACATGTTTTCAGGAACTTTTCCTCTTTTTTTTTTCCTCAACAATGTCTACAGGTTGAAAAATTTTAATTTTTTCTTAGATCGTAAACCTCTTAATTATCTAGAACCATACCTGACTTCTAGGGATTACTCAGAAATATTCCCTATTCCTGAGATGGCAGGGGCATGAATGAAAAACAAAGGGTACCTATATCTCTACTTTTATCTTACAGTCTTCCTTTGTGGTTTTTGGAACCATAGGTCTAGAACTGGAATGGACCCATTTGGAATCACTCAGTTTGCATATGAGAAAACTTAGACCCAGAGAAATTAGGTGATTTGCCAAAGTATATATAGGTAGTAAGCAAAAGATCTAGGGTTGGAATATAAATTTTTAACTAAAAATTCGGTGCTCTTTCCCTATGTCCTTTCCCTTCTAAAAATCCAACCATCCCCCAAAATAATACCTAGGAAATTGGCAGGGCAATTTGAACATCATTTTTGGTAGGAACATATGTGAGGGTCCTTTAATATCCTTCACAACATGGATTTAATTTTTCTTTCGTATTTTGTCATATAATTCACTTCTTCATATGCTTTATGGTTCAGTCCAACTGGCCTCCTAGCTATTCTTCACATACAACTTTTTATCTCCCACCTCTAATTTCCATTCCTCTCCACACAGGTATGTGTGCCTCATGCCTGGGATATGCTACCTTTTCATTTTCTCCTCTAAGATTCCCTAATTTTTTTCAAAGCCTGGATCAAACATGTTTTCCCATAAGTTCTTTTTGATCCTGAAGCTGCTAGTTCTGCTTCCTATATTGCTGGGTTTATAATTGTATGATTTTGATATATTTGTTTTTAAATATAACATCCTCAAGGTAAAGGACTGCTAAATTTTCATCTTTGTATCCCATGATAGCCGTTAAGTGGGGCAGTGAACGGAGCATTGAGCCTGGAGTCAGGAAGGCCTGAGTTCAAGTTTGACTTCAACACTTACTAGCTGTGTAACCCTGGGCAAGTCATTTAAGTTCTGTCTCAGTTTCCTCAACTGTAAAATGGGGATAGCAATAGCACCAATCTTCAATGGTTGTTGTGAGGATAAATGAGATAATATTTGTAAAGTGTTGTTACAGTACCTGGCATATTGTAGGGTACAATATTAATGCTAGCTATTAGTATTATTATTATTAAGAGCCTAGCATGATACTTTGGTCTCAAAGATCACTGCGGATGGCTACTGCAGCCATGAAGTTAAAACACTCCTTGGAAGAAAAGCTATGGCAAATCTGGACAGCAAGCAAAAAATAGAGATACCATCTTGCAGACAGAAGTCTGTTTAGACAAAGCTATGGTTTTTCAGTAGCAACATATGAAGACCATAAGGAAAGCTGAGCATGGCAGAATTGGTGCTTTCAAATTGTGGTGCAGGAAAAGAAAATCCTTTGGACTGTAAGGAGATCAAGTCAGTCAATATTTAAAGCAATTAAATCAGGATATTGACTGGGAGGTCAAATGCTGAAGCTGAAACTTAAATACTTTGACTGCATGAGAAGACAGGACTCACTGGAAAAGACCCTGATAGTGGGAAAGATTGAAGGCAAAAGGAAAAGAAGATGAGAGTTAGTGCCATGGAAACAACTAATATGAACTTGGACAGACTTCGGGAGGCAGTGGAGGATGGGCCTTGCATGCTGTGGTCCATGGAGTCACAAAGAGTTAGACAAAGCTAAGCAACTGAACAACAGCAAAGCATGATATTTGGAATATATTGGTAATGAACCATTGATTGATTAACTATGGCTCTCCTCCATCTCCCATCTACGTGCCTTTGCACTATCGCTCATCTCTGGAATCTTCTCTGAACTGATGCCTCTCCTCTTAGACTCTCTAGTGTACTTTAAGACTCAGTTCAAGTTCTGTCTTCTGCAGGACTTCTTTCTCAACCAACTCAGCCTCTATAATATTTTCAACTTAGCTTTCATCTCTTATCTGTATCTGCAGCATACAGATTTGCTTATATGATCCCTGCCTACACTAGACTCTCTACTCTATAGACGAAGGGGCTCCTTTGTACCCCTATTTCTTAGCACAGTTTTTTTTATACAATAAGCATAATTTTATAATTTTTCTCCAATTACATGTTAAATTTTATACACATACACACACATAAATATGGTTGTTGTCTTTCGTTTTCAAAGAGGACCAAAATGATATCACCATGTTAAACTGAAGTTTCAGTGTGTCCGACTGTGGCTGATCAGACCAATACAAGCTCAGAATGCTCTACCACAGATTGGACACAGATAGTCTATGTGAACATTTGAGGTGGTTACTCCAAATTTGCACATCCTACATTTCCTTTGGGCTGTTTCAATTCTGCTTTGCTCATAGAGCACCGCGCCTTTTCTGATGTGGGCATGTCTTACTGAGCAGTCCTGTGCCAGTGTCACACAATCAATTCCAAAGTTCTTGAGAGTGTCCTTGTATCGCTTCTTCTGACCACCATGTGATTACCTGCCCCATGTCAGTTCTCCATAAAATAGTCTTTTTGGCAAGCTTATTTGAACAATGTGATCAGTCCATTGGAGTTGCTCTGGAGCACAGTTTGAAATACTTGGCAGTTTAATTTGAGCAAAGACCTCAGTGTCTAGCACCTTATCCTTCCAGGTGATCATCAGAATCTTCCTAAGGCAGTTCACATGGAAGTGATTCAGTTTCCTGGCATGCCACTGGTAGACTATCCATGTTTCACAGGCATACAACAATGAGGTTAGCACAACAGCTCTGTAGACCTTCAGTTTGGTAGTCAGTCTAATACCTCTTTTCCCTCAAACTTTTCTTTGGAGCCTCCCAAACGCTGAGCTAGTTCTGGCAATGCATGTATCAACATCATGGTCAATGTGTAAATCCCTGAAAAGTACACTACCAAGGTAAGTGAACTTATCCACAGCATTCAAAACTTCTTCATTGGTTGTAGCTGATGGTTCCACATGTGAATGGTGTGGTGGTGGCTGATGGAACACCTGTATTTTCTCAGTGTTAATTATTAGATCAAAATTAGCAAAATCAGCAGAGAATTGATCCATATTTTGTTGCATCTCAGCTTCAGAGGCTGCATTAAATGCACAATCATCTGCAAACAGAAAATCATGCACCCATATTCCTTCCATTTTGGTCTTGTATTGTAGCTTTTTCACATTGAAGAACTTACCATCAGTACTGTAGCTGACCTTGATACTGTGTTCATTCTCACTGAACGTATTTGACATGACTGAAAACATCATGCTAAAAAGCATGGGAGCAAGCACACAGCCCTGTTTCACTCCACTGGTGACTGGGAAGGCGCGAGAGCGTTGTTCACTATCCAGAATCCGGACGAACATGCCATCATGAAATTGGTGTACAATACTGATGAACTTCTCTGGGAACCAAATTTTGACATAATTTTCCACAAGCCCTGATGACTAACAGTGTCAAAGGCTTTCGTCAGATCTACAAACGTTGTGTACAGACCTCTGTTCTACTCCTGGCATTTCCCCTGGAGTTACTAGGCAGCAAACACCATATCGACTGCTCCTCAGCCCTTTCTGAAGCCACGCTTGCCAGCAATGACTAAGACAGAGACATCTTACCCCGCCCCCGTGATTGTCTAAGTCCGATCTATTCCCTTTACCTTTATGGAGATGAACAATGGAGGAATCCTTGAACTCCTGGGGGACAATCTCTTCTTGCCATATAACCTGGAAAATTTCAGTCAGCTTTTGGCCCCCCTACCTTGTAAGTCTCAGGTGGAATAGAATTAGCACCAGGTGCTTTGCCACATGAAAGGAGCCTAATGGCCCTCAAAACCTCTTCTTCAGTTGGAATGCATACATACATACATACATACATACATACATACATATATATGTATACATACACATACATATACATACATATATGTATATGTATGTGTATATGTATTCTATCCTTCCCTCTCTTCCCTGACATAGTAAAGGTAAGCAATCGATATAGTTTATATACATGTGATAATATGCTTTTTGATTGTCAATCTTTGCTTTCCTGCCTTTATTCCTTTAAGTATTTTTTCTTACTCCTCCAGTTTTTTTCACTTTTCAAACCATGGCATTCCCTTGTTCTGCTCAGCATATCTTTTAAACTTGGTCCTCTCTCTCTCTTTTATCTGTTTAAATCTGTGCAGCATAGGTATAATAGTACTGATGCCCCATTGTGGGTGACCTTTCCAACTTGATGAGGGAAAGCTCAAAGTTTTGCTGGACTTTTAGCATCAACCAGCCTGACAAGTCACATAGGAATCATAGATAATTGGAAGATATGGAGAAGACTTCCTTCGCAGCATGTATACCTTTTGTTTTTAAATGGAGGATGAAATAATCTGCTAATATTGCTAATAAGCATTCCAGATGTGTAGTTTTTTTAAATCCAAACACCTCAAATTTCAAATTATTTTCAAAACGTGACTTTCTTACCTGCAGTCAATGCCATACAACTGCTTTATAAGGTTTCCTTGCCACAGCTAAAGTCTATTTTCAACTTATTAAAGTTTTCTAATGAGGAACCTTTGTAAGTCCAGATAAAAGCCCACTCATCTGCAGTTTGGGATAATTCAGTGAAATTAACCATGTAAGTGCTCAATGAAGCAAATGATTAAAAAGTGGAATGAATGAAAAATGAAGATTAAAATGGGTAAAATTGTATTTTCTCTTTGGGTACCATTTACAGGCCATAATTAAATTGAGGTGGGTAAAGAAAACAAAACCAATCTAACCATTCATGAGGTGTTAATTTTTTTTTTAAATGGTTAAAGTGTTTACCTATTTGGTTGAATGGATATAGTTCATAGCATTCCCCTCTTCCCCCCCAGAATACATATCAACCTACAATTAACTTCCTCATTTTCTCTTTGTTTGATTTTGAATTTTACTGAATGTGCAACGCTAGATTTTCATTTATTTATTTGGTTTGGTTTGTTACTTAGTTGGGAACCAACTTAATCCTTTGCCTCATCTAACACAGTGGCTAGTTAGGCTGAGGCCAAAGGGTTTGGTGATCTGCCCCGATTCCTCTCCTTTCCCTGGAATTGAAGCTCACTTGAGTTCATTGCTCTGGGATGCCTGACTTTTCCACAGGGAAATATACTTCCTGATTTCTCTCTTCTCTAAACTTGTCTAGAGATAACCTTTCTACCAGATATAACATCCTACAAGATGGAGTTTCTATACAATCTACCCTGCCCCCACTACTGGGCAAAGAATGCCCACATGTCCTCTTCTATGTGGGTGGAGGAGGCTGTATATACTGGTGAGCTCTGCCTTTGAAATAACATGAACCTGATGTCAGCTCTGATAAGTTTACTAGCTAAAGCTGTTGTTACCTTTTAGAAAAAATACACAGGGAAGGAGTTTATGAGAAATGATTAAGTGTATTTAAATAAACATCCAAGTATGAAATGAAAGCCTCAAGAAGATTAAACATTGCTAATCACTTTATTTCTTGTGAGTTTATTTTTTATTGTATGTAATTCTAGTATATGAAGTGAGAAATCAAAAGATGCAGTTTCACTGTTGTGTTTACCTTCTCCAAAAACACTGATCATCATCATTTCATGTTTTAATTTAGTCTCTGCAAATTATTCTGGTTATCATTAATATTAATAATTATTATGATGATGTGGATGATCTAATCACCAAATTTTCTGTTGGATGAGTACATCTCAGTCAGCACCATATGATAAATTTGATAATTCAAGGATCTTTTTTTTTTGGCTGTGGGGACCTCTTCCAAAAATTGAGAAGATAAATTTTCCATGTCTATATAGATAATTTTATGAACTCTTGTGTCCAAAACAAAACAAAAAAACCCCAACCATCCTGCCATTGCCTTTTCAATGAGGAACTTCTTTTTATTCAGCTAAGCTGAGTTTTTGTTAACAGAGATATGGTCTGTTGCCAGGACCATATTTGAAGTCTTTTTAACTTAGAGGGATCCTTCAACCAACACATCACTGGCATAGTCTATGAGAACTCAGGGTCACAGATACATTGTTGAGAGGCAAGTACATTTATTTTTTGCAGAAAAGAAGTGGATGTATAATCATGGAGAAACAGAGAAGATGTTCTGTCTATTGTGATAGGACCAATGTTTTTCTTAGGCAACTTCCTTTTCCCTTAAGGTTCCCTCATGAAGTTTTCTCATAGAAAGACATAAAAAGTCTCAGCTCCTTGTAATATGGATGGTAGGCACCTGAGGCCAAGCAAGTTATTATATCCTGATGACTGACTGATAATTTACTGGCCAGACATGCTTCCAAAAGGAGACAAGCTTTGCCACTTGCAGAGAAGCTGTACCCTTTTTTATATATCCTGAAAATGTTAGAACAAACTAAACCTTCTTTGTTAAATGTTCCATGACTTGTGAGTGCCTCATTTCATCCTAATATTATACTTGAAATAAGAAAGTGCTGGCATTAGAGCCATATCTTCAACATCTATATAAACAAATACTGATAAATCCTAAGAAGCAAAATACAGTATAACTGATATATTAGAATGATCACTTTATTTGTAATCAGAAGAGCAGGCTTTACCCCAGCTCTGCTACTTACTACCTGTGTGAATTTAGGTAAAGTACAATCTAGTAGGGCTTCAGTTTTCCTATCAGTAAAATGAAGGAGTTGGATTAGGTCAGGAGTTCTTAATCTTTTTTTGTGTGTCATGATCCCGTTTGGCAATCTGACAAGGCTGTGGACTTCTTTTTCAGAATAATATTTTTAAATGGATAAAACAAAAGGCATAAGATTACAAAGGAAATTGATCTTTTTAAAAAAGTTAACTGATCCCCAATTAAAAACTCTGGACTTGATGAACTCTAAGATCTAAATAATTTAAACTTATCTAATCCCTAGCTCTAAGCAATATTAAAGTTATGTAATTCCCTGAGGTTTGCAAAACATTTTACAAATATCTCATTTTAATCTTCATAGTCCTAAGAGGTAGATGGTTTTATTATATCCACTTTACATATAAGGAAACCGATACAGAGGTTAAGTGACTTGTCCATCATCATGATTAGTATTAAGAGGAATAAGGCAGAGTTTGAACTCAAGTCATGTTGACTCTAGGAACGAATGTTCTCCTTCTGAGCTAAAAAGAAGTTACTCCACCATTTTCCTCAGGTTCACTGAGTAAATTTGCAAATTTTGGATGCTGTCTCAAAAAGACCTAGATAATTTGAATATTAACACCCAGTACATAATGTAATAAAAAATTTCGCAGAGCATGAATGTCTTTGAAATATTTTTAAAAGCTGTAATGGAATAAAACTGGAAAGTATTTATTAAACATTTGCTATATGCTCAGCTCTGTGCTAAACAATGGAGTATAAACAAAATGATAGAAAGTCTCTGTTCCCAAAGAACATACATTCTGATTGGGTGAGATAACACATAAAGGACAGTTCAACTTCATGGACAGATGGAAAAGTCATATGGTACTTAGGGTCTCCCAGGCAAAGGAGCAAGGCAAATGATGGCGAGACCCCAAGGACCTTAGGTAGTAATGGTAGATTAGATGTTTCCTGACTAATGACTATTGATAAGTGAATCCAAGTTTTGGAATTGAATGATTTTTAAGCTCAGATCAAGTATGATCTCCTACAGGAAATCTTTCCCTATACCCACTTCACCTCTAATTGCTGGTGTTCTCTCCAGGAAATTAATTTATCTAGTTTTATATTCATTTTGCTAAGTTCATGTTTTCTCCCAAAAGAACTTCTAATTCCGGAGTACAGGAACAGTTTTGGTTTTTATATTCCAAGGGATTAGACTAGTACCTATAACAGAGTAAGCAGTAGGAATAAGGACTAGATCTATGATTTCTCTGATAAAGGGATTTCCCAGGTGGGGAAACTTTCTCCATCAATGCAATCAGTACTTTTTCTGCAACTTGTAATCTTAAAGTTGCCTACACCAGCTTTAAGAACTTGGCAGTCACAAAGAACAGGTATGTTCTTTGGAGGTAGGGTTTGAATTCAGGTCTTTTGGGGGTATAAGGTGCACTCTTTATCCACTATCTTACACTACTTCTTATAGCATATTCTTAGTAAGTGCTTCTTGAATGAATGGAAAAATCATGAATGAATAAATGAATGAGGGAATGGATGAAGAAACATGAGCAAATGCAAACCTGGGCTATTTCTCAGTATCCTTACATTCCACATCTGGCCAAATATAAAAAAAATATAGTCTCCTAACAGAAGAACCCTTTTTCTTTCCCATGTAAAATTGTATTTTACACTTCTCTGTGAATTTGCATTGCCTAGTTTTCTTTTACTGGGAGAAGGATGAGAAATATCACAGAGCCTGGAGCTGAAAAAGACTGTTAGGCATCATCCAGCCCAACCTACTCATTTTGTAGATGAGGCCCAGGGAGGTAACTTGATGAACTCAAGGTCACACAGCCAATTAGTAAAAGGGCCAATGACTAGAACAATCAGTTCTTTTTCACAAATTCTAAATAGATGTGGTCATTATGTTCAAAGACGTAAAAAATGGATGTGCTTCAGGAGCTAGATGAAAGGAAATTGAAGCTGCATTTTTTAAAATCAGTAGTTGAGTGCTGAATGAACAGGATGCTCACATGCATCTTGAAGAGATGCCTCGGGAATCTTTCCACGTAGTCTCCCCTGGTATCACTGCCACTGTTCTCAAGGGGTCCATTTCCTATTGGCTATGCCTCCAGGGGAGGACAAATGGAAAGTCTTTTATCTACAGTTCCTTCAGGTTCTAAAGCTTGTAATCAGCAGCTCTGCTTGTGGTTACATTTCCAGCAGCTCTGTGCATAGTCTTTATTTTTATACTGGGAATTCCGTGTTCTATAAAAATAGAGGGGAAGATTTTGTTCTCTTTATTTTTTAGCAGTGCATTTAATAAAACTGGAAAATATCAGATAAGAATGATAACCTTAGGCTGTTCTATCTGGGCTGTATATATGTAAAGAAACACGTAAGCAAGTGAGAAAACTCCACTGGATGAAAATCCATGATATTGATTTATTAATTGATTCAATGAAGTATCCTGGGCAACTTTTTCCATGCTGGTTTTGCCTTTTCCTCTCAGGCAGAGTCTGGCTGAACCAATGGACCTTACACCAATAAGGGGAAAGGAAATTATTGATAGAGCCCTGACCTCCTTTTATTAGCTTGGCCTTTGTGTTGAACTGTGAGCCTTACTTTGGATTCAACCCCTAGAGCATTTAACACCTCATCCTCTAATTCAATGTTGACTGTGTGGTAGGGCTATATTTTCTCCTAAATTCACCTTTGGCATCCTAATTCTACGTCCCAACCTTGAACTCCAGCTATTGATTTTGGTCACTTAGGCTTCATCCCCAAAGATTCTAGTATCTATCTACTGTTTTGCGTGCTTAGCATGCATCTCTGACAATGACGTTGTTGTTTTAATTGCTAAATCTGATGATCTTTCTTCTCCCAGTCATCATTTTTCTCTACCTATCTGTGCTGGCCTCTTTCTCTTGAGATAGTCTCTCTTCCCCTGGGTTTCATGGTTCTGTTCTCTTAGTTCTCCTCCCATCTGTTTAACTGATCTTTCTCAGTTTCCTTTGCTGGTTCATTATCAAGCTCATACACTTTAACCCTTGGTGTTCTCTTAGTTGCCCACACGCAAAAATACTTCTCTCATACCTGTGATGTTTCACTGGCTGCCCGCACAGCATATGGTGGAATATACTCCTTCTCACCTCTGCCTCATATGACTTTTACCACATAGTTCAAAGATCACTTTCTACAGGAAGCCTTCCCTGATTCCCCTCTCTCTTACACATACTTGAATTTAATAATATTGTATTTATTCTTATTATATTTAGCATGTAGATACATATACATACAAATATTGTGTATATGTCTATGCATGCAATATACACACATGTATGATATGTACATAATATACATACATACATATATACATGATATATTTCTATGTGTGTGTGTCTGTGCATGTATATGGCAACTTATGACTCAGTGGATAGAGTACTGGGCCTAGAGTAAGGAAGACTTGAGTTCAAATCTAGCCTCAGACACTTACTAACTTTATGACCCTGGACAAGTCATTTAACCTCTGCCTTAATCCACTGGAAAAGGAAATGTGGACTCACCATTCCAATGTCTGCCAAGAAAATCCCATGGGCAGTATGATTCATGGGGTCACAAAGAGTCAGACATGACTGAAAAATAACATATACATACATTATATATCATATTCATATACATACATATTCTTATCTTCTTCATTAGAATGTTAATTCCTAATGACATGGAATTATTTCATCATATCTGTATCTCTAGTACATAGCACAATGCGTGGCATATAGTAGGCAGTTAATGAATCGACAGATGTCCACACATGGCTATTAACCATAGGATCATAGATTTTAAGTTATAAAAGGCCTTAGAAGTCATTTAGCCTTTTCTCTCCCATTTTATAGATGAGGAAACTGAGACTCAGAGAGGGGAAGAGCTAGCCAATATCACATAGGTATTGATATAGGTGTTATTAATTAATTCATTAGTATAGGTATTAATTTCAAACATAAGCTCTTAGATTCTAAAGCAAGCATTCTTGCCACCACACTGAACCATAGATTTCTGTCCTTGGCTATAATGAAATAAGGAATTATAACAAATATTGGGATCATTCAAGTGAGAGTTGGTTATTTATATCATTTTTTAAAATTAGTCTCCCAATCTTTAAGCACTTTAATATTATTACCAGATTACTATTCCCATCAGTCAATCGATAAGCATTTGTTAAGGGCTTACTATTTACTAAGCACAGGGAACAGAAATAAAAAAGAAAATTACTGTCAAGAATGCTACATTATAATAGGGTGATAACATATGTACATATAATATTTGTTGTCATTCATCATTTTTCAATCCTGTCTGACTCTTTGTGACCCCATTTAGGGTTTTCTTTGGAGAGATACTGGAGTGTTTTGCCATTTCCTTCTCCAACTCATTTTACAGATGAGGAAACTAAAACAAACAGGGCTAAGTGACTTGCCCAGGGTCACAAAGCTAGTAAGTGCCTATGATGTTAATGTGATAACCATAGCAGCTGCTATGAATATGCATGCATGTTTACAAGGTAAATTCAAAAAATATAGATAACTCTCTTCTTCAAGGATGAAACCAAGATATGTATTCAGATATCAGAAAGCCAATTCTACCATGGTAACCAAGAACAAAGAAATTCATACACACTACCAATCCAGGGAGTACCAATATCCCCAAGCCTTCCCTTGGTTAGGCCTCCCTCCAAACAAACTCCCCTAGGCAAATTTCATCCCTCTCTCACTCAAGCTACCTGCTCTCTCTCCCAACTCTGCCTCACTTTCTCTTCCTGCTCCACTCTTCATGCAAGTTCCTCCCACCATGGGCTCCATGTGACTCAAGCTGTGGGCTGGGCCAAAGTTCAGGCAGGTCACATGGGCCTATAAATGGGTAGGGAAGATCTTCAAATTTCCTTAACACAACAGTGCCTGAGGTAATTTTTGAACTCAGGAAGATGAGTCTTCCTGACTCCAGGCTCAACACTCTATCTACTATGCCATCTACCTATGCATACTAAATAAAGTAAATGTAAGTCTAGCTCTAGTATCAGGGGGTAGGGGTGGGATTCGTCTGCAAAAGATGGTGTTTGAAATGAATCTTGAGGGAAGTCTATTATTCTAAAAAGTTGAACTGAGGCTTGAGAGCACTCTAGCTATGTTGAGCATGTTAAAAATTGCTAATTACCACTGTACTTTTTGCCATTCTCCTCCACTCTGCCATGATCTTCTCTATCTCTTAACTACCTCACTCCCCAAACAACAGAGTACTATTATCTACTTTCCCTACACACACACACACACACACACACACACACACACAAGAAATATCCATATGATGAGCAAAATATTATTTTTAATTTCATTTCATATTGACTCTGTAGATTCCGGAGCACACTAAGGAGGGTTGTTCTATTGTCTCCAAAGAAAATCCTAGGGCTGAATGATTCTTACTTAACTTACTCCTTTAAAGTCAAAAGATGGGGAGAGAACTACTGGAAGAACTGGAATGGAATGGGGGAGCAAATATATACACAGGTATATATAACATGTATATAAGTGTATTTTATAGGTATATGTATAATATATGTATATATTTGTGTATACATATATGTATATATGTGTATGTATGCATGTGTATATAGCATAGGCATAGATAATACACATACTGAATAAAGTAAATGAAACATAACCTTTGAGGGGAAGGCTCTCTAGAATGGTAGGATGGGGAGGGGATGATTGACCATGAATGGTCTGCAAAAGGGGAGGTTTGATCTGAATCTTGAGGAAATCCAATGATTCTAAGAAGCTGAGGTGAGGAGGGAGTTTGTAATATTGCTACAGCTTAACTCTGGTCATGTCCCAATTGCTTAAAAATCTTCAATGGCACTCCATCCATTATATACTGAACAAAGGCCCAGATTGTTAGCCTGACATTCAAGGCCCTCCATGATTCTCATCCCATCCTTTCTTTGTAACATCATCTTCTATCCATAACTCTCCTTTGTGGATGCTCTCCAGTATGACAGTGTTCTAGTCATACTGGACTGTTTGACATTCCATGGACGTGCATTGTAGTTTTTTCCCTTTGTACTTTTGTTTATGGTGTCTGTCTGGAGCATCCTCTCCTCATAGCAATGTATGTTTGATTCATGCCCTAAGATTCATTTAAAATGTTATCATATCCTTGGAGTCTTCCCTGTTCATCTCTTCTCCCCAGTCTCTTACCCTGTTGGAAACAATCTTCAGAATTCCCATGGTACTTTGTACCTCTATTTTTATGCTTTTATTGAATACATTTTGGGGTTTTGTGTGTATCTTATTTCCCTAGTAAGTACTGTGAAAGCACAGGGGCTGTGTGGTTATGAATACTGGGTAGACTATGTAGGACTTGTGATCAGGAAGATTATAGATCAAATTTTAATACTTCCTGCTTGTGTGAGTAAATCACTTAAAATCGCTGCCCTTCTGTTTTCTTACCAATAAAATGGAGGTACTAAGACCTGCAGTATCTAAGTATCTATCTCACATAGCACATCACATCAGCTGGCACAAAGAGCCATATATATATATATATATATATATATATATATATATATATATATATATATATATATATATATAAATAGATAGATAGGTATAGATATAGGTAGATATAGATATATAGGTATATAATAGTTGATTTAACAGGGTTATTGGAAATCTCAAGTGAAATATTGTGCCTTGTAAACTTTGAAAGAATTTTATTTTATTTATTATATTTTATTTAAAATAGGGACTAAATGACCTTACTCTTTTTTTATTGTATCCCAATCCCTCATCATATTGTCTTTTACTCCCATCTTTGTTGAATAAATGATAGAAAAAATATTCCCTATGTCATTCCCTGAATGAAACTTTTATGATTGTACCTGATGCAGGGTTCAATGGTAGCAGCATTCCTTCTGATGTCACCTTTTACTTCCACCTCCAGGAGTGTTGGAATTGTTCTCCTGAAGAACTGAGGAAGGAGAGAAAATAGGAGATATAAGATAGATCTGCCAGATAGAGGAATAGGGGACATTTATGAGGTGGAATGATACAAAGGGACAGATCATTCGTCGGAAACAGCAGTCCTTATGTATGCTGCTGGGACTAGTGTTACAATCCCCTTGATACTGATAGCTCAGTCAAGGTCACAGAGTAAGATTGATAAGATTGACATCTCCAGCACATACTACCTGCTTCTAGGGAGACTTAAATATTGCAGTTTTCTGTTCCCAGCTCATTCCCATTATTCAGATCAAAGCTTTCCTGAAAGAGCTACTCACAAAAACACACGGTAACTTTCCCTCCAAACACTTGTCTAACTTGTTATGTTAGTTTCATCACTGAAAACATTGGTAGGTCATCAGTGGAAGAGGAGACCCTGTGCCTGGGAGATCTGAAAGCAGTTTAGAATCATGAGATATGAGAACTAGTTAAATTGAGTAAAAGTCCTGGAAGCCCCTGTTTCAATTAGGGCCAGATGTCAAGATGCCAGTGTTCAGACTAGAAGAAGGACTTCACGACAGCAAAAGGCCTTCAAACTTAATTACTCAATCACTCAGCCAGTCGTTATTGAGTACTTATGGCATATTCAACATTATATTAAAACACTAGAAATACAAAGAAAGGCAAATCCTCTTGGGCTTATTAATATTATCATTATTTTAATTATTATTCCTGTAGTAGGAAGAATCAAATCCCAACTCCTCTAATGGCCAGCCCAAAAGGAAGAGGTAATTCAGGACATGTAAGTAAAGGTGCAATGGTCGGGAGCAGGGTTGGGAGACTCAAATGAATGTTAGTTTTTGATAGGCAGAATCTGACAGATTCCTAGGCAGCTAGTTGTCCAGAAGGCTCCATGACTTCCCTTCACTTTTTTCATTTTTCTCTGATAATTGAAATAAAATTAATGAGTTTTTGTTTTCTTTGCTTGGAGATCATATTTGTAGGTATAGAGTAAGTGGTAGGTGAGCCTTCTATACTTAATCACATAACCATGATGTCCAGCATACATTTCTGCTTCCTTAGCCTGCTTGACTTTTATTTGCAAAACACATCTCTGACAGTGTGTTATACTGAATGTCTAATTGATGGACCCTGTCAGGTTTTATGCTCTATAAATGCCAAGTACATTTTCTCAAAGTATGCTCTTCCCTGATCTATTCCTCCTACTTAAGCATTAGCAGTACCTTAACCCCTTAGGAGATGCCAGAGACAACTATTCTCTCAAACACTCAAGATTTATTTGGAGGTAGGGGAAAGGACTATGGAGGCAAGGCTTGGCACTCATAATAACCCATTCATTCACGTGACTATGGGATTTCAATCTAGAATCTACCTATTGATTATTCAACAAACATTTATTAAGCACTCACTGTGTGTCAGAAAATACATTAAGTATTGGGAAAACTTGTACATCATTTAGTCCAACCTCTTTTTGTATATAGATAAGGAAATTGAGAACTAGACGAATGACTTGTCTTTCCAAGAAGTCAGAGTTAAATAAGTGGCAGAGTCCAGATTTGAACACCAAATCTGAACTCCAATCTCAACTTCTGAACGCCAAATCTCTTTTCACTGTACTCCTTTCATTTTTACCGTGCTATGCTCTTCCATGGTCTCAACCTTCCTCCCATCAGGAGAAAGAGGAGGATCATTATCTTGAACCATAAAGGTTGTCATTAATCTTGTCTTTCGTTTCTCCTTTTTCTTTTGGGATTCTTGGGCTCTGCCTCTTGGACTTTAGATTCAGTTGTGTGTCCATACCATTACTTTGGTTGTAATGTCTTGTTGGTGGGTGAGCCTGAATTGAGAGAATGCTATGGGCCAGGGAGAGGAATAGGAAGTAGAATATTGGGTTTTAATCCAGCCTTGTGTGAACAAGTCATTCCCTATCCACTGTAGTTTCTTCAAGTCCTTATTTTCTTCATCTGGAAAATGAGGACTAGATAATCTAGAAACTGTCTTCTGGTGCTAGAGCCCTTGAACTATTTACTCTAAAAGAACTTAAGTGAGAAGAGAATGCCTTATTTAAAGGCACAAGTTTTTAAATATATGTCTTGAGAAAGAACCAAAGGCCTGAGTCAAATCCTTCAAATCCACGAGAACAGGAATCAACGTAAAACTGAACTCACTTCAGATTCATATTGTAGGAGACAGGGGCCCTAGCATTTGTTGTGGTAATTGGATAAAGTGGCAGGTCCTCACATATTTTATTCTAGCATAAAGTGACAGCGGGACTGCATGGGAACTGAATACAGTTGGAGGGATGGGGTTATACCACAAACAAGGCCAAGAAAGTATGTGTTTGAATAGAAGAGAATGGAAGAGAAGACCTGTCAGAACTTTAGAACACATGACTTCTAAATTCTACTCATTTTGGAGACTTGGCTTCTAGTCCTGTATTCTACCTTCCTTGCTGTGATACTGAGGAAATCACTTGTTCTCTCTGGATCTCAATGAGGTCATTTCTAATATGGGATTCATAATCCTAATAGCTTGCTTACTCTTGGCAGCTAGGGAATAGTAGGTAGAATACCAAATCCGGAGAGAAGAAAACCTGAATTTAAACTGAGCCTCAGACATTTGACTAGCTGTGTGAATATGTGCAATTCATTTAACATCTGTTTGCTTCTGTTTTCTCATTTATAACATGAGGATAATAATAGCACCCACCTCCCAGGGTTGTTGTAAGGACCAAATGAGATAATTCTTGCAAAACATTTAGCTTACTTCCTGGTACATAGTAAGCACTATACAAATGTTAGCTAATGCTGCTATTTTCCTTCCATTTCTAAGGTCTATGATTCTTCTCATAGTCAACTCTCAATTATAAGTTTGCTGGATTCTTGTTTTTGGAAGAGGAGTTCATTGGCATAGATAACTTTTTATGGGCAAACTCCTTCAACTAGTAAAAACTGGTATGTGTTCCTTGAGAGTTGCCTGAGGCACTGAGATATGAGTTAACTTGTCTAAAGTTACATAGTCACTTATATATCAAAGGGCAGATTTAAACATATCAGTCAGCATCTATTAAACAAAGCATGAATCTATCTATATATATTTATATCTATATCTGTGTGCATGTAGGATTAAACACCACCAGGTACTGAAAAGAACTAAGGATATAAAAAAGGCAAAAAAAAGTAGCCCTAGTTTTCAAGAAGCTCACTATGTAATGGGAAAGAAAATTTGCAAACTACATATAATGAAGATATATACAGGATAAATTTGAGTATAATTTCAGATGGAAAGAATTAGTATTAAAGAAGACTGGGAAAGGTTTTTTGAAGAACCTGAGACTTAAAGGAAGCCAGGGCAACCATAAGGCAGAGAGGAAATAGGGAATTCCAGGTATAGGGGACAGCCAGAGAAAATATTTAGAATTGGCAGATAGCCAGTTTAGTTGATGCAAACCAATTAAACATCATTTTTAATCTTTGCTATTTCTAAATGGCTATGCGACTTTGAGCAAGTCACTTACACTTTCTATAATTCATGTTTTTTCTTGTATAAATTAGGGAGGATATTCCATAATGGATATAAAACTGGCCCTAGAGTCAGGAAAGCCTGGGGTCAAGTTCCACCTTTGACACATACTTGTGTGGCCCTAGGAAAGTCACTTAAGCTCTCAGACCTCCAAACAGTTCTCTTATGGTTATACATTTCAGTGCAGATGTCAATCTGCATTGATAGAGGGAGTTCAGAACTCCCTATGCAAATGAAGTTATAGATCTCATCTATAGAGAGAGAAAGGGAGAGTCAAATAAGATGAAGCATTTAAATACCCTGACAATTTAAATACCTCTGACAATACAGAGAACAAAACACAAAGTTGTCTACAAATGTAAGGGATATTTGGGTTGGAAACTCACCACAAATAGAGTAGAAAACTGAAAGAATTCTGTTATGACAGATTATCTTAGAGTTGGAAGGGTCTTAGAGACTGTTTAGTCCAATCCCTTCCAGGAACCCCTCTATAGAATAACACAACATAAAACTACCTCATGAAAATAAAATTCAGTTGGAAGGGGTTGAGGGTGGGGAGATAGCTCCATTAAACACTTTCTGTTTGAGGAAAATTTAAGAATTATGATTTGTAAGTCTGAGATTTGGGATTTTTTTCCCCTGTAGATGATGTCTCACACATCATGGGGAGCTTGGAGATGTCATCAAGGAGTGGTACAAATTGGTGCCAGTAATCAGATTTTTTAGATGCATGAGTCAGAACTGGAGTATTGCAGAAATATCCAATGTTATCCCACAGACAACACAAGGATGCCAGCTTGTTTCAATTGTTTTCAACTGGCTGTTTCAACCTCAAGTTTTCCCCTATGGAAATATAAAGTTCATAGGATCTCCCACTACTTCTCCTAGCTCCTTTCTTTCAACTACCTCTCCATCAAAGCCCCACTTCCAATCTTAAAGGGGATATAGAATTAAGGGACTATGATTTCAAACTATGTTCTTGTTCTTTTGAAATTGAGGGCATCGAACAAAAAGGCAGATGCTTACTATTAAAGCCTGTCATTGCAAAATTGACTAAAAACTTGAAAATTCATTATTGCTATAAACTACTGGCACTTACAATTACTTGCAATGTTTAAAGCAATTATTAAACTTCTTCCAGGTCTCAGTGAGGTGGACATGGAACATTTTCAGTACGACACATTTAAGGGAAGAAAAGTGCGTTTGGATTTTTTGGGAGTACAATAGTCTTATGGTCTGCAAATAAGATGGTTAACACTTTCAGGATTTCTGCCTTTATTCTCATTTGTTGGTTCAAAAATAAAGATTCAGGAGCAAGTGGTTTATAATCACTAATGGAAAAAAATAATGGCCCCATGGGTAGTTCTTTGATTTCAGCTCGCTCTTTGGCAGCAGGTACATCTCTCCATCAAATGAATCATTGTTTCATAGGCAATCTGCTATTTTGCAAAGATTATTCTCCAAGTATTCAGTTTACATAATTTAGCATGATTTTGCAGTTACCTTTTATATCCCAACTTAGAGATCTCAATTGAATCTAATTATTTTTCAATTGAAAAGAAGATATTTTTTTCAGACAGAAGCTATAGATCAGCACTCATTACAGAGGCATCTCATTATTTTTAATGAGCAAATTAATTATATCTGAATTCTGCTGAGGACAGGGCATAATTCTGACAAGGCAGAGATGCTTGTTAAAGTTTGATGGTCAGAGATATATGACTTGAAGTCAGATTTTAGAATGCCTGATTATTAAGGGTTAGGAAATGCACTTTTAGGCTTCTGGGGTCTGCTTAAAGGTAAATTAAAGGAGCCATGGAGGACAGGATTGTTCTGACTGGAAAGTGATTGTGCTATGATCACACAGTGATATTTGGATGTTTCTTCATCTACTTAAAGTTCTTCAATACACAAATGACAAGAGTATAACTTCCCACCATTGGAAATCCAATGAACATATTGGAAAACTTCCAATAGTAAGGAAATGAAGAAAAGTAATCAGATAGCATAAAGCTTCAGAAAGAAGTATCACAAATGATCAATCACTTATAGCTGGTGGATATGCTTGGAGAATATTTGTAGATAAACTATAAAAACTCTTTTATGACATCTTGGAGTAATATTGTTTTTGTAGAACTTCATTCTTCATTCCTTTTAAAACTCACAGAGAGTTGCTTTCTGAAATGTTATATTCTTTATTTTGTAATCTGAAGGCCAGAGCAATAGATAGACATAGTGATTTTGTGACTCTGGGCTACTATAAGTGAACAAGATTGTAAGTTGCAAGGTGCCAGCCTGCTTTGGTAAGTTTTTCATCCAGAGGAGCTCTAATGAAATGACTGATCCAGACCCTAACACTGGAATATTCCTGGCTGTGTGAATTTGGTCAAGCTACATAACCCTTCAACACCCCCAGGTTCATCTCTTTGATGAGAAGACATCAGGCTGTCTTGAAAAAGGAAGTTCACCAATGACATCACATATCTATTAACAATTACACTAATACAGTTTAGCACAGTATCTGGAACACAGTAGCATTTAATAAATGTTTATTGATGATGATGACAGTGATGATGATGATAATTCAGGAAGAACAGTAAATATACATAATACAAATGTGTAAGAAGAATGCTGATGAAAATAATACTGAGAGGTCCATTGTTACCATTATCGTCATTCAATTCCCCTATTTAAGACTATTTACTGGCTCATAGTTGTTTAGTGTCATGGATACTGTTTAGTTCCATTCAATCCAATGAGCATTTATTAGGCTCTTCTCCTCATTTCCTTTCCCTTTCTTTCTCGTCCCATCTCTTTCATTTTGTTTTAATCAGCTAAAATATTCCTCCTCACTCTCTTACTCCAACCCATCCCAACTGAGAACTCGGGAAAATCAAAATCCATTACAAACATGTATAGTTAATAAAAATTAACTTCCAGATTGATCATGTCCTAAAAAACTATTGTCTCGTTCTGTGTTTTGAGTCTTTTACCTTTCTATTAAGAAGTGGGTAGCATTTCACCATTGTCCTTTGGAATTCTGGTGAGTAATTATATTGATGAATTTAGCACGATAGTATTCTATCACTTTTTTATACAATGACTTATATACTCATTCCCCAATTTATGGGCACCCCTTCAGATTCCCATTCTTTGTCATCTTAAGTATATTTGTACATCCTTTGAATTTGTTTTCCTTGAGACTCTTCCTTCACTTAATCTACCCCTCCTCAAATTCCCTCACCCTTAATTCCCTCTATTTCATTGTTGATTAAAATAATCTTCTCTATTCAACTGTGGGTGTAATTTTTTTTGGTCCAATTCAGATGAGGGTGAATTTCAAGTATCATCTGCCATTTTTCTTTATTTGTATATATGATATTCATATAGTCCAATGATTCTTAAAATCCCACTCGTTGGAATATATGTCTACTTGTGCACCTTGAATATATGAAATAATTTTCCCTAACCTTCTTTTCTCTTCCTTCCCCCCTCCTCCAATCTATTCTCTCCCCCTTTCATTCTATTCTTTTCTTAAGATAATCAAGACATAACAGAACCTCTCCCATGCTTTGTGCAATTGAATTTCCTCTGATGATGACAGAAATCACAGGGTATGCATATCTCACTTCCCCCTATTTATACTTGTTTAGTTCTTTAGCTTATCCATATTCACCACCTTATTACTCTTCATTACTGTGTTTTTAGTTCAAATTTTTTTCCACAGTTCTGTTATTTTTTTTTATTAGAAATGCTTGGAAGTCTATCATTTAACTAAAGGTATATTTTTTTTTCCTCCTGTAGCAATATACTTTCAATTTTGCTCGCTAAGTTATTCTTGGTTGGAAGTCCATATCCTTTGCTTTCTTGAATAAAATAGTCCAAGCTCTCCATTCCTTTATAATAGTGGCTTAGAAATCATGTGTCATAAACAGGAAGATGACAAATGTTGGAGAAGATATGGGAGGGTTAAAACATTAATTCATTGTTGGTGAAGCTGTGAATTGATCCAACCATTCTGGAGAGCAATTTGGAACTATGTCCAAAGGGCCACAAAAAGTGTGCATACCCTTTGACCCAGCAATATCACTTCTAGGATTGTATCCCAAAGAGATAATAAAAATGGGAAAGGGTGACACATGTACAAAAATATTTGTAGCAGCTGTCTTTGTGGTGGCCAAAAACTGGAAATCAAGAGGATGCCCATCAATTGGGGAATGGCTGAAACAATTTGTGGTATATGAATGTAATAGAATACTATGGTGCTATAAGAAATGATGAACAGGAAGACTTCAGAGAGGCCTGGAAGGACTTATATGAACTGATGCTAAGTGAAAGGAGCAGAGCCAAGAGAGCTTGGTATATAGCAACAACCATAGTATGTGAGGAATTTTTCTGGTAGACTTAGTCCTTCACAGCAATGCAAGGACCTAAAAAATTCCCAATGGGCTTTTGAGGCAAAGCACCTTCCAAATCCAGAGAAAGAACTATGGAATTGGATCACAAAATGAAGCAGACCATTTTCTCTCATATTATGTTTTGTTCTGTTTTATGTTTTCTACCATTCATTTTAATTCTTTTATTCAACATGAAAAAAAAATCACATGTCATCCTGACTGTAGTTCCTTGGTATTTTAATTATTTTGTTCTGGTTGCTTGAAGTGTTTTTCTTTGAACTGGAAGTGCTGGATTTTGGCAAAGAGGTTCCTGGAAGTTTTCTTTTTTGCTGTTTGTTTTGTTTTGTTTTGTTTTGAGGGGACAGGGTTTCTTCTAGGCTGTGACTAATGGATTCTTTTGTTTCCTCTTTGTCTTCTGGTTCTAAGTCAGCTCGATAGTTTTCTTCTAAGATTTCTTGAAATAGGATATCGAAGTTGTTTTCCTAGGCACGGTATTCAGATAGTCCAATGATTCTTTTCTTTTTTCTTTGTCTGTTTTCCAGGTCTGTTGTTTTTGCTGTGAGATATTTGATATTTTCTTCTATTTTTCTTCTCAACTCTTTGATTTAGTTTTAGTACTTATTGTTGCCTTATGAAATCATTGGCTTTTATTTTGTCCATTCTAGTAATCAGGGAGTTGGTTGTGTGGGCAAAGTTTTGTATCTCTTGTCCTAAGCTGCTATCTCCCTTTGAAATTCTTTCTTCCATGACTCTCATTTTTCCTATTTTTTTCTCCAACTACTCTCATTTCATTTATAAAAGTATTTTAACTCTTTCTTTTCTGAAAAAAAATCTGCTTCATCTCTTCCAGGAATTCTAGTTGAGTCTGCACGCAAGCTAATTTGTCACTGATTCAGTGCTTGTAGATATTTTAGGGTCTTTCTTTTCTTCTCTACTTGTATCTTGAGAGATGCTGTTACCATAAGAGCTCATTATGTGTGTGTGTGTGTGTTTTGTCCATTATTCCAGCCCATTTCCAGAAGTCAGACTCGATTTTAGGGCTGTTGTTACCACCCTTCTTGAGAGAACATCTGAGCTGATCCTGTTGTCTTTTCATTGTTGTTATTGAGTGGTGTGTTATTTCAGGACCGTGGCCAATTTGGGTACCTGCAAGCTTTCAGTGTTCTCAAGTGATCTAATCCAATGCAACATCTAATTACTGACTACCCAACCCACCCCATACCACCTTGTATGAGCTCTGTAAGTTCCTAACCTGGGTTTGATTCTGAGCAATAGTAGAATGCTGCTGGACTCTATCAGTCAGCTGGAAAGCTCTCTTGGCTTAGTGGCATAATTGTAGGCTCCTCTTTAGTTTGGGATTCCCACCCTGTTTATTCCTCTGCAAGCTAGGTTAGACGCTGGACGTCAGACTCAGTTTACCTATCTTAGTGTTCTGTGCCATAGCTCTGCTGCTGCTGCTACTGGCAGCTTTTAAACTTCCTCCTTTTTCAGTACCCTACCCCCAACCCCCAGAGGTTTGTTTTTTTTTTTTAACAAAATAGTAATATGCTCAGATTCATATGTTAGAAAGACTTATAGCATACTAGAGAGGGAAAATCAACAATATTCTTTTTTATTCAGTCCAAGTAGTGAGTTTGTTAAGAAACTAGTTGGTGGGTGAGATTCCTAGTGAGTTTGTGGAGTCTGTGGTGCCAATACAAATGGGCCAAATTCTAAGAATCTGTGCATTTGATGAGAATAAGACTGACATTTTTACACAGAAAAAGACTGTGGGAAGATCTGAGTGGGATCAAAGAATGGCTAGTAGCATGGGGCAGGGCCAGGTGCAGACAATGGAAGCCCATAATAATTAAAAGAATTACACTAAGAAGGGCCCGATGGCTCAGGAGAATGCCAAGGATCTGGGCTGCCGAAAATTTTGAAAAAGTTCAGGGAGTTTTCCTTTTAGGGTCCAGATCCCAAAGACAGTTTTTTTTTTCCTTTTGCGGCTTCAAGTCCTATGACCCTATTACCAGGAGTTCTCCTTTTGTCTTCTTAAATTGGTTGGTGGGGAAAAGAAAAACCTGAAGAAAGACATCTAGTGCTTTTTACCAAAATTTTGTCTCCTCCTACTTTGTATTTTTTCTTAAAAACAAAATTCTAAAGAATGTTGCCTCAAAACTTATTTAGATATTCTGCCATTTATAAAAATATTCAAACCACAATTTGGAAATTCATATTAGGGAAAGTACATAATAGATAATGCTGCCATAAAATTCTGCAAATTGGGGAAAAGATTCTGTCCCTCTTTAAATGTGTTTCCTGTTTGCCTTCTAACTTAATCAGAGTTAAAAGACACAAAGATTCTTTCTCCTTTTCCTCTTGTTCTTTGTGCTGATAAGGCCCCAGGAAAAAGCTAATTTGACTTTCCAACATATATAATAAGACAAGACAAAGAGATTAATATACACAGGGCTGACAAGGGGATTTTCTATTTGCTGATTGGCCATGGAAAGAAAACAGCTTGATTTACTCAAATGGTGGTGTTTAAATTATGTGTAGGTCTGAGAAACAGACACAAAGACATCAAGTACCTAAAGGGAAAAAAAGATTCCTTTTCAGGCCAGTAGTGGGATTTAAAATACTTTGCTCCATGTCCTCTCTCCCCACACCCCAACTAGGAAGTCTAGGGTAGGCTCTTTCAATTCTCCTGGCTCTAAAGAGAATTGATATAGTGCACAGTCTGATTAACCCAACCTCAGTTCCCTCCTTCAAGGGATTGTCTCCAGGGGATTTATGGAGCTATGCATCGCCCATTACTTCCAAATTCTTATTCTGAATACAAAATAGCACCTCAAGACAAGTATAGACAGACAAAATTGTAACTTTTCCCCAAAGAAGTACTAATTTCAAGGTCAGAAGAAACTGGGGCCAGGGAGGTCAGGTCCATAGCTTTAGTCATTCATGGAAAAAGCCTCAGGTGGTCAATTCCACCAGTGAACTCTTAGGGTTTTTCCCTTGGAGAACTGTTTTTCAGGCACCGTTCTCCTGTCTTCCATCTCTTTTCATGTTTCTCTTGATTCTTGTGTTTGAAAGTCAAATTTCCATTTCAGCTGTGGTCCTTTCATCAAGAATGCTTGAAAGTCCTCTATTTCATTGAATGACCATTATTTCCTCCGAAGTATTTTATTCAGTTTTGCTGGGTAGGTGATTCTTGGTTTTAATCCTAGTTCCTTTGACTTCTGGAATATCATATTCCAAGCCGTTCAATCCCCTAATGTAGAAGCTGCCAGATCCTGTGTTATCTTGATTGTATTTCCACAATAATTGAATTATTTTTTTCTAGCTGCTTGCAATATTTTCTCCTTGACCTGGGAACTCTGGAATTTGGTTACAGTATTCCTAGGAGTTTATCCTTTTGGATCTCTTTCAGGAGGTGATCGGTGGATTCTTTTAATATTTATTTTGCCCTCTGGTTCTAAAAGATCAGGGCAGTTTTCCTTGATAATTTCATGAGAGATGATGTCTAGGCTCTTTTTTTGCTCTGGCTTTCAGATAGTCCCATAATTTTTAAATTGTCTCTCCTGGATCTATTTTCTAGGTCAGTTGTTTTTCCAATGAGACATTTCACATTATCTTCCGTTTTTTCATTTTTTTTGGTTTTGTTTTATGATTTCTTGTTTTCTCATAAAGTCATTAGCTTCCATCTGTTCCATTCTAATTTTTAAAGAACATTTTCTTCAGTGAGTTTTTGAACCTCCTTTTCCATTTATCTAATTCTGCTTTTTAAGGCATTCTTGTCCTCTTTTGCCAATTAAGTTAGGCTATTTTTAAAGGTGTTATTTTCTTCAGCATTTTTTGGGTCACCTTTAGCAAGCTGTTGACTTTTTCATGATTTTCTTGCATTACTCTCATTTCTCTTCCCAGTTTTTCCTCCACTTCTCTTACTTGATTTTCAAAATCCTTTTTGAGCTCTTCCATAGCCTGATATCATTGCATATTTATTTTGGAGGCTTCTGATGGCAAGCATTGTTCTTCCTCATTCAAAAGGATGGATGAAAATACCTGTTGACCAAGAAAGTAACCTTCTATAGTCTTATTTTTTTCCCTTTTTTTGGGCATTTTCTCAGCTACTTACTGGCTGACACTTTTGAGTCCTTTGTCAAGAGTAGGGTATACTCTGAGTATCTGTAAATTATCAGTTCCTCCATGGTGGCACAATCAAGGGAGAGGAGGTTACTCCTCTCCTGGCCAACACTCTGGTCGAGGAGCTACCAAAGCTTTTCTGACCAGCATCTGCAAGTAGAATTCCCTTTCCAGAGCCTCCAGCATGCCAGCAAGCACTCTTCCTCATCCCTGGGCTGAGACCCAGATCAGCAACTCAATTCCCCTAGAGGATTTAGGCTAAGAGATCCAAAAATGGATGCTGCTGCTGCTGTTGCCTCTGCCACTGCCACTGCCTGGGGCTGGGACTAGGGGAGGACCCTGCTCCCTTCTCACCAAGATGAAAAAATTTTCTCACTGACCTTTGAAGCTGTCTTTTGCATTTGTGGCTTGAGGAATCTGAAAACCTCTGCTGCTGCTGAGGATTTTGCCCCCCAAGGCCTATTCTGGTCCTGTTGCTGCTGGTGCTGTGACCAAGGCTGGGCTGGGATCCATAGGCTGTGCTCTGCTCTACGCCCCATGCAATAGACGTTTCTTGTTGGCCTTCCAGGCTACCTTGGGTTGGAAATCTCTTTCCCTCCATCATTTCGTGGCTTCTGCTGCTCTAGAATTATTTTAGTCATTTTACAGGTATTTTATGTGCTGTGGGGAAAGAGCTAGAGTATGTGTGTCTTTCTACTCTGCCATCTTGGTTTCACCCCCAGGAATATTCTTTAGAAGGCTATTAAAATATTTTTCAAAAACTATTTTAATAACCTTCTAGAGAGGAAATATGGACCCAGACTTGTGCCATGGAATTGGAAATGGAAATAAAGGAGTATAATCGAGAGAGATTATGGAAGGATACTCAACAGATCTTGGCAAATGTTTGAACATAAATAGCAAGTGAGTGGTAAAGGATAAAAGTGACTGAAGATTTCAAAACCTGGTGATTGGGAAAATAAGAGTTCCAGTAGGAGAAACAATAGGAGAAATAAAGATATTGGGAGCGTGACAGATTTTCGGAGGGAAGGTAACGAGATCAATTTTAGAAGTGTCTACTTGGAGGTGTGTTGCATGACCAGGTGGAGATGTGCAAAAGACATTTGAAAATGTAGGCTTTGTGCTCAAAGAGAGGTTAGATTTGGAAATAAAAATCTTCATAGAAATAGCCATTAAAGAAATGAGAGTAAACGAGATCACTATGAGAATATGGAGAAAAAGAAGATCATCATTATTCTCTTCAGTAAGACACAACCTCTCTGAGTTGCAGTTTCATAATCTGTAAAATGTGCAGTTCAGACTAGATGACCTCTAATAATAATAGTCAGAATTTACATATCACTGTAAAATTTACAAAGCATTTTATATTTTATCTCATTCAATTTTAGCAAAATTCCTTTTAGGTACATACTACTATTATCCTCATTTTATAAATGAGAAAAACAGGCTAAGAGAGATTGTGACTCACCCAGGTTCATAAAGCTAGTTAGTGATTGAGACAATATATGAATTCATATTTTCCAAACTCAAGTACAATGATCTGTTCACTATCCCACCTGGCTACCTCTAAGCTACATTTTGGCTCTAAATCTATGATGCTATGAAGATGTTTGTTAAGGGAATTGCCACATTGGGAGTTCCACATACCCTTAAAAGCAGAGGTCTGGATCAAACAAATAAGATTTCTGGTTCATTTTCTTTCTCACTTGTACTCATCCACTTTAGAGTATAGCTATCTGATTCCTTAAGTGTTATTGATCTGATTTTCACATCAGAGTCTCCTGTTTGAGGTTTTGCTTTCATTGAAGACCTCTGCTATTATTCTTCCCATTGCCATATGTATTGTACTTCACTGTTTGGTTTAACAACCCTATCTGGGTACTCTTCTGCTTTTATCTCTTTTAATCAGAGGAGTTTATCTTCAGAAAAATACACTCTTCCCAGCCCTTGTCCAATACCCTCTGTTCTTATCCAAAACTCCATCATTCATGGTACATATGGGCTAGATACAGGTAACATTAGAGGAGAGAGAACTATCAGCACCAGTCATGGCAGGGGGAAATTGGAAGGGGAGGGGGAAGTATTTTTTCAGAAGGTGTTATTTTAACTGAGTATTGAAGGAAGCTAGAGATTCTACATGGTGAAAGTAAAGAGACAAAGCATTCCAGTCATGGTTGAAAGCCAGTGTCATGGAATTTATAAAGGGGTGTGTATGATGTAGTAGAAGACTAGAAGATTAGAAATAATCGGGTTGTGAAGAATTTTAATTGCCAGAGGAATTTATGTCTGAGCTTAGAAGTGACAAGAGGTCACTGGGATAACATAGTGAGACCTGCTCTTCAGGAAAATAGCTTGGGCAGCAGAATGTATAATATATTGGAGTGGAAAGACCAAAGGAAGAGAGGCCAATTAGGAAGTTATTGAAACAATTCAAGTATGAGTTGCTGAGGGCGTGATCTAAGATGTTGGTTATATGAGTGAAGGGAAGGAGATGTACGTGTAGGAGAGATGTTGAGGAGACAGAAATGAAAAGATGTAGCAACTGAAAAAATATCTGATATGAGTGGCAATGAGCAGTCCGAAGTGATACTGAGTTTTGTGTACCAAGGTGATTAGAAAGTGTTTTGAAGAATAATAGAAAAGTTCAAAGGAGGGGTTGATCTGGGGGTAGGGGGGAAGCCATTGAATGCTGTTTTGTATAGACCGAGTTTGAAATGCTTATGGAATATTGCTTAAATTTCAAGTAGGAAATTGGTGATGGGTAACTTTAGCTCAGGATTTAGAGTAGAGCTGGATATACAGGTCTAGAAGTCATCTATGTAGAGATTAAATGAACCCATGGGAGCTGATGAGATCACTGAGAGTTAGAGAAAAAGAGAGCTCAGGACTAAAGCATGGAGCACACTCATAGTCATGGGGTATGACATGGATAAAGATCTAACAAATGAAGCCAAAAAGGGAATCATCATGTAGGCAAGAGGAGAACTAAGAGAAGTTTTACAAAAAATGCAGAGGAGAGAAAGTAATAAACCGTCAACCACTGACAAGAGGTCAGGAAGAAAAAGCAGGCAAGAGATCATTGGTAACTTCTGAGAGAATAGTTTCAGTTGAATGAGAAGGGTATAAAGTTATGGCAGAAAGTTCAGAAGACAAAGGGTAAAATGAAGGCACTGAATGCAGATAACATAAGAATAGGTTTTGTAGTTCTTGTAAGATTTCATTCTCCAGGGTGTGGGTGATTTAGTCAGACTTGTAGGAAACAAGAAAGGAAGTAGAGAGTAGGTAGAGTTTAAACATTATAGAGAAGGGTGGGGTGGGTTATGGATTAGGATAACAGCATGCTTTCACTTTATCACAGGGTCATAGTAAAGAGGTGCTTTGTAAAATATAAAGTGCTATAAAGAGTGAATGATTGCTAAGATCAAAGAAAAAGAAAATGTTACAAAATTCATAGTCTCATAGACTAGAAGGAATAGTGAAAGGTTATCTAGTTGTTAATTATACATACAGATGAAAGGAACTTTAATGTGTAGTTAGGATATCACAAAAATTATAGGAAACCAAATGTCATTGTATGTGTGTGTTTGCATGTATTTTCTTTATAACAAAAGCATTCAATCATAATGTTTTGAGCCAGAAGGTGTTGAGCTCTGGGAACCATATGAGGTTTGGTGTGCTTGGGACCCCAAAATACCAACATGCTGGGTTCTGCCAAATGAATTCCACTCAGGACTTCTTCCATCCAAAGAAAAACAAAGTTTATTAAAGGTTCACTATGTTGGGTTGACTCTTAATGAGCATAAGCATTTGTGATGCTTGTATTGACAAGCTGGCTAGATAGAATCTCAGCTAGACAGAGGCTGAGCTGGATTGAATCTGACAGCCTTCATGGAGGCAAGATAAAAGACTGTGGGAAAGATCTAGAGGTGGTCTAGTAGTGTGGGAGGAGGGTCTAAGGAGGATCTTGAGACTGGGGTAACTGGGGGTTGTTCTCCTTTCTTCTCAAGGAGGACCAAAATGACATCACCATAATAAAGTGAAGTTTCAGTGTCTCTGACTGTGGCTGATCAGACCAATGTGAGCTTGGAATGCTCTACCACAGATTGGCCACAGATAATCCATGTGAATATTTGGGGTGGTTACTCCAAATGTGTGCATCCTATATTTCTTTTGTACTGTCTCAATTCTAACTTTGCTTATAGAGCACAGCACCTTTTCTGATGTGGGCATGCTATGCTGAGAGGTCCTGTGCCTCGCATGATACACAGTCAAATCCAAAGTTCTTGAGAGAGACCTTGAGAGTGTCCTTGAATTGCTTCTTCTGACATCCATGCGATCACCTGCCCCATGTGAGTTCTCCATAAAATGATCTTTTTGGCAAGCATGCATTTTGCATTAGAACAACATGGTCAGCCCATCGGAGGTGCACTCTCTGAAGCATAGTTTGAATGTTTGGCAGTTCAGCTTGAGCAAGGACTTCAGTGTCTGATACCTTATCCTTCCAGGTGATCCTCAGAATCTTCCTAAGACAATTTAAATGGAAGCAATTAAGCTTCCTGGCATGGTGCTGGTAGACTGTCCATGTTTTGCACGCATTCAACAAAGAGGTCAGCACAATGGCGCAGTAGACCTTCAGTTTGGTAGTCAGTCTAATACCTCTTCTCTCCCAGACTTTTCTTCAGAGCCTCTCAAACACTGTTAGCTCTGGCAACGTGTGTGTCAACCTCATTGTCAATGTGTACATCCCTGGAAAGTACACTGCGAAGGTGAGCAAACTTATCCACAGCATTCAAAACTTCTCCATTTGTTGTAACTGATGGTTCCACATACGGATGGTGTAGTGGTGTCTGATGGAGTGCCTGTGTTTTCTTGGTGTTGATGATTAGACCAAAATTAGCACAGACAGCAGAGAATTGATTCATACATTGTTGCATCTCAGCTTCAGAGGCTGCATTAAGTACATAATTATCTGCAAATAGAAAATCATGCACCAACACTCCCTCCACTTTGGTCTTGGCTTGTAGCCTTTTCAAATTGAAGAACTTACCATCAGTGCAGTAATTGACCTTGATGCCATGTTCATCCTCATTGAAAGTATTTGACAACATGGCTGAAAACATCATGCTAAAAAGCATGGGAGCAAGCAGACACCTCTGTTTCACTCCATTGGTGACTGAGAAGGCATGCATTGTTCTCTATCCAGAACCCAGGCAAACATGCCATCATGAAATTGACATACAGTACTGATGAACTTCTCTGGGAAACCAAATTTTGACATAATTTTCCGTAAGCCCTGATGACTAACAATGTCAAAAGCCTTGGTCAGATCTACAAACATTGTTTACCGACCTCTGTTCTGTTCCTTGCATTTCTCCTGGATTTATTGGACAATAAACACAATATGGACTGTTCCTTGGCCCTTTCTGAAGCCATACTGGCTCTCAGGTATATGACCATCTTCCAGGTGAAGGATCAGCCTATTAAGGAGGACTCTAGCAAGAATCTTGCCAGCAATGACTAAGAGAGAGACCCCCTGTGACTGTTGCAAGACAATCTATTCCCTTTATAGAGATGGACAATGAAGGCTTCTTTGAACTCCTGGAGGATAACCTCCTCTTCCTATATAACCTGGAAAATTTCAGTCAACTTTTGTATGAGCAGTGGTCTCCCTACCTTGTAAATCTCAGCTGGAATAGAAGCAGCACCAGGTGCTTTGCCACATGAAAAGAGCCTAACGGCCCTCAAAATGTCTTCTTCAATTGAAAGTTCAGCTAAGGAGGGTGTGTTCTATTATATTATAAGGAGAGAGTTTTACTATTGTACCTCAAAGTCCTGTGGCAACAGGCAAGTGATGAAGCAGCAGGTGCAGACACACTGGGAGCTGTAGTCACAACCCTCCAAACAGATGGCCGAGGCCACAGTGTTCTTTCTCACTGGAAGCAACGGTGGGACTTGGCAGCCTCCTAGGTGTCTGAGCAAACTTTTAAGAATTGCACTGTGATCAAGGGAGTGAAACAGCTGGAGGCAATTGGGAGGTATCAGACAATGGAGGACTTGGGTGGGAAATAATCAAGGATGGGGCAGGCTAGGTTAAGGGCAACAGGTATGAAAGGCCAGATTAAGTGGAAAGATTCAAGGTGAGCTCAAAGAGGTTCCCAGAGTCTGAACTCCATCAAATGTACCTTGCAAATCATTTAGTCCAGCCCTCATATTTTACAGATAAAGAAACTGAGGCCCAGAGGAGTAATTTTCCAAAATAATAATTTGCCACAGTGACAGTCGTAGGATTTGAATCCACTTTCTCTAACATTAGAAGTAGAGTAGAAAGTGAGTATACATGACTGATCATTAAATATGTAAGAAAGATAATGCTGTTTGTATTTTTCATCTAATTCCTTTTTCCTCCAGCAAACATTAATAGCATTTGCTAAAGACGGAAATTTATCTACTTGAAACTCATGCTTAAAACACCAGAAATAGTCATTTTTTCATTTCACGAAATGACTTTTTTTTTTGTGCACCCTTGACTAATCCATACTTCAGTTGAGCAATTCAAAGTATTAACATATTAGTTATGGAAAATGGGAATGTTCCATTTCCCTTGTTTCAATTGTATCTGCCATTTTCTGAGAATCCTATAACTATCTAGCTTATCAAAGCTATATACTAATTATTTCAAATGTTTTTTCTTGTCCTATGTAATTATGTTTTGTAATAAACTAAGTAGATGATAACATTTTTAATAACAGGAAACATACTTTTTATATTTAGAGAAAATCCATTATAAGTAGGTAGCCTGTAATTATTTCTCAGTTTACTCATTATGGTCAAATAACAGGTTTCAGAATGAAAATGAAATAGGCAAATCCTTTGTTACTTCTTTAGTATCGTGTTTGTTGAGTACTCAGTATTAAGTAATACCTGGATTAGAAAGATTAACACTGCCACACACCACCAACTGAATTCTCTCTTCTGATATTTAAAGCATACTTGTGAACCTCAAACCATATTTCACTCATATAAGGACACTGTAATTGGACAAAACCTATTAACTAACAAATAGCAAATTATTATTAGAACTTAACTGTGAACGGAAGTTTGAAATTTGCTAGTTGTTCTTCCTGCTATAGCTATTAGCTGGCATTTGAACCCTTGGACCCCTACTGCCCTTAATATATAATACTTAAATGATATAGATTATACACTGGAGCAGTCTGTGAAGGGTTAATGTATCAACTATGCTTTTAGATGACCAGTAAATTCAGGGAAATACTGGGCCAATTTTTGTAGAATGCTATAGAGAATTATCAGAGTAATTTATTTCAATTCAATTAAACAAACACATTTATTGAGCAATTCTTTTGAAGTGGGGTTATAGTATCTGAAGGATGCCTAGTAACCCATGTGTTTCAGCTACATGGGTCAGGTAACTTGACCCTGGGATTAGATGTTATCAGTATTGAATTTGTTGGAATTCAATGAACATTAATTTGGCATCTACTGTGTGCAAAACATTATGTTTAGCTCTGATTCCTTATCTCTTATGTTTCACTCAATATGAAAAGCACTGTGCAAGGGAATTGGCAAAAGATGAAGAAAATCAAGCTAGAGAATCCCCTCTTGGAACTTACAGTCTTGTTTATAATAAAGTCAAAGAAGATAGTAGGCATTGGCTATGTCCCACCATATAAAAAGAGTTATGTAGGTGAAGAGGTAAGGGGTAAAGGATGTCATCAGAGAAATATATGGCCTGAAAAAAAATGAGCACAGTGAACACTAGGGATAACAAACTAATGGACAAACTGTATTATATGATAGTATAACATTAATATACACATAGTATTAAGAGCATGAGAAGAGCTTATCATTTCAAGGGAACATCCTGGAGCAGTTTTATGGGAGGGCATGAAAAGAGGAAGACTGGCAGGCATGGAGGGGTTGAAAGAAACTTTGTTTTAGGAAATATTCACATCCCTGAAATCAAAGGTGCATTGGAGAATAGAAATTCTTTAAGGTCAGGGACTATTTTTTCCCCATATCCTCAGCACTTAGCAAGTATTTGACAAATAGTAAGTACTTTATAAATGTTCAACAAATAGGAGAATGACGGAATTGTTGAAACACTGAAGAGGAAGGTGAGGAAGCATTTTCCTTTTTACTGAATACGTGCCTTCAGAGGTTTTTCTTTGTTCAGAACAAAACTGACTGTTCTTTGACCTAATGATCCAAGCATCAGGCTTAAACTTCAGTTCTATATTTTTAATGGAATTTACCTTGTAGCACATGTAAAGCATAGCATTCGTATTGTAATATTTCATTATATATAATAAAATATAAGTGTTTGTACAATCATCTAAGCCATGTGACTAGACTGTACATTTTTGCTTTCTTGAATATGTTCTTTTTAGTGAAATTAATTGGTTGTTGTTGAATTACAAAGTGTATCTTATTTTTAATTTGTTGCAAATGAACTGCAACTCTTTTTTCACAGGGTGCTTTGTTAAGAAGAAAGGCATAGGGGGCCATTTGAATTTCAAATCCCTGGCCCATCAAATGTGAAATGAATATTTAAACATGAACAATGAAATTAGGCTACACATTTGAAAAAATATTTCTGCTTGCAAAAGTCAGAATTATACAGCCACGACCTTTAAAATAAAATGCACAGTTTGAGATAATGGAATAGTTGCCGATTATGGCTTCTGGAGAACTCTGCACAAAGTGATATATGCCCATTCATCTTTCCTTTCAAAGAACAAAAGGCATTCAAAGGACTAGACAGGTGTTCAGGAATACTGAAAAATAGAAATGACTTCTCCCTTTTCCATTTTAATGTAATTCTCCTGAAGGCAGACGTTAGTCCCTACACAATCAGGTCTGAACTGCCACCTTCTATTAGGGTGACTATCAAGGGAATATGAAGTCTAGGGAGATCCTTGGGGCTGTTTGGTGTTCTTTCTTAATTTTACATCCTTACCTGATGCTCAGTTGGTAGAATAAAACAAAACATAACCACCTCATAGCAAATGACTTTGTCAAAGGTATCCTAATAAAACAGAATTTTCTTAAATGTTATGTTTTTGCTTCATTATGTGGTATAATCTTGAATTTATAATGTATATTTCAGTGCTTTATCTATCCCTCAGATTTGATTTTGGAGTGACTTTGTTTTCCATGGCATTAAGGGGTCCTATAAACTGACCTAGAAGTCTCAGAAAAGAAATAATTTAATAATATAAGGACACAAACTCTGAGGGGAAATAGTGGGGAAGTGGTAGGGAAGACAGTGATTTTGGTTACTGAATGGAAGTCAGATAAATATCTCCAGCTTGCAAATGTCTCCAGCTTTACCCATAACATCAGTCCTTTTTTATCTTATGCGCAAGTTGATTTATGTGGCAAACAAGGGAATGATGAGGGTTGAAAGGTATTTTTTTCAACCCTGTTCCTCCTTGCTTCTTTACGATTTTGCTAAATGGGGTTCCTTTGATGAATTGAATAGGACCCAGACTTGTTACTTGGGAGATGTGATAGGAATGAGGCAAGGCACAAACTTCCATTTAACTGTGGAATTCCTTTTCTGCTGTGTGGAGAAAGAGGAAAGTAAGAACAGCTCTGGGTATGACTTCCAGTTGCATATGTGGAATTATCTAAGTTGCAAGACTGGACTTTCTCCTGCTCCACTTGCCTGATCTCCAGTGTGAAGGGAGTGACCTTCTTCATGTTCCTTCCATCTCCTGTTGCAAGTTCCCTGAGTGGAGGGGAAAAGGAAAGTTGGAGGGGAGCTAGACTTACACCTCCTGCTACAGGGATTTGACTTTCATCTCCTACTATGATGTCTCCTGCATGATATCTACTCTTCTTTGGGTAAAAGATAAGTGACTTTCACTTAATGATTAACATTCTCACACCTGATCATATACTACAGGTATCAGTGATTCTGAATCCATATAGGTCATCATCCAAACTCCATTCCCTATCCCTCCATTCATTTACTTATTTTCATCTCCCTCAACCTTCTCACCTAAATCTCTTACAAAATGTTTACCCAACACTTCCCCCATGCCCTCTGCAATGCCTGTTCAAGGTAGAGGGGAGAAACTAGCCTTCATCTTAACCTTTTCCTCTTCCACTCTTTCCATCTTCAGGCAATCTCAAAGACCTGCCTACCCTTGCTAACACAGTTTTTCTGGCTATCCTTTCCAGTATTGCTTGCACTTTTACTCATTCCTCTCAACTCACTAGTTGAACCAAGAGAGATACCTCTCTCTTATTCTCTTCCTACTCTCCTTCAGTCCATCTTTCAACCTCATCATTCCATGAAAATTGCTCTCTTCAAAGGTTCCAATGATTCTGTAATTGCAAAATCCAGTGACCTTTCCTCAATTTGCATTCTTATTGACTTCTCTGGAGCCCTTGATACAATTGATCACTGCTTTCTCTTTGATATTCTGTACTCTCTAGGGTTTCCAAATACTACTGTCTCCTAATTTTCCTCTTATTTCTCTAAATACTCCTTCTCAAGCTCCTTTGGTAGATCCTCATCCAGGTCATTTCCAATAACTGTGAACTTCTTACACAGGTCTGTCCTTTTCTTTATTCTCTTCTCTTTTTATATTACTTCAAACAATAATGATGATGATGACAGTAATAGTAATAATTAAATATTTATGTAGTCTTACTATATGTCCAGGCACTCTGATAAGTGCTTTACAATTACTATCTCATATGATCCTCACAGCAAGTCTGGGAGGTAGGTGTTACTATTATGCCCATTTCATAGATGAGGAATTAAAAAGCTAATATTAGTCTAAGGCCAGATTTGAACTCAGGTCTTCATGACTCCAGGTCCAATACTCTGTCTGTTATTGCAATATCTACTGGCATTTTGATTTAGTGATTTTTTTTCTTTTGTTCACTAAAAGGGCCATTCCCTGACTACTTCTTAAAGAGGCCTATTCACTCAATGGGCATTACCTCCCTCTAAGTGAGTACCTGAAAAGTCCAGCCTGAAAAGGCCGTGGTCTTTCATTGCATCCTGGGCTATCTCCAGTTGTCCTGATGAATATTTGGTCACTGGACACAGATGACTCAGGAGGAGAAAGTGAGGAGAAAGTGACCTTGAATAGCCCTCCCTCACTCAAGATAAAGTCATGTACAAGTCATGTCATCATTTCTCTGATATCATAGTCTTCTTCCAAAATGAAGGATGAACACAGACTGGCCTTTTGGAAAGGTGGAAGATTCAGGTGTAAGGATAATGAGATTAAGTTTAGACATGTTGAGTTTAAGATATACGAAAAGGCAGTTGGAGATGAGAGGTCAACAAAGAGACTCAATAGGTAGATTTGAGAATCATTAGCATAGGGATGATAATTAAAGCCTAGTCTCTTAGCGTATGAGATCACCAATTGGATTGCTTGAATGGATTTTATTATTACGTCTATACTGATGTTTCTCAAATCTAGCTCCATTGCCTTACTTCTCTGCTGAATTCCCTTCTCTCATCTCCAACTGCCTTTTTAGACATTCTTAACTTAATTCTGATGGACATTGTAAACTTAACATGTTGGAAACTGAACTCATGATCCTTACACCAAAACCTGCACCCTTCCAAATTTCCCTATTATGATTGAAGGCGCCACCATCCTCCCAATTCTCCAGGCTCACAAAGTAGGGATCATCTTTGACTTCTCACTGTCTCTCTCCTCCTCACCATATTCAATTTGTTGCCAAAGCCTATCGGTTTCATCTTTGTGACATTTCTTAGAATAGTCCCTCTTCTCTCTTCTGATACCGCCACAACTCTGGTGTAGGCTCTCATCACTTCATGATAACCTACTGGTTGATTTCCTTGCTACAGGTTTCTCCCTACTCCAGTCTGTCTTCCCTGGAGCTTCCATAGTGATTTCCCTAAAGCACATGTCCAATAATATCATCTTCTTACTAAATAAAATCTAGTCTCAATCATCTCAAGATTAAATATAAGATCTTCTAGTATTTAAATCCCTTCTTAATCTAGCCCTACCCCCATCTTTTTGGTCTTATTACAACTTTTACTTGCCTCTCCCATGTACTCTTCAATATAGGAGCACTGACCTCCTTGCTTTTCCATGAACAAGATATTCTATCTCTTGGCTCTGAACATTTTCTCTATCATGAAATGATCTTCCTCTTCATCTCTGTCTACTGTCTTCCCTGACTTTCCTTCAAGTCTCAGATGAAATCCTCCTTCTACAGGAGGTCTTTTCAATTCCAATGCTTTCCCCCTGTTAATTATTTCCTGTTTGTCCTTTATATAAATTTTTGTACATATTTGTTTGTTTGTTTCCCTATTAGACTGTGAGCTCATTGAGGGCAGGGATGGTTTTTGATTTCTATACCTTTATCCTTAGCATCGTGCCTAGCACATGCAAGATAACAAATGGTTTTTGATTATTAAATGACTGAGAAATTAAACAGAATTTTGGACAGCTCAGATAAGAAATAAGAATGAAAGATGCTGACTGTTAACAAGGGGAAAGGAGTTCTAAGAACATATTTTAAATGTCTAAGAACTTTGACCAATTGTGTTAAGGGGCTAAGGTCACTTGACGTTATAAACTAAAGATTTTAAGACCCTTTCCAACAGAATGAAATTGCATCTTGGCTAATGACCTGCAGATGGCAGAAGAGAGCAATGGTAGCTCTTCAAAGGTTCCCAACAGAGTGATGATGGTACCAACAGAATTTATTAATGGCTATGCCATGCTAGATTAATGAGTTTTTCTCTATGCACATTCCCCTTCAGGCATGTTCTCTGGTCACATGTGTATATGTATTTTATCTTCCCACATTGATGGTATAGTGATCTGTAGGAGAATATGCCACTGCTTATGGGGAATTTTCTCTTTCTTATTTGCTGTTTGACTGAATGTCTTGATTTGAATTTAATTCTCTAGTTGGTCTAGTAAAAATCAACATATTGTTCAGGCTTTCAATTGATACTGACCTGTACATTGCCTTAAATATGGAATAGTTTTCAAGGTGCCTGTACATGAAATGATCCCAAAGCACAGAACTGAGTATATCTAGGGTTGCAGCCTGCTAGAGGAAAATCCAATGAGGAAGCAATTCCTCCCTAACTCAAACAATACCTCCCTCTTTTTCTTTCCTCCTACCCCTCCCTTGCTCATCATCCCTAATCATCAGCAGTTACAAGAACAGAGCAAATATAGAAAGGATGAAGAGATGGACACAGTATAAGATGTTTTATAGCAACAATGATAGCAACATAGTGACGACAGTGTGTTATAGTGAATAATTGTGTCTGTGTATGTACACACGCATATGATAAATGGTTGACTGTTCTTTTCCCATTGTGTTCTGGAATTATCATGTGTGTGTGTGTGTGTAAGAGAGAGAGACAGAGAGAGAGAGAGAGAGACAGAGACAGAGACAGAAGCAGAGAGAACTTTAAAAATAGCAAGGTGTGTGAAAACTGGCTCACTAATGCACCGTTGATGGAGTTGGAAACTTATCCAAACATTCTGGAGAACAGTTGTGAACTATGTCCAAAGGATCATAAAATGGTACATATTCTTTGATCCAGCAATATAGACTCCTAGTTCTATATCCCAAAGATATCCAAAAAAAGGGGAAAAGGACCTATTTGTACAAATATATTTGTGTATATACATGCACAAAATTATCTTTTATGGTGGCTAAGAATTAGAAATCAAAGGGATGCCTATCAATTGGGGAATGGCTAAATAAGCTGTGGTATATGGTTGTAGTGGAATATTACTGTGCTGTAAGAAATGACAAGCAGGATGATTTCAGAAAAAATTTGAAAGACTTATATGAACTGATGCATAGTGAAGTGAACAAAACTAGGAGAATACTGTACACAGTAACAGCAATACTGTTCAACAAAGAACAATGAATGACTTTGCTATTCTCAGCAATACAATAATCCAAGACAATCTCAAAGGACCAATGATGAAGCATTCTATCCACCTCCAGAGAAAGAATTGATATTGTTTTAATACAGACTGAAGTATGCTATTTTTCACTTTCTTTTTTTTCTTTTGTTCTAGTCTTCTTGTACAAAATGATTAGAATGGAAATGTTTTATATAATTGCACTTGTATAACCTATATCTGATTGCTTACTGTCAGGGAGGAAGAGGGGAACGGAGAGAAGGAGAAATAGAATTTGGAACTCAAAACTTTACAAAAAATGCTAAAAAATTGTTTTAACATATAATTGGGGAAAATAGAATATATATTTTAGAAATATAGAAAGGATAACAATATTAATCTTTAAGTATACAAAAATACTACATTTACCATGTATGGCCATTGATCCTGGCTATAAAAAAATCTGGCTCAAGGTCCTGCTATGTAACAGCTATTGGGCTAAGCACTTTCCGTACATGTTTTTTTTTTTTAATTTAAGTACCTAGAATGTTTTAAAGACACTGTGATAGGCACAGAGACACAGAGTTGAAACTCTATGTTCCTGCTCTCTATGATCTTCCATTCTAATAGGAACGAAACAACATCCATCAAATAAAAACTCATAGAAGGTAGAACGTAATGTGGGACAAATATAGAGATCTACACAACCCACTCAAGGCATATTTATTTGTAAAGGGATAAATTACTTTCAACTGTAGGATCAGGCAAGGCTTCATGGAGAACATGATACTCAATTTGGACCTAGAAGGAAGAAAAAATAGAAGTTAAAAATAAAAGCACAATCTCATGTTATATGTTTATATTCAGTTGCCATGGATAGGATTCTTTAAAATTCAATAAACACTTAAATGCCTATAATGGGCAAGGCATTATGCAAAGTACCAGAGACATAAAGACAAAAACAAAACCATTACTTTCCCCACAGAGCTTACATTATAGACCAAGAAACTTTCTATGGATAGGATGATAAAGCAAATTTTAGACACAAGTCTTTACCTTCCCAAATCCAAAAGTGGATTTTGACATGGTTGGAGTCAACAGAACAAGAATGGGTGAGTTAGTGTGACAATTATTTTTGTGTATGCAATGTTTGATTGAGGGGAATCATTATGTGATGCCAAGCTACAATGGTTTCTCAAGAGGAGATAGAAGTTTCGGTCATAGCAGAATGGGAAAAAGTTATTATCAGTCAACAAGTATTTATGAAGCACTTTCTATGTGCCAATCGCTGTGCTAAGCAAATGTCAATAGAGACAAAAATGAACTAATTTCCAATTTCAGGGAAGGAGGGGAGGCTATATACATACATACATATTATATATATATATATATACACATATGTGTGGGTATGGGTATGTATACATATATGTGTATATATATATATATATTCATGTATAATTATTTAGACACACTCATAAATATATGTAATTATCTCACATTACATAATACATGTAATCATCATCGATTTAAGGTAGTTTGAAGGGAGGGTAGCCACTAATAGTTGGGAGTACCAAGGAAGGATCTAACAGAGCTGGTGAATTGAGCTTGGAACGAAACTAGGGATCCTAAGAAGTGATAATGAGAAAGATTCACTTTTCAAAAACAAATAGCAGCATTTGCAAAAGGTACAGATAGGAGGTAGATTTGGTGTGACACTAGTTTGTCTGGAACAATAACCACTGTGAAAACATCAGTCTAAAGAGATACAGGACAGAGGAATCAGAATTACGTCTCTACCAAAGTCCAGGTGTGCCCTGGTTGTGGAGTAAACTATGTATCCTATAGTTGTTGCTTCTGTTTTACCCCTCCTAAGGAGTTCTCTGGTAAGAATAGCTCTGAATTCCAAGACTATAAATAACATGCCTGTAGATCAGCATTTAGTAACTGTATCCTTCCTCATATACATAAGGGTCTGTGGTCAAAATCTATTGCAACCATTCACAGGAGAAGAGACACTCAGGTACCACATGCCCGAGTACTAATGCATACAAAGTATAACAAAGATGTTTGGACTCCTCATGAATAGTCATCTCATAGCAAATATAAATGACTCTTATAATAAACCTGCATATCTATGTTCTGCACAGCAACAACAAAATATATGGAGAATTTTAAGGTTCATAAAGCTTTATACAATATTGAAAAAATTATGTTCATAACAGCCCTCAGTGGAAGCTGCTATTTTTATCCCCATTTTACAGATGAGGAAATTTAGACAAATATTAAGCAATTTGCCCCAGGTCACACTAATAGAAAGTATTTAAAAGTGGATTTTGACATGGATGGATTTCTATACATGATACCATGACTCAAACAGTTCTGGGAGAAAATCATCTACTGTGCGGGTACTTTGGAAAACATAGCAAAATACTTTCTTGAATACTACTTACCATCAGAACCCATAGATCAGCAATTTGAATAGTCAGATAGAATGATTAGAAAGCATCTACAGCCTGGGAAGCCTCTTGAGAGTAGACCATTTTCATAACCAAAGTTCCCACCTGGCTCAATGGCCTTTTACACAGACATGTAGTCATTCCTTCACTACACAGAATGTGATGTGTTTCAAAAAGGAAATAGGCTTAAATCACTTCCCTTTGTTGAAACCATGTTCAGCAGTTTCTAATTAGACCTAGGAGTTAACGTCCCACCTAAAATTCCTTAGAAAGTTAACAAATATCCTTACCTACGCTATCCATTGAAGCAATCAGTAACAAAATGAACAAGATTTGTTTTACATTTCTAGGGAAAACCGTACTTACCCGATTACTTGTCATCTGAACACTTGAATGAATTGTTGTTTTAAGTCATTCATCATTTGAGGATTGAATAATTTTCATTATGTTGCTAGAAAATTAATCAATACCAAGAAGGATGATGGTATGATTATAGTAATTATCACATTTGATATAGATAATTGCTATTATTTAATTTTATTCTAATTCATTATAGAGCAAATAAAAATCCCATTAGTGAGTACATGAAATGAAGCTGTGGTAAGAATCTCTCATTCATGTAGGAGAGAGGGAATGATATTTGGCCTGGAAATGACTAATAGGATATTGATTTCCGAAATTAGTAAGGAGATAGTAAGGGATCACTTAGCTGTCTTTGATGAATTTGTCATGTACTTCAAGTAAACTATGTCCTTGAGTACTGAAAGAATTGGAGGATGTGATCAGTGAGCTGTTCATCATTCATATATGAAATATCATGGAAAAAATGGGTGAAGGAATATAGGTCTAGAGAAGAGCAAATTCACTTTCAAAAATGGGTAGAAAACAGAATCTTAGGGTAAATCATGGGCCAATAATTTGGCTTTGATTTCTGGGAAAATTCAAGAGCAGATTTATAAAGAGATAATTAATTAGTGAACATCTAGAAGAGGAAGGAGTGGTTACAGAGTCAGAATAGTTTCAACCGCAGGTCATGCCAGACCAACCACTTGTTCCTTTTGCTTAGGGTTAGTAGTAGATCAGGCCAGTGATGTTGTGAGATTGTGCCTACATTTCAGCACAGCACTATTTTGTAAAAAGCTAGAAAAGTGACAAAAAGCCAACAATACAATTGCATGAATTTGGAATCCTCTGAATAGCCTGACACAGAGATTAATCTACAACTATTTAATATCCATTTGTCATTAGATTTCCAATGAAATATCCCAAGATTTTGGATTTGCCTCTACATTTTGTTTTACCATTTTTATCAATGATTTACATAGAGTCATAGACGGTGTGTTTATCAAATTTGCAGCTGACATAAGAGCTGTATACTATTATACGTATGTAATAAGTTGTTGACAGGCTCTGGGCTGAATCTGATAAGGTTAAATTCAATAGAGATAATGTAATATATATTTGAGTACAAAAAGCAAAACCTTCAGAAATTTAGGATGGGGAAGCCAGGGTTAGATACTGGAGTTTGGAAAAGATCTCCGTGGCTTAGTGAACTAGATACTCTATGCTTCGGTGAAGCTATATGTGCTGTATTGTGTTGCATCCTGTGTGCTACAATTAAAGCTTGACTATATTTTGGAAAAGGCAACGAGAATTATGAAAAGAAGGTTTACATTGCATATTTTAAAAAATATTAGACTGTCAAAACCACATTGGATTAAGTATTACTTACAGAATTGAAATAATAAATGAACTCAACCAAAAAACAAATATAGTTGCCTTCATAAAAAGAAAGAATGCAACAGATACTGTCCAATCTTGTAGCTATTGTGTCTCACCTGAAATTCGTATCCCCTATAGTGACTTGTGAAGTGTTTTAAACATATATTACACTCACTGAATTTATTAAATTAAATTGAAGAATAAACCATGGTTACTGATGAAAAGCCACTGCAATATTCCATTCAACATGTCCCAAGAAAATATGCTTTATAGTAAGTGTGGCAAAATCAGACAATATAAATAAAACATACTATTTTTTCGGTATGATAAGGATAGCTAAGTATAATAGAAATGAAACCGAAGTCATTCTGGAGCTGGGGGTGGAAGAGGGGGCCTCTAGTCTTAGTTTTACTACCAATCTATTTTTATATCCTTGAATAAGTTGATTGACTTATCTGCACTCAGTTTCTTTACATGTTAAATTATACTATTAAACAAGATAGTTTCTAAGCTTTCTTTTAGTGATAGAAATTATTTGATTATAAAATATGCTGTTAGAAATGCATTTAGACACACTGTATTCTTGTTGCTTATTGACATGCTGGAACTTTAAAAAAAATATGCATTCAATGAAGTTACCACACACATAAGGACAAAATAGCAGACTTTTCTGTATACCTTCATTGGTAACAGGCTTAAAAAAATTTACACCACGTGAACCACATTCTGTCTGGAATTTTATGATATGTGCTAATTGCCTCTGTACCTGTGTATCTGTGGGCAAATTATTTAACCCATGTTTGCCTCAGTTTCCTCATCCGTAAAATGAGCTAGAGACAGCAATGGCAAACCACTCCAGTATCTTTGCCAAGAAAACTCCAAATGGGGTCATAAAGGATCAGGCATGACCAAAACGACTGAACAATATCTCTTCCACTCTTCCCCTTAATAAGACATGGCATTTTCTCCTTTTTTCATTGTTATCCACTATGAACAATATCATTACCCTAAAGTTCTCTCACCCCTGCTTTTAATGGGTGTCTCCCTTCTGCCTCCTGTTCCTATGCTTCCATTATCCATGTTAACTACATGCATATTTCAATCAGAAATCTCTGACTGACACGGGAACCCTCATAATCCTTTGTGTTTTCAGTTATCATATCCCCAAACTGTGGTCACATTAAATACTACCCACTGCCTGTTTTCAGTGTGCTCTAATTCTAACTCTACTGTGGGCAAATTTACCTTATTTGTTTTATTTTAATCCTAATTCTTCCTTTGTCATTTTGTCCTAAATGAAAATCACTTTATCCCCCAAACCTCATGAATCCTGAATCACGTGTGTGTGTGTGTGTGTGCGCGTTTGAAGCAAGGGTAATTTTGGTCTTCATCGTCTTTGCTGACATTTATAAACCATTTTATTTGCTTATCATTTAAAAGAAATGAAGTCCATGTCCTATGATTATATCATCCTCTTCAAGCTTTGGTCTACTATTTGCTAATTACCATTTGCCTAGGGGAGTTCAGCTTCCAAATGATAACCTTCTCAAACATATCAGTCAATTCATCATCCACACTGGTGACTCCTCTCACTCTTTGGCTGTCTGATAAAATTGGACAGATATTACTACCTTACCTGACATTCTGGTGCTAGTTTTAATATGATTTTAAATTAAAAATTAATTAATTTGACAGAATTACCTTTTTCTAATGTTTATTACTTCTAGTTTTACATTATTCTGCCTATGAAAAACATTTTTTTCTTTTTCTTTTTTTTTTTTTAATTTATTTATTTAGCTTTTTACATTCATTTTCACAAATTTTTGGGTTCCAAATTTTCTCCCCTTTTCTCCCCTCCCCCCACCCCAATACCCCAAGCAATCTAATTTTCCCTATCTTCAATCTGTCCTCTCTTCTGTCATCCCTCCCTTCCCTTGTCTCTATCTTCTCTTTTCTCCTGTAGGGCCAGATGACTTTCTATTCCTCATTAACTGTATGTCTTCTTTCCTAGTTGCAACAACAATACTAAACAATTGTTCCTGAAACTTTGAGTTCCAAATTCTCCCCCTCCCTCCCTCCCCATCCATTCCCTTTGGTACGGCAGGCAATTCATTATAGGCCATATCTGTGTAGCTTTGCAAGTGACCTTCCTGATAGTCGTGTTGTGTAAGACTAACTGAATTGCCATCCCTCTTAACCTGCCCCTCATTGTTTCTCTTCTGTCCTTTGATCCTGTCCCTCCCCAAGTGTTGACTTTCAATTACTCCCTCCTCCCTTTGCCCTCCCTTCCATCATGCCCCCCCCAATATCTCCTTCTCCCCCGCTTTCTTATACTGTAAGATAGGTTTTCATACCAAAATGAGTGTGCATTTCACTCCTTCGTTTAGTCAAATGTGATGAGGGTAAACTTTTGTTTGTTTGTTTGTTTTTGTTTTTTTTTCCCTCAGCTCTCCTCTTTTTCCCTCCACTAAAAACATCTCCTACTTGCCTCTTAAATGACATATAGCTACCCCCTTCCATTTCCCCCTCTTTCCTCTCACTACATTTCTCTCTCACCATTTACCTTAATTTCTTTTAAGGTATGGTCCCATCCTATTCAGTTCAATCTGTGCTCTCTGTCTCTGCATGTGAATGCATGTGTGTATGTGTGTGCATGCGTGTACATGTGTATGTGTGGTCCCACCAACTACCCAGATACTGAAAAGTTTTAAGAGTTAGAAATATTGTCCTTCCCTGTATGAATGCAAACAGTTCATTTCTGGTAAGTCCTTTAATACTTCTCCCTGCTGTTTACTTTTGCATGCTTCCTCTCATTCTTGTGTTTGAAAGTCAAATTTTCTTTTCAGCTCTGGTCTTTTCATTAAGAATGATTGAAAGTCCTCTGTTTCATTGAAAGACCATATTTTCCCTTGAAGTATTATACTCAGTTTAGCTGGGTAGGTGATTCTTGGTTTCAGTCCTAGTTCCTTTGCCTTCTGGAATATCCTATTCCACGCCCTTCGATCCCTTAATGTAGAAGCTGCTAGATCTTGGGTTATCGTGATTGTATTTCCACAGTACTGGAATTGTTTGTTTCTGGCTGCTTGCAAGATTTTTTCCTTGAGCTGGGAGTTCTGGAATTTGGCCACAATGTTCCTAGGAGTTTCTCTTTTTGGATCTCTTTCAGGTGGTGATCGATGGATTCTTTCAATACTTATTTTGCCCTCTGGTCCTAGAATGTCAGGGCAGTTTTCCTTGATAATTTCATGCAAGACGATGTCTAGGCTCTTTTTTTGATCATGGCTTTCAGGTAGTCCCATAATTTTTAAGTTGTCTCTCCTGGATCTATTTTCCAGGTCAGTTGTTTTTCCCATGAGATATTTCACATTCTCTTCTATTTTATCGTTCTTTTGGTTTTGTTTGGTGATTTCTTGGTTTCTCATAAAGTCATTAGACTCCATCTGTTCCATTCTAATTTTGAGAGAACTATTAAATTCAGTGAGCTTTTGAGCCTCTTTTTCCATTTGGCTCATTCTGCTTTTGAATGCATTCTTCTCCTCATTGGCTTTTTGAACCTCTTTTGCCAATTGAGTGAGCCTATTTTTCAAGGTGTTAATTTCCTCAGCATTTTTTTGGGACTCCTTTACCAAGATATTGACCTTTTTTTCATACTCTTCTTGCATCTTTGTCATTTCTCTTCCCAGTCTTTCCTCCACCTGTCTAACTTGCTTTTCAAAATCCTTTTTAAGCTCTTCCACGGCCTGAGCCCACCCAACACCCCCCTGGGGTGTCTGGGGCACTGAGGCCCCGCCCTCCACATCTTTCCCTGATGGGAAAAATACGTCCTCGTCCTCCCCATTAGATCCGAAGGTCGGAATCATTTGCATTTGTTGGAAAAAACTCTCTAAAGTCCTATTTTTCTTTCCCTTTCTAGGCATTTTCCCAGCCAGTTACTTGACTTCTGAGATTCCTTTCCACCTCCGCCTGGATCCGCCCAGCTAGTACTTGACCTCTGAGATTCAAATGCGCTTTCCCGCGGCAAGCTTTAGTTCTGACGCAGAGTGGGGGCAGGGCCGCCTCCCAGCTTGGGCCCTCAGGGGCTTTCTGAAGAGACTTTCAGGAACAGAGCAGGTGGGGGCGGGGTGGGGGGCCCCCGCCCGCTGTGCTCAGCTCCCTTGGGGGTTTTATTCAGAGGCGTTCAGCAGTAGAGCAGGGTGGGGGCAGGGCCGTCTCCCCTGCTCAGCTCCCTCAGGTTGGAAAGACCTTCAGTATTGAAGATCCTACCTGCTGCTGGGGGATTCCTGAGTCCCGGGCCGTTGCCGCCTCAGCCGCCCGCCCACGCCTCTGCCTCCGCCGCTTCCTCCCGAGGGGGCCCGCTCCCCTCCCCTAGCGCAGGCTTCTTTTTAACTGACCTTTAGCTTCTGTGGGCAGAGGGACCCTCCCGGCCGCCGGAGATTCTCCCGGAGCTTTCCTCTCTGAAGTCTGCTCAGGTCAGCTTCTCTGGGTCGCGGCCAGGGGTGTGGGTGGGGTCCGCTTTCCGGAGTGCGATGGACCCCGGGGACGGCTCTCCAGGGTTCAGTGGAACGGAAATCTCTTCCCCTACGTTTGTGCACCCCCTGCAGAGATTCAGAATTTATGGGGCTCTCCTTTTACCTCAATTCCATGGGTTGTGGGCTCGGAGCTCGTGAATGTGCGTCCCTCTACTCCGCCATCTTGGCTCCGCCCCAAACATTTTTTTCTTTATGTTAGTGTCTAACAGTTAAAAAAATTCTTCCAGCCTTGCAATGACAGCAGTATCCTATAAAAGAATCAATAACAACCCCTTTAGCTGCCAAGTCCTTCTAAAAGTCTTTCCTTATTTTCTGGGATAATAATTAGGATGTTTTGCAGTAATAATATATCATTTCTTGGCATTTGATGGTTCTGTTTTGGTTTTGACTATACTTTTGTTTGTGCCTCCTTGTGACTGATGTTTCATCATAGTATTAAAATCATCCTTGAAATGCCTGACTTCCCCACAACAACAGTTGCTGCAATATCTCTAATAGTCATTGAAGTATACTTTTAAGAGTTACAACTTTTTTGTGTTCTCTTTCCATAATATCCGTTCTGAAAAGAACATTGAGAGTATGCTCATATTCCAGCATCCAAGTAAGAGAAAACTCACTAACGTTTAAGAAAACAGCTTAATCTTGAATCATCTTGCTATGTTCTTATTTTCTCTATCAGCAAAGAGACAGTAGAAACAATCAGTTATGATCATCAATGTCCCCAAATGAATTCATAATAAAAAAGTGCTTGTCCCAGGTAATTTGTAACTCCAGGTATTTGAAAGGTCATTATGTGGAAAAGGAGTTAGATTTTTTATAGGTTTTTTTTTTATTTCCCCAGACATCAGATCTAGGAAGATTTGAGTGGAAAGTGCAGGGAGGCAGATTTAAACTCAACGTAAGGAAGAATTTCTTAATGATTAGAGTTGTCCAAAAGTGGAAAAGGTTATTTTCAGAGATTGTTGTCTAACACCAGAAGTCTTCAGATGAAGGCTAGATGATAATCTTATACAGGAGATACCTGTTTAGGACTGGTTGGATTTCTGAGTTCCTTTTGCAGTCTGAGTTTTTATGGTATCTCACCAACAAAATCTATTCTTTTCTGCCTTCAATGGGGCTTTCTATTACTCAGTTCTTCGTCCTTCATCCTGTCCATTGTTTCCCCCTCTGCACTACATTTTTGGGCTGCTAAGTAGTACACTGGATAGAATGTCAGTCCTGGAATCAGGAACGCTTATCTTCCTGAGTTCAAATCTATCCTCAGACACTGACTTATTAGTTGTGTGACTCTGGGGGAGTCACACTGTTTGCCTCAGTTTATAAAATGAGTTAGATAAGGAAATGGCAAACCACTCCAATATCTTTACCACCCCCCCAAAAAAAAGCCAGAACCTTGCATTCACTATTCCTCCAAACATTTTGCAAAAATCTACTGTTCCATTGGATTATCCCCACTTTTCATATTATTTTCTTCTACTTCCAGGTCATTAAGAATTTCTGGAATAATATTTATAACTGTTCCAATACATAGTCAAGTTGTTCAACTTCAACCTAGCCTTAACTGGTGCTTACTAATCCTTTTGTTTATCACTAATTTTCTCTTTAGCAGTCAACCAAGGTGATAGTTTCGAAATTTTTCTTCCTCTCCTAATTCCCAAGTTTCTTTCTCTATCTTGCTTTGCTAGAATGATTGATTTGATCCATTGTAAATGCCCTCATATGTTGCCATCTTTACTTCAAAATGTAATCTTCCCTACATTTAATTGCTAGTCTATCTTTCCAGTTCCTACTATTTGTAACTATGATTTTTTTGTACCTTAAGATTTATATACATTAAAAATCTCATTATTACTCTGTTGATTGATTGGTTGGTTGGTTGTTGTCCTTTGTCTTTGAAGAGGACTAAAATGACATCACCATGATAAAGTGAAATTTCAGTGTGTTCGACTAAGGCTGATCAGACGAATACGAGCTCATAATGCTCTACCGCAGGTTGGGCACAGATAGTCGTTATGAACATTTGGGGTAGATATCCCAAATTTGCTCATCCTGTGTTTACTTTGTGCTGTCTCAACTCTGCTTTGCTCAAAGAGCACAGCACCCTTTCTGATGTGGGCATGCCATGCTAAATAGTGCTGAGCCAGTATTTTCTTTTTTTCTTTTGAATTTTTATTTTATTTTTATTTTTTTCTCTCTGAATTTTTTTTTATAAATTTATTTATTAAACTTTTTACATTCATTTTCACGAAATTTTGGGTTCCAAATTTTCTCCCCATTTGTCCCCTCCCCCCACCCCAATACACCGAGCATTCTAATTTCCCCTATCACCAATCTGCCCTCTCTTCTATCATCCCTCCCTTTCCTTGTTCCCATCTTCTCTTTTGTCCTGTAGGGCCAGATAACTTTCTATTCGCCATTACCTGTATTTCTTATTTCCTAGTAGCAAGAACAATACTCAACAGTTGTACCTAAAACTTTGAGCTCCAACTTCTCCCCAGCCCTCCCTCCCCACCCATATCCTTTGGGAAGGCAGGCAATTCAATATAGGCCATATCAGTGTAGTTTTGCAAATGACTTCTATAATAGTCATGTTGTGTAAGACTAACTATACTTCCCTCCATCCTATCCTGCCCTCCGTTGTTTCTATTCTGTCTTTTGATCCTGTCCCTCCCCGAGTGTTGACTTCAAATTGCTCCCTCCTCCCATTGCCCTCCCTTCCATCATCCCCCCCCACCCTGCTTATCTCCTTCTCCCCCACTTTCCAGTATTGTAAGATAGGTTTTCATACCAAAATGAGTGTGCATTTTATTCCTTCCTTTAGTCGAATGTGATGAGAGTAAACTTCATGTTTTTCTCTCATCTCTCCTCTTTTTCCCTCCACTAAAAAGTCTCCTGCTTGCCTCTTCTATGAGAGATAATTTACCCCATTCCATTTCACCCTCTCTCCTCTCAATATATTTCTCTCTCACTGTTTACCTTAATTTTTTAAGGTATGATCCCATCCTATTCAATTTACTCTGTGCTCTCTCTCTCTCTGTGTGCATGCCTGTGTGTATGTGTGTGTGCGTGCACATGTATGTGTGTGTGTGTGTGTGTGTGTGTGTGTGTGTAACTCCACCAACTTCACAGATACTGAAAAGTTTCAAGAGTTACAAATATTGTCTTTCCATGTAGGAATGTAAACAGTTCACCTTTGGTAAGTCCCTTATGACTTCTCTTTGCTGTTTACTTTTTCATGCTTCTTCTCATTCTTGTGTTTGAAAGTCAAATTTTCTTTTCAGCTCTGGTCTTTTCATTAAGAATGATTGAAAGTCCTCTATTTCATTGAAAGGCCATATTTTCCCCTGAAGCATTATACTCAGTTTTTCTGGGTAGGTGATTCTTGGTTTGAGTCCTAGTTCCTTTGCCTTCTGGAATATCCTATTCCACGCCCTTCGATCCCTTAATGTAGAAGCTGCTAGATCTTGTGTTATCCTGATTGTATTTCCACAATACTGGAATTGTTTCTTTCTAGCTGCTTGAAAGATTTTCTCCTTGACCTGGGAATTCTGGAATTGGCCACAATGTTCCTAGGAGTTTCTCTTTTTGGATCTCTTTCAGGTGGTGATTGATGTATTCCTTGAATACTTATTTTGTCCTCTGGTTCTAGAATATCAGGGCAGTTTTCCTTGATAATTTCATGAAAGATGATGTCTAGGCTCTTTTTTTGATCATGGCTTTCAGGTAGTCCCATAATTTTTGAATTGTCTCTCCTGGATCTATTTTCCAGGTCAGTTGTTTTTCCAATGAGATATTTCACATTATCTTCCATTTTTTCATTCTTTTGGTTTTGTTTGGTGATTTCTTGATTTCTTAGAAAATCATTAGCCTCCATCTGTTCCATTCTAATTTTGAGAGAACTATTTTCTTCAGTGAGCTTAACCTCTTTTTCCATTTGGCTAATTCTGCTTTTGAAAGCATGCTTCTCCTCATTGGCTTTTTGAACCTCTTTTGCCAATTGTGTTAGCCTATTTTTCAAGGTGTTATTTTCTTCAGCATTTTTTTGGATCTCCTTTACCAAGGTATTGACCCGTTTTTAATGCTTTTCTTGCATGTCTCTCATTTCTCTTCCCAGTTTTTCCTCCACCTGTCTAACTTGATTTTCAAAATTCTTTTTGAGCTCTTCCATGGCCTGAGCCCATTGGATATCTATTTTGGATGTTTGCGATACAGAGACCTTGACTTCTATGTCTTTACCTGATGGTAAGCATTGTTCTTCCTCATCGGAAAGGAAAGGAGCAAATAACTGTTCACCAAGAAAGTAACCTTTCATGGTCTTATTTTTTTCCCCTTTTCTGGGCATTTTCCCAGCCAGTTACTTGACTTCTGAGATTCCTCTTCACCCCTGCCTCACTAGTGCTTGGGGTCTGAGATTCAAATGCTGCTTCCCAGCCTCAGGGCTTTCAGCGGGGAGGGTGGGGGTGGGGGTGGGGGGGCGGGGCTTCTATTCAGTGCGAGAGATTAAGTTCAGGTGCTCACGTGGGGGCAGGGCCACCTCACAGGGCTCAGTTCACTCAGAGGGTTTATGCAGAGACCTTCGATAATGGATCCGGGCTCCTGCATGCTTTGGGAGTCCCTGTCTCCTGCCTCTGCCGCTTCCTCCCAAGGGGGCCTGAGTTATGGAGACACCCCACTCCTCTCTTGGCCAGCCAGATAGGGTCTCTCATTGACCTGTAGTGCCTGTGAGTTGAGGGACCTTTGCAGCTGCTGGAGATTCTGTTCCTGAAGCCTGCTGAGATGTGCTCCTCTTGGTGCCATGCAGCCAGGGCAGGGCTGGGCTTTGCTCCGGGTCTGGTGCGTGACAGACCTTTGGGGTTGTTTTTTCCGGGCTCTCTGGAACAGAAATCTCCTCCACTCCATTGCTGCATGGCTTCCACTGCTCCAGAATTTTTTGGGAGTTCTTTTTACAGGTAATTTATGGGATGTGGGTTTGGAGCTAGCATATGTGAATCTTTCTACTCTGCCATATTGGCTCCTCCCCCTTCCCTGTCTCCAGTATTTTCCATGTTGCACAGTCAAATCCAAAGTTCTTGAGAGAGACCTTGAGAGTGTCCATGAATTGCTTCTTCTGACCTCCATGTGATCACCTGTCCCATGCAAGTTCTCCATAAAATAGTCTTTTTGACAAGCGTGCATTTGCATTAGAACATGGCCAGTGTATTGGAGTTACACTCTCTGAAGTATAGTTTGAATTGTTGGCCGTTCAGCTTGAGCAAATACTTCAGTGTCTGGTACCTTATCCTGTCAGGTGATTCTCAGAATCTTCCTAAGACAGTTCAAATGGAAGCGATGGTAGACTGTCCATGTTTCACAAGCATATAACAATGAGGTCAGCACAACGGCTCTGTAGACCTTCAGTTTTGTAGTCAGTCTAATACTTCTTCTGTCCCAAACTTTTCTTCAGAGCCTGGTGTGTTTAGGAAGGACACCTTTGGTGTGATGGCTGCCATGCCTTTTTCAGTCCTCTTTATACCTTTGGTGTCCATCTGTTCCCCCTAACTCTCACCTCTGGCTCCAAGAAGCTGCAGGATGCATACTGGCCACACCCTGCCTGGTAAACTGTTTCAGCAGACTGGCCAAACCAACTTGAGGTTAACCAAGGGTTCTCAAACCCATTGGTGAGTTAGGGGGGTGTCTACCTCAAGCATGTGATGACTTCCTCTGGTTGAATGGGAAGATAAGAATAATTTGTTTCAATGGCCATGAAGGCAGATGATGCAGGCAATGTGGAGTGCTTAGAGCTTGATTAGACACCAAAGATGCCACGGTCATCCACTGCATCCTGAGCCATTGCCAGCTGTCTTGACTCTAGCCTGCCACTGGGGGACTATGATGACTATTACTCTGTAGGAGAACCTTAAAAGCTTTTTCAGCATATTGAGAAACATGAAGAAAAGAATGAACCTCATAAGGTTAGCTCATTTAATATTATGTTGATTTGTAGAAATTGAGATGAATATTTTCTGCTTTTTAAAAGTTCTTTGGATGCACAATAATAATTAGGATATTTTTGCTAAGGCTATGCCTCTGGTTGCTAAAGTTTAGAAAGTGCTAACAAGACTTGCTCTTTTCCTGAAGTACATAAACAACTAAGATTAGCACCTATTTATTAAGAATAATTAGTAAAATGGCAAGCTGCCAGATGCCAGTCTTTCTTACGTTTGCAGGCCAAATGAGGTCTTTCTTTTCTTCTTCTCCCTCACTTTATGGTATCTCAAGGTCAGCATCTCCTTTATTCCTCTCTATGCCCTGTTTTCACAACCCTTACGGGTGCCAAAATGACCAGTTATATTTCTGCTTACAAGGAAATCAGATGTCTAATGCTGGTACTTTCTTGTAGCACTCTGTCCCATTTACCATCTATATTCCTTCTTATCTAAGAATAAACAAAACAAATCATTTTTCTGTAAAAGATTATATGGTAAACAAAAATACATAAAGCAAACTTTAGTCTTTTAAAGAAATGAAGAAACATTCGTCACTGTCTTCCTCATACTAAATTTTTATATGTTTAAAGGGAGTTCTAATGTTTTCTCTAAAGCTTTTGGTTTTCAGACTAACACCATTTCTTCTCCCTGGTCCTCCCCAACTGTGGCATACCTTACTGACTATATCTCAGGACCTTGGCTTGATGGGAGTTAGTCACAATTTCCTTTTCAACTTGCCATATATCTTAGGAGGAGGAGGAAAGATGGCTGTCATATTTGCAGAATTTTTTAGTACCATAAAAGTCAATAGATTTATAAAATTTGAGTAGGAATGACCCTTAGAAATTATTTTAGAAATGAGTGAGTTGTATGAGATTAAGGGACTTCTTTAAAGTTACTAAGTAAGTTACTTACTTTAAAGGTACTAAGCAGCAAAACCAGGATTCTAACATAGGGACTTTGGCTCTAAATACAGTCCTGTCTGCATTATAGCAAAATGACTAGAAATCTCACAGCCACAGATTCCATCCTTTGAACATCAAGATTCCAAAGATGTAAAAGGAGTGTAGCATGGTAAATAGAATGTTGGGCTTGGAGTTAGACAAATCTGAATTCAAATCCCAATTCATACATTCATTAGCTATGACTCTAATAAATTTATTTAACTCCTGTGCTTTTTGGTCTTTGTTTATTTTCTTTAAGTGTTTATTTTTAGTTTTCAACATTCATTTTTATAAGATTTTGTGTTCTAATTTTTTTCCCCTTTCTCTCCCCTGCTCACCCCAAGACGGCATGCAATCTGATATAGGCTGTATATGTATGATCATATTAAACATTTCCACATTAGTCATGTTGTAAAGAAGAAACAGAATGGAAGGGGAAAAAATCATGAGAAAGAAACAAAAAAGAAAAATAGTATGCTTCAATTGGCATTCAGACTCCATAATTCTTTCTCTGGATGAGGATAATATTTTCGATCATGAGTCTTTTGGAATTGTCTTAGGTCATCGTATTGCTGAGAAGAGCTAAGTCCAGGGGTGGGGAATCTACAGCTTTCTAGGTCCTTGAGTGCAGCCTTTTGACTGAGTCCAAGTTTTACAGAACAAATCCTGTTGTGTGAAGTTTGGATTCAATCACAGGGCCTCATTTGAGGACCTAGAGGACCAAATGTGGCCTCAAGTTTATCAAAGGTAAACTTGGCTAAGTTTATCAAAGCTGGTCATCGTACAATGTTGCTATTGCTGCCTACAATGCTCTCCTAGAAGGGGTATTGCTTGGTCAAAGCGTGTACACAGTTTTATAGCCCTTTGGCCTACAAACTTAGGTGTATTTGCACCTAAGCAGGAAGACTAATTAGGATTTTAGGTATCATTAGAGGCATATGATAAGGATTAGAACTAGAGTAATCATTCTTATCAATCAATAAATCAAGCAATTGTTGCTGTCATTTTCAGTCCTGTGCACCTCTTTGTGACCCTGCTTGGTGTTTTCTTTGCAAAGACACTGGAGTTGTTTGCCATTTCTTTTTCCTGCTCATTCTACAGATGAAGAAACGGAGGTAAACAGGGTTAAATGACTTGCCCAAGGTCACACAGCTAGTAAGTGTCTGAGGCCAGATCTGAACTCACAAAAAGGAATCTTCCTGATTCTGGGGCTGGCACTCTACCTGCTGTACCTCCTATCTAATCTGATAAGCAATTATTAAACTCCTGCTATATTATGGCAGACTATGATACAAAAGGCAAGGGATACAAAAACAAACATAAACAGTAAATAGTCCGTGCCTTTAAGGAGCTTATATTCTGTTGAGGTAGACAGCATGCACCTATATAAACATAAGCAAAATATTTAGAAATTAAATGGAAGACAGTTGACAGGGGGAGGTTCCAGCATATTAGGGCACTGGGTGAGTCCTTGGGTAAAAAACAATGCTTATGGTAAGTTTCGAAGGAAGCACTAGATTCTTAACCAGCAGCGGTTAGGAGAGAGTGTATTCTAGGGATGGAAGATATGAGGTGATAAATATTTGTACTACCATAAGAGTGGTGAAATGAAAAGAAAGAAATAGATTTGAGAGTCATCATAAAGGAAGATGTTACAAATGCAATTCAGCTCAAAAGTGTTACTATCTATGAGTGAGCTATAGAGCTATTCAGTACGGCATTGTATATCACTATAAAGACAGATGAGGGAGAAAATTCATTCTAGTACAGAAATCCCTCTGTGTATATAGTGCGTGCATGTGTGTGTGTGTGTGTGTGTGTGTGTGTGTGTCTGCAGAGAATGGTTTTGTCAAATGAATAGGGAGTATGCATTTTGCATACTGAGTGCAACATTTGCAATAAGCAGTTGTTTGATAATTGCATGTTTGTATTTCTGCCTAAACTTTCTGATTATGTTACAATTGCAAAGTTTGGAATCATAAACAAATGCCAGTTCTAGTAGATAACATTTGCCAGATTAGCTATGCAGAAGCAGGGAGAGGAATGGATCTGCTCCTTGATTCCATCCTAGGAAGCTGAACTTTTGTATTGGCAGAAACCAATGTATTTCTCTGTTTATCTCTTTTGGCACCCTTACTATAATCTACGTTTTTCAAGATGGAAGGAGTTCTTGGGATCTTTAGGAGAGTGCCTGATCCTTTATAACAGGCAGATATTACCTTGTAAAATTTATGGTGATTTCCCACAAACATCTTTCCAGAGCATGTTGATTAACGGATAAAATGACCACCTGTCTCAATAGATCCTCAGGGTACTTCCTCATATCTTGACATATTCATAGCTAAATTTAGTGTTGGTAGTAATATATTTCCACTGGTGCTGACAAGGAATACAGTTTTCCCCTGTGGGCCACCCTACCTCCCCTGGGTTTGGTGGTACTCACAGCCCTAACAGCATCTTTCTATTGGCTGCCCTGTTGTTCAGTGAGCATTTTTGCCATATGTTGCCTTTTTCTCATGGCAGTGGGAGTGTGGCTTTGGGAGGTTTTTTGGTATTCTGCTCCATGCTGTGCTACTTAATTTAGCTGACATATTATAGTTTGTCACTTGCTCTTATAGCTCTCAGTCTACATCCTCAGCATCTCCAACTGAACTTATACAGTTAGACTATGATGTGTCCTTGATTTAAATAATTGTTCCCTCTTCAAAGTTCCCTAGAGCATTTTGTCTGAAATGCTCTTTTGTTCCTATTACTTTCCACATTGTACCTGGTACACATCATAACCCTTCCCAACATTGTTATATGTTACAGAAGTTGTTGAATGAATGTTTGTTGCATTGAATTATACCTAGTATGTGGTAGATCCACATTTTATGGAGCTGGGGGTAGAAGGAGGAGGAGTATACTTTACTGGCTTCATTTATATTATTCTGATGAAGTTCCACTGGCTCTGGCTGGGCTGTATCTGAGGAACTGTTTCTATTTTCACCTTTCATCTTCCATTCTGCTTTTGAATTCTTATCTCAGAATCTCTCTCTAGTGGTTTAAACTTGCAGTGTGGGATCTCAGGACATGAGAAGTAGAATACCTGTGTACTGAATAAATCAGGAAGACTCTATTAAGATTGATCTGGAATAGGCATGCATGGGCTATTATAGTGGGAGAAAGCCTCAAGGTAGGGAAAATTATTAGCAAGCCAGTTCTTATTACTTCCAGTAGTATGACTGCCTAGACTACAGTACATGAAAAAAAAATGTTAAATCTTTTTTTTAAGCCTTTAAATTGAGATACTTAGTAGTTACAACAGAAAGTTTCCATTTCAGTCTCTTCTTCTCACCCTAGACAACTATTTTTTTCTCCAATAACATATATCCCCACACATACCATGGCCTTAGAAATATTCATTTTAACAGGGAAAAATATTGCAAATAATAGAAAGCAAAATAGATGCCCATCAGTTGGGGAATGACTAAACAAACTGAAGTACTTGAATGTAATGAAGTATTACTAAACCATGAGAAATCTTTAAGGCAATAAATACAGAGAATCATAGAAAAGATCTGCATAAATTGATATAGAGTGAAATAAACAGTGCTTAAAATTATATGCACAATATAAATCAGAAGAACAACCACATTTAAAAAAAGAAAATGAAGGGTGCAAAATTATAAAAATCATTTCTGACTGAAAAGAAAAGAGATAACATTCCTAGACCATCCCTTCATGGAGATAGGAAATCTACAGCTTTTTCACATTACATATTGGACTTTTTCAATGTATTGATCAGTTGTGCTGAATTTTCCTCTTTTCTTTTTCTTTAATACTATTTCTTATATGAGATGACTTACTTGGTGTAGTGCCAATGCTATATTCACAGCGCCTATGGTGGCTATGAATATTCTGGCACAATTCTGAATTGTAAAAACAATAGACTCTTCACATGGAAGCTAGAACAAAAACATTTATTCAGACACCAGAAAGCCAAATCCATCATAGTAACAAAAATCCATACACAGTAACGATGCAGAGAACAACACCAGCCCCAAGCCTTCCCTCTGCTAGGCTTCCTACAAATCATCTCCCTTAAACAAAATCATAAACAAGGCCTTTCACTCACAGTAGCAAGCTGCCTATATCCTTCCTAGTTCTGACTAGACTCTGACTAAAATTTCCCCTCAGCTCTGCTCCAGCTCTACCTCTTCCTGTTCCACCCCTTTAGCAAACTCCTCCCACCACAGGCTCCATGTGACTCAGGCTTTCATGTGACCCACACAGGTCACATGGACCTATTAATGAATGGGAAAGATCTTCCCATGGAAGGAGGAAAAAGAGGAAAGATAATGGAGAAAACTATGATGATGTAAAATCAAAACATATAAATAATAATTAAAGCAGAAGAAAAGAAAGTAAAAACATACATCAACCATGGTTGACATCATGTGCAGTAGCCTACCTCTCTAGTCCACCACTTCCCTAATGAATGGAGAGAAATTTAATTCATTAGTCCTTTGGAATCAATTGATTACACTAATATGAATTCCAGTTTGGACCAATAAAATCTAACTCCATCCAATCTAATTCGGTCTATTCTATACTTAGGTTTCTTCTTGAAAACAAAGGTTTATGCACATTTATCTAGTATTTCAGCACTTAAATACTTCCCTTCCATTACTAATACTAGGGAAGGAGAGAGAAAGGGGAAGAGAGAGAGAGAGAGAGAGAGAGAGAGGGAGAGAGAGAGAGAGAGAGAGAGAGAGAGAGAGAGAGAGAGAGAGAGAGAGAGAGAGAGAGAGAGATCATCATAATAGAAAAAAATACAATTTGTGGTCTAATTAAGGGAGAAACAATACTAATGATGACAACATTGGCATTATCTTTCAAAAAGTACTGAAAGTAATTTGAGATGTGAGACCAGAGTGTCACTTACATCTATCTCTACGCATAGGATAGAAAAGAAAAAGCAATACAATTGTCTCAGATTAGAGTTTAAGACAGTATTAGCTCTGCAAAGGAAAATGGACCACTCAGAGTGTCTGTTTCAGAAAGGATGGTTATTTGACCACTGTTTGCTTGAACCACAGCTACAAACTTCGATGGTCATCTCTGTCTTTGACCAGGACAGGCCCTAGTAAGAATGCTGATGTGTGGCATTGCATTACAGTTGGAGGTCTGCCCTCATACTGAGCTTTCCCTCTATTCTTGATTCTGCTCTCAACACCCTGCTTATCTTAGGTCATTGTAATGTAGTGACAAACTTACAAATTCACCCACAAGGACCTTGGAACTTCCCAGATTTTAAAATATAGATCATTGCTTTTGTTGCCTATACATAGGCCTAGCTCTATTAATCATACTGTATTTTAATACACAGGGAATATGCACATACATATGCAAATATACAAATATACATAGGTTAGAATATACAAAAATGCCACATAGTATGATCTTAGATAATTGTCTAAAGTAAGTCAAGTCAACAGCATGTATTAAGCAAGTGTATACTAGGTGCTGTGATAAGCACAGGGAAGACAAAGAAAGGAAAACAATAGAAAACAAAACAAAATAATCCTGGTTCTCAAGCAGCTCAGAGTCCAATGGGGGAGACAACTTAAAGCAATTACATAAACCATATAGATAAATTGGAACAAATCATAGAAAGGGGGCATTATGCTTAGGGAGACCTGGGAAGATCTCATGTAGAAAATAGCACTTTCAGGACAGCTAGGTGATACAGTAAATAGAATATCAGGTCTGACAAAAGGAAGTCTCCTCTTCGTGAGCTCAAATTTGACCTCAGGCACTTACTAGCTGTGTGACCCTGGCTGAGTCACTTAACCCAGTTTGCCTCAGTTTCTTCATCTGTAAAATGAACTGGAGAAGGAAATGGCAAGCTATTCCAGTATGTTTGCCAAGAAAACTCCAAATGAGATTATAAAGAGTTAGACATAATTGAAAAATGACTAACAGCCAAAGAAGATGGTACTTTATGTAAGACCCAAGGAAAGCCAGTGAAACTAACATGTAGATCTGTTGTTCAGTTGTTTTTTCAGTCATGTCACATTTCTTGTGACCCCATTTGGGATTTCGTGGAAAAGATACTGAACTGCTTTGCCAGTGACTTCTCCAGCTCATTTTACAGACGAGGAACTGAGTCCCACAGGGCTAAGTGACTTGCCCTAAGTGTCTGGGGCTGAATTTGAACTCACAAAGAGGAGTCTTCCTGACTCTAGGCCTGGCACTCTATCCATACCACCTAACTGTCCCCATGAAAAGGTGAGAATTCCAGGCATAGAGGCTAGCAGGTGAAAATGGCCAGAGAAGGATGACGGGGTGTCGTGTTTGAGGGACAGCAAGGAGACTGGTTTCATTGGCTTTTAGAGTGTGTGGAAGTGAGTAAGGTGTAAGAAGACTGGAAAGTCAGGAAAGGGTCAGACTATGGAGTGATTTATAAGTCAAAGAGAAGATTTTGGTATTTGATCCTGGAAGCAATAGGGAGCCACTGGAGTTGATTGAATAGGAGCAGAGGTGGTATACTTCAGAAGATAAATTTGATATTGGAGTGGAAGATGTATTAGACTGGGAAGAAACTTAAGTCAGGCACACAAAGCAACAGGCTATTACAGTAGACCAGGCATGAGGTGAAGATTCTCCAGTATAGTGCTAGAAATGTCAGAGGAGAGAAGGGGCTGATAAAATAGGTGTTATAAAATGTAGAAACAACAGCATTTAGCAACTAACTGGCTATGTGAGGTAAAAGACAATGAGGGATTGAGGATGACCCATAATTTTTGAGCCTGGGGTGTCTGGAAGTATGGTGGCATCCTCAACAGTAAAATGGAAGTTTGGATGAGTGGATGGTTTGTGAAAAAAGATAATGACTTCAGTTTTGGACATGTTTAGTCTGAGGCACCTAGTTCAAGATGTTCAATAGACATTTGGTGATATAAGACTGGAGGTCAGGAGAGAGAATATAGATGGACAAATAGATTTGAAAATCATCTGTATAGATTTGATAGTTGAATTCTTGGGAGCTAATAAGGTGACCAAGTGAAATAAAGTGATCAAAGGAAAGGCCGTTGGAGCCTTGGATACTATCTACAGTTAATGGACATGACCTGGTTGATAAGTGCAAAAAAAAAAAAGAGAATGAGAAGGAATCTTCAAACAGGCAGGAGGAGAACAAGGAGACAGCAATGTCCCCAAGACCCCAATAGAAAGATGTCCAAGAAGAGGATGGTTGACAGTGTCAGACATTGTAAAGGTCAAGAAGGATGAGGATTGAGAAAAGTCCATTAAATTTGATGATTAAAAGATAATTTTGGAGAGAAATATTTCACTTGAATGTGGAGGCTAAGTGACATTTCCAGGATTGCAAAGCCAGTATATGTCAGAGGCAGAACCCGAATTACATTCTTTCTGACTCTGTCTCCAAGGTCAGTTATACATCTGCTATGCAATGCTGCCTACCTTCCTACCTCCACCTCCAAATATTTATATCAAGCATCAAGCTACATAATAATATATATATATGCAACCTATGAATATATAGAAATATCTGTTCTATCACTACCTAAAATATACATACATATGTAATATATTACACAAACATCTATACATACATATGCATATATGTATATAACATATAACCATCTACATATATGCACATGGTATAATTCATTAGTAAATTCTTTATGAGGAAATTACTTCAACCAATGAAGGTCTAGGCATGTGTGCTTGTAGATGTGCAGTACAAGGCAGCCCCAAAGTACAATTATAAGCTTTCACAGCTTGAAATTACACTGAGGCTTTGGGGATACCCTGAATATGCTTTATACTATATCTATATCTGTGTCTATATCATTTTTATTCTTTCAATTAAGAAGAATTTTAAAATCAATCTTATCCTATCATTAGCCTCACTTTCTCTGTCTCTCTTTGTGTCTCTGTCTCCCTCTCTATGTCTATGTGTGTGTGTGTGTGAATACACACACACACAGACACAAAGGATCATAAATGTATGAGTGAAAGTTTTCTCAGTGACCAAGGAATCATTGATAGGAGTCAGCTGATCTGGAGACAAGGTCTAAAAATATTAAGAATCTTGCCCAAAGTTACATAGGTGGCTGTGTTTGAGCCAGAATTTGAGTCTGAGACCATTGATTATGAATTTAGCCCTCTTTTTATTTCATAGTACTGCCTTTCTATATGAATGTGATGCATATGTGAGCCTGTATGTGTATGATCAATATAAATTATATAATAATATCTGACCTGCACAATCTTGTAACACTGTTGCTGAGATTAAATAATAAATTGCATATGAAAACTGCCCAGTGTTTTGCTTTGATTTAAAAGGTAGTGTTAAAGCAGATATTATGATTCCCTCTTCGCTGATGAAAATACTGAGAAAGACAGGAAGTGATCTGCTAAAGCTCACACAGCTAATTAATGCCTGAGCCAGATCTTCTGACTGTTATGCACCCTACCTTCCTGTCTTCTCAATGGATCAATACCTCTAAGAGCACATAATGTTTATTTCTGTAACAGGTCAGTGATAAAGACTTGGTAATAGGATACATATATTGGCAATTCCTCAAACATCAAATATGTTTCTATTTTGGGGAACTGTAAAAGTATTTTATCCTGATTGTTATAATAATGCTAGCCATAAAGAGATGGATAAGCATGGATATTTAATGAGAAAAAAGTAGTATTTTGCATACAATTTAATAAGCCACAAATATTTTGTCTTTTTTATGTGACACTCCCCCTCAAAAGAATAATGACTGTCTTTTTTCTTGTACCTTTCATTTGTAATATAAAACATGCTAAATTAATTTGATTGCATTGATTAGACTTTTGCTGCAGACGGTAATCGTTTTGTTTTCCAATCTCCTATGCCCTGAGAGTGAGAATTAAAGACATGGTATCATTAGAGTGAAAGGAAGCATCTTTTCTTTCAATTTTACCTAGTAACAATCAATATAAAAGGCAAAAAAAAGTGTTTCAGAGTGATGGTTTGCTGTGATTTGATGACTGTATTATAAGCATAAGAGAGACAGTGTTGCAAATAGTGGATAAAGAGCCAGGCTCAAAGTCACCAATACATGGGTTCAAGTCTCACCTATGATATAAGGCTGTGTGACCCTGAGCAAGTCATTTAAACTCTTAGTGTTACTGGCAACTCTCTAGGACTCTTATTTTCAGGGGAGGTGCAGTCCTACATTGATTCTGGTAGTGTTCTCATACAGAAATTGCCTATATCAAGTAAAATCACAGATCCAACCCCAAGCCCCTTCGTAATCATATGATCTCTGTTTATGTTAATGTTTCTTTTTAAGATAGTGAATATGTTCAGAATCCTTAGAAAGACAGTGACCTAGATTTTATGATTGCATTTATTTACCAATCTGACCATAGATTAATCTATCTCTCTTTTCCATGGTGACAATCAGCACCCACTCCTTGAGTCCTACTTGTAGTAGTAGTCTTTTTTTTTTTTATTTTGATCTGGTAACCTTGTAAACCTCACTAATCTTTGTTCTATCCCCACTGGAGATGTGAGTCCCAGCTACAACCTGGGAACTTGAGAAGGGGTCTTTGTTTCCTCTGGTTTATTTAAGTGTCAAAAGTCAGTTGGATCTTCTCAATGGCTCCTCTAGTTGGGACCAAAAAACCAGGGAAGCTGTTTCAGGTACTCTCATTCATCCTCTGTGTGGGACCACTTTTCTTTTTCCTGTCCCACCAAAATGTCCTTGATGAGCTCATCAGCCATTTCAATTTGGGAATTTGATGATTTCCATGGAAATGAGAAGAGTTGCCTTAAATATAGTTAATCAACCAATGTAAGCTCTTATTATGTGCTAGGCATTGTGTTAAGCGCTGGGGATACAAAGACAGGCCAAAGATAGTCCTGACTTCAAGAAGCTTACAATGTAATGGGAAGACAGTGTATAAACAAATATATAGAATGTAAACTAAACTAGCAGCTTTCAACCTATGATCCTAAAATTCAGTTTACTGGGAGATTCCCTGAAATTACTACTACAGAGTTAAATTTCCTCTCAAGAACTCATTATAAGGGGGCAGAGACAAGATGGCAGAGAACAAAAAAACTTATAAAAATATTTATTTCCTCAGATGATGAAGTCAAAGCCTAAAGAATTTAAGTGATTTATCTAAGGACATACGAAGAGTTAATGGCAGAACATAGGTGTCTTGACCTACAGATATGCAGAATCTTTTTTGTTTGCCTTCATTAGGTAGAGGGGTATGAAAGAAAACTATGTAACTGGGTGTGAGTAGCCAATATCTAATACCACTGAATATAGGAGTCAGGCATAAAGGACTCAGGAAGACCTGAGTTCAAATCTGGCCTCAGACAATAGACAATGGACAAGTCACTTAACCTTTGCTTGCCTTAATTCTCTGGAGAAGGAAATGGCAAACTTTTCCAGTATCTTTGCCAAGAAAAACCCATAATGGGGTCATGAAAAGTCCAACAAAACAGAATGTTCGAACAACAGCAACAGGGGAGTAAAGGCAGAAACTGGGAATTTACCAATATTTCTCTATGCTAATAAAATGTTAGGTCCATTCAAACAACAGCGACAAAAAATATATTTTCTTTTGAGCTGGTCGTATGTGATGTGACGTGTGATGTGACGTGTGTGTACTTTATTTCTTCCTGTTCTTCTGCCTAGAGGAGTGATATGGGCATTGATCTTGTTCCAGGAGGAATGCTACTAAGAAACAAGTATCTGAATTCTCAGGCTTGTGTCCATCTTTGCTATTTGCTCCTGTTTACAGGATTCTGCGCAGAACAGTCTGTACATATAAATACTTTCTAAACTCATGTCTCCTCTGATACTCTTTGGTCTGTTTTTTGAATACGGAAAAGGCAATTTTTTTTAAAAATATCAGATAGACTGCATAAAGTGGTGTCTCATCTGAAAATTTCAGTACTCTGGAATCTCAGCCAATCAATAATCCTCTTGGCAACCTCAGTTTTTAGTAGCTAGTCAAAACACATCCTCTGTCCTCTCAATAAGCTATCAAAGGGCATGCCCACACTTTCTAGGGGAATATATCCAGCAGTCTGAGGCTAGCTATCCTGTAAGATCACCAAGCTGGATAGAAGGGTTCATTGAAATGATCATGATATTCCCCTGATCAACCCCCTTTAGAAACAGAATTTGCCAAAGGATTTAAAAAAATGCTCCTATGGGGTATTTTCAGTGTCATTGTGCTTACACAAATTCAGTTTATAAGTTCTTCCCAGGCATATAGCAAGCAAAGCTCACCTGTACTTCACAGTTAACATGAAATCCCTCCACAAGATGCATTTATTCAAGGAAACACTGCCAAGATCAATTCCTTGGAGAAAAAAAAATAGCATGAGCTTTGTCTGTAGGTGAAGTGAGGAAAATAATTGTGGTTCAAGTAATGGTTTGATAAAGACTTTTGATGTTTTCGCTTTTGCTATTACCACTGCGGTTACTTTTGGAAAATGCATGAAACACTCTGTAATATTATGTGACTCTTTGGTGACTGCTCCATTCCTTCTTCCTCTCATTCTCCATGTAAAAGGGATCCCTGAGACACCACTCCCTAGGGGAGAGACAGAGACCTCTGCATTGTCTTGGGTCAAACATCAACCCAAGGCTTCCACCAAGAAAGGAGCTAGAATTTGATTGGCTAAGAAGAAGCCATCTTAGTATAGCCGTTAGAAGTCAAACAACCTGATAGTTTCTTATTTTAACTAACTACTGTTTCTAATTAGGTATTTAAGTAGATAATTTCTTGTTGCTGAAGAAACCTTAGTGCTTTAGGCCAAAACCCTAATACGCTTTTTCTAGTCATGGTTCTTTTTATGTCTTGTCTCCCTAACTAGATTATAAATCTCACAATAGCAGTAACTATATCTCAGACTTCTCTGAGAACATAGTAGGTACTCAATGAATACTTTTTGACTCTCACTTAGTTTATGACTGAATATTCATCTTCTTCCTAATAGCTTGGGGTCATGTAATCATTGAGTCATAGAATGTTAGGGTCAGAAGGAACCTTAGAAGTCATGTAATCTAAGCCTTAAATTGTTCATTGTATTTTTATCATCATTATTGTTCTTATGTTGCACCAATATATTTAGTTACAGTTTTATGCTTAGATATCTACATGTGTATCCTTTGCTTGCACAGCCTCAGGTTGTAGGTACACGATAGGATGCTAATTACAATGTGTAACAGAACTATTAGTATTAGTAAGGCATTAGATTCTAACAAGAGAAATACAGCCTCCTTCGAAACTAGCCCTCCCTTGGAGGGCCTGGCTGAACAGTGATAAATTTAGAAGCTCTTGGATAAAGAAAGACTTAGAATTTCACAGAATATGCTTCTCTGTGGAAAGAGATAATCTAAAGACCTCCATAGAGATAATCTTGATCTGTCCACCACTAACCCAAAAGCTCATCACTTTCTTACAGACATCATGTATATAATGTCACCCCTTAAATACTCTTGTAAACTACTTAGCCAATAAGTAGCTCATTTAACTCAAATAACAGCATAATAAAACCACAGATTTTAAATCTAGCTTAAATCCTAGTTAAAACAAATGTTCCATCCATAAGCCTAGGGTCCACTGTCCCACCAATGCACAGTGTCAGTGGGAAAAACTGGGTATGAACTCATATAAAGGGACTGTATATGCTCAGGACAACTCACAAGTCTGGAAGAACAGGTCTTGAAATCCATTGTTTTCTTCATGAAGAGTCTGCACAAAAACTTCTGGATGGTTATGGAGTCATCATTAGACATGTACCTCCTTGGCCAGGACAAACTGTACAACTTCTCAGGTACTCTCATTCATCCACTGCGTGGGACCACTTTTCTTTTTCCTGTTCTCTTTTTCTGGGTAGGGCAAAGCCACTCTTCCTCACTCTCCAGGATATATTGATCTTTCAGAAAAAGCAGAGATTCTTAGACTGGGTCTTTCAGAGCTTTTCTAAACCTTGGCTGATCACTGAGGGGTTTGAGGCAGGTAAGAGGAGCTATGTAGAGGTAAAGCCTCTGTTGTACCAATAAGTTCTACAGGCAACTTGTAAAGAGTGGTAAATCTTTTTTCCCACCAATCAGCTCTGAGATCTTTTCAGAGACCCATTTACTAATCTAAAGCAGAATCCATAAGTAGATACCAGATCTTACTTCTAGCTTGTGATAATTAACAAAACCCCCGTTTTTGCTGTAATGAAGAAATGTGCATTTTTCCAATAGTATACAATTGTTTTTGAGTACCAGGTGGCACACTGGATAGAACACTGAGCTTGGAATCAGCAAGATTCATCTTCATGAGTTCAAATCTAGCCTCAGATACATACTAGCTGTGTGACCCTGGGCAACTTAACCCTATTTGCTTCAGTTTCCTCATCTGAAAAATAAGCTGAAAAGGAGAACTCTGGTATTTGTGCCAAGGAAACCCCCAAATGGGATCATGAAGAATCTGACATGACTGTGAGGACCAAACAACAGTCAGATTATTCATGTATTAACTCCAAAGTACTTCTAACTCTCCTATACAGATTGTATTCCAAATAATGGGATTTTTCTAGATATCTTTGTTCTAAGTGCCTTGACTCTGCAGATTGCTTTCTTAGCATTTTTTAGTAACTAAAATTTTACATCGGTTTTTAACTTTTGCCCTTTTCAATTACAAAGGTTGTCAAAATTTGACAATGAGAATTTCTTTACATGATTATGATATGAATTAATTTTTAGAGGGAACAACTAGGGGAATTACTAATGAAGCACAACCTCAACTGAGCCTTGAAGGAAAATAATTATTCTGACTGATGTAAATAAAGGGGAATCTGGTTTTAGGGCAGCTAGATGGTACAGTAGTTAAAATGCCCAGCCCAAGGGCAGAAAGACTCATTTTCCTGTGTTTAAATCCAGCTTCAGACACTTAACTAAGTGTGTAACTCTGGGCAAGTCACTTAATCCTATTTGCCTCAGTTTCCTTATCTATAAAATGAGCTGGAAAAGAAAATGTCAAGCCATTCCAATGTCTCTGGCAAGAAAACCATAAATGGGTTCACAACAACAACAGTGACAAGTTCTATGCATGGAGATCAGTTTGTGCTAATGTATACATGGAGAGCAGAATGTGGACTACGAGAAACAGCTAGTAGACCAGTTTGGTTGTAACAGAGTATGGAAAAAGGCAATAATATGAAATTGGACTGGAAAGGAAGGTTGGAACCAGAATATGGGGTCCCTTGAATGTGAGACTGATGGATTTGTATCTTATCCTGTGGACAAAAGGAAGCTACTGATGTTATTTGAACTGGAAAATTATGTAGTCAAGCTACTTTAGGAAAATTATTTTGACCAATGTAGAGAAAATGGATTAGAAGGGACATAATAGAGGTAGAGAAAAAAAAATTAAGAACCTATTACATGTTATAATATCATAATATTAGGTTATAATATTCTAAGTGAAAGATGATGGGACCTATTACAAAGTTCTAAGTGAGAGGTAATGGGACCCTAAACTACTCGGGTGGCTGTGTGAGTAGAGAAAGGGGGATATATATGAAAAATACCACAGAAACAGTATAGTAGGATTTTGTACTTTGTTAGACATGGAGGATGAGAAAGAGGGATCCATCAAGAACGATTGCGAGGTCACAGGATTTCATGTAGTCAGCTCTCTTGAAAGCATTTGCTGATTTTGCTTGACCTCAAAGACATGTCCATGTCTTTTAAGGTCTTTGCAGTTCACTGTGCTTAAAATAAGAGTAGAAGTTGTCATGTCTTTTATTGTTGTAAAGACTTCTGAAGTCAGTTTCCTTATTATAGTGTCCCCAATAAGATCTAGTTCAAGCTTGTATATTGATTCAGTGAGTCTAGGCATTACCAGCAAGATTTTTGGCATTTTCCTTATGGAGAGTCTGAGTAGTCTGAAACAGAGTAGTTAGCTACAGCTGTGCTTGGCTGAATTTCAGAAATAAAACATCTGAAAAGCCTGATGTTTATGCAGTACATGGTTATTTCATAGTGGGCTGAGGAGAGTACTATTTTACAGTTTTAAAATTGTTTGGGGAAGAGGTCAACTTGCTTTTATTTCTTTTCAATCCAATATTGTTATCATGAGAAGCAATTAATTTGCCATATTTTATGCTCTTGTTGTAATCTTTGTCATGAGACTTAATTGTAGCATTATACAGTTATGATTTGAAGAGATAAATAGCATTAGAGTGCTCAGGAAAAAATGAGGTTGTTTCCAAACATGGACAGATTGGAAAATTTACTAAAGGACTGGAATGGGTCTGCTAATGAGGTTATGATGAGCTAAGTTGGTAATGATGAATTGATGCCACTCCTTGTATTTTCCCTGCACCTATAATACTAACAATAGACCTGTGCTCTGAAAGCTATGTTCTTCCTGATTTCCCTATAATACTAGAATGACACAGTTATTGTTAGTAATCAACTCAATGGACTGTCAGATAGCTTCTAGAAACTGATTGTGAGCCCCCTTGGCAATTTCCTCTTTACTCATCGAAATTCCAGTCCTATCATTTGTTCATAGGTTCAAAGTATATCTTCTACGTGTATTCTTTTGTGATCTCTCCAACTAGTAATGAGGGGTGCATGGGATATTAAGGGAGAACTAGCACCTCTGGTATGAGGGCTTGCGGAGTGAGTCCTTTTCAAGACTGTTCATCCACCCTTTGCCTAGTTTGCCCACCTGCCACCTAGCTCTCACCTGTGAAGCCAAGAAGTTATGGTCACACCCCTGATAAAACCATCTTGGCAGATGGGCTCACCCAGGCTGAGGGTAACCAACAGTCTACATACCCATTAGTGAGATGTCAAACCCAGGTGTGTGAAGTCTTTCCTTTGTGCAGAATGGGTGAATGGGAACAATTTGTCCCAGAAGCCATGGAGGTGGCTGAAGCAGTTGCTATGGAGAGCATAGAGCTTGATCAGACATTAAAGACTCTGAGGTCACCAACGGTACCACAGGCCATTGCTAGTCATCCTGCCTTTTGTCTTGACACTGGACTTTCAATAATTCTGGGAGAGGGAGGTTGATGACTTTGTACAACCTGACCTCACAAATCCAATTCACATGCAAGTCAAAACTTCACCCTATGATGTCACTGGTCCTCTTTCAAAAGGAAGGACATACAAAAGCTGGTAATGATCTTTCTCCTCCTTAGATGTAACGTACTACTTAGTTTTCACCTCTTTGACATACATATTTTGCATCAGTATAGTTAGCTGTGTATCCTCCTACTAGGTTTTAGTGTCCATGAAGGTTGGGATTCTGTCTCATTTAAGCTTTGTATCTCCCTCAGTGTTCTGCACACTATAAGTGATTCATAAAACTTCATTGAATTGAATTGAAAGACAGCAATGAGTATTCCATAAATGCTTCTAGGTTCACTTTTAATTTATAGTCACTGATTTTTTTTTTTTTTTACATCTTGAGAGAATGGAAGTTAGTTGAAAAACAGAAGTCTTTTTTTCCATTCCATAGGTATAGGAAAAGAGACAGGACATAGGACATAGTGTTTTGGCTGCTGGATCATTTCCCTCTTGTGCTCAGTCTGGCAGGTTGCTCCTCAGGGATGGATCTTTACATTTGTGTCCTCAAAGGCACTACCATCTCCAGTTGCCATAGATACCTTTGGTGGCTCCTCTGACCTTTCAAATCTCACCAAGTTGTAACTTGGTCCATTCTACTTCTGATATTCATTACTGTAATATGAGGAAACTATAGTATCAGGAAAGAATCAAACACAATGAAGATAAGATAACAAAACAAAACAAAAGACCACAGGTTCCATGCATTCACAGTCATAAAGAGCTAGGGAGAGGAGTTCCAAGGTCCCCTTTTCCACCTAGAGGCCCACATGAGTTCTTACCATTGCTTACCACTAAGTAAGAGAGAATTTGTCTACTCAGATACTCTATATGCATGCTCAGTTCTTTCTCAGTAGCAAATTTAAATATTTTTTGTCACCTCACAGTTAGGTTAATAACAAATAGTCAGAAGATTCCTACGTGTCCTCTGAAGCAAGGAGAGAAAGGATTCCTTTATCACACATTTCCAGAAATGCAATTACCTTTAGAGGGACCTACAAAAGGTAGAGTATATTGAATATACTTTAAGGCAAGTGTTTTTTTTTAACCTGCATTTTATAGATATATGTTGTGTATATACATGTACATGTATATACATACATATGTTTATATATAAACATATATACACATATGTGAATATATGCATATCAGTATGTGTATATATAATAATCATTGCAATATAGTTATATTTGCATAACTAGTATAATGTAATTAGTTTCATTTGTTATCTTATACATTTTATTTTACAGATTTAAATCATTAATCTGAAATGAGATCCAGGAGCTTTACCAGACTAATTAATAAAGGGGACAAAAGCACACAAAAAATTAAGCAGCCCAGCTTTAAGGACTTGGTTGATATTGACCGAACCTTCTTTCAGTTTCATTTATCCTGCCCCCTCCAATGGAGTTCTCAGGAGGATACCCACTGCTGCCCCTCAGAAGTTAAAAAAGAATCTTGGATCCTGTATTTCAAAGAAACCTAGTCAGGTAGGCATGGAAAAAATCAAAATGGAAAGGAGAAAGATGGAGTCATGTTTAAAGTAAGAAAGCATTTCATATGTCTTCATCTTGCCAATTTCTCAATCTTAACTCCAAACGGTGACTCCTTTTAGGTAGAAATGTTTTTAAAAGGTCTCCAGATGGATACAAGAACTCAAAGCACCATTGAATATCAAGTGCTGTGACACTTTGAGAAGTTCAGTGATGTGTCCATGGTCATATCTACCTAGAAATTTGAGGTAGAATTTGAACCCAGGCTTCCTGGCTCCCAGTATAATTCTTTTATAAAACACTTCACCATCTTTTAAGAGATACAAGAGGAATATATGGATTTCCACTATGTTCAATTGGGTTGTATGTTTTTGAAGAGACTAAAATAAGCAAAGGTAATAATCAGAACACACTATAAAACATGTTACTGTATAACTACATAGTAAATGACACAATTATTTAATTACATAAGTGCCAAAATTCCTTTTATGAACATTTTAATGAGAGAAGATCATTTTTTCTGCAGAAAATACTTCGTATAGTGGTTGATTCTTGAACTTGTCCTTGAAGAGTAAGTAATGATTAGCAGATCTGATTAAATAATAAGCTCCTTGAGGTCAGGTACTTTTTTAAACCTTTCTTTGAATCCTTAGCACTTACTATAATGGCACATAGTAGGCATTTAATAGATGCTTATTGACTGACAAAAAAACATTTTTTTGAGAAGAGAGGTACAACATCGATAGAAGCAAAAAAGTTAAGAATGATAATGGTGTGTTTAGGGGAATGAAAAAATATGAACTTGACTAGAGTTAACATATGTTTTGTTAGTAAAGAACAGATGATATTGGATAGCTAAGATGGGAATAGATTAAAGAGGGTCAGAAATGTTAGGGTGAAGAATCTAGACAGGCAATGGGGGAGTAATCAAAGACTTGTCCATGTCCTCAAATGTGGACTCTCCAATGATACGATGAATATTAAGATTGATCTTATGGGAGCATATAGAGTGATTTGGAAGGGAAAGAGAAAGAAGGATAATCATTTGGCAAGTTACAGTAATATTCTAGACTTTGAGTAATGAGAGCCTGCACTAAAGTGGTACGGATAATAATGTTATGATCTTTGTGAAGCCTTAGAAAAAACTATGTGATATAGTGGATAAGGCACTGAATTGGGAGTCCAAAAGACCTGGATTCAAATCTACCATGCAGCATGTATTAACTATATGATTCTTAGCAAGTTAGTTAATGTGTCTGAGTCAGTTTCCTCATCTGTTAACCAAAATGAGGGTAAATGGAGAGAGATAATAGATTCTACAATTCCTTACAGCTTAGCATCTATTATCCTATGGTCCTATGACTTAAAGTGTCATTTCAAGGACTCAGAGAGGTCTCAATCTCTCCTCAATATTATTAACCCACCTACTTGTAGTGTATGGTATTCTGAAACAAGAGATTTAATACTGTGGTACATAAAAGTTTTATTTTACTGTGCACTATTTCTTGTTTCCTCCTCAATAGTCTGGGAATTCATTTTTTTTGTCAGTAACATGCGAAGCTAACACCAGGGTAGAGGAATGGGAATTTGCTCCAGGTCACCCCTATGGTCTTTTTTCTGTGACATCCCAATACAAGCCCTGCCTTCATCTTTCCCCATTGTCTGGGAACCTAGCTTCTCCTTCTTCTTATAGATGCTATAATTGTAGGTAGACTATCCTCTACTTGTACCATTCCTACTCTTCCACTGCCCTGCTCACAAATTGTTTTTGTCTCAGGAGAAATAATTTCTAAGTCTTACTATTGTACCATAAACCATGTTTGAAGTATTTAATTCTGAATGAAGTGATGGTGAAAGATGGCATTTAATTAATCCACTTTATGCTAGATTGCCATAAATCACCCAATGATCCATTACTCTAAAGAGACCAGGTCATAGTTCTAGTTTCCCAACACTTTGGGGGCCTTCAATTCTCACAAGAAGCATTGTATAATGCTCAACATTATTTTTAATTGAATATATTAAGATTAAACATAAGCCATGCAGCAGTTTCAGGAAGTTGTTAGGGAAAGGGGAGAATAGTGGGATAAATAGGATCAGGAATCTTATTCTCCTATATTCCTCTTAACATCTAATACAATGCTGGTCATATGAATAAATAAGTGTGCCAATTGATTATAAAACATTGATCTTATGGGAACCTAGGATAATAGATGTTAAGCTATAGATAAGATGCTGGGGCTATTTTTTTTGGTCACTTTCAATAGATATAGATTGAACTGAAAGAAGTAATATCAGGGATGAACCTGCCAAAAAAAAAAAAAAGATGTACTGCCTCCCCCCCTTTCCTTTTTCTCTATGTCAGGTGCCTTACATGATGAGATTTTTGTAATGTACAAAATGGCATGGTGAAATGGAAAGAACATTTTTAATCTAGCCTCTTACTGAGCATTATATTCCATGGGTGCAGAGCCATGACCTCTTATGTGGTAGAGGAAATGGGATGAAATCCAGAGTCAAGAAACATGCACCCAAAGGCCAATTTAAGTTGTTTTCAGGGATTTGCTGATGAACCAAAATACAAGGACCAGAGGCAAATGGAAAGAGCCAGTAGCAGGATTCATCTTGGGAGATCAATAAGCTTCAGTAGTTGATGGTGGCTGCTATATTTCCTGTTCATGTCTTGTGCTATTGTCTGGGAGCGGTTCCAAGTTGTGAACATGATGTCACCTAAGATTCAATTTAACAGTCACTTGTCAGGTTCCAGTATTTAAAACCTATGTGATCTTGGGAAAGTTACCTAATCTCTCTGAGCCTCAGTCCCTTCATCTTCCAATTGCACCTCCCTGGTGTTTTAAAACTCTAAATCTTAAGATCTTATGGCCATTTATAGTTCATTAGAATCATTAAATAGAAAGGAGGAACAAGACTATAAGCTCATTGAGGCCAGGTACTTTTTTTAAAACTTTCTTTGAATCCAGCACTTACCATAATGCCTGGCACATAGTAGGCTGTTAATAAATGCTTGCTGACTAAAAAAAAAGCTTTTTTTTTTTTTTTTGAGAAGTACAGCATCAGTAGAAGCAAAAAGTTAGGAATGATAATGGTGTGTTTAGGGGAATGAAAAAATGTGAATGATCCAGAATTGGAACCAATTGAGATGGGCCAACTGGGTAGCAACAGCATGGATTATTTTCATCTTTTAGCCATTAGATATAGTAAGAATATGGGACGCTGGGGCTAGATTTTTTAAAAAAAAATATTTTTTTTATTTTCAACACATGGAGATTGAATTAGAAGAGGCAATACCAGATGGTTGGGAATAGGTTCAGTAAAAGTATATTGTACGTAATCTGAGCTTAGGAGCACACTAGTATAAAATGAAAAAGGAAAAAGAATAATATTATTGAATTTCCTTTACAATGGAAATAAAATAAAGTCATTAAAAATAAAGCTCTGGGTTAATCATTAACAAGGTCAGATTTTGATGAATTTCTCAGTGGTTATGTATTATTCCTACTTATCATTTCAGATCCAGTTTAAGTCCCAAGTCTCCATGATGCTTTCTTTGATGAATATAGTCCGTAGTCATCTCTGTTCCTCTGAATTTCCATTATACTCAGTCAGAATCACTCTGGGTAACCCTCCCTAAATGGTTCTGATAATTGCTTCACATTGGTTAGTTCGGCATTCCCAACTAGATTATAGATTCCTAGAAGTCAGAAACTAAATTTTCATACTCTCTGTATTGTGCTGGACACACAATACAGTAGGCATTTCAGTATAGTCGAAGTTGGAGTGATTTTGAGAAGTAAAGCACATTAATACACTCTCTGTAGAACTACAAATAGATTTAATCTTCCTGGAAGACAATTTTCTTGAAGGCAGGAACTGTTTTTTGTGTTCTTGTGCTCAGTATAGTACCTGACACATAATAATCACTTATTAAATACTTGTTGATCAGCATTTGTGGGGAAAATTTTTATATTCTTTGACCAAAATTTCCTATTCCTGGGTATATACTTCCACAAATCAGAATGGAGAAGGAGCCTACCTTCCTCATGACCAGGAGCAACAATTGCTGACTCACTCAACACGTAAATACATGCAGAGAAATGGGAGTACCAGCATCTCCCAGGCCACCATTCCTGCTCCCAGCTCAAACCTCTAAGCAGTCCTCCAGGGAAGCAGCCCTTGTGCTGAAGCAGTTGACCATCCCCATCAGTTTGCGGATTTTGTTTTGTTTTTGTTCTGTTTTGTGGTGGCAAGGAATTGGAAACTAAGAGATGCCCATCAATTGAGGAATGGCTTAACAAGTTATGGTATGTGAATGTAATAGAATACTATTTTTCCATAAGAAGTAATGAGCAGGCAGATTTCAGAAAAAAATACTGGAGAGACTTACATGAACTGATGCTGACTGAAGTGAGCCGAACCAGGAGAATATTGTACATAGTTAAAGGAACATTATGTGGTGGTCAGCTTTGTTAGACTTAGCTTTTCTTAACATTATAATGATCTAAGACAATTCTAAAGGACTCATGATGGAATATGCTATAGACACCCAGAAAAAGAACTATGGAGTCTGAATGTAAATCGAAGCATATTATTTTCACTTTGTTCTTCTTTTTCATAGTTTTTCCCTTTTGTTCTGATTCTTCTTTCACAACATGACTAATGTGGAAATATGTTTGACATGATTGTATATGTATAACTTATATAATATTGCTTGCTGTCTTGGGGAGGGGGAAGGGAAACAATATGGAACCTGAAATCTTACAAAAATGAATTTTGAAAACTATCTTTACATGTAACTAAGAAATAAAATACTATGAAATGTGAGAAAAAAGAAAAGGTGCTTTGTTGTTATACCCTGAGGACCATAGGAACTTCTGTTTCCACTCATAACTGACACCTTCCATATATGTAGTCTCCCTATTAGAATCTGAGCTCCCTAAGAGCAGGTATTGTCTAACTGTTTTATTTGTAGAAAAGTGTTTTGCACACAGTGACAAATAAATGCTTTGTTCTTTCATCCATCCATCCATCAATCCATCCATCCATCCTTGAAGATAAAAAATAGAAACAAAGCCCCCATTGATAACAATTATTCATAGCAATATTTTTTTGTGGAAGCAAAAAAAAATATCAGGAACAAAGTAGCTGTCCTTTGATAATGGAATATTATTATGTCTTTAAAATATATGTGAGAAATGTGGAAAGAACTATATGAACTCATGTAGAATAAAATGTGCAGTATCAGGAGAATAATATACACTATTGGTATGGTACTGTACATTAAAAGTCATCTGAACTCAGAATAATTGTAATACTAATCTCCTACCTGGAAAACAAATGACAAAATACAGATCCTTTCTTAAGGTAAATAGGTGTATGTGGGGTGGCTACAGAATATTGTATGTACTTGCAGATATTCTCACTATGTAAAGTGGTGTAGCTTAACTCTCTTTTTTATAAGAGAAGGTTCAATGAGATATGGGCTACATGAAGAAAGAGTTGTGGTGAGAAAAGAAAATTATTGGTTGTTTAGCTATCAGTAAATTTGGATATAGTCCAAATATCAGATAAGATAAAGTAGAGAACTTAACAGAACATTTAGAAGGGGAAATTCTGTTTATTGTCCAAACAGTCATCCACTTTGGAAACGTTCACTCTTTTCTTGGCGGGTCTGCCATTCTCACTTTTCTTATCATCCTCTCGCATCTCAACTTAGTGTGCATAATATAACATGATGCCCAGTAACATCAATATAAAAGTGGTCTTTGAAGCTGTTCCTTTTTATTTTTCCCTATTCTTAACAGGGTTTCCCTGGTCTAATTCTTTTATAGTTCCAGGGAGAATTACATTTCAAGTTCCATAATTGCACAGGGGAATTGGAGTCTTGTAAAAATTTGAAGTACTTTGTTCAAATGCAATTTTTATTATCAGCTGAACGTATACACTGATACAGTCAAAGAAACTGTTTAGAGCATCATTAAAAGTGCCACTTAATATGACTGCTTATGCTTGGAAAAATGTACATGCTTATTTAATATTAGTCGTATTACTGCAATTTGCTGTTTAGGGCAATTTCTATTAGGTGGTATTTAAAGTACTGAACCAGCACAAAATATATATGAACTTTGTCAGTTTTCATTTTCTCCTTACATAAGGAAAACAATATTAAATGACATTTCATGACATTTGGTAGGTATTTAAAATTTGTTATTGCAGATGCTATGTGTACCATTTAATGCAAGTTTAACGGAATTCTGGGCCTTACATTATAAGAAATGAAAACGGCAGGAACTTAAATCAACAGTCCAGAACATGTTCTTTTTTTCTCTAATTATCTTGTACCTGTATTTTTATAAAGTAAATTGACTGACTTCTCTATCCCATAGTTTTTCTGCCTGAGGTATGAAGTCAAAAGGAAAAAAAATACTGTTTTCCTCAAATGGTGGTGTTATACTCTGCTGGACTCCTGTCTTTGGGTACTACAGCGATGTATGTTTGAGTGGGATTGAAAACACCAGTGCTATAGTCTCCTTCATACCTATCACCCATAAAAATTGTCCTTTTATTTGCAGCTTTGGCTATTATTCCTACAGCCCATAGCAGTCTGCTCTTATTAACAATGAAAAAAGTTTAAACAAGAAGGTCAAGGAAAAGAAGAAAATATCCTTGGGGTTATTATTCCATTTCCCCTCTCTCTCGACATTTAGGTATATAACTAACTGGATGAAATGCAGGGAAAAAAATAGTAAAGTGGGTTGGATGGCATGCCAAGAGCAAAGAACGAAACTATCAGGCCAACTGAACATCACAATTTTAATAACTGACTTCAGCCCAAACCATTTGAGTGCATAGACCCAGCTGAAGTGAGCAAAGGCTAAGGAAGGATGTGATGAAAACTATCAAAGTAAACAGGTGACTGACAGGGTGAAATTGACTTGTTACAGCATCACAAGATGCTGGAGTTACGTCTTCTCCTTTACAGTGAGAGATAGTTAAATTTGGGAAAGTGGAAAGATCTTCTCTAAACGCTGGATCAGCAGCTTCTCATGGATACTGTTCTCAGCCTTGGCTTTGGGGCTAACCTGAATTAGAGAATCGCCTCAAAATAATCACTGATTTATACAACAAAGGCATTTCCCCTAAAATGTTTCTGTAAGGCACACAGTGACATGATTATTGTCATCTCCATTTGGCACATGAGGAAACTGAGACTTGTTAAGTTTAGTAACTTATCCAAGATCACATACAGGTAAAGAACAGGATCCGGAGGAGAAGTCAGACCTCTTCATTCCCAGCTCAACTTTGATTTGCACAGTGTCATTCTATCACCGGATTAAATTGAACAATTACTGATGAATTGCTTGCTAAGTAGGAGGCAATGGGGATAAAGACCCCCAAATATGCAAATGAATAAACCCTGCCTGATATCAAGCAACAACACTATGTGGAAGAAAGAGCATGTATAGACAGGTCCGAACTAGTGAGGATGATGAATTGCCCTGAAGTGGTCATTTGTATTTTAATGCACTATCTTTGAAGTTATAATTATATAAAACATGTTCACCGAATCCTGCCCAATTGAAATCTGCACTGTGAATCCTAAAAATGTGACTACTTTAAGGGACTTATTGTTTGCACCAGTTGAGACCTAGCTATGTACAGATAAATGTGTATGTATATGTGTATATGCATGCATGCACGCATGTGTATATGTGTGTATACATACACACAAACACGCATGTATATATGTATACATACATGATTTCAGTACTCCACTAACTCTGAGATCATATCAATTCTGGTTTTCTATGCAATAATGGAAGTTATACATGAAATATTTATGAAACAAACAAAATATATGAAAGAATACAAAATAGTTTCAATAAGAAGAGAGTATAGACAATTGGGAATATTAGGAAAGAATTTATATAAGAGATGGCACCTGAGCTACATCTGAAAGTGAGCTGGGGATTATAAAAGAGAAGTAGGGAATGCATTCCAAAGAGAACAGACAAACTGTGCGAAGACATAAAGGCAGAAGATGGAATATTATAGTAGTTGAGTTTGACTGAAATGCAGAGTATGTGAAGGGCAGTGGGAAGGCAGAGAAATGTCAGAACATAGAGGGTTTGAAATGCCGGGTTAAGAATTCATTGTGACCCAGAGACAATACGGAACCACTGAAAGTTTTTGAAGGATAGGGGTGGCGTAAATTTGTCTGTTCTTTAAATATACCAATTTGATAGTGACATGGATAATGTGCTAGAAAGGGGGAGGCTGGAGACAGGAAGACCAATTAGGAGGTTCTTCCAATAGTTTAGGCAAGAGACAAGAAGCCAGAGTGGTGGCCAAGTATATTGAGAGAAGTCAAGAAATACTTAAAAAAATAGAATCAACCAAATGTCACAACTGATTGAATTGATGGAAGATAGGAATAAAGTCAAGAAATGACTAGAAGGGGTGTTTTCTCAACAGAAAGGAAGAAGTTTTAAGGAAAATTTAATGGCTTCCATTTTGGACATATTGACCTTGAGATACTTAAGAGATAGCCAGGTATGGATGTCCAATAATTACATGCTGACATAATGATAGGATTTAGGATAAAGACTTATGTTAAATTTTTAGGAGTTGAGAGTTGTCTGCATAGAGTAGAAATTAAATTCATGAGAAATGATGAGATCACTAAGGAGGCAAATGTAGAGAGTAGAGGAGACTCTTGGCAAAGCATCATGAGATAGCCAGACTTAGTGATGAGACCCAAATAGAATAAAACTGAACTGCATGACAAGTACTGCTCCTATGCTAACTTTTGGGGGAAGAGCAAGTTAAGATTGGTTTAACCACAATGTAATTTGAGACACAATGAGATTAGCAAAAGAACATTCTGTTGAGAGGTAGAGAACCTCTGTTCTGCGCCCAAGTTTACCACTAATTAGTTATGTGAAATTGAATGAAGTACTTAATTCCTTGGAGTCTTTGTTCCCCGCATCTGTAAAATGCGGGATTTGAGCTGGAAAACATTTAATGATCCATAATTCTATATAATAAAGAGATTTCTAAACATTAGTATCTATTATACAATTGATACTATTATTGATAGTAATGAAATTTGACCTTTGTGGTAAACTGGGAGTCAGTGATATGGCCATGGTTATAGTTTCTTATAACAACAGATGGGAGATACCATGTTGTAGTGACAAGTGCACTCATTGACTTTGAGCTGAGATCTCAGTTCTAATTTCATTTTATACTTTGCAAGATCTATGAGTTGGAAGTTACTTCATTGATCAGTCTCAAATAATCCAATTTATTCCTGGCCAGAGATCCCTATAATAAGATCCCTGACTGGTGGATGTCCAACCTCTGAATAATGACCTCCAGTGAGGGTCTTCCATGTGACCTTAAGCATTCCATCCAACTTTTGTCCAGATCTAATTATTAGCAAGTTATCATTTTCAGGAAACCTAAATCTTCTCTGAAAATTAAATTCAGTTCGATAAGCTTCAAATTACCTGTTAGGCACTGTAATACGTTGGGGTGAAAATGTCTCTGTCCTCTATTCAACTGAGGGAGCTGGGAGGAGATAATATATGCAAAGATAAACAAATATAAACTACCTACAAAAATTCCTATGAAGGCACCTACCATGGAAGTGGTATGAGGTAGAGCAAAAGTCTCTTAAGGCTGACTTGAGCCTTGAAAGAATCTAGGAATTTTAATAGGTGCATATGAAAAGAAGCAGCTAAGTGTCTCAGTGGCTAGAGTGCTGGGCCTGGAATCAGGAAGAGCTGAGTTCAAATCTGAACTCAGATACTTACTAGATATGTAACCCAGGGCAAGTCACTTAACCCTGTTTGCCTCAATTTCTTCATTTGTAAAATGAGAGCAAGAAGAAAATGGCAAACTATTCCAGTATCTTTGGCAAAAAAACAAAACAAAACCCTGAAATGGTTACAGAGAATTGGACTAACTGAAATGACTGCACAACAAATATTAGAAGATAAAGATTTCCAAGTATGCAGCATATTATGTGCAAAGGTGTGGAGGTGAGAAATGGAATGTCAAGTATAGGACAGAGCTAGTAGGCCAGTTTGGCTACAAAACATAAATTAAAGGATCATAAATTCAGAGCTAAATAAGACTAGGGAGGCAATGAACCTAACCACTCTCATTTTATGGATGAGAAAACTGACACATAAAGGTTAAGGGACTTGCCTAGGGTCACACAGGCAGCAAGGGAAAAAGAATTCAAGTTGGCTCCAAGTTCCGCAATCTGCTATTAAATCTCCTCACTGCCTTAAATACAGTAAAATGGGGGAGTAATGGAAAATTAATTTGGGAAGATAGGTTGGAGCCAAAGTATATAGGATTTAAAAAGCCGAAAAGAGGGATCTATATATTATCCTATAGGTAAAAGGTTGCTACTAAAGTTTTTTGGAGTAAAGGAATTATATAGCAAGACGGGCTCAGGAATTTCAATCTGGCAGTCACTTGCAGCAGCAATAGATAAGAGAAAGAATTGAAGCAAGATGACCAACCAGGATATTATTTTCTTATATATGCCATGATATTGTAATAGGAGACTATGGTCCAAGTGAGAGGTGAAGTCAGAACTAGGCTGACAGCTGTATGAGTAGAGAGAAAGTAAAGGACATGACTGATGTGGAAGTCGAATAAAAAGAACAAAGCAACTTATTGAATACAGGGGCTAAGGGAAGGTGAAGGGCTGCGAACCTAGCACATAGTAATGCTGGACTAGTGCTCAGGAAAGACAAATGAAGAGTGGGGAGAGATTGAGGATGAGAAGTCAGATAGGGAGGAAGAGAACCAGGATAAAACAGTAACATGGAAACCAAGGGAGAAAAGAGACCATCCAGGAACAGGAAGAAAAAAGGTCTATATTGACATAAGCCCAGAAGAATAAAGGCTGAGAAAAAATGCCATTAGATTTAGCAGTTAAGAGACTATGTAATTCCAGTTGAGAGGGAGACTTTGAGGGCAAAAGGGGGGCAGTGCAGGAAGTGTTTGTCAAGGACTTTGGAAGTGAAAGGCAGGAGAGCTATACAATAATTGCTCTATGGAACAACAGGGTCAAGTGAATAGCTTTGTTCGTTTTTAAGAATGAATGAGATCTGACATCGAAATCATCAGGGAAGTAACCAGTGGATTGAGAAGGTTAGAAAGAGAAGAGGAACCTTGGAAGATAGGAGTGGTGGAGATCAAGGGGTTGTCTTTGAAAAGAAGAATCACCTATTATTCTATCACAACCTCATTATATATTCAATAAGATAAAAGAAATCTCTTTTCAGAGCCATCAAACACTCACATGGCCTTAACTTGGGATTCATAATGCATCTTAATAAAAGCTGCAAATTATTGCAAAGACTTAAGAATTTTTTCAGGCTTACCTAGATGGATTTATATGCTTTTTGGACATGGTTTAATTTACTTTTGTTTAAGAATAAGTAATAAAGTCTGGTTTCTTGAGAAAGTTCTTCATTATTCTTGGGAAAAATTAGTGTTGGATTTTAGTGAATTTTTGTTTTTGCTGAAGCTCAAAAAATGTTTATTTGGATATTTATGGGGAGAAAGGAATAGTGACCGACTCTTTGTAGATACAAACCAAATATATTTGAATATAAAATGTTCCATATAGCATTACTAATGAAACCTAGTTTTGATTTTTATAAAGTAGAACAACTTAAATTAGAAGAGCTACTTACATAGATATTGGGATAGGCCAATATAATAGGAATATTTTCAGTTCTCATTTTTCTTTATTTTCTTTGTCAGGAGAAAAATTTAACTTGGATTCGCATTCTGAGTCATTGATTCAGACTAAACAGGCAATTTTTGCTGAACAGACACTCTGTGCATAGCCTTTATGTAGCTCGATGAAAAGATAGTGTACAAAAAACAGTGGTCTTGGAACCTTACATGCTGAGCTGTGTATTAATAGCCTTGTAAAGCATGGAGCACCCATTCTGTTTCACAATGAACAGCTACTCTAGTTTCAAGGTATTCAGCTTCAAAAACTATAGCCTATGAACCCCCACCAATGTATATGCCCTTAATAGTTATCCATAGGGCAAGATTAGCTTAAAGAAAAAAAATCTAATGAAATGATACAGTAAAAGGAGGAATAAAATATTTCCTTCAAAAAACCTGGGGTATACCCTCCAATAAATATGTTACCAGTGGGAAGAATGTAAATATGTAAGGGCCCATATGAAAGTACGCACACACACACATATGCACACATCTGGGGAACATACTTGACATAGAAGATATGTGACATAGAGGGGCAGCTAGGTGGTACAGTGGATAAAGCACAGTGCAGGAGTCAGGAGGACCTGAGTTCAAATCTTACCTCAGACACTTGACACTCACTAGCTGTGTGACTTTGGGCAAGTCACTTAACCCCAGTTGCCTCATCCTGGGTCATCTTCAGTCATCCTGATGAATATCAAGTCACTGGATTTAGATGGCTCTGGAGAAGTGAGGCTGGTGACCTGCACAGTCCTCCCTCACTCAAAACAAAGTCAAGTGCAAGTCATGTCATTATTTCTCTGCTTGGTTTTCTTCAGCAACGAAGGACAAACATACATGTGACATAGGAACATGTGTGGATGAAGGAGGAAGCTCTTATATTGTAGGGATACTCAAAATTTCTTTTCTTTTGGAGGGGCAAGGCAAGGTAATTGGGGTTAAGTGGCTTGCCCAAGGTCACACAGCTATTAGGTGTCAAGTGTCTAAGATCTGATGTGAACTGAGGTTCTCCTGACTACAGTGCCAGTGCTCTATTTACTGAGCCACCTAGCTGTCCCTATGCTCAGGTTCTCTAGTCATTATTCTAAACTATACTAGAGAAGCAGGTAGGTAGATCAGTGAAATCAACACTGGGCCTGCACTCAGGAAGACCTGAGTTCAAATTTGGCCTCAAACTTACCAGCTGTGTGATCCTGGATAATTCATCTAATTTCTGTTTATTCAATTTGGTGGAGAAGGGAATGGCAAAGCACCCCAGCATCTTTGTCAAGAAAATCCCCTGAACAGCATTGGTGTGCTATGGTCCGCAGGTTCATGAGGATTTGTATACAATGGAAATATTGAACAACTAGACCTACTTCTGCTACCATATTGTCCTTCCCTAGTGCTTACTCTGCTGCATTCTCTGACAAAGGCTTCTCTGTAAGAAACTGCTCTGCCAAAGCTTGTCTTCTGTCATCTTTTTTAGAGTCTACTCAGCTATAGGTCTGGTACCTATAGCTTCCTGCTGGTGATGATGATGATGATGGTGGTGGTGGTGATGGTGATGATGATGATGATGGTGGTGATGATGATGATGATGATGGTGATGATGATTTGTAGGGGTGTTTATCAAGAATGAAAAATGAAAACAAGTAAGAAAAGTATGTAAGTAAAATTAAGAATAAAAATTTAAAAGAGGGTATTGGGATGAGGTTAAAAACAATAATTCATAAAGGTAGCCAATATTATCCAGAAGACTGGACATGAAGTTATGAATTTAGTCAAGTGGCAAAATATACAAATCCAGAAGGATGTCACATTGAAGCAAGGTCAGGAAAACATCCTGGAGAGTAGAAACAAATGAACAAACCCCAACCCTGGGAGGGACAGTTTGTCTTATATAAGAACTACCTAGAGAAAACAGGCTTATTGTATGCATAGTAGGTTATGACAGGGATGTATTTTGCCACAACAGCTTTGGTCTCTGATATAGCTGTACATCTGTGAGTTCAGATGTCATTACTTCTTCCTTAATGCCTCCTTGGATCTGTGGTTGAGACTTGATAGGCTAGCACTGGTGAGAAAATGCTACCACTTTGAGAAGTGGGAGCATTCATGTGACTGCTGATTTTTAGGTTTTCCTCTCAGGTCCACAGCTATTCAACCCTACCAGATATTAGAGATAATAAGCACATTTCATCAAGTCCATTATCTTATGCTCTATGTTCCTCTTATTCATCCATGATTAGTGCAGTTGGGAAATGATTCAGTGGCTATATTTGTAGCTCTTTATATTTTGTTGTTCAGTCATTTTCTGTATCTAACTCTTCATGACCTTATTTGAGGTATTCTTGCAAAGGTACTGGAGTAGTTTGTCATTTCCTTCTCCAGTTCATTTTACAAATGAGGAAACTGAGGCAAACAGGGTTAAATGACTTGTCCAGGGTCACATAGCTAGCAAGTTTATGAGTCCAGATTTGAACTCAGGAAGATGAATCTTCCTGACTTCAGACCCAGCACTCTATCCACTGAGTCACCTAGCTGTATGGTAATTGATGTGGACCCATTTAAAGTGAACAGATGGAGAAGAACAGACGTGTAGTGGAGAGGGTATTCTTAGCTGATAATCTACATGGCTGGCCACCTACGTGATCTGAAAGAACTAGAGTGGCAAGGGAAGCTAATTGTCTAATTCATCATGAACATGTCTAGCCGAGGCTTCTAAAATTCATCATCCACTGCAGGTATATTATAAGACAAATTCCGGTTGGGATGCTGAAGGAGCCGCCACATTTCACCATAATTTTGAGCCCTTTCCTGAGCTCACAAATCTGGTAACTGGCAACTTTTGACTATAGATATGTATCAACATAAGCTTTTGGGTTTAGGGATTAATTGGTGCCAATAGGCCCTCCCATGGGCCAATAAGCAGGCAGGACACTGTAAAAAATGTAATGGCCCAGGCTGAAGCAAGTCTCCACAAGTAAGAGTTCATATGAAATTTTATTTGTGCCAGAAAGCCTGGGAGGGCCTCTACAATGAACCAGTCTGGGGACTCACTGTGTCTCTGGTGGGTGAGTTGGCTAATTCCACCTGCTCTACATGAATGAAATGCTTCATTTAGGCTTCAAAGGCTCCCCAGAGAATAAACAATTTTTGTGCATTATGGGCTGAGTTTTGCTGGAGCACAGCATGCCCTGAATTCTGATAGAATAAAATAAGCTTCTTGAAGGCAGAAACTATTTAATTTTTGTCTTTGTGTCCTAGGTGACTAACATAGTACTTGGAACATAGTAGGCGTTTAATAAAATTTTGTTGATTGATCTGGCATACAGTTCCCAAGCCTGCAACTGAATAGCTAGCATGATGATTCATCATTATCTGAGGGAAGAGGGAAGGCAGAAGGTCCTATCCCTTATTAGAAATCAGGCTATGAAGGCTAAGAGTAACAGTGTGTGGTATTCCTAAGAACATGCCTGAATTAGAGCGAGGCAAAAAAGAGTGTAATCTAAATCAAGATCCTCTTTCTCTTTCTTTGATCTCTTTAGGGTATAAATTTAGTACTGTTTTGGTGGGGTCAAAAGTATGCATAGATTTTGACTTTAGGGGACATGGTTCCAAAATGGTTTCCTGATTGGATAGATGATTTCACAGTTTCACCCCTAGTACTTTAGTATGTTTGTTTCCCCTTATTCCCCCTCCAATTGTCAGTTTCCTTTGCCAGTATGATTCAAATGAGAGAAGCTTAGATTTGCTTTGCTTTTTTCCTAGTAGTAATGATTTGGAACTTTTTCACGTTTTGTCTTTTTTCCTTTGAAAATAGGATGTTTGTATCTTTGCCCTTTGTCTAATGGAGGATTGGTTCTTGTTTTTACATATTTGATTCAGTTCCCTGTGAATCTTGAGTATGAGATCTTTATCAGAGACAATTGTTACAATTTTTTTCCCGAGACTCTTTCTCTTCTAATTTCTACTGAGTAATTTTGATTTGCAGATACTTCAAAATTTTAAAGTTAAAATTGCCCATTTTACCTTTTCGGATCTACCTTGTCTCTTGTTTATAATCAATTCTTCCCTTATCCACAGATGAGAAGTTTAATTTTCCATGTACCTTTAATTGTCTTTATGATTCATCTTTTTATATCAAAGTTATTTCACTATATGTTGTGAGAAATTAGCCTATATCTAATTTTTGACAAACTCCTTTCCAATTTTCCCAGAAGATTTTTGTAGAGTAGTAAGCTTTCATTCCATTACTTGGGTTCATTGGGTTTATCAACCACTATGTTACTATTTCCTTCTGTAGGTTATGTGTCTATTTTACTTATTGATTTTTCCACAACCTTTCTAGTTTATATATGATGAAATTTAGTCCCACAGTACTTAAGTTACTTGTCTAAAGTCACATAATAAATAGATGATCCAAGATTAAACCTGGGTAGTCTCTTCCAATTCAGTATACTTTTCATTGTACCATATTTTGGCAGTCTACAGTTTCCCTCATATAAGAAGACATCTAGGAATAACCTCCTCGTATTATGATATCATGTTAGCACAATACAGTTTCATTTTACCTGCACCTGATTTTCTTTTCGACTAATCCCTGACTGATAACTAGAGTTGTTATTGTTGTCTTTTGGTCATTTCAGTTGCATCCAACTCTTTGTGACCCCATTTAAGGTTTTCTTGATAAAGGTAGTAGAATGGTTTGCCATTACCTTCTCCAGCTCATTTTACAGATGAGGAATGGAGAAAAATAAGATTAAGTGACTTGCCCTGGGTCACACAGATAGGAAGTGCCTGAGGCTGAATTTTGATCTCACAAAGATGACTCCATATTCAGCATCTTATAAACTGTCTGCCTCAATAACTAGGGTAGGATGATTAAGATCTTACCCTAAAGCTACTAACATAGGAGTCAGTTTACCCCAGTGTACCAAATTTAGTAGACAATTGTAATATTTGCAGTCATCAACCTCATAGAAACAACAGATCTTAGCTCATAAAAAGCAAAAATAGTCAAAATAAGAATTTGCTAGATGATGGGCTAAAGCTCTTACCCACTCCCATCTACATGCCAGTTTCCCAGCATCTCAGCTTTACATTCTATTTACCTGAGATTACATTGTGATCTGATTGCTCCAGGGGAGAAAAAAAAGCCCAGTTATAGCTTTGCTGCTCAAGTTGAGTATTAGTTTTTCTAAATGAGTTTCAGTACATTTTGCATTCTTATGAATGCCTATAGGCAAGTCTTAAACTATTGCAAGGGAATTTGTGGGGACAGAGAAAGAATAAGAAAGGTCAACTGATATTAGATTCAGATCACAAAATGTTCATTAAACAACTATTGGTTAGGAATTGTGACAGGTACTAGGTTCTCTAGGAGCTACTTTTTAGTTGGATATTGGTTTTAAAAAAAGTACAAGTTAATAACTACTTAGTACTGTCTCATTCCCATCTCAGAACATTTAGATGGTACAGTGGATAACGTGCCAGGCCTAGAGTTAGGAAGACTCATCTTCCTGAGATCAGATCTGACCCCAGACATATACTAGTCATGTGACCTTAGGAAGCTCACTTAACCTTATTTGCCTCAGTTTTCTCATCTGTAAAATGAACTGGGGAAGGAAATGGCAGACCACTCCAGTATCTTTTCCAAGAGAACACCAACTGTGGTCACAATGTGTTGGACATGACTGCAAAGTATCTGAACAACAAAATCCCCATCTCAGAATAGTCTAATGGGTGGGCACTGCTTTGGTCAGCATAAAGATGTTATTTTGTACTTGGGATTTCATCCTTTTCTTTCTGAATTTAAGTTTCTGAGTGGAGAACTATTAACACATAGAAACTGCTTCTAATATGGAAAGAAGGGTGACAAACAGGGAGGAAGAGGAAGAAAGGATGGAGAAAGGTAAGGAAGAAGGAAAGCAGGAGGAAAGGAAAAAAGGATGGTAGTCTCTTTTCTCACTCGACATGCTTTTCTTCTTAGTTGTTGATTCTTCTATTGATTAGCTGTAATGAATGAGGCAGGTAGGTGGTGCGGTGGATAGAGCAGGAGTCAGGAGGACCTGAGTTCAAATCTCACCTCAGACACTTGACACTCATTAGCTGTGTGACCTTGGACAAGTCACTTAACTCCAATTGCCTTATCCTGGATCATCTCCAGTCATCCTGAGGAATATCAGGTCACTGGATTCAGATGGTTCTGGAGGAGAAGTGAGGCTGGTGACCTGCACAACCCTCCCTCACGCAAAACAAAGTCAAGTGCAAGTCATATCATCATTTCTCTGATGGCATGGTCTTCTTCAGCAACGAAGGACAAACACACACAGCTGTAACGAACACTGCTTCCCTCTTACCCTGTGTCCAGGAAATTTACCTGTACCTTTCTTTCCAGCTCAACGTCCCTCCTATCTACACCTTTCACCTTGCCAGTGAGAAATCAACAACTTATACTACCATAACTTTTCAAGAAGATTTTCACAATATAATCCATCTTGAGAACACTGATTAACAAACAATAGATGGATAAGTGATTATTAAGGGATAGTCTATGTGTCATGAAACTTCTTAACCTCTGTCTCTGCTGCCATTTTCCTCTTTACCTTAACATTGTTTTATTGTGACATCTGTTTAATCATCATCCATTTTTAATTGCTGCCAAACATCATCTATAACTATTCCTTTGGTATACTTCAGTACTTAGCAGTGAAGTCATTTTTCATTCTTCTTTTATTTCCTATCCAAAATGTTGTCCATCTCTTTTTCCCTTTGCCTTAGAAAATTGCTAAGAATTAATTTCACTTTAGTCACCCTGATGGGATATCATAAGAAGAGAGGTGGAGTAGACTGATAAAGCAAGACCTAAAGAAGTAATTGGTGGGATGTGAATAAATCTATAAGATGAAAATAGGCTCTAATAAGATTTTTTTTCTCATTTTCTTTTTGCAGACTGATCTCTGTAAACCCATTATCTTTAATAGGAAATCTTTATTTATGATCATTAAAAGGTTTGCAATAATAGGATCTGTAAGGAGAAATTGAACAGAGGCTATAACTGAGAAGTCTTGAAAAGATAGTTTCCCAGTCAGGCACAATAATGGGAAAGAGTATGCAAAACCAGTGAAATTGACCTGATTTTTTAACACAAAAAATGAGAATCTGACCACATACTTTCAATTTTTTACAGTAGAGAATTTGGAATGACTTACTGTTATAGCAAGTACCCTAGCATACCTGGGATAATCTGCTAGTACAGGTTCTTGGATCTGCTTTTCTTAAAGGAAAGCAACATTTAATGGGTCAGCCATGTTATTTTAATCAAACATATATATCATTCACTTAGTTCAGGGCAAAAAGTCAGCACCCTCTACTTCAGAGAAATACAAGCAGAAATTGCAAGCAGATAGCATAAAGACCAACAGACAGGACTTCTAACTGTCTGACCATAAGCAATGTATATGTCACAGATAAACAGACAGAACCAACTATCTGACCATTACATACATACATAGTTACCATAGAGAAAAGCACCAACATCTGAATTTTCAAAGCCAGGGGCTCCTTAATGGCTACCCAGGGTATCATCCAGCTAAATCACAGGAACATTCTTCCAATGAATATGCCCTGAAACAAAATGCTAACCTCAGAATATATGGAGAGGCAGAAGGCATCACAACCCACATGCTTTAGTGCCTAATTACCGAAAGGTGACTTAAGCTTGAGGCTTATCATGGGCAGGGAATATCTTAAATCCATTAACTTTACACTTACTCATATTTTCTGCCATAGTATTCCTTTTATCTCATAACATACACTAAAGAGAAAGCTGATACAAATGGGACAAAGACTATAGACCTGGAAGAAAATAAAGTTAATAATCTAAATATCATTGCTTAATAAATGATGTTCTTCATCCCTTATCCAGGGCTTCCATAAAACAATGAGATTACAGATCTAATCCTAACCCTTTATTTTGCTTATATCTTTGCTATGTTTATACATGTACACATTGTATCCTGCGATAGAATGGGAAGTTCCTTGAGGTCAGGAACTGTTTCATTTTTGTCTTTATAGTACTAGTACAGTACCTTTCATACAGTAGGTACTTAGTAAATACTTTTGATTGAATGACTAGTTACACAGAAAATTCCATGGGTTGAATTCCACACTTGTAGAGTCTACAATCTAAGGTGAACATACTGACATGAATATCCACTCATGCATTGGACAAAGAGTCTGGTAAAAAGCATTAAACTAATTATGAAGGTGCACAGAATCTCTCCCCAGCCCCATCCTATTTAATTCAAATGTAAACACGTACTTTAGATAGAAAGTAGCTAACTATAGAAATATACATTATTACTTTGAAATTCAGTTATGCCTATAAAATTTGGTTGGGAGAGGGCATGAGATGTGAAGAAGGAGAAAAAAAACATTTATTGCGTTTACTGTGGGGTCGGCACAGGAGATGTACAGAGAATTGGAAAGATAGATTCTCCGTTAAATGTGTACTCTCTAGGAGGTTACATTCTAATTTGAAGAAATAGCACCCAAGAGAAAGAAAAAGAAAAACAACACACAAAAGCTGGTGGGGTAGAGAGCGATGGAGATACAAAGCATGGGGACATTGTTCTGAAATTTGACAAGTCAGTAAAAGGGTTGAGAAAGGGATAAAAATTGGACAGTCTGACTTCCTCTACAAAATGGAAGCCTCAGCAGGTACTCATTAATGGTAGAAGAGGGCAGGCCTTCTGGAAGAATATTCCAGAATGATAAGAATGAGGAGGTCTCAGCCACTGAGAGAAGTTTCAGGATGACACAGCAGCAGGAGTTTGGTTTTAAGGTCTGGAAAATCAGATAAAGGACTTGGATGGAAGGATTTGATGAATTCATATATTCTTTGTCAATTCTGCCAATATGGGACTTTACAAAATCTGTGAAATAATCACTATGCACCATTATATTACTATCATGGACCATCTATGTGTACCCCTTTCAGCTATTAGGAAGAAAGAACAAAGCTAGTAAAAAGCATTAACCTGAGAATGAAGACCAGCTTGTCATTAATCTCATTTGGTTATGATAATAGTCTCCTTAGAAAGATAAAAGTTATTTGTAAGAACCATTCTCAATTTAAAAATTATGACCTTATTAATATTATTGCATTTCTTCCAGCCACTACAACTCTGAGCTCCTGAGAACCATGTAGAAATTTGATAGCTAAGATAGCTGCAGGATTATAAATCTTTCTATTCTTTGTGAAGAGAAAATGGGCATCATGAAAGAGATTGTGTGCAGCACTGAGCCCATTTGAAATTATGACCATCTATTGGTTGAGTAATTAACCACCAAAATAAAAGTAACGGTTGAGAAGAAAGGGTCCTCTAGTGAGCAATTCACAATAATTCAATTTGTGAATATATAAATAGTATTTCCTTGAGTTTTTTTTTTTCTGAAGGATCAACCATTAATGATGACATTATCATTGGCATAAAAGCTGACTTTTTTTTTTGCTAATTAAGGAGATTCAGCTGAAAAGGATGTTCTTAAAGGAAAAAGAAAAAATCAAAATGAGTACAAACACATTCTTTCATTAATTTAATTGAAATAATTTTCATCAGAAATTATTTTTGTCCAAGATTTTCTGTAATAGTTTCTTATATACTAATCAGTCAATATATTGGAAGATTTTTATTATGGGTCTCTCTCATCTATTCTCTCTCGTTCTTGCTATATGACCAGTCCACTTCCTTGTCTCGTCATGCATGTTCCTAGATATTGTCTCCTGGACTGACCTTTGGATGTCTCTTATAAAACAGCATTTTGGGAAATAGAGCAAATATTAAGACACAGTATCATAGTGGATAATAACCTGGCCTTGCAGTCAGGAAGACTTGCATTCAAATGTCATCTCTGACATATCCTGTCTTGTATGACCCTTAGTGAGTCACTTTTAACCTTTCAGTGGCCCAGGCAACCCTCTAAGATATAAGCTGTAGAGGTAGAGAAAAATCTTCCCTGGATGCTCCTTATATCTCTGAAATTATGGGTGTGGTTAAAAACAAGCAAAGACACACACAAAAAACCCCACCTGGTTATCACTTCTATGCCTTTTGCTTCCTGTGTCATTAGACTTGCATATATTTGCTTCTTTTGTCTCATATGCATGTCTTGCCTCCCCAAACAGATTTATTCAAACAATTGCTATTCCTGACATGTTCATCAAATAAGAACCTATATTTAGCAACCAGATTCCTGTCTTCTCATTCTAAATGGATATTTGTGGCCCCCCCTCCCCTTTTCTGGTTCAAACCCAGTCCATATCTACAAACTCTTTGTTCAGCCCTGTCCCTTTCTGGAGGGCTCATACTACTTATGAGAAAACTGAAGCTAATAGAAACGAAGCAATTAGGCTGCATTGAATTAACTCACACAATGAGTTAGTGCAGAATAGAAAACAATCCCTCCCTCCTGAATTCCCTCTTCCTTGGTAAGAAAAGGAATTTTATATTGATTATATATGTAAAATCATGAGTTAGTACAGAATGGAAAACAATGTGAGTAGACCTTTTCCTGATTTTAATGAATACAAGAAAAACTGTGGCCATAACAAGAAGGGGTGAACCTCAGTGAAATCAGAGGATGGTTTCCCAACCTTTCTTTAGATTATCTTGACCTTTCCATCTCTTTCTCCTCTCAGTCTTCTACCTGTGCCACATATTTCTGGCATCTCTACTAGTAAGTACTCTGCCAGATGTAACATTATGTGGTGCATTCTGTGAATAACACTCCATACACTTTTCTCTAGGTTTTAGTAACTTCATTCCCCATCAGATCATAGAAGTTCCCCAAGTTTCTCTGAAACCATCCCTTAGATTATTTCTCAAAGTAATATTGCACTACATTCATATACCATAATTTGTTCAGCCATTTCCCAAATAATAGGCATCCCCCTTTGATTTCCAACTGGCTTTTATAGCAAAAAGAGCTGCTAAAAATATCTTTGTACCTTTGAGTCCTGTTCTTTCTTTGATCTCTTTGGGATCTAACAGTGGTATTACTGGGTCAAAAGGTTGCATAGTTTTAAGACTTTGGGGGAATAGTTCCAAATTGCTTTACAAGATTTCTGCACTAATTCACAGTGCCGTCAACAGTGCATTAGTGTGTCTGTTTTCCTATAGCCTCTCCAACAATTATTATTTGACCTTTTTTGTTATTTTAATATCTCAGTATTCTAGGTACCTTTCTAATATCATAAGATTCAGAGAAGTTTCTGACCTGTATTGACAGAAGGAACAGTGAAATCAGAGAAGCAGTTTCTATTCCCTATCCATATACTCTAATGTACCCATAAAAACTTTTCATCTGTGGAGCAAAGGAGTATGCCTATTAACAAATTTCTGCTCATGAATATATTAAACCTAGTTAATTTGGCACCATGGAAGCTGCCTGGACAATAAATAAAAAAAAATTTTGATATGGGGAAGGATAAGGAAAAATCAGAGTATAGAGGTCTATCACATAGGAAGGGAAAACTTACTTGGGAAGCGTTTGGACGGCAAAGGGCATCAAATACCTGAATATATGTATTTAGTGAAAGGAAAGAGAAGACCATCAAAAGAGATGTTTGTAGGGAGCCAAAGTTAAATTTAGGATTGAACCTAGTATTTTCTAAAATACAATTTTATTTCATTAAATATTTCCCAATTATATGTAAAAAAATTAACAATCTTTCTTTAAAAAAATTGCATTCTAAAACTATCCCTCCCTCCTGACTTCCCTCTTCCTTGGTAAGAAAAGGAATTTTATATTGATTATACATGTAAAATCATGTAAAACATATTTATATTAGCCATATGGCTAGTGGAAGCGTTTTTTCTTCATAGTCCTTTGCATTTGTTTTAGATCATTGTCATGTGAGAGTAGCTAAATCTTTCACAGATGATCATCTTTACAACAATGCTGTTACTGTGTACAATGTTCTCCTGGTTTTACTTACTTCACTTTGCATCAGTTGATATGTCAGCACGTTTTTCTGAAAGCATCCTTCTCATCATTTCTTATTGCACAGTAGTATTGTATCACCATCGTATGCCACCTGTTCATCCATTCCCTGACTGATAAGCATCCTTTTGATTTCCTATTCTTTGCCACCACAAGAAGATTGTCTATAAATATATTTGTACAAAAAGAATCTTCCTTCTTCTTTGATCTCTTCCAGATACAGATCTAATAGTGATATTGCTGGGTCAAAGGGTATGCAGGGTTATAGCTCTTTGGGGGTAGTTCTCAGTTGTTCTCTGGAATGGTTGTATTAGTCCACAACTTCTCCAACAGTTATTAGAGCTCCAATTTTTCCACATCCACTCCAACATTTGTCATTTTGCTTTTCTGTCACATTAGATAATCTGATAGATATGAGTTAGTCCCTCAGAGTTGTTTTAATTTGAATTTCTTTAATCATTAATGATTAAGAGCATTTTTTCATAAGACTATTGATAACTTGATTTCTTCTTTTGAAAACTGCCTGTTCATATGCTTTGAAAATTTATCAAGTAGGGAATGGCTCTTATCTTTCATAAATTTATCTCAGTTCACTATATATTTGAGAAATAAGACCTTTATCAGAGGAACTTGTTATAAGTTTTCCCCAATTTTCTTTCTACTTTTGGCAGCATTAGTTTCATTTGTGCAAATGCTTTTTAATTTCATGTAATCAAAATTATCTATTTTACTTCTCATGATGATCTCTATAACTTGTTCTATCATAAGCTTTTTGTTATCCATTGATCTAATAGCTATATTTTCCCATGCTCCTCTGATTTACTTATGATATCACTCTTTATCTCTCAACTATTTATCCATTTCAAAGATATCTTTGTATGCAATGTGAGATGCTGACCTATACTCCATTTCTGCCAAATTGCTTTCCATTTTTCCCCCAGCAATTTTTTCAAATGGTAAATTATTACCTCCAAAGCTAAAATCTTTGAATTTATCAAATAATAGATCACTATAGTCATTTATCACAGTGTATTGTGTACTTAATCTGTTCCACTGATCCACTCCTCTATTTTTTAGTCATTATCATGTTGTTTTGATGATTACTGCTTTGTAATATAGTTTGAAATCGGAATTGCTCGGCCACCTTTCCCTTTAATTTTTTTTCATTTATTCCTCAGATATTTCTGACTTTTTTTTCTTCCACATGAATTTTTTTCTAATTCTATAAAATAGTCCTTTGGTAGCTTGATGTTCTCCTGGTTAGATTAGCTTAGGTAGTATTGTTACTTTAATCATATTGATGACCTACCTGTGAATAATTAATATTTCTCCAATTGATTAGATTTGCCTTTGTGTGAAAAGTGTTTTGTAATTGGATTCATATAATCTGGCAGGTAGACTCCTAAGTATTTTATATTGTCTGCAATTATTTTAAATGGAATTTACCTTTCTGTCTCTTGCTGCTTGGTTTTGTTGCTAACATTTAGAAATGCTCAAGATTTATGTACATTTATTTAATATCCTGCAAATTTGTTGGAGCTCAATTATTTTAGCTAGTTTTTGTTTCACTTGATTCTCTAGGGTTCTATAAATATACCATCATATCATGTTTAAAGAGTGACATTTTTGTTTCCTCATTGTCTATTTTGATTCCTTCAATCTCTTTTTTCTTGTCTTGATGCTATAGCTAGCATGTCTAGAACAATATTAAATATTGAACATAATAACGGACATGCTTGCTTTTCCCCAATCTTATTGGGAAGGCTCCAAGTTTATCCCCATTACATATAATGCTTACTGATATATTTTTATTGCATTATGGTCTGAAGAGGGTACACTAACTACTTTTGCTTATCTGCATCTGATTGTGAAGTCGATTATGCTCTAATATATGGACAAGTTTTGTGAAGATGCTATATACAACTGAAAAGAAAGGTATACTCCTTTATATTCCCATTCAATTTTCCCTAGAGGTTTACCATATCTAAATTTTCTAAGATTCTATTCACCTCCTTAATTAATTAAATAATTTGTTTATTTATTTTATGGTGAGATTTATTTAGTGTTGAGAAAGGAATGTTGAAGTTCCCCACTAGTATAGTTTTACTGATTATTTCCTTCTGTCATTCATTTAGGTTTTCCTTTTAAATGTGTATGCTATATAGGGATACTATGCAAGACAAGAAACTTGAGGCAGGAATACTTAAGAAGATGGAAACGTGGTTGATATGATAGTCAGTGTAACCCCAAAAGCATACTACCCACTTAACAATCTTGTGTGAGACTGGCACTGGTAGTCCTGTCATCCTGGGTAAATGACAGCTGAAGGCCAGTTCAGTGCTAATGCCTCCCGTAAAAAATGTGAGGCTTCTTTAGGTAACAGTGACCTGAAAAAGGAGAAGAATAAACAGTTCATTTTCTCAGAAGCAGTGAGGTCAAAAGTTCTATGTTCAATGCCACCTCTGCTACTTTTTCCCTCTGTGATACTTGGGAAGTAACCTCCCCTCTTTGCAACTCAGTTTTTTCATTTATAAAAGACCTGTCTGCAACCAAGCAGGACATCTAGGTGGCACAGTGCAAGGCAGATAGAACCAGGTCTGGAGTCAGAAAGATTCATCTTCTTAAGTTCAAATCTGACCTCAGACACTTACTGGTTGTGTGACCCTGGACAAGTCAATTTAACCCTGTTTGCCTCAGTGAGCTGAAGAAGGAAATGTCAAACCATTCAAGTATCTTTGTCAAGAAAACTCCAAATGGCTTCACAAAGAATTAGACAGGACTGAAATGACTGCAAATGAAAAGAAAAAGAAATAGCAGGAAAACCAACTAAACAATTTCTGAGATTCTAGGAAATATTCTCTTAAAATGGAATGTGAAATGGCTTGTGAAAAAACTAGATGACTTAATGACTCTAGTAAAATCCCTTCTAAGAACTTGTCTGGGGAAAAGACAGAAAAGTATAGCGGGGTGGAATGGCTCTGTTTGGCTGAAAGTGATGATAAGCCTATATCTGGTCACCAACCGAAGTCCCAGGTTTCTAGGCTCCATTGATAGAAAGGCTTATACTGCACAGATCCCTACTTTCAGGACCATATTTCCTCCAAATCTGTAGTAAGGGCTGTCAAACCTACAAAACAAATGGGTGTAAATATTTCCATTTCCCAGTCCTTTCTTTCTGATAAACCCTCAGCCACAGCAGTTTTGCCTTCCTTCCCTAATAATGCAGGCTGGCTTTTGGCAGATGTACTACTTGAAGCCAGCCAGTGGTCTGAGGCTTCTCTTTGGGAGGATGACAGAGTCAGACCAGGGGGAACACGTGGATGACTGAGAGAATTAGATATCTCCTGATTTTCCTTAAAGGAAGTAGGAAGAGGATTTGAAGCATAAAAGAAATGACAGTTGGAAACTTAGCTTGGCTCTGGTACCAAGGTCTTAGTGACATCTTTCTTCAGGCAGGGTTTGCAGCTGGGAACATCAATCTCCCTCCTGACCAGCTACTCATTAACATTCAAGGTATCACTTTCAATTAAATTTCCTGAATGCTCATTTAGTTTCTGGTTAATAAGGCAGTATTGAGTGTCATGTATGATCCAACTGACTGTTTTTAAAGTGGTGAAAAATCACCCTGAGATAAGATAAATGGAAGAATCTGTGATTGTGTCTTGGTGATACCAGAGCAATCAGTCAGTTTTGGCTATGAGTCGCCTCCCCCTCCCCACCACAGTTTTTTGTTTGTTTTTTAATGGATGAATTCAGTCAACCAACCAAATCTTTGGCAATTAATTAGTAACTGACTATTAAATGGATGACTACATTCAACTATGCTTCTTCAAGGTGGTTTTTAGTAGCATACTTTGTGGAAATAAAAGGAATCAACAGTTCCAGTAGGAAAATCAGTAGTACTGGTTACTTTTCATGGCATGGGTCAAACTCTAGTCTAAAAACATGAGCAATTCCTTTTGATATCAATAATTAAATTTACACTAAATGCAAATGAGAATATCTTCATTCAAATCATTGTTGCCTGGCTGAATCAAGTTTACTCCTGGAGGTAGTGACTTTGAGGAGATCTTGAAACTATCATTACTGAGCTTTCAATATGAGTTTGGCAGGGGAGGCAACAACTCATGAAAACCTTCATTAAGTTACTTCTTCTTATCAATTATCTTTGAGAAGCCAGAGCACACAGAGTTCACATTAGGATATCTAGCACATAATTCTAAATAAGATAGGTGACACTAATTGATGATATAAAATATGTGCTTCTTTCTTGGGTATATGGGTAACAGGTCAGGAAAAGGAAAAACTCTCCACCCTTTGATCAAAAATTACTTTTGTAAACAAATACAGTAAGAGTCATGTCAGCAAGGTAAAGTAGAATAAGAGTTGTAACTGGAATCAGAGGTCCAGAATTCAAATCATGGCTTTGTCATCCACTGCCTATGTGACCTTGGGCAAATCACTTACGTTGGCCTCAGTTTCCTTATCTTTAAAATGAAGTGATGATTCCTAGCTCTGCGTTAATTATCCTATAATCCTATGACTTGGTTTTGAGTTTTATCTTTACTGCTTACTACCTATGTGACTGTGGACAATTCATTTAATCTCCCCATGTCTCAGTTTTCTCATCTATAAAAAGGATGAGTTGGACTAGATGATTTTCAAGGTTTCTTCTTTCCATAAATCTACAATTCTCTGATGTATAACTAAGAAAGGAATTGAAGAGAAAAGTCATGTTGTGAGATGGAGAAGAAATCTAATGCCACATTGTGCTTCCTGGAACACTAAAAGAAGCAAAAGAAGGCAGACATTATATTGGCTGGTTGGAGGATTATAGAAAGCCAATATATAGGAACTATTAAAGGATGAAAAGAAAGTAAGGAGTTGCAGCTTACAAGAGCACAAAGAATGCTCTTATATGTTGTAATTACACATCAAAGTTAGGATTATAGTCTTTAGATCTGGAAGGATCCTTGGATGAGGAGGCTGAAGCCTTGAGAGGTCAACTGACTTACTCAAGGTCACCCAAGTAGTACATGGCAGAGACAAGATTCAAAGCCAGTGTTTTTTTCTGTCTTCAAAGCCCATGCTCTTTTCACCATATCACAAAGCATCAAAGGACAGTGCACCTGTCAAACTAAAGTATCCTAAAGGCATGATCAAATGAGATAATATATCTAAAGTATTTTGTAACCTTTAAATGCTATATAAATGTTAGCAATAGTGAAGATAATGACAAAAGTGACAGTGGTAATGGTGGCAACAATCATCAACCTATGCGCCCAGATGTGCCCTTGGTTGCCAGACTTTGTGAGAAACTTAGACTACTACATTAGCATAAAGCCATTGTAGAAATTGGAATAAACAATACTATATCATAACCTCTTTATAACCATCAATAACCTATATTTTTTTCTTACTTTCCCCATTTTGACTCCTGATTTGATTCCTGGCTTTTGATCCCCAGATGATGTCTAAAAACCTTATTTTCCCCCTAAGCTCTAAATAATATGGTCCCACAATTTTATGATTCTTCACTATCACGTCTTCCTAGGTTTCCTTTGCTTTCTCTATTAACATCCCCTGATAAAGATCCTAGTGTGAACCTACACCATAATACCTGGTTTTTCATACATTGTCTATCCATGGATAGTACCAATCCAACCATGGAAACTTCTCCACTGAAGAAATATGACTTCATTCATCTCTGACAATAGTAAATCAGGGGTATGACTCCACATACCACTCTGCTATAAAAATCAAGTATCAGGAGCATTAATTTCATGGAGGCAGCCTAAGTAGAAGAGAGAGGTTGCTTTGCCATTTGATGCCAAGAAAATATCTAAACATGCAAATGACATTGAAATATTTCCAGTCAAGGCAATGTCCTCCTCCCCTTATCCAAATAAACATTTCAGAATACATGATACCCTTTTGCAATTTTTGTTTCCCTTTAAAGGTGTCTTTGATGATCTTGTAAAATTTTGGAATTTTAAACAAAAGTATGCAAAAATAGGAGAAGGTGATAGAACTGAGTAAGTGGAAGGAGAGGTAGATGAAAACAAAGTGCAATACACATGCACCTCTGGATTACTCTTGAAGTCATACTTTAACAACAGAGGAATTGTACCCAGAGAACACATGATAAATTAATATAAAAGGGAAATAAAAGCTATTCCAACTTTGAATCAAATATTGTTCAGATATTTGGGAGGTCCTAATAAGGCAAGGAGACTGTTTGGTAAACCATGAGGAACTAGGAAAAACAAAAAGGCGTTAAAACTGATTTTTACAAAAGGAAGTTGAAACCCTTTTTCTGAAAAATAACCTATCAAAAGAAGAAGCTTTCCTATTTTTTTCTATTGTCATAATAAAAATATAAAATAGGGGTCTCCAAATCATAAACAGAAGGTGGGATTATCAGGACGTAGTTTATGGTCTGTTGAGGGACTGTGTTTATAAACCTATGAACTCAGTATAGAGATTTGTTAGGGCTAGCAATGAACAACATTTGAAAGAAGGGGATCATGAGAAAAAGAGAATTCACACACACACACACACACACACAATAGAAGTGGTAATGATGATGATGATGACGACCACAACTATGATGATGATGATGGTGATTGTGGTGGTAGTGAGGACAGTGTAGATTTCAACAAAAACAGCCAGAATGTCAGTGGTATGCAATGCTCTGGGCAATATTTAGTTGGAAATGATTCTTTATTAGCCACCAGCTTTTTAGATTTGCAGCTGAAGATCAGAAGGTGGCAGTAGTGTTTATGGGATTGGCTGCTTAAGGAAACCTAGAAGCCAGAACTAGCTGTTTAACAAGTCCTTCACAAGAAGCCGTGCAATTAAAAACAAACAGGTATCCTAATGACCTGAAATTCTAAACCATCTTCGATTCTTTAGTGCTGGAAGTGGATGCTAGCTTTCAGTTTACAGTTTGTCTAAAAATAACAGCAGCAGCAAAGGTTACTTTAATGAAAGTAGAACTCAGCGTCATTCCTTCCTTCCTTCCTTCCTTCCTTCCTTCCTTCCTTCCTTCCTTCCTTCCTTCCTTCCTTCCTTCCTTCCTTCCTTCCTTCCTTCCTTCCTTCCTTCCTTCCTTCCTTCTTTCCATCTCTTTCTTCTTCTTTCTCTGTTTATCTCTACTTTTGTCAATCTCTTTCTCTGTCCTTTTCTCTATCTTTCTGTCTGTCTCTCTCTGTCCCTGTCTCAGTTTCTTTCTTTGTCTCTCTATCTTTCCACAATGGCTTATTCTTAAATGAAATTTGTACCCATCATTAGTTGAAAGACTCAGGTTCAGAAGACATCTTGAGTTCTCTTGGTGGGGAGGAATATGTGCTCCTTCACCCTTTAAAATGCAAAGATGATGCTATTGTGTATATAGCCCAGTTAGGTCAAAGGCAGAAAGAAAAAATCGTATACATAACAAAACATTCAAAGCAGCACTCTGGTTTGGGCAGCAAATAACAGCAGCAACAAAATCCCAACAACTGAAAACAGATTTGCTGCCTATCAGTCGGTGAATGGTATACTGGGGGAGAAGCAGTGCATCAGGAGTCAGAAAAAAAGCTAAATGCTAATCCTAGCCCTTTTTGGAACTAACTGGTTTAAAGTGTGCAAACCACTCTAATTCCCTGGCCTTGATTTTCTTATTTGTAAAATGAGAGACAGTTTGGAATTAGATGACCTCTGAGGTCCCAACCAGCTCTCAAGCTGTCATCCCATGAATGACTGAAAAAGGAGCGGTATGTAAATGTAATGAAGTATATCTCTGGCATAAAAATGACAAATATGAGTATGTGAGATGTGAAGACTTGTAGGAAATTATGCATAATGAAGTAATACCAGGAAACTATAGTTATGACAAAGTTATAAATGAAAATAATTGTAAAAAGCAATGAAAGTCATGATGAAATATACTTTTTATTCTCTTTGTGTAGAAAATAAGGCATCTAGGATGTGAAATTTTGCACAGTCAAACTTACCTTATAGTATTTTTGCTTGGCATTTTCTTTTTTGTGAGGGATAGTTGGTGGTTTTGAAGAAGGGGAGGGAAGAGAGAAGAGGCATTGGCTGGGGAAGAGAGAATTTATCAGGAATTTTCTGTAAGGTAAAAAGCAAAAGGCATCAGGTAAACAGAAAAGAAATAAATTAACCAATTCCTTCCACTATAACATGAGTTCTCATAATGAATTCTCATCTTTGTAAATGAATTAATGGCATATTGCATTTTGTAGATTTGGGCTTTCATGCAAATGTAGGTGAATGAAGATACTACCCCAAAGATTCATAAAGATATGGAGCAGGATCAGAGGGTCAAAGGATCCTAAACTTCGAGCTAGAAGAGACATTGGAGATGCTAAACCGCTCATTTTATAGATATAGAAACTAAGGATGTCACAGATGAGGACACTAAGCTTAATCAATATGCAAAGGAAATACCAGCAGAATTGGATATTAGCATCTTTGTACACACATAGGAAAAGAGACTTAAAGAAAAATTTCTGCTATATCAAACATTTTTTTCTTCAACTCTTTTCTTAAACTAATGAGTGTTAGAGCTTTGAAATGATGATTTTCAAAGGCTCTTGAAATGAATAAAGGCAAAAACTGAGCATAACTCAAGTGTTCCAAATAAGAGAAGAAAGTTATCTTTGGGAAGTTCGAGACCAATTATACTATAAATGCTTTGAAAAGACTGAGAAAACTACTTTTTTTAAAAATCACATTGAAGGAAGTCAAGTCCAGCAAAAATTCATTGCTGTTTTATTAATGAACTGTGTAATAGTACAATGAATGTTAGTATTTCATGGGCTGTAATGTCCATTAAGATAAAAAAAATAACAAATAGCACTCCAAACAGCTGTCGATGCCTCAAACTATTAGGGGTTCTAACTAATTTCCTCATGTTCTTTCACTGATGACACTCTTTTCTCCTTACTCACCAGTAAATATATCCAGAGACTTGAGACAAAGGTTTTACCTCCGTCAATTATATCATTTTGCTATATATCACTAAACATCTGAATATTTGATGCTATGAACACAGCATATGCCCAAATAACAAAACACAAGGCTGAACTGGATAAGAATATGGATGGAGGAATCTAGCATATGTAATTCAGGTCAAGTCTCTCATCCCTTTCATTTTCCAAAAGAATAAGCCTGGGGCCCTGAATGATTTTAGAGGAGAAGTCTAGTCTCTGTGTTGATTTGCCCATGGATACACTGACTGTATCTACATGTCAGGCCTCCAGATGAAAAGTGAAAAATGAAGTTCAGTTTCCAGAGGTGTTTTGTGTGATATTAAAGCAGTTATGGTCTCCAGGGCCTATGACAGAACTTAAAGGTTACTGTATAGCTATGTTGCCAACTATATTAAGGGAGATGTAATGAAAAGAGCTCTGGATTTCATGCTGGAGAATCTGAGTTTGAATCCCAACCCTGCCACTATTTGTGTACCTTTGGGCAAATCATCTAACCTTTCTGAGCCTCTGATTCTTCAGCTATAAATAGAAAGCATTTGACAAGCTAACTGCCAAGGTTCTGTCTCACTCTAAGTTTATGACTTAGTATGTACAATTAGGATAATAATACTAATATCATTTATGGAGTGCTCTAAGTTTTGCCAAGTACTTTACAAATATTGTTTAATTTTATTTTCACAAAATCCCTAGAAGGTAATGCTGTTATTATCCAGATTTTTACAGATGAGGGAACTAAAGCAGATAAAGAAGTAACTTACTCAGGATCACATAGCTAGGAAGTGTCTGAGGCCAGATTGGAACTAAATTATTCTTGACTTCAAGTCTAGCACTCTGTTTACTGGGTCACTTTGTCTGTTTTGAACATATTTTATATGTACTATGGAGTGATATGAATAAGTGTAATTTTCAGTCCCTGACTTCTAAGACAATAACGTCTAGTTAGGAAAGCATGTCACACACTCAGGTAATGGTGAAATAAAATAAAAGGTAGATACATTTAAATAGCACATGTAATACAGGTTATATGACTCCAGAGTAGGGTGAGATTATGGTAATCTGGACTGTTAAGGGGATATTTCAGAGAGTTAGAATTTGGACTGACCCAGCTTTGGCTTTTGGGAAGAAGTATATTACTGGCCCAAGTAGGCACTTTGTACAGCATGGCCTCTGTGTGTACCTATTTGCAGAATGATCCCAATGGCTTCTTCCTGGGGGCATTTCTGTCAGATGTGCTTCCAACACGTATCTGAAAAAAAATGCACTGAATCAGTGATAGGAGTAGCATTACAGGCACTAAAGAGGAAGCTGCCTAATGGGGGGAAATGGAAAATATCTTAAGACTTATTTTCCTTTTCTTCTTTTAAGGCTAATTTGCACCTTTAGTACTAATCAAATTACCAATGGGATGCTTTACAGAACTTGATAAAATAATCACAAAATTCATGTGGAAAAACAAAAGATCTAGAATACCAAATAAGGGAAATGATGAAAAGAGGTAGAGACAAAGGGAGAAAGCCCTTACAGAGTTCAAACTCTGTTAGAAAGCATCAGTCATTAAGACTGTTTGGTATTGGTTAAACAATAGAGATCAAAAGATCATTTTAGACAAGGGAGGGAAAAAGAGAAGGGAAAAATCATTTATTAAACACCTACCTTGTGCCAGGCTCTGTGCTAAGTGGTTAACAAATATTATCTCATTTGATACTCACAACCACCTGCAAGGTGCTATTATACACATTTTTTTCTTTTTTTACATTTTATTTATTTATTCATTTATTTATTAATTTTTAGATTTTTGACATTCATTTCCCCCAAAATTTTGAGTTCCAATTTTTTCTCCTCATCTCTCCCCTTCCCGACTCCATAATACCTTGCATTATGATTACCCTTCCCTCAATGTATCCTCTCTTCTATCACACCCCACCCTTCCCTTATCCTCATCTTCTCTCTTTTCATGTAGGGCAAGATCAATTTCTATACCTCATTACCTATATCTCTTATTTCCCAGTTATATGCAATAATGATTCTCAGCATTTGTTTCTAATACTTTGAATTCCAACTTCTCTCTTTCCCTCTCTCCCTCCCATCCCCACTGAGAAGAGAAGCAATTCAATACAGGCTATATATGTGTCATTTTGCAAAGGGCTTTCATAATAGTCATGTTGTGTAAGACTAACTATATTGCCCTCTATCCTACCCTGACCCTGCCCTTTCTTTTTCTATTCTCTCATTGACCTTGTCCCTTCCCAAAAGTGTTTTCTTCGAGTTGCTCCCTTCTCCCATTTGCTCTCCCTTCTATCATCCCCCTCACTCCACTTGTCCCCTCCCCCCTACTTTCCTGTAGAGTAAGATAGATTTTCATATCAAATTTAGTGAGCATGTTATCCCTTCCTTAAGCGGTATGTGAAGAGAGCAAGCTTCACTTTTCTTGCCTCATTTCTTCACTTTTCTTGCCTCATTTCCTCCCTTTTCTCCTCCATTGAACAAGATTTTTCTTATCTCTTTTATGAATGATAGCCTGCCCCATTCCATTCCTTCCTTTCTCCTCCTAATATTTTCCTCTCTCACCCCTTAATTTAATTTAATTTTTTTTATGGATATCATCTCTTCTGATTCAATTCAACTTGTTCTGTGTGTGTGTGTGTGTGTGTGTGTGTGTGTGTGTGTAATTCCTCCACCTACCCAAATACTGAGAAAAGTCTTAAGAGTTACAAATTTTTCCATGTAGAAATGTAAACAGTGCAGCTTTAGAAAGCCCTTTATGATTTTTTTTTCCTGTTTACCTTTTCATGCTCCTCTTGATTCTTACGTTTGAAAGTCAAATTTTCTATTCAGTTCTGGTCTTTTCATCATGAATGCTTAAAAGTCCTCTGTTTCACTGAATGGCCATTTATTCCCTTGAAGTATTATGCTCAGTTTTTCTGGGTAGGTGATTCTTGGTCTGTCGCATACGGGAGCCAGAGCAGAGTCCAGCCCTGACTTGGCCACGTGGCACCGAGAGGAGCAGATCTGAGCAGGTTTCAGGGATAGAATCTCCAGCTGCAGCGCAGGCCCCTCTACCCACAGACACCAAAGGTCAGGAGAGAGCCTGTTTGGCTGGACAAGAGGGGAGTGGGGTGTCTCCATAACTCAGGCCCCCTCGGGAGGCAGCAGCAGAGGCAGAAGCAGACAAGAGCTCCCAAAGCAGGCAGGAGCTCGGATCCATCATTGAAGGTCTCCACATAAACCCCCTGAGGGAATTGAGCCTCTGGTGGCTGCCCTGCCCCAACCTGAGCACCTGAGTTTAATCTCACACTGAATAGCAGCCCTGCCCCTGCTGAAAGTCCTGAGGCTGGGGAGCAGTCTGAATCTCAGACCCCAAGCACTAGCTGGGTGGATCTAGGCAGGGGTGGAGAGGAATCTCAGAAGTCAAGTAACTGGCTGGGAAAATGCCCAGAAAAGGGAAAAAAAATAAGACCATAGAAGGTTACTTTCTTGGTGAACAGATATCTCCTCCCTTCCTTTCTGATGAGGAAGAAAAATGCTTACCATCAGGGAAAGGCATAGAAGTCAAGGCTTCTGTATCCCAAATATCCAAAATAAATATTCAGTGGGCTCAGGCCATGGAAAAGCTCAAAAAGGATTTTGAAAATCAAGTGAGAGAGGTGGAGGAAAAAATGGGAAGAGAAATGAGAGAGTTGCAAGAAAAGCATGAAAAGCAGGTCAACACCTTCCTAAAGGAGACCCAAAAAAATTCTGAAGAAAATAACACTTTGAAAAATAGGCTACCTCAATTGGGAAAAGAAGTTCAAAAAGCCAGTGAGGAGAAGAATGTTTTCAAAAGCAGAATTAGCTAAATGGAAAAGTAGGTTCTAAAGCTCACTGAAGAAAATAGTTCTTTAAAAATTAGAATGGAACAGATGGAGGCTAATGACTTTATGAGAAAACAAGAAATCACAAAACAAAATGAAAAGAATGAAAAAATGGAAGATAATGTGAAATATCTCATTGGAAAAACAACTGACCTGGAAAATAGATCCAGGAGAGACAATTTAAAAACTATGAGACTACCTGAAAGCCATGTTCAAAAAAAGAGCCTAGACATCATCTTTCATGAAATTATCAAGGAAAATTGCCCTGATATTCTAGAACCAGAGGGCAAAATAAGTATTCAAGGAATCGACTGATCACTGCCTGAAAGAGATCCAAAAAGAGAAACTCCTAGGAACGTTGTGGCCAAATTCCAGAGTTCCCTGGTCAAGGAGAAAATATTGCAAGCAGCTAGAAAGAAACAATTCCAGTATTGTGGAAATACAATCATGATACCACAAGATCTAGCAGTTTCTACATTAAGGGATCGAAGGGCATGGAATATGATATTCCTGAAGTCAAAGGAACTAGGATTAAAACCAAGAATCACCTACCCAGCAAAACTGAGTATAATACCTCAGGGGAAAAAATGGTCTTTCAATGAAATTGAGGACTTTCCAGCATTCCTGATGAAAAGACCAGAGCTGAAAAGAAAATTTGACTTTCAAACACAAGAATGAAGAGAAGCATGAAAAGATAAACAGGAAAGAGAGATCATAAGGGACTTACTAAAGTTGAACTGTTTACATTCCTACATGGAAAGTCAATATTTGTAACTCTTGAAACTTTTCAGTATCTGGGTAGTTGGTGGGATTACACACACACACACACACACACACACACACACACACACACACGCGTGCGCATGCATTGCACACAGAGACAGAGAGCACAGAGTGAATTGAATAGGATGGGATCATATCTTAAAAAAATGAAGGTAAACGGTGAGAGAGAAATGTATTGGAAGGAGAGAGGGAGAAATGGAATGGGGCAAATTATCTCTTATAGAAGAGGCAGGCAGGAGACTTTAGTGCAGGGAAAAAGATGGGAGCTGAGAGAAAAACATGAAGTTTACTCTCATCACATTCGACTAAAGGAAGGAATAAAATGCACACTCATTTTGGTATGAAAATCTATCTTACAATACAGGAAAGTGGGAAAGAAAGGGATAAGCAAGATTGGGGAGATGATGGAAGGGAGGGCAATGGGAGGAGGGAGCAATTTGAAGTCAACACTCTTGGGGAGGGACAGGATCAAAAGAGAGAATTGGAGCAATGGGGGGCAGGATAGGATGGAGGGAAATATACTTAGTCTTACACAACACGACTATTATGGAAGTCATTTGCAAAACTACACTGATATGGCTATATTGAATTGCCTGCCTTCACTAAGGGAATGGGTGGGGAAGAAGGGAAGGGAAGAAGCTGGATCTCAAAGTTTTAGGAACACCTGTTGAGTATTTTTCTTGCTACTAGGAAATAAGAAATACAGGTAATGGAGAATAGAAAGTTATCTGGCCCTACAGGACAAAAGAGAAGATACGGTCAAGGGAAGGGAGGGATGATAGAAGAGAGGGCAGATTGGTGATAGGGGAAATTAGAATGCTTAATGTATTTGTGTGGGGGGAGGGGAAAATGGGGAGAAAATATGGAGCCAAAATTTTGTGAAAATGGATGTAAAAAGTTAAATAAATAAATGTAAGTAAAAAAAAAAAGTCCACACCACATTCTTTCAGAAGTCTGGGGAAAAGTGGCCTCAGATTCAGCATATGTTTCAAAAGGGTAAGTCATAGCTCCTAGTTTCAGGAATTTGTTTTATTTTATTACCCCAATTCTTTTCCATAAAATACATACACTGATACATACCTATTTATTTATCTTTACAATTATATTTATGCATATATATGCATATATATATTCCTTTATGTATCTTTACAGGTATAATATGTATGCATGTATGTATATATATACCTATACATGTGTGTATATATATATCTTTACAGGTGTTTGTATATATATGCACACACATACACACATACATATATGTCTGTATTAGTATGTGTATATATGTACATGTGCATGCATATGTCTATTATATATGCACATACATACACACACACATACATATATATATATATATATAGAGAGAGAGAGAGAGAGAGAGAGAGAGAAGGAGGGAGGGAATGAGAATAATAGAGAAAGAATATTTTATTGTTTTCAAAGGTAACTAGAAAATTGAAGGAATCAGGTCTTACATTTAAAAACAAAATCATAATCTAAGTTGTGTTAATGTCAGGAGAGCAACTTCTTCATTCTATAGATGAGGAAATTAGGGTTTCAAAAAATGAAATGGTTTGCCCAGTTTTCTGTAGTTGGTAACTGACAAAGCTAAGACTGAAACTCAGGTCTCAACTGTTTTTTGCTTTGACAAGATATGGAATAAACAGTCCCATTTTGTGGTAGAAATTTAAAGCTGACCTCTGAAATTCCTTTTGTAATGGATAAAGGCTTTTGTTTGAAATGCGACATAAGAACTAGACTGCAGATAAGTCATTGAGAAGAAAGTAACACCATATATAAAAGGCAGACCTTTCTTTTCTAGGGAAAAGAGAAGGGCGATCTAAAGGAAGTAGTCAAACTTTGTATTATCTAAAGAAACTTCCTGGAAAAGGTGGATTTATAGCAGTTATACATGAAGGAAAAGACAGGTAGATTGAGGCAGATAGAAATTTTTATTTGTTGTCTTTCATTTTCTATTTTTTTCAATTAACATTCATTTCTTTTTTCTCCATTTAAAAGAAAAAGCAACATCCCTATTACAAATATGTATAATCAAGCAAAACAAATTCCTACTTTGGTTACATCAGAAATGTATATCTTCTTCCTGAACAGAGAGAAAATATTAAACTGGGAGAATATTATGAACAAAGACAGAAGGAAAAGTTTGAAAATTAAATGTGTTGTTCAGAGCAATGTGAGCCAGGATGAAACTGGAGATGAGATCCTTTCCACTACAGAACTCATTCTCTTTCATCCCCAAACTTCCTGTCTTCCATGCTTACATTTTTTTCTGTCATTGACAAAGCTATTCTCTCTGTTATTCCAGCCACCACCTTTCCCATTCCATAAATAGCCAAATCTTGATGGGGGGAGGGAGAATATTTTTAATTGTTCTACCTCTGCAACATATCTTGCATCTGACCCCTTTTCTTTTTCTTTTCTTTTTTACCCCCAGACACCTACAATACTAGTTTATGCCCACATCACCTCATGCCTACATTTGTGAAACAGCCTCCTAACTGGTCTCCTGGGCTCGAGTCCATCACCATTCCAGTTAATCATCCACAAGCTGCCAAAATGATTTCCCTTAAACTTTTTTTCTGAGCATGTTACTCCACTACTCAACAAACTCTTTCTTGCCTCTAGGGTAAAATAAAAACTCCTCTATTTAACTTTTCAAAACTGTAATTTCATTGATATATTTGTTTGTATATCACCTAATTTCCTTCTACATTTTTCCCTTTCCTTTATCCTAGAGAGCTATGAATTATTAAAATATTTTATTTAATTTTAACGATTCTGTTATTGATATTTTCTGTTTCTTATATGACCATAGTATCCTATACATCCCTCCCTGTCCCCAGCAATATGAAACAAATTTTTTTAGAGAGCGAAAAAAAAGTCAACACAACTGGTCTGTATATTGAAAAAAATCTGAAAGCAAATGCAATGTGTAACACCCATGGATCTCCCATCTCCACAAAGACATAGATTTGTGGTGTCTTCCCATGTCTCTTTATTCAAGTCCCACTTGATCTTTATAATTTTGTTATATTTACTTTTGATTTTTTGCTATGTCATCATTCTTTCTATTTACATTATTTTGGTTACTGTGAATATTGTTTTCTTGGCTCTGCTTACTCCACTCTACATCAGTTCACATAGATCTTTCTATGCTTCTTTTGTATTCACCATGCATATAATTTCTTACAGTGCAGTTGTATTCTGTAACATTCATGTACCACAGTTTGTGTAGCCATTCCTCATCTGATGGGCATCTAATTTATTTCCAATTTTTAGCTCTCACAAAAAGTATAATTTGGAGTAGTATGGAAACTTTTTTCTTACTGATGGTTTCCTTAGGGTATAAACCTAATAATGGAATCTCTGGTTCAGAGTATGGATGTTTTACTCACTTTACTTGCATAATTCCAAATTATTTTCCAAAGTAGCTGTATTGCTGGTATTCTCTGGTTCATGATGCCTATAATCATCTAGTGTGTCTATTGTCTCTGGATTCTTTCTGTAGCCAAGGTTTCCAAGGTATCCATTCCAGGCTCTCACTCTAGGTATTTTCTGCCACTGCCTTGTAGGGCTTCCCCTATGGCTTCCCCTTTTCCATTATGACTGACTTTTAGAATAATATCATTTACTGTAAATGTAAAAAATCACCCTGTCTTATGTCAGTAGACCCCTCTGCCAGCTATTTATGTACATCCTGTCTTGTTACATCCCCTTTTTCCCCCTTTTTGGACATTTTCCCAGCCAATTACTTTTTAAATGGAGGGTATATTACCCCAAGTTTCAGAGGTTTTCTGCAACTGTTTTCAGAGATATCTCTAGGGACCTGTAAATTCTCAGTTCCTCCAAAGTGGCATAATCAAAGGATAGGGGGTTACTCCTCTTCTGGCTTGTGCTCTAGTCTCTCAGCAAACCACAAGCACTCTTTGCTGCCCTGGAACTGAGAATAGGATTCCTTCTCCAAAGACACCACCAGCTCCATCATACCAGTACTCCTCCCTGTCCTAGGACCATCACTTAGGGCTGAGACCCAGAACAGCTGCTCAATTCCCCCAATGGCTATTGGCCAAGAGGTACAGAAATAGCTGCTACTGAGGCAGTAGCTGCTGCTACCCTGGGACTGGGGCTGAGACTGGGGCCAGACTATACTCCCCTCTTACCCAGGTGAAAGAGCTTTCTCACTGACCTTTGACGCTGTCTTTAGTGTTCATAGGTTGAAAAGTCTGGAGACGGCAGCAGCTTCCTGTGATTCAATGCCCTGAGGCCTGCTCTAGTCCCATCTGTGTTGGCACTGGCCCACACTGGGCTTGTGCTCTGCTCTGAGCCTGGTGCAGTAGACCTTTCCTATCAGCCTTCCATATTGTATTGGGCTAGAAATCTGTTTCACTCTGTCATTTTGTGGCTTCTAGAATTTGTTTAGTCATTTTTACAGGCATTTTGAGGGGTTTAGGGGGAGATTCAATTAGGTCCCTGCTTCTACTCTGCCATCCTGGCTCACCCCACCCCCCTTTGTTTGCACTTGCCTGGAATTCACCTTGTATCCATACTCTCCCATGTCTTCAGGTTCCAGTTACTCTTAGTGGTTCCCTCATCTCCCTCATTTTCCAGGACAATTAGACTTTTGAGGCACTAAATTCCCCAGATATTGATTCAGTGTAAAATCCTCATCTCCCTTCACCCTCAGGAGCATTCATCAGTGGACCACCTTCCTACCTTCAAAGTAAGATCTTCTTTTCCTCCCCTTTTCAATCTCTGCCCCTTTACCCATTACTTTTTAGATTCATCTCTTTCTGAGATTGCAGAGTTCACTTTCCCAATATTGCTAGCACTTAATTTGATTCTGGTGCATCATTCATTTCTCTCTGTACTCTTGATTCTCCCCAGCCCCCTTCATATACCCTGTCATGTTATAATGTAGTCCCAGAAAGAAAGCATTTATCTGTTGACAGGGTGTTTACCAGATTCTGCCCATAATGCCCAACATCTCCCTTTTCACTGTAACCTCTGACAGATTTCCACCTTCACCCTTGTGTCCTTGTATACCTTTAGAAAGAAGTCTCTTATTGGTCTGTTATCACTCTGCTGCTATTGCTATCTTCATTTAGTCACTTCTGCAGTTTTTTGTTTGTAGTGTTTAAGAAACAAATACTTTCTTTAATGCTGGTTTTCTTTCTAAAAATGTTTGAAACTCTTCCTTATTACTGAAAGTCCATTTTTTGTCCTATATGGCTTGGTTCATACTTTTAGGAAAAATCACCCTGGACTGCATCCTGAATGCCAGCGCTCTTAGGAAAACATTATTTAGTGTACCACTTGCTCCTCCTTTCCATTTTCAGTCTCCCCTTTGCATGGTTATTTGGTTCACTTATTCTGTAGATGTTATCTTCTCCAGATTCTGAAGGCTATTCTATACTGTTCTCCATGCCATTCCCCTCCTTTCTTAGAGGCAGCTAGGTGGTGCAGTGGATAGAGCACCAGTGCAAGAGTCAGAAGGATCTGAGTTCAAATCTCACCTCAGACACTTGACACTCACTAGCTGTGTGACCTTACCCAATTGCCTCATCCTGGGTCATCTCCAGTCATCCTGATGACTATCTGGTCACTGGATTCAGATGGTGCTGGAGGAGAAGGGAGGCTGGTGATCTGTACAGCCCTGCCTCACTCAAAACAAAGTCAAATGCAAGTCATATCATTATTTCTCTGATGGCATGGTCTTTGGCAATGAAGCATGAACACACACATTTTTTAAACTAGGAAGTCTTGGATCACTGCCTCATCATGGCAAATGGACTTGCATAGCTCAGTAAAACTACCAGTTTTACTTGTAGGATTACCCAAGATAGACCGGTCATAGGAGAGAATTCTGGTAGAAGGTGATCAACTGCAGAAGAAAATGACAAACCACTCCAATATCTTTGCCAAAAAACCAAGCAATCAAACAAAAAACCCACGCAAATTATTAAAATACTAAAAGATATGACACCAGAGTGGCACGCTATGGGATCATTTCGTCAGATACAACTCAATGACTGAACAACAACCAGGTAAGTTTTTTATTTTTATTTTTTAATAGTAAAAGGGAAGGGAAAAGAAGAACTAACTTACTTATTGATCTAGAGCAAGTCATTTGACTTCTCTTGACCTTGGTTTCCTAATCTGTAAGTTGAGAGAAGTAGACTAGATCTTTAAGGTCCATTGGAATGGCATGTTATGGTCCCACAGGAACATGAAGACTTGAACGTGACTGAAATTACTGAGCAACAACCAGTTCTATCTTTTATGATTCTAAATTGATGTCAACCTCTCCTTTCTTCTTATTTCAATTTATTATTTTACATTTCTTTTTTATGTTTATTTTATATTACCAAATCCCTTTCCATATCTTTTGTCCCATTCTTTCACTCTCATTTTCTCTTGGCAGAAGGAAAGCATGAGTAATGCAGAATAGAAAGATATTTCGATGGGTACCTTGAGGTAGAAGAATACCTTTTTCTCTCTGTTCTTTCCCCCCTGCCTATTTCCACTTGCCACAATCCCTTCTCTCTTCTCTACTCTTTTACCTACTTACTAACCTAGTCCTTTACCTGAGGGCTTTTAAACATCACAAGCAAAGCTTTTATATATTAATAAAAATATCCAATAAAAATTATCGTGACCATGCATTTCCTTATCACTATAATAGTGTTTCAAGGAACATGACATTTATTGGTTCACTAAGCCAAGTACTACTTCTGCTGAGCTGAGTAGATTTATTTACTTCAGTCATTCATTCGCAATGACCCCATTATGAGATTCCCCTCTCCTGCTTTTTATGTCTGTCCATTTTGCAAAAGAATCAATGGATTATCCCATTTAAATCAAGAACTTAACTCTTTCATGGAGCCATAACATCTTAGAGTGGGAAGGGGCATTTTCTGTTATGTTACTGAAGGGATATTTCCATTATCTAACCTACTCATTTTATGAATGAGGGAACATAGGGCCACATAGTTTAGATAAGGAAACTTTTTCATGGGACTGAAAACATGGTAAGAGTTAGTATCTACAATGTAAGGAACTTGGGAGAGAGAAAAATTCATTAAGCTGATTATTTCTTTCAGTTTCTCCTTTCTTATACTAGATTTCAGAAATATAATTAAGGTGAGGCAACTGCCACTTTGTTCCAGGGTGCTGATATATAGAGGGTGCAAAAAGTTAAAGTAATGATTTTAAAACATTACATAATACTAGCTTTCCTTTCTCTACTAACTGGTCACATAATAGATAAACTCTTATGCAGCCCAGGCCTGCCCTTACCCTGCTTAGGCCTTTCTTAGCAATACAATCGTTCCCACAAAGATTAGTGCTTTGGAGCCTCTGATTCCTCACTAATGAGATTTGTCCTGGAAACTCCCTCCCCATAAATAGTGTTGGCCTTTGAAATCTCTCCTCGAGGTTACGTTGAGGGCACACTAGTGTGGTTTGCCCTAGACATCTTTTGTGCTGCCTGCCCTGGGTGCAAAAATTTCTAGTTACAGTTCTCCTAGGTTCTTTTGTTCCTTCATCTTCCATTTTAATCCTCAGTTGTTGTTAACATTAAAAAATAGCAACCATTTGCACCTGCAGATCATAAATAACCTCTACTCTCCACAAAAGAGTATAGACTGCAGTGGTGTCAAATAGAAATGGATCCCTAACAGCTGTACAATGACTTAGCATCCCCCCCCACACACACATACACATGCACACACATATTAACGTCTATCTTGTATTATATTTTTATTTATTTTATTAAATATTTCCTAATAACATTTGGATGTGATTGGGTCCCAGAGAGTTTTGAGGAAGATGGATGACTGTAGGTTAGAGTTTGAGAAGTCACTTCATTTCTCTAAGTCTCAATATATTAATCTATGTAATATGGGTAATCATACCTATATGAGAGGGAACAATGGACTGGGAGCTAGATTCAGAACCAAGGAGACCTGGGTTCCAGGCTTACCTCGGACATGTATTAGCCTTGTGACCATAGGTAAGTCACTGAACCCCTTGGTGAGTTAGACTTCTCTAAGTCTATACAAATTGTGGTTAAGGTACCACACTATATCAGAATGGGCATTTCTTCATCAGGGTGTTGTCCATACCACTGCAATCACAGGTTGTGATGCATTCTTATCTCTATTACCTATTTCATAGTGTTCTGGTGAGAATCAAATATAGTTATCTCTTCCACATTACAGGGGTTAGAAGCACAGTGCCGCTGTGATCTGGAAAAATCCATATAAATTTTTGGACCCTCCCTTCATACCAGAGAAGTCTGAATTTTTCCCTTTTCTTTTATGGAGTATTTGTAGTTCTTTCTTTCTCTCTCTCTCTTTCTCTTTATACACACACACACACACACAGATAGATAGATAGGTCGATAGATATGTATTTATATATAGATATAATGTACTTCTAAGTTTCTAAACTTTTCCTATGCCATCTGCTGGCCTTTATGTGTCATCTGTAGCTTCCACAAAACTCCTCCAAAATTCCTATTAATTTCTCATGCTGACCTGCGATGTGTCGAAACCACAATGGGTAAAGTCGATGTATAAGGGGTAACTATGGATAATATAAATCTCTTTGAAAACTTTAAAATGCTACATAAATTACAGCTATTATAATAACAGAATTTGGAAATATAAGAAAATTTAGAAAATATGTAATCTGACCTTCTCATTTTCACAAGAAAATTAGGGCCCACAGAAGATAGGTTACTTGTTCAAGGTCCCACGGGTCATAAATAGCAGTGCTAAAACAGTTGATTAAGTCCGAGAATTCAAATATTGCTATATTGTGTTCTGTACCCTTTCAAGTGGTAAAAATCTTCATGCCTGGCAGATCTTGAGGACTGCTAGCCTCATTTCTTTAATCATGAAACTCCTATTGTAAAGTTAGGCATTTTTGTCCATAGTAGACCAAACGAAGACTTAAACCTTTCATTAGCATGCAACAAAACTTTCCGCCCCACCCCCACCCCCCAACTCTCTTTGACAAGGAAACTGTAAAAGTCAGAAGAGATACTGTTTCTCAAACCTTAAGAATCAGGAAATCAAAGCAATCTTTTGGAGAGTTTGAATGGATAATTGAACAGAAACATGAATAGATAATGAGTGAATCACAAATAAATGATAAGGCATAATTATTGTAAAACATTATCTATTCATCCTCATCCTTTCATTCCTTTACCCTCCATCAGACTATCTTCCAGGGAACTAAGGGAGAAGGGAATAAGCATTTAGAGAGTGCCTACTATATGCCAGGTACTGTACTGAAGTGTCTTTTACAAATACTATCTCATTTGATCCTCCCAACAATCCTGCAACATGGGTGCTGTGATTGTCCCCATTTTACAGTTGAGTAAATTAAGGCAGATAGAAGTTAAGTGATTTCTCCAAGGTCACACAACTAGTAAGAATCTGAATTCATATTTGAACTCAGGTCTTCCTCCAGGCCTAGCCTCTGTATCACCTAGGTTCCTCAAACTCTTTTAGAAAGCTATTAAACACTGTACCTGAAACTTAGATTAACCACAGTACATGTATGCGTTTATATGGATGATTGTGTGTGCATGTGCCATGAACAAACAATTATTAAGTACCTATGATGTGCTAGTGATAGGGGACATAATGATGAATCCCAGTAAATAGGTACTGCCCTCAAGGACAGTTGCAGATTACATGTACATAGATAAATTCAGTGTAATTTGAGGAGAAAATAGTAACAAATGAGGACATTGGCAGAAAATTAAGACAGGAAGTAGCACCTGATTTGAGCCTTGAAAGAAGATAAGAATGCTCAAAATTGGGGATGAGAAAATGCATTCAAGACATGCAGAAGAAACATCTTTAAATGCAGGTGAGCTATAGTACCTCAATATACAGGAAACATCTGGTAACCCTCTGGGTAGAATGTAGAGTGTATGAAGAATAGTAATAAGAGACCATGTTAGAAAAATGTATTGATCAGTATTGCAAAATGCCATTAGAACTTACTTCTTTTTCTGGGTGACTATAGGGAGCCAGCATATATGGTTTTGAACATGTGAGTTACATGATAAGACCTGAGTCTTAAGAAGGTTGGATTGGCAGCTTTGTGTTAGATGGATTAGAAAGTGAAAAGCTTGAAGGAAACCATATATTCTAACTCTGTGTTTGTGTGAGTGTGTGTATATGACTCTGGCCAAGTCTCTGAAAACTCCCAGTGTTCTAGGCAGCTCTCAAAGGATATAAATTGTAGGGTAGGTGTCAATTTATGTTAGTAAGGGTTGTTTGGATGTTTGTTTACTTGGGAGTTCCCAAATTCAATAAAATCATAGGTCTACTCCCTATAATAATACACACATACAAATACACAGGCACATACATGTGTGTGTTCATATTTTCTATATGTGTATTTATGTGCATGTATATGTGTGTGTATATATGTGTGTGTGAGAGAGAGAAAGGAGGGGAGAGAATATATTGAATAGTCATCAAAACTGATCTTAGTAATCAGGAATCTTTGTCACATCTCTCATAAATAAATAAATACTGGCTGATTATGTGATTCTCAGGCAGTAACTTACTATGTCAGTGTCCTTGGGCTGCTGTAGCACTCGTGTGATATTCACAGCACCTATGGCACCTATAGAGGCCATGAATTTGCCAGCACAATTCTGAATCGTGAAATACAACAGACTCTCCACACGAAAGACAGGACCAAAACATTTATTCAGACACCAGAAAGCCAAATTCATCGTTGTAACAAAAATATATACATAATAACAATGCAGAGAGCAACACCATCCCCAAACACTCTCTCTGTTAGGCTTCATACAAACCAGCTCCCTTAAACAAATCACAAACATGCTCTCTCACTCACACTAGTTGCTGCCTTTCCTAGCTCTAACTGCTCTCTAGCTTCCTCTCAGCTCTGCTCTAGTTTGCCTCTTCCTGTTCTATCTTTCCTACTCCACACCTTCCTGTTCCATATGACTTAGACTCATGTGACTCAGGCTTCCATGTAGCTTAAGCAAGTCATGGATGGGAAACATCCATTAATAATTACATTAACAATAAGTTAAAATGCATTATAAATACCACTGCCCACCAAAATTGAAAGTTGTATAAATACCTCCAATCCCCATTGTTAAGGGTTGTTTTATAATCTAGTCACATATATACACGTTATCTGTGTGTGTATAATACATATATACACACACATATACACATATATATGTATATACATATATATATATATGTGTTAAGGGGTGTTTTATAGTATGATCAAATACATATACATGCACACATTATCCTGTGTGTATAGATATCTATACACATACACAAATATAATGTATGTGTGTATATATAAACATACGTATATGTGAATAGTCTCTGCATCCTGTTCCTCTGTGTTTGTTTTTCTCTCTAACACATGTATTCATATTTATGCACACACACAAATGTACATATATACACCCATGTGCATTATACATACATACAATTGTCAGAATCTCAGTGGGGAAGAGACTGAAGATTATCCAGTCATACCAAGAAATTAAGAATTTTCTCTACAAGTTCATATTATCTCCTAGAAAGTGACATCTAAACTTTACTTAAATATTTTAATGGGAAGAAACTGATAAGGGTAACCTATTCTTCTTTTGGATAACCCAAATCTTTAATTTTTTCCCTTGCATTAAACATAAATATGTCCCTCTGCATTTTATACTTGTTACTCCTACTTTTACCCTCAAGGGTAATTAAATTAATTCTACTTCCTTCTGAAAGTCCTTCAAATATTTTTACATGACCATCAAGTCTACCCAATGTCTACTACTCTGACGTTGTACATTCTAGTTCAGTAGGAACTCATATGATGTAATATTGGAGCTCATTATCATCTTAGCTGCCATTGCCTGGACAAGTGAATGAATGAATGAATAATAAAATCATTTATTAAATGCTTACTATATGGCAAGCATTATGCTACATTCTGGGAAAACACATACAAACAATATTGTCTCTGCTTTCAAGGAACTTATAAATTCTTTTAGGAAAAGAATACATATAGTGGATTAAGAGTTGGAAAACAGTGTGGATGGCTAGGATACACATATCAGGATGGCTTAGAGATGGCTACGAAGTAGCCTACTGGATCATATTGGCAAGTAAGATGTGAGCTTTCCAGTGAGACTGAGGATTCCAGGGTTAGAGTTCAATTCCTAGCGTGAATAAAAGGACTCACAATTTGGCAATGCCCTTTCTACCATATGACTTTCATATGGAACATAGTGCTCTATATCTGATCTCACTGGCAAAGAGAATAGTAGGATTTATTCCTAATTTTCTGGGTGCCTTAGACACTCCTGCTCTCTTTTTTCTTAGCATATGAATACACAGGAACACATAGATATGTATTGTTTTCTTTTATGTACACATGAGTAGATAGGAGAAATTATTTAGTACTTGAATTGCTAATTAATTTATGTAATTATTAAATGGGGGCAAGTGTGCCTTCTTCTTTGGGTACTTACTGGGAAAGATCATGAGACAAACTGGGAGTAATATTTTGTTTCATTGTTGATCAGTCATATCTGACTATTTGTTAACCCATTTGGGGTTTTCTTGGCAAAGATACTGGAGCTACAATTGAGAAAATTGAGGTGAACAGGGTTGAATGACTTTTTTCAGAGTCATACAGCTATTAATTATCTAAGGCAGGATTTAAACTCAGGTCTTCCTGACTCTAGGCCTGGAACTCTATCCACTGTACTACCTAGCTGCTCCAACAAGTAATGTTTTATTCACTTTAGTAAAGCATAGAGGGTACAGAGGCAAGTGGCACAAAAAAACATAGAGAAAACAGAAAACATGACAGAGTACAGAGGTAGAAAGTGTAGGGATGGAAATGGGATGGTGGAGGAAGGCAGACAGCATAAGGAAGAGAATGGGGTGGGGGAAAGGCATTTATATAACCTTGGATTAGAGTTGGGAACATTCATTCAGTCAGCAGCAAGGACCCAGATGGAGATGAAAGATTTCTGGGGGTGATGAGGCAGAAGGTGGGAGTGGTGGTAGGCAGGAGTTTGGAGTTTTATTTTTCATATGACAAATGTTTTGGTGACATATCCACATCATCTCAAAGTTAATAGCAACATTTGATGTTCTGCTGGTCCTAATGTAGATGTCTGGAGCCTCTTTGTAGCATACAGACCTTAGCATATCAGGACCAAAAATTCTTAATGGTAAGACCCAGCTGGCTTCCCCTGATTTATCACATAGTCTCGGGATATGATTTTCACTTAATTTATGATGCAGTTTTCAAGTAACTATTGTGCTCCTTTGATCTATGAGACAGTCTGTAAGTGACTGCTGAGTTCTTCCTTGCCCTCTTACTTCCTGGTTATTGTTACTTTATACTGGCTATTTATAAATTTATTTACTGTACTAACTAGAAGTTGAGTGAGGGGGGACTGTCAGGGGTACTTGAACCAGATACAATTTTAACACAGTATAGAATTAGCTATCTTGTGATGCCAGAGTTGTAGTTAAATTTAAGGAATTTTCTTTTTATTATTTAAAGAAAACAAAAGAGTTGAAATAAAAAAAAAACATAGAAGGGATTTGAATGATAAAACATGTTTGTTTTATCATTGAAATATAAGCCGTATATATACGGCATTATTTCTTTAGAATACATCGTACCTGACAACTTTACCTTTAAGAATAATAAAATATATCCTCAGGAGGAAAGGAGACTTTAATCAAATTCTGATTTATCCTTTTTTTCTTCTTCTCCCATATATGGTTTTTAGAGAAGGTTTATTTAAGAAACGTAGAAAGTTCTTTCTAGACTAGTTATTTATTAAATAAGAATGTAATAAGGTCACCTGGTCTCATTCTTAGCATGTCACTCAATCCGTTGACAAGAATGGGTGCTCAGCTTGCTTTTATGCTTGCTCTGGACAATCCTAGGTATTTCATGTAATTAAAGGAATTAGTGTACGTAAAGTCCCATGCAAGCCTTAAAGAATAATCTCAATGTTAATTGTTATGGTCATAATCATGGTTACCATTGTCTCCTCGTTATTTGTAATATAGTTTGGAATTATTTAACTTGGAGGTAAAGCAAGTTTATTGCTATCAAATTTAAAGATAAGTAGCAGTGATATACTCCAAATCTTGGGACTTGTAGTCAAGAAGTCCTGAGTTCAAATTCTCTCTTGGATTTACAAACTGTAAGACTCTGAGCAAGTCACTTTGTACCTCTGCCTCAGTTTCTTCATCTGTAAAATGGGGATGATAATAGCACCTATTTCTTAAGGGTTCTTGGGTGGATAAAATGAATTCATATTTGTAAAGCTTAGTTTCTGGCACATAGCATGCATGTACTTAATGAATTATCTGTCTATCTGTCTATCTATCTATCTCTCTATCTCTCTATCTATCTATCTTTTTATCTATCATCTGTCTAAATCAGTCCTGGCAGAAGTTGCTGTCCTGCTATCATGCGTTTACATTAAATGCTCCGTAGAATATAATATTATTAATAGATGATATCATTATTACTTATCTCCATAAGTAATTTTAGCCTGTTTTCCTATTTCCCCTTTGTTCAGTCTTTGACAACACACTTTACTGTGCAAAATAAAATGAATATATCCTTTGAACATATGCTCCTAGATGAATGAACTTGTAAGAGGGCAGAAGCTCTTGAGAGAAGGTATCCCAATTGGAGGCACAGAGAAACTAAGTCTTTCAGCATTCTAACTTGTAAAGTAGGAATTCCTAGAATTGATTCCAGATCTTCTGCCTCCACCTGGTGTCTTATTCTGCAATTCTGCTTCTGAGCAAAGGATTAATAATCTGGAGTCCAGGGCAGTCCATTTCAGTTTGCCTTCCTGTTCCTAACTCCATGCTTCCTGGATCTCCCATCTTGTGTCAATTCAGCCTAACTCTAGTTGCCAAGATTCACTAGCAGGGACAGATTGATAAAACTGAGTCAGGGCGGGGCAGGAGGAGAGGATAGGGATAGTAAAGAGCTACGAGTGTGGCTATAGGCAAAGTGACTTGTCTCTTTGCTTCCTGCCCATATGTTCTCACGGTATGCCTCTCTTTACTCCTTCCTCTTCCCCACCATTCTCCATCAAAACTTGAATTGTCAAGGAACTGACCTGATAATTTATTCAAGCTTTTTGTTGATAAAAGCTTAAGTTGTTAAAGCTTCCAGTGGTATTTGCATTTTAATAGGATATCTTGGAAACTGAATAGCTTTCTAGACACAAAAGAATTAATTTCAAATGGTGGAATTTCAAGTACCTGTAATAGTCTAGTTTGAGAAAAATTGGGAGTTAGGAAAGGCCTTCTTTTTGCCTCTCACATCATCGTGCATACTCTACAGATTGTATTCCATTGAATTCATTCCAGTTTGATCCAACAAAAACTTATTAAGTGCATGCTACTGTAAGGCACTGTGGTATGGCTGTGGCTATAAAAATGAAACGAAACAAACAAAACAAAATCAATAACACCTATACATTACTTTCTACTAGACGACATAGCCTACAAACAGATAAATAGATGCAGGATGATTTATGATGGGGGAGAGCAGTAGGTATTAGGTGTCACCTTAAAAGTGATTTAAAGGAGATAGCAATTTCAAGGCCAGCTAGGTGGCACTGTGGATAGAACACCCAGCCTGGGATTAGGAAGACTCATCTTCCTAACTTCAGGTCTCAAAAACTTACTAGCTATGTTACCCTGGGCAAATTACTTGGCCTTGTTTGCTTCAGTTTCCTCTTCTGTGGAATGAGATGGAGTAGGAAATAGCAGACTGTTCCAGTATTTTTGCCAAGAAAACACCAAGGAGTCACAAAAAGTAAGACACGACTGAAATAATGAACGTCATCACCAGCAACAAGCAATCTTAAAGTGAAGACCAAAGGTAATGGGGAGAGAATTCCAGGTTAGAGATACCTGTGGGATAAGGAACTAGGTGTGAAGATGGAATGTTCCAAATAGGGGAGAAGTAGAAGGCCAGTTTAAAGTAGTGAGTATAAAAGAAAATAATCAATATGGAAACCTAGGTAGTAGTCAGTTTGTGGAAAGCTTTAAATACCAGACTGAGGATTTTGTTCTTTATACTAGGGGCAATCGAGACTTAATGGAAGTTCTTGACTAGGGGTACGGCATGTTCTTATCTGTATTTTATAAATGTTAATTTGACAGATGGAGGATTAATTGGTCAGAAAAAATAGTAAAACCAAGTAGAGCAAAGAGGAGGTTACTGAAATGGTTCAGGAGAGATGTAATGAGTGCTTGCCTTAGGGCAGAGGCTTTGTGAGTGAAGACAAAGAGGTGGAGGTAAGAAATATCATTGAGATAGAATCAAAAGACTTCACAGATGATTGGATATGGGAATTGAGGGTAGGAAGAAAGCCAAGGATGAGTCAGGGCTATAAACCTGGATGTTTGGAAGGATGGTGGTACTCACAGAGCTTTGGAGGAGAAGTAGGTTTAGAGGAAAATATAAGTTTCATCTTTTATAGATTCATTTTGAGATACCTAAGTGACAGTCATATGGAGGTACGTAACAGATGGTAATGAAGGCTTCGGAAGTTTAGGGAGATATACAATGTGTTCCAGAAAATGTAGTTTCATGTTATTCAGTTCAAAAATCTTAGTTTTAAGTTTTTAAAGTTCAAAATTGTACTAAGACATATGGGACATTCTTTGTGTATGTGTATGTAAACACACGTATATATACACATAAATATGCACATATATAGTATATTTAGTGTATAAAGATAGGTATGTATATGAATATAAATTACATTTGTATATAGACAAATATCTACATTTATCTAAATGTGCATTATATAAATAAGGCATTTTTAGGGAGGCAATCATCTACAAACAGAATTCATCACCTAGAGAGGGAATATAATGTGAGAAAAGAAGAGGAATATGACATGGTTTTGAAGAATACTTACATTGAGTGAAGAAGGAAGATATGCTCCAGGAAGGAGAGGATGATGATCAATGGATAGGATAAAGAGCACCATAAAAAAGTGGTCTTGGCAAGAAGAGCAATCTGTTTGTGAAATACTGAACAAAGGAGGAGAAAATAGGGATGTGTTTTCAGGTGTCAAATAAGGAAAACGAGAGACTGAATAGTGGATGACCTTTATTTTCAGTAAAGTAGGAGGCATCCTCAGCTAAGGGGAAGGAAGGTGGATATTTTAGGAGAGAAACTTTGCAATAACTAGTGTGGAGAGTGTGATTGAGAGTCATCCAGGAATGAATACAAGGATTGCTGTGGAGCAAAGAGGACCCATGTGAGATTAAATAATCACACATATATATATACTATATATACACACATACATATATACACACACATATTTATATATACATATACATATACACATGCATATATAAAGAATGGACATGGTTCTATGATTGCATTCAGCAATGTTCAGTCACATTTGACTTGGAGTATAGGTGATACATGGTGGAGATAATTCAAGGTTGAATTTAGGGAGATACTAGGCAGCAAAAGAGGTGAGAGTGTGTGGTTGAAATGGTCAACCATAGGATCAAGCCTGAAAAAGATGGAAGTGAGGCTAATGATGGCCTGAAATGAGAAGACAGAGTGGAAAGTTTAAAGGTGGTGGTGATGGAGATAAATAGCATGTTTAGAAAGAGTGAGGCAGAGTAAGATACTGAAGTATAGGAGTCATCAGAGAAGAGTTTCAGAGTTTTAGGTCATGGAGGTAGAATAGCTATGTGATAATAGGTCAAGAGTACGACCATGTGTGGTTGAGGCAGAATGAAAATGGAGGTCATGGGAACTGAGGACTTTGATGAACTTGGGGGCCAAGATGTTTAAGGGGTACATCAATAGATACACCTAAGTCCCCTTGTATAAGAGTTGGTGTGAAGACAAAGACGTGAGTCAAGTACTAAAATTAAGGAGAAATCAGAGATATTGACTTGGGGGACTATAGATAACTGTTACAAGGATTTGGACCAGGTACTAAAGATAGATCAAGTCATCGTCAAAGGAAGAAAAGTTACTCAGTGATAATGATGTGACAGTCTGAAATTGGGAGTGAGAGTTAAAGTACTTTTCCTAGGACTTTGGGAGGTATGAGAAGGACATCTAGGACTTTGAGGGTAACCAGAGGTATTACTGATAAAGCTGGCTGGGACTAGCAAGCAGTTAGGTGCAGGCATTGATATTTAAAATGACAAGTTTAAAATATATCCATGGGATTTAGAGCTGGAAGAACACTAAAGGTAATATAGTTCAATTTATTTATTTTATAGATAAAATAAGACCCAGGTATTTGAAGAAACTTGCCCAAGATCACAGAGCTAGCAGAAATGAGATTCAAACCCAGAATACCTAACTGCAAATCCAGTGCTTTCTCCATTATTCCACACTACCTTATATTAGAAAGACTTAATGAAACTCACCAAAAGAAGCACTCTCTGCTCTGCACTGGTGGCATTAGACTCAAGATTATTTATTCAATCTCTGGCTTTGGTGACACGGGTTAAAATAATCCAACCATTCAGAATATTAAAAGCTAATTCTTTAACAAGATAAAGCTATGATCTGGGAGCTAAATAGAATGATTTCTTAGGTGGTATGCTGAGCTTGATCTGAGTCAGCCCTCTTGAAAATGTTAATTAGCACCAAATAAAGAACAATGGAAAATGTCTGCCTTCCTCCTCAGAGACCAAGATTTGGGACAAGTCATTTTGCACGTGAGTGGAATGTGGATCTGGCCAAGAGATTTAAATATCTGATTTTAATAGGTTTCATCCCCCTGGGAACAACACTTTTGATTATCTATGACCTATACCAATTATCATGATTTTCCCTATCGGCCCACCATAATTTTTCTGTCTAATCACACTAAGCCTAGAGGTTTCTGTAAAATGCCAAATATGTACACATGCTTTTGCTAGTTACAGAATTGGTACTTGCTACCTGACCTTTTTACAATTTCTTAGATTTCTTATTCATACCCTAGCCACACATTCTACTTCTGTGTGTTGAATTGGTCCTTATTGATCCCAAGCTGGTAACTGTTTGGGCTGTTGAATGACCTTCTATGGACATTTGGAGAGCCCTGGGTACCATGAGGAGAATTAAAGATTAACCTGAGTTGACAATTTAATTGCCTGAAAGCCAAGTGGTCAAGACCCTTTCTGAAGATTCACCTAACAGATAATTGATGACATTCTTTTTTTTGGAGATGTCAGGGATAAGATAGGTAAGCAATATTAACCTGAAGAATAGTGTTCCTAAAAGATGACTCTGCAGCTTCTAGCCAACTTTAAGGTTTCACTTTTGTGTCCACTCTTGTCATCTCAGTCCTCTATCTCACTGCCAGATTAAACTTTCCATGTTTTTCTCTTTTTGTTTGTATTTATTTTTTAATGAATTTATTTTTAGTTTTCAACATTCACTTCCAAAAGATCTTGAGTCCAAATTTTCTCCCCATCTCTCTCCTCCACCCACCCCAAGAGCATCTCACTTTGATTACCCCTTCCTCCACTCTGCCCTCCCTTCTGTCATACTCCTCCCTTCTCTCATCACCCTTCTCTTCTCTCATCCCTTCTCTCATCACCTACCCCTCTATTTATTTGTAGGGCAAGATAGATTTCTATACCCCATTGCCTATAGGTCTTATTTCCCAGTTGCATATAAAAATAATTTTTAACGTTTGTTTTTAAAACTTTGAGTTTTAACTTCTCTCCTTTCCTCCCTCCCCACCCATCCTCACTTAGAAGGCAAGCAATTCACTATAGGTTATACATGTGTAGTCATGCAAAACACTTCCATAATAGTCATGTTTTGAAAGACTAACTATATTTCCCTCCATCCTATCCTGTCCCCTATTTATTCTATTCTTTCTTTTGACCCTGTCCCTCCTCAAAAGTGTTTACTTCTAATTACCCCTTTCTCCCATTTGCCCTCCTTTCTATCATTCCCCCATCCCGCTTATCCCCTTCCCTACTACTTTGCTGTAGTGTAAGATAGATTTTCATACCAAATTGAGTATGTATGTTATTCCCCCCTTAAGCCAAATCTGATGAGAATAATGTTCACTCTTTCCCTCTTACCTCCCCCACTTCCCTCTCCATTGGAAAAGCTTTCTCTTGCCTCTTTTATGTGAAAGATAATTTACCCCCATTCTATTTCTTCTTCTCCTAATATATTCTTCTCTTATCCCTTAATTTTATTTTTTTAGATATCATCCTTTCATATTCTACTCATCCTGTGCCCTCTGTCTACATGTGCATAATCTTTCCAACTACCCTAATATTAAGAAAAGTCTCAAGAGTTACAAATATTATCTTTCCATGTAGGAATGTGAACAGTACAACTTTACTAAGTCCCTTATGATTTTTCTTTCCTGTTTACCTTTTCATGCTTTCTAGGTTCTTGTGTTTGAAAGTCAGATTTTCTATTCAGTTCTGGTCTTTTCATGGAGAATGCTTGGAAGTCCTCTATTTTATTGAATGACCATTTCTCCCCAAGAAGTATTATATTCAATTTTGATGAGTAGATGATTCTTGGTTTTAATCTCAGCTCCTTAGACCTCTGGAATATCATATTCCAAGCCCTCTGATACCTTAATGTAGAAGCTGCTAGATCTTGAATTATCCTGATTGTTTTTCCAGAATACTCATATTGTTTATTTCTGGTGTCATCTTCTACCCCACCCCCCCTCCCCCGATCCCCTGACCTGCTTAGGTCCCATCTGTAGCAGTGTGGCCTACCCTGCACTGTGATATGCTTCCAGTGCAGCATGATAGATGCTTCTTGTTGACCTGTCTTGGGCTGGAGATTTGCTTCACTCCATCATTCTAAGGGTTCTGCAGCTCCAGAATTTGTTTAGACTCATTTTTTACAGGTATTTGGCTGGGCTTGGGGGCAGAGCTCTAGCAAATTCCTGCTTCTACTCTGCCATCTTAGCTCTGCTTCAATTTTCCATGTTTTTAACTCTAGTCAGGTAACCTAATATTGATTCTTGGTTGTTCCTTCTTCTTGGACTTGCCTTCTGTATTTTTGACTCTGAATTGTGCTTTGACCCCAATTAACTGTATAAGATAACCTGTACCCCTTTACCTTATAGTGAGTTTAGATTTAGGGAAAAGGAAATATGGACTCTCAAGTGACTCACCTCTGAAAATCAGTCAGCTTTTCCCTCTAAAGTTTAGATATAGACTGGCTAGATCACTAGGGAGGGGTGAACAGGACAGGGAGGGACTAAAGAGTGGGAAAGTAGGAGAGGGAAGAGAGAAAAAAGGGAAGGGAGAAGAAACCTGATTCATGTGTTCAGTTTCCCCTCACTGGGATCTATATTGTATATTACCAACTTTGAAATGACTGTACTTCTATATTACTAACTTCTCTGTGCCTGTGAAGAGGCCTTTACTTAAACATAAAATTTTCACAGGGGTGCTGGGTAGTCAAGGGAAACATCAGGGAGGAGGCATGACCCTACCAGGGACAGATAGAATTTGAATAACTAGGGAGGAGGGGAGGCCCAAATTGGCAAAACTAAGAACTTTAGAAAAAACCTATAAAGCAAGAGTGAGGTACCAACAGAGTAAGAATATTGGGTGTCATCCTGGCTGGAGCAGAAGGGTCCATGCCTATTCCCCTCAGCAATCAGCATCCTTAGCAAATCACTGGAGCTAAAAGATTCTCAAAGTCTCAGTCTTTTCTATAAATTTTCTATGTAGATTGCCCAAGCAAATGGCACTTAGCAATAGTCTCTTTGCCTTTTAAATATAATGATAAGACTGATTTGAATGTCAGGGTAACTATTCAAGTCCAAAGAACAAGCAGTTAAGAAAATGAGATGGAATATATTTCTAGATATGTACATTTTTTACATGATTACAGTTATTTTTCTTCCTTTAGATAAATGCAATGTCTCTGCTCCCTCAATAAGTTTCTAATATTTTTGCCTTTGACTTTTCTGTGCCTCATTTTCCTCATATGTAAAATGAATGAGTTGCACTAAGTGAAGTGAAAAATAATATCCAATTCCAACGTTCCATGATTCTATAATTATGGATCAATTAATACAAGTTACTTGGACCATGTGAAAGTGCCTTGAAAAGTTCATGTATTATGGAAAATATAACCTCACCTCCATCTCCAAGAGTTTTGTGAAGTTAAAGGAAATGATAGATATGAAAATGCTTTGGAAACTTCCCCAGGGTAAGGAAGTAGTCTTTCTCAATACCTCTTAGCAACGAGCTTTGACAAATGAAACGATTACCTTCAAAGGACTAGATAACTAAATTGTCTAACTGAATAGAAGCCTGGAATAGTGCATACAGCAAGTCAGGAAGACTTGTGCTTGAATGTACAGATATATACAAGATCTTGGGTAAATCACATAACTTCAGCCTCATTTTTCTCATCTGTAAAAGGGGGATAGAGATTAACAAGACCTACTTTATATGCTTATGATCAGGTTTTTTTTGTTGTTGTTTAGGTGTTTCAGTCATGTGTGACTCTTTGTGACCCATTTGAGGTTTTCCTGACAAACCTACTGGAGTGATGTGCCATTTTTTATTCTCCAGATCATTTTATTATTGAAGAAACTGAGGCAAACAGGATTAAGTAAGTGACTTGCTTAGGGCCATATAGCTAGTAAGTGTCTGAGAACAAAACTAAACTCAGCAAGATGAGTCTTCCTGACTTGAAACCTGACCCACCACCCAGTGTGCCACCTAACTACCTTTGTTTTGAGTATCAGAGATAATTTATGGAAAATGTTTTATACAAACCTTTAAAGTGACAAAAATGTAAGCCATTATTATTTTCAAACAAATTTGAATACGTAGACATAATTCAAGTGAATTTTTAGAGTGCCTTTTTCTTTTGATTGATCATTGAAGATTAGACAGGTTGAAGAAACAAAATGCCATTTATGATGGATTTCATCAAATCTCTACCTTGTTTTATTTTAATAAACAAACTAAAAAATGCTTAAAAAATTAATAGTTCCCTGGAATCTTACTTCTGGTTTGCAGGACCAAGAAATGAAGTAGAGATCTTGCCCAATCCAGCTGGTGAATGAACAAGTCAAAATAGCATACTGAATCACATCAGAAAAAAGACGTAGGCCCACACATAAACCTACACCTTCACCCCTATTGTTCTCCAAGATTCAGGATCTTTTCTGTCACATTTTATTTAATTATTTTTAGAAGTTTATGTGGGAGGAATAATTGTACCTTAATAGACTTTAAAACTCCAAAAGAATACAGTCATTTAAATGTTAGTTTTGTATTTCCCTTGGGGACCTAGAACAATGTTCTGCTATGAGGTGCTTAATAAATGTTTATTGAATGAATGAATAACAAAATGAAAACAATTATCTCAGATCTCTACTTCTGGTATTAATCTTAATTCCCCTCTGAAATAAATCCAAGTCAAATAATTTTTTTCAGGAGTCTATGCCATAGGAGCAAAGGCCAGAGAAATACTTGGTGTGTATTATAACTTGCTGCAAAGAAGAAATAACAACCAGATAAACAAAGAACTGGTCATTTGGACATTGTTTACATTTTTTAAAAAAATCCTCATTTTTCATTTTTATATCACCTTCATTTTCTATTATAACCTTCTCTTACCCAGAGTCATTCCTCATAGCAATGAATGGAAAACAAAGAGGAAAATTAATAGAAAAAAGGGAAAGTAGCCAACATATCAACCAAGTATGACAGTATGCATAAGGGTCTACACCCAAAGTCCCTCATATCTTCCAAAAAGGAAGGGAGACCTGAGTCTTGGAACAGTCATTATTGTCATTACCACGTTATTGTCATTACCAAGGTACATCAAATCTTCCTCATAATAAAATTGGTTCCCCATGAAACCATACCCTATATGTGCAAGAGCTATCTGGGTACTCTGATTTCATTCGTTTCCCTTTTCTTAATCTTCAGATGTGTATGAGGTTTTGACTTTGCATTATTTATCTGATGCTACCACTTAATTGGCTTAACAATGGTTTGAGTAATGAGAGTGACCTAAAATCTAATGTTTTATTCTAGAAATGGCTGTTAAAAGCATCAATAAACTTCTTTAATTTTAAAAGAAATAAAATATTTTATGTAGCAGAATCAACCAAAAAGGGGCAAGAGAGAAGGGAGATTCATCCTTCTGATCTCTTTTCCAGGGCCAAGACTTATCATGATAATTACTCAGCCTTCAGCTTCTTTAGATTGTTCTCTTTGATATTTTTCTAATCACTGCATGGATGGTTTTCCTGGTTCTTTTCTCATGCCTTTTTGACTTCTTTACATTCAGTTTTTTTAATGGAGCTGAAATATTCCATTATATTGATGTAGCGCAGTTTGTTTAGCCATTTCCTGATTGATGGGCCTCTTCTTTGATTCCAGTTCTTTGCTACCACAACAAAGTGCCGCTATGCATATTTTATGAGATATGAAACCTTTCTGTCTTTGGCTTCCTTTGGGTGTATCCCTAGCCATAAGGATCCGACAGATATGGAAATTTTAATCTCACACAACTCCTAATTGTTTTTCAGCATAGTTGGAACAAATCACGGTTCCACCAACAGTGTAATAGTGTACATGCCATTTCTCAAACCCTTCCTCATTGACTATGTCCATACATGGTCACTGTCTTAATGCACCTGAGTAAAAGTTCAGGATTCCACAGTACATACAGAGAAGCACTCTATATGTAGAACAAAAAGGCAGAGAGAAGGTAAAGCAACCAGGCTTTATTGATGGGAAATTGAATAAGAAAGTTCAGTTGGAGGGGTGGATACTAAGGTAGGATTGGTGCCACAAGTTGACTCCACTTTGTATCTGCTGCACTACCTGTTTTCTACTCCTCTTCACATCTAATCTCATCACTGTGCTGCTAACTGAAGCCTTATTGACACCACCTTTTTCAGCATCCTCTCCCTTCTGTTTGGAGTGCTGGAGGATTGAGTACTCAATTCATCCCCAGTGCCTTCCTTTGTAGACAGCAGTATCTGATCTCCCTCAGCTTTGCATCTGCCTCCCTTCCTGGTTTCAATTGCACAGAACAAGATGCCCTACAGTGGGAAACCCTTAGTGTCCCATCCTCTCCTTCCCTTTCCTTGTTTCTTTTTGTGTGTTGTCTTCTCCTTTGGATTGTAAGCTCCTCAAGGGCAGGGACTATCTTTCTATTAATTGTATCCTTCACACAGCATAGTGCCTGGCACATAGCGGGTGCTTAATCAATGTATTGGATTGGATTGATAAAGCATGGTTAGCTTTTATAAGATTTTTATCTGGGTCCATCAGGGCCAGGCATTGGGAAGAGAAAGCTGGAAATCCAGACTTGGTGGGTATGCCAAGCTTGGGAATTCAAAATCCCTCAGACTTTGGACTCTTACTGAAACCCTTGCTTTGACATCCTCAGTAGCTTTTTCATTTGTGGGGTAGGAAGGCTATTGAGGTCCTCATCCATCATCTGTCTGAGTGTGGGCTCACATTCTATCCAGCTCTGATCCTGACTGGCTAAGATTCTATCTGGCCACCTTGTCAATACAAGCATCACAAATGGTTAGGCTCTTCAAGAGTCAACTCAATATGGCAAATCTTTAATAAACTTTGTTTTACTTTGGCTAGAAAACAAATTGTTAAAAGTGAAGTGAAACTTGGAGTTGTTTTGATTTTTATCGCCTTTATTGTTAGTGATGGAGCAATTTCTCATATGATCATTCATAATTTGCAATTCTTCTAAGAACTGTTTGTTCCTATTCTTGGATCACCTACTCCTCAGAGAATGGCTATTGGTATTTATATTTGAATTAGTTCCTTTTATATTTTGGATATCAGACTCTTACAAGAGGCATTTGATATATCTTTGGACCATCTGGGTTTGGCCTCATTAATCAAAGATGGTACTCTAATGGTGTCAATATACGACCATCGTTGATCTCCTAATTCTGTATATGTAGGTAAAGATTATTCTTTTGTTTGCAGTGGTGGCTATTCTTTGCCATGTTTCTAGCTGTTTAGATTTTTGCCTTTCCCCCTGACTGCCATATCAATTCAGATGTAGGGAACCCATTTCTTATTTCTACTTCCCAGCAATCAGGTCCCCAGTGTATTATTGCATTTGAAGTCATATTTCTGCAATGTGTATCACTGGGCCACTGTTTCTGTTTGCCTAGGTTATAATCCTCTCATTTCATCTCTGGGGATAGCAGCTCTCTATGTATTTGTGATGGAATAAACCTTCTTTTGCTTTTGATGGGTATTTTCTTTTACTCTTATAGTACACATACATTTTTTGCTATGGTAAAATTATAGAGTCTATATTGGGGTGGGGGCAATTTTCAGGAAGGGAAATGGAGAGAAAAGTGAGGCATGAATCATCAAGGAGAAACTGGTAACAGGGGTAGAACTGGACACCTGAGCCAAGAAGGATTTGAATATTCATTGGCTTCAAATAAATCAGTCACCTCTGATCTGCAAATGAGCTGTGAGATGGAAAGTACCTTATCAGGCAGAAAACAGAAAATTTAGTGGAAGCAACAAGGGGCATAAGTTTTAAAGAATAAATGGAAGGAACAGATTGGTTATTAGAGGAAATTGATATGTTGCAGACAAAGTTCAAGGAAAATGGCACTCATTTCTGTGATCAAGATCCAGTTATTAGTATCAAACCCTAGGTAGATTAAACTGAGCTTTACCCAAATGTGGAATCAGCTATGATAATCAATGGGGAAAATATATTTCAGGAAAACTGATTTTAACAGTAAGACTTCCAAGGGTCAAACTATTATCAGTGTCCATAAAGAGCAGCCACAAGGTGCAGAGCAGCCTGAAGTCTAGGAAATAAACTCTGAGGCCAAATAGAGAAGAGTCTTCCTCATCCACAGGAAAACAGAAGGGAGGGGAGGCTGAAGAAGGTGGTGTCAGTTAAGGCTCCAGTTAGCAGCATAATGATGAGATTAGATGTGAAGAGTTTATCCACGGCCAGGCATCTTGTTCTGAGGAGTAGAAACCAGGTAGGACAGCAAATACACAGTAAAATCAACTTGTGGCACCAATCCTACCTTAGTCCTCAGCAGATCTGACCTGTATCCACCCCCCCAACTGAACTTTCTTATTCAATTTCCCATCAATAAAGCCTGATTGCTTTACCTTCTCTCTGATGACTCTATGTTTTGCCTTTTTGTTTTTAGTGCTTCCCTATATTGAATAGGTATCAAGGACTCACAGGAGCCAGGGCAGGTACAAAGTGGAAGTGAAACAGCAATTCAAGGAGACTTGCTGGGATTTTATTCCTTGAGATGAAGCTAGAGAATATATTTTTAAAGGGGCAGCTAGATATCACAGGGGTTAGCTTGCTGGGCCTAGAGTTAGAAAGAAGTGAATTAAAATGTGGATTCAGATCCTAAGCAGTTCACTTACATATGTTTGCCTCAGGTTCCTCAACTGTAAAATGTGAGGAATAATATAGTATCTATTTCATCGGATTATTGGAGGATCAAAGGAGATAAAAATGATAAAGTGTTTAGCACGGTGCCTGGCACATAGAAAGCACTATAAAATTGCCATTGTTATTAACTTCTCAGACCCAGCAGTGATGCCTACTCAAAATGACCTTAGGCTAGAAGCCTTAGTAGTATCAGGAGCATGCTGGTAAATGTTTAACATCTGGCTCTCAAAAAAAAAAAAGAAATGATTTTAAGTTTAATATCCATTATTAACATTTTCTCTATTCATTGCTTTTTAAAGTCTAAAAATCAACAAAGCAATAAATCAAACCTGATTTTCAGGATTTATCAATTTCTGAGGTATAAATGCTCCCATTGAAAGTTCTACTATTAACTCCATTCAACCAAGCTGAACTTGTTGAGCTCGTTTCAGCACATTTTTGTCTAACATACAGCCCAGTTAGCTTCAAGACGTGTAATAAGAACGAGGACATGGGTTCCATCTAAGCTATCAGCCTGTGTCCTCTAACATGGACATGTCCCAGGAAATTGATGATGACTCCAAAACTACTGTCAAATGCACAGCTGTTTGTTTACCTTGTGACAGATTCCTCACCATCATATCCCTGATACTACTAAGGCTTCTAGCCTGAGGTAGAGTTCAGTTAATATCACTGTTGGGTCTGAGAAGATGATAGTAACAGCAACAATGACAAAACACTAGGTGCCAGGCACTGTACAGAGTGCTTTGCAATTGCTCTCTCATTTAGTCCTCACAATAAGTTCAGCTAAATCCAGCTGTGGTTCTAGATTAGTGCCATGTCAATTTGGTATTTTCTGTGCCTTTAGCCTTGAGTGACATGACCCATTGAATAAAACTTTCTTGGGGGAATACTCATGGCACAGAAAAAAGCAGAGATACGGAAGAAGAGTTATCCTATTCTGCTGCAGAGGGGTCCTACCTGCCTCTTTGCTTCATCCTCTAACAATATAAAATTATTCTCTGAACACTATGATGTGGGCCAGTTTCCAAGACACCAGCAATGTTTTGTTCTGTCTGTTTTGATGTACTGGCTGCTAATAGCACCGGCATGGCAGAGAGGCTGATCTACTCCTTAGGGCTACAGATAGCAACTTCAACCTTTCAGCCTCTAACAGTTTTATATACTGTGCTCAGAATCTAAACTAGTCAAACCAATCTGTCTAGAAGGTTTTAGTTATCTTACATGAAGATTTGGTTCCAGAAGAAAGTCAGAAAGAAGGCCAGATCAGCAGTATAGCTTCAAAAGGTACAGGTTGAATCTACTAAATACTTTATTTTTTATTTATTTTAAGTTTTCAGCATTCATTTCCACAAAATTTTGAGTTCCAAATTTTCTCCCCATCTCTCCCCTCTCCCTACCCCAAAATGCCTTGCATTCTGATTGCCCCTTCCACCAATGTGCTCTCCCTTCTAACACTCCTCCCTTCCCTTATCCCCATCTTCTCTCAAACTGTAGGGTAAGATAAATTTCTATATCCCATTACCTATATTACTTATTTCAAAAACAGTTCTCAACTTTGAGTTCCAACTTCTCTTCCTTCCTCCCTCCCCACCCATCCCTACTGAGAAGGCAAGCAATTCAATATAGGTTAAATATGTGTAGTTTTGCAAATGACTCCATAATAGTCATGTTGTATAAGACTAACTATATTTCCCTCCATCCTATCCAGCCCTTCATTTCTTCTATTCTCTCTTTTAACTTTGTCCCTCCCCAGGAGTGCTTATTTTTAATTGCTCCCTCCTCCCATTTGCCCTCCCTTCGATACTACCCCTCCCCACCCTACTTATACCCTTCTCCCCTACTTTCCTGTAGTGTAAGATAGATTTTCATACCAAATTGAGTGTGCATGTTATTCCTTCCGTAGGTCAAATGTGATGAGAGTAAGCTTCACTTTCTCTCACCTCCCCACTTTTTCCCTCCATTGGAAAAGCTTTGTCTTGCCTCTTCTATGACAGATAAAATTTACCCCATTCCATTTCTCCCTTTATCCTCCCAATATATTCTTGTCTCACCCCTTAATTTTATTTTTTAGGTATGATCCCTTACTATTCAATTCACCCTGTGCTCTCTGTCTCTTTGTGTGTGTGTGTGTGTGTGTGTGTGTGTGTGTGTGTGTAATCCCTCCAACTACCTAGATACTGAGAAAAGTTTCAAGAGTTACAAATATTATCTTTCCATGTAGTAATGTAAACAGTTCAACTTCAGTAACTCCCTTGTGGTTTTTCTTTCCTGTTTACCTTTTCATGCTTCTCTTGATTCTTGTGTTTGAAAGACAAATTTTCTTTTCAGCCCTGGTCTTTTCATCAAGAATACTTGAAAGTCCTCTATTTCATTGAATGACCATTTTTTTCCCCTGAAGGATTATATTCAGTTTTGCTGGGTAGGTGATTTTGATTTTAATCCTAGTTCCTTTGACTTCTGAAATATCATATTCCAGACCCTTCAATCCCTTAATGTAGAAACTACTAGCAATCTTGTGTTATCCTGATTATATTTCCACAATACCTGAGCTTTTTCTTTCTAGCTACTTGCAATATTTTCTCCTTGACCTGGGAATTCTAGAATTTGACTACAATATTCTTAGGAGTTTCTCTTTCTGGATCTCTTTTAGGAGATGATCAGTGGATTCTTTCAATATTTATTTTGCCCTCTGGTTCTAGAATATCAAGGCAGTTTTCCTTGATAATTTCATGAATTAGGATGTCTAGGCTCTTTTTTTGATCATGGCTTTTAAGTAGTCCCATAATTTTAAAATTATCTCTCCTGGATCTATTTTCCAGGTCAGTTGTTTTTCCAGTGAGATATTTCACATTGCCTTCTGTTTTTTTTTTCTTCTTTTGGTTTTGTTTTCTTGGTTTTTCATAAAATCATTAGCTTATATCTGCTCCATCCTAATTTTTAAAGAACTATTTTCTTCAGTGAGCTTTTGAACCTCCTTTTCTATTTGCCTAATTCTGATTTTTAAAGCATTTTTCTCCTCATTGACTTTTTGGACCTCTTTTTGCCATTTGAGTCAGTCTATTTTTAAAAGTGTTATTTTATTGTCCATTTTTTTGGTCTCCTTTAGCAAGTTGTTGACCTATTTTTCCTGATTTTCTTTCATCACTCTCATTTCTCTTCCCAATCTTTCCTCCACCTCTCTTATTCATTTTCAAAATTCTTTTTGAGCTCTTCCATGGCCTGAGAGCACTGCACATCCACTTTGGAGGTTTTTGATGCAGAAGCCCTGACCCCCTAGACTTTCCTCTGATGGCATGCATCACTCCACCTCATCTGAAAGGATGGAAGAAAATATTCATTCATCAAGAAACTAACCTTCTGTAGTCTTATTTTTTTCCCTTTTGGGGGCATTTTCTCAGCCAGTTACTTGATTTTGAGTCATTTGTCAAGAGAGGGTATACTCTCGGGACCTGTATGTTCTCAGTTCCTCCAAGGTGGCACAATCATGAGAGAGGAGTTTACTCCTCTCCTGGCCTGCACTCTGTTCTGGAAGCAACCACAAGCTTTTCTGCTCAGGATCTACCAGTACAATTCCCTCTCCAGTGCTTCCACCCAGCTTCACCTGCTAGTGCTCCTCCTCACCCAGGACTACCACTCAGGGCTAAGACTCAGATCAGCTGCTCAATTTCCCCTGGGTCTTTAGGCTGAGGGCTTCAAAAATGGACACTGCCACCTCCTGGAGCCACCTGGAGCCACCCGGGGCCAGGGCTAAGGCAGGAACCTGCTCCCTTTTCATCTAAGTGAAAGAGCTTTCTCACCGACCTTTGAAGCTGTTTGTGGCATTTATGAGGGGAATCTGGGGACTGCAGCTGCTGACCAGGATTCTGCACTCCAGCCTGCTCTGATCCTATCCCTGCCAGTGCTCTGCAGCCATGACTAGTCTGCACTCTGCTCCACAACTGGTGCAATAGACCTTTCCTATTGACCTTCCAGGCTGTCTTGTGCTGAAAAATCTCTTTTGCTCTGTTGTTTTGTGGCTTCTGCTGTTCTAGAATTTAAGAGGCATTTTTAACAGATATTTTATGGGCTGTGAGGGCAGAGCTTCTACAGGTCTTTCCTTCTACTCTTTCATCTTGGCTCTGCCCCCTTACATTTTCTTTTACATTCATTCAAAATGTTTGTTAAAGATAATTATATGCAAATAATTCTTCTAGGCCATTATAGAGATATTAAACTTAGATTTAAACAAGACCCTATATATTCATGGAACTTTAAAGACTACTAATATTTCTTCCCATTCAGACTTATTTAACAGTATTCAACAAAGGAATATGTAAAATATCCAGGATGATGGAGAAGAATAGTGATGAATGTAAAGCTTTAAGTGTTGACCCACCTTTTTCTCCTATCAGGGTCAATATATATTTTCACTTGCACCTTCAATAGAAGAACTATGCATCAGTTCCATTTACTTTGTTTCTATGTTCTGTAGCCTGGTTCTAGGGAGATATTAATTTTAAAATGATGTGGATGGTTGTCATGGAACCTGAGATTATAGGCACAGAAGAGTGTGTCTCTGATCTAGATATGCCTATAAAGGAACTTTCATCAGTCACATTCCCCAACAGAAACATGTGAGTAATGTGTTCCTGCTTGTCCAAGTTGTATGTAAAGATTCCCTGTTACAGACTAGATGAAATCATTAAAGATGAAATCATTTTTCTTTGTTATTCAACATATTTTGTTTTATGCATTTGAAATTGCTGTTCTAAGAAGGGGTCCATAGCTAACCTCAAACTAAAGACCTGTCCTAAAGCATAGAAAGAGGAAATCTTTACCAGTCTACAAGTATGATTTGAGGAATTCTAGAAGAACCCTCTACTTCAAAGTGTCTTCCTGATTCTTCCTGCTACTGTGCCTGGAATTCCTGCATTACTCAGCCTTTAGATTAAGACATAAAAGACCTCTGTTATGAAACACATGCTATCTCTAAAGGTAAACAATAAACCACTGTCATTCATGAATACCTTAGCATACATCTGCCTATTAAATTAGATCTGACCAGCTCCCAAATGTCCAAGTTCACAGCCATACTGATAAAGCTGATTCATTAGGGATAAGGTGAGTATTGAAAGTGACTTATCTACCAGATCAGTTAAGGGGTAGGGGTGGAGAATGCACTATAGAGAATGCACTTTCTACAGAAAGTGGAAATTTCGAAGAAACAAGTAGATTCAATAAGCAGGGACCTAGCGGACACTTCCCTTATCTTCCCTCCTTATCTGATAAAATTATTTCAGACTACATCTCTGATCTTTCAGCAGATTTTTCTACTACCATTTCTACAACTCTTATTTTCACTCTCCCAAAGGAACCTGGAAATGATTTGTCCTTGTCTTTTGTTTTATCCTCACTCGTATCCTGATTCTGACCATACCCCTTTTCCTCAGTAGGACTTTTCCCTAGTATCAGCACGTTTGGACCCTCCTCTGCTAAAGTATAATAGCCCTAAGGTATAGAGTCAATGACAGAAAAATTTTGAGAGGGTCACTATTCAGCCTTAGACCCAGGGTGGAGAACCTGGCCCTGAGGCCACATGTGGCCTTCTAGGTCCTCAAGTGTGGTCCACTGACTGAATCCAAACTTCACATAATAAATCTTGACGTTTGGATTCAGCAAAAGGGCCAAAGTTTGAGGACCTAGATGGTCATATGTGGTCTCAAGGCCTCAGGTTCCCCACTGCTGCCTTAGGCTGTAGGTCCCAGGTTAGCTATCACATAGGAGGGTCCTTTGCTATTTGAGAGCAGCATATGTGCTGCTCTGGGTCTCTGAGGTCTCTTGAGGGAGTACTCAAAATATGAAGGAAGCCACAAAAGAGGCATAATGCATTACTAATGAATTTGGCCCAAGTACCAATTTTGCCAGAACCATTGAAGTTTGTCTTATCTTGCATTCTCACCTTGGGTAAGTCTTAGAAATAGACTGATGCTTCAAATCTACTCAGAGTCCTATACAGATATATGTGTGTGTGTGTGTGTGTATATATATATATATGTATATATATATATATACATATATATATATATACACACACATACACATACATATATATGATATATATACATACATACATATATATTTCTCTCTATATATGTATGTAGGTATATACACATATGTGTACAAACATATTTTTGCATAACATATAACTTTAGTCACTATAATTGGTTTCCTTTGTAATCACTATGCAATTTTATTGTATTCATTTAAAAAACTTCTAAGATCCATAGACTTCAATGGACTGCAGAAGGGGACCATGGCACAAAAATAGGATAAGAACCTCTGGAGTGATGACCTGATTTTGCAGTGGCTAAAAGAAAACTAGGTTTTTTTGCAGGATCTAGATTTTGTGTGTGTTCGTATACCTGAATTTTGCCGAACCACTTTTTATGAGAGAAAAACCTAAAAACCAGCTAAGAATCTAAGAAATGCACCTGAGACTAACATGGAAGAGTTTTAAATCCCTCAGCTTGTTCCTTCAGTGTAATATATCCCTAAGAAAGGATGCTCTTTGAAGAGAACCCATATTTTCATATTTCTTCTCATTTAATTTTTTTCAATTGTTCTAAAGTCTTCTACAATAACATCTTTTGGTACTATATATCCTATTGATGTAACATATGGTAAAATTATTACCAGACTCCACCATTCTTGCCAATCATATTTTTTAGCCAATTGGGTCTTTAACTATAAGACCCATTTAGATCTGAGGAAGGTTCACAAAAAAAAAATCAGAATTCATAGCTTTCTTAATTTAGCATGCCTCCCAGTTACATATTTCTTAAGCAAGTGATATAGTGGTAATGAATGATAAATCATAAGATTGTATGATATTGTTTGGGACATTTTGATAGCATTAATCATTTATGAATTTTAATTGTTCATTCTATATTATTTAACTCTAAGAAGATATAGGCATTTCTTTTGCTTCCCCTATTTTCAACTAAATCTATAGTACTGGGTTCCCTAACCATGTGAAATATATTTATTGGTCTTAGAAATAAATATCTCAGTGTTTGGAAAATGAATCACATTACAACTAAACTTCAATCAAGCAGAATATAATTTCAGCAGAACTCTCAATTAACTATATATTTTTTCTCTATTATTCTCTTAGGAGAAAAGCAAATTCTTAGATATAGACAGAGTAGAAATATAATTTTTAAGAAGGAAAAGACATCATAAAGAAATGAGAGAAAGAAGGAAGGAAAAAGAAGGAAAGAAAGAAATTAAAGCAAAGAGAGAAAGAAAGAAAAGAAAGAAAAAAGGAAAAAAAATGAAAGGCTAATAAATATCTTGTGTTCAATAAAGACTCTGACCAATATTTTAATCTCATATAAGTTTTCTCCAGTGTCGATATTTAGAATGATGCCCTTGATTCCCTGGAAGGTCTTGGAACATCAAATACATTCCATTATACTTACTAGTCCGTCAATTCATTTTAGAAACATTTTAAAGAAAAGTTGAAGCAGAAAGGATTATTAATTAATTTTTGGATAACCAAGATGTCAAGTTCTTTAAGAATCCTGATAAGTCAAGATTTTATATATGGCACAAAAAAATATTGAATATTGAATTTGAAGTCAGAAATATCTAGGTTCATATTCTGCCTCAGACATTAACTCCCAGTGTGACTTTGAGCAAGTCTTTATTGTTCAGTCATTTCAGTTGTGTCTGACTCTTTATAACCCGATTTGGGTTTTCTTGGCAAAGATAATAGAGTGGTTTGCCATTTTCTTCTCTAGCTCATTTTATAAATGAGGAAACAGGAAAACAAGCTTGTGACTTGCTCAGGGTCACACAGCTCATAAGGCAGAATTTGGGATCAGGTCTTCCTGGTTCCAGGTCAAAAGGTTCTATCTACTGTGTAACTTGAACTACCTATTATTATATTGTATTAAGTATAGTTATACACAACATATTATATTACTGTACAAAAGTAATGATAACAGTAAGAACAAATGCTACGTTAGTATTCTTATCAGGAATAATAGGGGGAAGTGCCCTTTCCTTATTGCCTTCACAGATGTAACACCCCAATTTACAAGCAAATGGTTTCCTGTTGATTTTCTCCAATTTATCCTGAATGTAGAATTTTTTTTTTTTGTACATAGTTGTTTGTATTTTGTTTTCCCTTCTCGACTGGGAACTCCTTAGGAGTAGGGACTGTTTTTTGCCTTTCTTTATATCCCTATCAATTAATAAAATGCTTTGCACATTGTCAGTGTTTAATAAACGTTTATTGACTGACTGCTTGACAAATGGCACACCTATCCCAGAATGGAGAGCAGCTGCATCAGTAGCTAAGGATCATGAGACTAAAGAACATATAGACAGGGTAGAAGTCCCTGTAGTGCATCCTTATCAGAGGGTAGTCTTGAGCACTTAGGAACTCAGAGGTTCTATGCTAAGAGCTAGGGACACACATGCACATGCACACACACCTGAGCATGCACACACACACACACACACACACACACACACAAAAGGCACTGCCCCAGAGGAGCTTATATTCTTAGAGGGGAGAGGGAGAGAGACAATATGTCAGTAACAATCAGCAGGAGATGTACCTAGGGTTGGAGATTTTATCCTCATCCTTTCCTTAGAATCATTGCTAGGGTAAGTGATTGCAGCAGGGAAGCTGTGTACATTTTTTGACAAGAGACTTGGGCCAAACTGATGGTTCCAGGGAAGATTTCATACCCCAAAATTTGGGAAACTGCTATTTTATTATAGTAATTATGAACTGTGTTGGACTGTCAGCCCAACCAGTTTCAGAAAGATACTTCATATTTGTGTATCCCAAAAATGATGGAGAATCCTATTTAGGCAAAAGATTGGTTTCTTTTGGCTGTAAATGGGGGAAGGATCTAGGGATGTACTCTGAGTGGGCCACATTGTGTAATGGGTCATCCAGGGTTGAACCGTGGCATTGACTAGGTTATTTAAGCTTGGGTTTAGCAGTACTTGTTTGAGATTTCCCTATCTCCCTTTCTAAATACTTAAAAATGGGGAAAAAAGAGGTACACTCATAATTGCTGGGGGGATCATAGATTAATAGGATTAGTCAGTTAAAAAATCAATATTAAGTACCTACTATGTGCCAAGCACTGTGCTAAATGCTGGGGATACAAAAAGAGGCAAAAGAGTATCCTTGCCCTCAAGGAGTTTATAGTCCAATGGGGAAAACAACATTTCACAAAAATTTGTACAAAAAACAAACTATAATAAAAGATAAATAGGAAATAATTAACAGAGAGAAAAATATTAGAATGAAAATTGTTTGAGAAAGGTTTACTGTAAAATATGGAATCTTAGTAGGGATTTAAATGAAGCTAGGAAAGTCAGTAGAAAGAATTGAGGAGACAGAGCAGTCCAGGCATAGGGGATAACCAGAAAATTTTTAAAAAGTCAACTAATGTGCCAGGCACTATGCTAGGTGTTACATACAAATACAATAAATCCTGTGATAAATCCCTTCTCTTAAGAAGTTTGCATTCTGGGATGAAAAGGAGTGGGCTGGGAAGGCGGGTAAAGTCCATATAAAGTAGATAGTTTCCATGACAGCAGAAAAGCTAAAATAACATTGCAAGTTCAGGTATATTGTGGAGCAGATGTTCTAAAATATACACCAACATGCTGCTCTTCTTTTTTTATTTTTTCAAAAAAAAAATAGAGGTTATGAGAAGTTATTATCTCATATCAAAATGACAGTTCTGAGTGATTGCTAAAATCACTTGTATACAGAGCCTCCCAACAAAAAGTAATATGTATTTATAAGCTGTACAATTTTACAGATTAAATATGCATGTATTTATGTACATGAATATATAGGCATTTGTGGTTTAATTAGAATTTTTCATTTAGCTGTGAGACTCCGGATAATTAACCTAACCTCTGTCTGCCTCAGTTTCTCACTTATAAAATTGGGATTATAATAATAACAACCTACCTACCAGGATGGTATAAGTATAAATTTCAATAATATTTGTAAAGTAGTTGCAAACACTCAATGTATCAATGCCAGGGAGCATTTTGCTTATGCATAAATGATTAACTTTTTAAATAGGGATTTATATGTATGAACTTAATAAATGATTGTTGAACTATTCTTTTCAATAAAAATAATAGATACATAATGAAACCCAATAGCAATACATTTAGTAATAACATTGGATTTTGCCAATGGATTCAATTCCTCCCCTTCCCACCCAATTGTGGAATCATAGAAAATCAATAATAAATAAATGAGTGAAGGAATAAATGAAAGAATGAATAAAAGTGATCATATTCAACATGGTAGTATTACATTGCTTTCAAAACTATAAAGCAAAAAATATTTAATGCAAATTCAATATACCTAGAAAAATATGAAATTATTATAACTAAATGAAGACAGGCAAATAAATTATTAATTAAATATATATTGGTTTATTTCATATAGTAAATATTATAAACATATATGCATACACAGATAGATATGTGTATATGTATCTCTACACATATGTATGTACATATATATGTATATATGAAATTAAAGACCAAAGAGAAGAATTATGCCAATCGTAACTGGAGCTGGAAGGAACCATAGAGATTATCTAATGTAATCCATATTTTTGAAAAGGGGGAACTTGATGTCCAGAAGGGCTAAGTGATCTTTTCAGCATTACGCAGAAATTAAATGACTCATCTGAATTTTGAACTCAGTCTTTTGAATCAAGATTTTGTGCTCTTTCTACTTTATTCCACACAATTAAAATATCTAGGTTGTTATCAAATGTTTTTTATTTGAATAATTTTGGGTGGAAATCTTTCTGAATTGTATACTATAATTGCCCTGCATTCTTAAATAGTAAACACTGAACATGATTCAGATGACTCGGGCTGTATATTCCGGACATCAGTTATAATGCTCTGTTTTAACACAGTGATTGCTATCCACAGGGCCTACTCAGACAAGTAGGGCTGTTCATTTCTACCCCCATTGGCCCTGGACTGCTCTGATGAACAACTAAAAAGCAAACAGGAAAACAAGTGAGCTCTTTGGAGTTCTGTATTTCCTCCCTCTCCAGGCAGCTATCACTTCTCACTGCTCTCAGAGTGTCCTGCCCTTTAAATCTGCTGCCTTATTTGATACAAAATTGTCTAGGAGAGAACTTGTGGGTAGTCCTGCCTCTTATGGCACCACATCTGGTTTGAAGCTGAAGGGCCAGGTCTGGGGAAGCAACTTATGCAACACAATACATAGGTCAGGGTGAAGAGGGCAGCAAGGGAAAAAAAAATCAGTATAACACATAGACACATTGAAGGGCAGAGCAGAAGACCCAGTGTCCATATGAACAGAGTACTCTGCAGGAATTGTAGGGGCGGTGCACAGAAGAAGTCAAAGTGCCTGACAAAAAGTCGGTCACCTTGCAGGTCGAGGTACTCAGACAATAGCTTGAGGGCACCAGAAGCAAAAGACAGGCAAACAAACGATAACAACAGCAAACCTAGATGTCCTACAACGGAGAATGATTGTTTTCCCTATTTCAGTTGGGGGAAAAAATTAATTGGAGAGATTTTGACATGAAGATCTCTAGATGACAAAAACTGAAAACAGCTAGCTGACCAAGTATATATGTGGGTTGTATGTGGAGAAATAGTTGACTTTCAATGACATATATGTAGAAAAATAAATGCATTTTGATCTTAAACTCTTTTTTCTTATAGATTTTGTTGCTAGTATTACTACTACTACTACTACTACTACAACCACCTCCACCTCCACTACCACCACCTCCACCACCACCACCACCACCACCACTATCACCACCACCACTACTACTATTACTACTACTACTACTACTACCACTACTACCACTACTACTACCGCCACTGCCACCACCATCACCACCACAACTACTACTACTATTACTACTACTACCACTACTGCTACTACTACCACTACTACTACTATTACTACTCTACTTCTAAACTTTTAGCTTGGGAGCAGTAGGCTACTCATCATTTGCTTTTTAGACAAGGTTGATAAAGTAGAAAGAGAGTTAATCTTAGGGTTCACAGGATGTGATTTTGAATTCCAGGTCTTGTTGGGATGGGCATGGACAACCACCTTAGGAAAATTGCATAATTTCTCTGGACCTTAGTTTCCTAATCTGTAAATGAACAGATTGTACTAGATCACAACAAAAAAAGTGCTGCAGCATTACAGATTTGACTTTAGGACATCATGTTATATGTTTAGAGGACTTAGTGTTTTCTTTTCCATATAAAAGCTAATTACATAGAATAGAGATTCTTAGCTTTTTTATGTCATACAACCCTTTGGCAATTTAGTGAACCCTATGGAATTTTTCTCAGAATGCTTTTAAATTCATAAAATAAAATTCCTAGTATAATAAAAGAAACCAAAGATTAGTGAAAATAAAGTGTTTTTTTTTTTTTCTCATCCAAGTTCATGGGTCTCTTTAACTTGTCTCTGGGCCTCAAACTAGGATGCCTGTTCTAAACTAAAATATCTATGTGGGTAGATGAGTAATACTGAGCCATTTTCAAGTTTATATCTCTTGAAGACCCTGATTTTTCTCTTCTTAGAGTCAGTTCAGTGGTCAGAGAGGATCCCACCCCACATTTGATAGCACCAGGGATGGACATAGGCATTATAAAATACACCAAGTGCATCTTTGCTAACTTTAGACCTCCCCTTTAATCATCATTCTTTCTTTTTTTTGCCTCTTCCTCCCAAAGTTATCTGCTACTTTGTATCTAATGGGAATCATACTTCCAACAAGCCGTACTGAAGTGTTAAGTAATAAGTAAGAGTTTAGCCACATGAACTTTACCTTTCCTTTAAGATCTAGTTCAGGTCCTCCATCCTCTACCAATCACTTCATCAATCCACCATCATGTAGAAGTACCAGACAATATGCTCAGTGCTAAAGATATAAAGCTAAGTTAGTCTACTCAAGGAGATCACATTTTCATTCTACAGTTCGTGGTGACCTACATATACTTTGTCTGATGTCTATTAACACTCACAGCTGTATTAATTACTTGGCACTTTTTAATGTATTATTTTAGTAACACAATTTAAAGATGGAGGAATGACCTTAACAGACTATCTTCTTTTATCTGCCTGTTTTATAAAGGAGGAAACTGAGACCCGGAGAGGGCAACTTTTCCTAGTTCTTTTCAGCAATCTTGAGGCTAAAGGGGATTTCACCAAAGACTTAAAGCAGATTTGTCTGATGTATTGTGCTGTTTGTTAATGAACAAAAAGGAGAATAATTTGAGGTAGTTAGTTCAGTGGATAAAGCCACGGATTTGGAATCAGGAAGACCTGAATTCAATTCCCAAATGGCTTGTGCCGAGAGAATTGCAGAGGCAAGATGGAGTTCTGGTCCTTTAGATTTCCACTTTCTCTCTGATTATAAAAAATAGTGAATTAAAATGATAATAATTAATATGTTTGTTTCTGGCAATCTTGGACCTCAAACACAGATCTTTCTTCTACAGTAAGTAGTATCTCTTGAATTCAAACCCAGTACCTGTGTCCAAATTCTGTGCTTTTTCTGCTTCATCATGCTTTCTATTGTTAACAAAGCAACATTCAAGAAAACATTGATTTCAGTTCAACAACTATAATGTATAAAACTCTTTGCTATTCATCGTTTTATGAATTTATCTCACCTCCTTAATTATAGCACATTTTTCTTTTCATAAGCCTTTGAATTACCCCCAGTATGATACTTTCCAGGCAACATTATAGGAAACTCAGTGAGAATTTGTTCCTTACTAAGGATATGATCCTTTTTTCCCAATCCCCCCTCAGGTGATAATGTTTGCCTTTAAAGAGGTGACTCAGAGACTAAAAAGCCTTCAGGATTGATTCAAAGGAATGAAGCTAAAATGACAGACTAATAGGCAGTTGACTTGCTGTTTTAGGTAAGAGTGTCCTGTCTGGTGCCTCTTGAAGTCTAATGAATTTAAATTATGTACTCTCAGAAATACAAAGGACTCTGAAGGTCACCTTATCCAACTCATACTTGAATATTTTCTCCATAACACCCCTAGCAAATAATTGTCCTGCCTTTGCTGGATAGTTGAAAAACTCCATGGTGGGAATCGACCTCCCGAAGCAGACCATTCCATTTTTGGAGAACCCTAATTATAAGGAAGTCTGTCTATTTGTTTTTTGCTTTTGAATCAAGCCTAATTTTTTTCCTAACTTAGGTTCTCAGATGTGCTAGTAAATGTTTAACAATTGGCTGGGGTGGGGAGGCATTTAGGTATAACATACTTCTGGAGTTTGACCTGCATAATTAACATTTTCTCTATAATGTTCTTAAGTCTAGACAATCAACGAAATAATAAATCAGGTCCTGATTTGTAGTGCTTCCTGATTTCCAAGGTCTAAATGCTCACACTGAAAATTTAATAATCAGCCTTAGAGAGCCAGAGAGGAGCCAGCTGCAGTACTCTACTACTCAAGTGGCCATCTATTTTGCCTCCTCAAGGACATCCTACACACTGCTCTTTGTGGGTGGAAGAATTCTTTTATGGAGCAGATCCTTTGCTTTCTACGATTCAGTGTATTTGTTGGCTTAAAACTACCAACAGCCTTAACAGTTTTAATTGTGTGGTTTATCATTTCCTGCTGAGAATCCAGGAAGAAACTATAGGAACAAGAAAACAAGAACTTATTATGATTATTTTTTTCCCTTAAAGAGTAGATTTGCAGAAAAGCCATGAATAATAGCTTAAAAGAACATTTGAAAGAATGTACCCTTTCTATATCCTTTGTTCTGCTTAATATAATGCCAAGCAAGACTTTCTGGGCACATTGAAACACATCTTCTTTCTTCTCCTTCCTCTCTCAGTATAATTGTATGAAACTGCTAAGTAGTTGGACAATAGTGTATGAACTCTCTAAGTTACAAGACTAAGAATTCTACAAGAGGTTCTACAGGCTAACAAAAGAGATCTCAGCTGGAAAGTATACATTGGGAAAATAAATTGGAAAATTGCTCTAAATGTTTTTGAGCAGTACCAGGGAAAAGAAAAAGCAAAGCACAGAAACAGATGAACAAGTACATTTGGGCCTGTTTTGATGGATATCCCTTCAAATCTCTGATACTGTCTCCTCCCAACACCCAGCAGATTGCAAATCAGACCAGACAGACTGATGGAAACATTAACCACAATCTGTCTGATTCATAGCAAATTAGGAAAGTCATATTCAAAGTAACACCATAACAGAATTGTTTGAATGAAAATATATCCCTAATGATAGGGAATTATTTCTTAATTGAACATGAGATAAAATAATAAAAAACTCCAGGGAAGTAGAGGTGGATAGCTGTGTTAATGACAATCTCTTTGATGCTCTCTTTTTACTACCTCCCAGTATGTTTATCCTGATTCATTGAATAGCTAATTCATAATTCTTAAGTTTGAAACATGTATCTCTTGAGAAAATAGATTTTACAGTTAAGCAAAAACCCAAATGAACATACTTTTCTGTTGTTTCATACTTTTTTCCCATTTTTCTTGGAAAAAAAATCACCTTTCTAAAAATAAAAATGCTGATTTAACAAGAGTCTACCAGCCTTGTGGATATTCTAAACAATTTTTTCTCGCTTCTTCTCAACTTGTATTTGTAATTCTCAGCCCTTAGCGTAGAACCCGACACATAGTAAGTATTTAATTAATGCTTGTTAACTAACTATAGGATAATTTCTTATCTCAAAACTATTTTCTGGGTCTCAAAAAAAGATGGAATCAGCTATTTTGAAAGTGTTGAAATAATTAAAGTTACTTTAGGTACTGCAGAAAATATTAACTAGGAAATATTCAGTAAATATATGATCAAATTAAGCTTCAAATATACCACTCACTGCACTAAAATGCAATATTCAACTTGAACTGATTTATGCCTTCCATTATTCTGGTAAGTATATCTGATGAGTAATAAGCAGGAATTTGGTCATTTTCAGGAAGGTATTCCAAAGACATTTTGTAGTATAGTCAGGGGAAGCTGAATATTTGTCCTAATTTGGTTAGATATGTCCCTTATAACTTCAAATTTGGTTTTAGCCCCAAGGGTGAACATTTGCAATATAATGGCTGATGTACAGTTTTTGCAAGTTTTGCTGTAGAATCATAGGCTTTAGAAGCAGAAGAGTTCTTAGCAATCATCTAGTACAGTCCCCAAATTTTTCAGATAAGTAAACTGACTCTCAGAAATGTTTAATGATTTGCTCAAGGATATATAGGAAATAGTGTACCATTTGAACACAAGTCATCTGACTGCAAATTCAATGGCCTTTCTACAGGACCAGGATGGATGCTATTGACTTAAAACAGATGCTATATTGACTTAAAACAGAATAAAATAATACCCTCAAACACTAGACCATAGAGAATAATGTTTAACCCTGAGAATTCATATTTAATAATAGATTTTCAGACATTAGTAAAAGAACATTGGGGTGGATGGGAGGATTTTAGAGAAGGGTAGGGCCTGACTGTTGTTCCTCATATAATACAATGTAATGTAGGCAACCACATATTCTGATTTTATACACAGACATACACATATACACACAAACAAGAAATTGTTATTAATAACCAATTATGGGGGAGATCCAAGCTTTTACCCTGTCCTATTTCTTTATCTGAAGCCCAGCCTTTGAAGGACATTACTGACCTCTGCCAAAAATTTGCTGCACCTGGACCATCTTATCAAGGTGAATTCCTGCCCATTGTGTTCTGCTCAGGTTTGGATGGGGATAAATTCTGGGGATGAGTTAGAAGTAAATGACATGATCAAAGTCAAGTCCCCCACCCCTCATTAGAATAGGTCTACCTCTTATTATAATATTCATCCTCTCTCATTACTTATTAACCAACCAGAGTTGATTGCCACCCTCAGGAACACCCACTCTTCCCCCGGGGAATATAAACATTGTGTGGGTTCCATGAGGGGTCTTTAGTCACTGACCCTCTTTTATTAATTATTGTTACTGTGGTTAATACAATTATTAATTACCCAGCAATTATGTTTCTCAAACTTTTAAAACATCATACACACATATATATGTATATAACTCTATACATATACATGCACATATCTATCTGTCTATCTATCTATATGTCTGTCTATCTCTGCATAGGAGAGAGAGAGAGACACAGAGAGAGAGAGAGAGACAGAGAGAGAGAGAAAGAGAGAGAGAGAGAGAGAGGGACTTATTTGTTTGTCTAGACAAGACACTTGGAATAAATGCTCTCTATCAAAGAAAATTACCAGCTGTTCAGCTGTTTTGTAATAGAGAGGATTGCCTATAAAGTAATAATAACTACTTGCATTTATGTAGCATTTATCAAAACACTTAACACGCAATCTTATCTGAATATCACAACAATCCTATGAGGTAAGATCATAAGATCATAGAGCTAGGACTGGAAGAGAACTCAGAGTCATTTAGTGTAATGCCTTCATTTTATAATTGAGTAAACTGAGGCTCAGGTAGCTGGCCCATGACTATGATGATAGTAAACATGAAAGACAAAACTTAAATCCAGGTTCTCTGCTTCTAGAGCTAATGGTCTCCCCATTGTACTACAATGCCTTTCATCTGTATCTTAAAGATAAATTGAAATAACTTATTCAAGAGCCTACAATTAGTGTCAGAGGTGTTTACCTCAGAGCTTCTTAACTCCAAGGTTCATCAAAATCATCAATTTAGTAAAAAATTCAGCCTTAGTAAGGCTACCTCAGACAACATTTTCACAGTTTCCTATTGGGGACCTTACATTTTGGCATACTTATAGTGAGGAAGTAAGTGGTAGGGACGTAGTTTGGTCAGAATTGGAAGAAATAGGGAGATGTGGTCATAATTAGAAAGGACTTTCTCACTCTGGGGATTCTATCAGGTCTGCCTGCTACCATGACCTTTTCCTTTTCTGTCATGTGGTAGTTTGTCAACTCTTGATCCAGTGTTATGTCAGAACACATGGCTGTAAAGGGCAGATATTTGGGCTACCTTACCTCTGTGAGAGCTGCCTCATTATTTAGATAACAGCATAAAGAGAGGGTGATATTGAGAAAGGGTGCGAATGTTAGCATTAGAAACATTAGGTCCAATTGTAACTTTGACATTGACTAGCTTTAAGACCCTGAATATCTCTTGCAATTTTTTGATACTCAATTCTATAAAACAGGGATAATAATCTCATAATAACTATCTCAGTGGTGAAAGGCAAATGCTACGATACTTGTAAAATACCTTGTAAGCCTTAAAGCACTATTTAAATATATGCTCTTTAAAGAAAGTTGAGGAGACTTTCTAAATAAGATTATTTCACTCAGTCTAACTCTTGCTCCCTCAATTCTGAATACTCAACAGATAATGAGAATTTCTCAGTAACTAATAGATGGACCTATATAGCAACTAATGGATCTTCTTATGGCAGCATGGTGCATTAGACTTAGAATGAGAATAACGAAAACCACCTCAGACGCTTACTGGTAATGTAATAGGAGACTGATTGCTTAATTTTTGTGTATGCCTCAGCTTCTTCATCAGCAAAATGAAGGATTGAACTCAATGAACTTATTTTTTTTTTCTAATTCTAAAGCTTTGATGTTCCTAGACTAACTTTTAAAAGCTTCAGAATGTGTGACTCCATCTTGTAGATCAGGACAGAATATAATCTCTTGGGTTTCCAAAGGATCAATTTGAGCTTGTTTCAAAAAGCTTTTGCAAAGTTACTGTTGGGCACTTCCTTAAATAATAGTGTGTTTATAGATCCCTAAACAATTTCAATGCCTCTCTTCCTTATCAGATAATGTGTGTGTGTGTGTGTTTGTGTGTGTGTTTGTGTGTGTGTGTTGGAGACATGAGGGGTGATTTTATACAACTTGGGGAAAAATGTTGTAGTGATTAAACAATTTAGGTCAACTATGACAATTTTGGAAATACGTGCTCATGTACACATGGAATCTAAGAAGCTGTTGTGTGGCTTTCTAATGAAGAAGTCCAGATGTTTTCAGAGCCAGGTTTGCCCCATAATAGCTCATCTATCCTTGTCAAATAACATGCCAATTTATGGTTTCAGAGAAATCTAGGAAGACTTGGATGAGCTGATTTAAAGTGAAATGAAGAGAAACAGGACAAGATTTATACAATAATAACAATTTTGTGAAGACAAACAACTTTGGAAGACTTAGAAATTCTGATCAATACAATGACCTACTATAACTCCAGAGAACTCATGATAAAATATTCTACCCACTTCCAGTTAGAGACATGATGAACACAGAGTACAAAGAGAAACATTTATTTTTTGGACATAACCAATGTGAGAATTTCTTTTCTTGACAACCCCTGTAACAGGGTTTGCATTTTTCTTACTTTCTCAGTGGGATCAGGAAGAGGGAAGATAGAGAAAAGGCAGATTTAAGCACACAATTCTAATGGATCTAAAAAACTTCGGCAATGTCTTGTTTTTCCAGTTTAGGATGAAGTAGATTACTGTCTTCAAGATTCCCATCTAAAGAGAAATGGGATCATGTTATTTGTTTCCTCCCAACTCAAACCCACCATTTCATAATGCTTTTTCAGCCCCTTGTAGTCGCATTTCATTCCCTACCTGTGATCAAATCTGAACTATTCACAAAAGAGTGAATTCAGGAGAAATAAAGAGAAGAGCTCTCCCCTTTGTGTCCAGAATGGAACGTTGTTTGGTTCTTCTAAGTACAAAGAAGGATAATTTGCAAGTACAAGTTGGAAGAGACATGGTTATAGAATAGTTCATTTAACAAAAAAAAAAAAGAACCACAGGTGGTATTGGACTTTAAGCTCAGTTGTAAACTCAATATAACTGTGTGGTATGTCGGCCAAGAAGGGTAATGTAGGTTAGGATGCATTAAAAAAAGGTTGTGGCCTTCGGCATTAATATTTGGTGGTTGCCCTGACCCTGGTCAAACCACATCAAGATCACGGTGTTCACTTCAGAGTGCCACCTTTTAGTAAAGACATTGATAAGCTAGAGACATACAGAGGAGTTCAGTCATGATGATGAAGTACCTTGAACTGGTATCATGCTAGAGTCAGCTGAAGAAACTAGAGCTATTTAGCCTAGGGGGAAAGAAGATCTTTCTTTTTTCTTGTTCTATTTTTGCTTTTCAGAGATGTTAATATGATAATTGTCTTCCAGTATTTAAAATACTGTTGGGTGAAAGATGGATTATATTTATTTTGCTTAGTCTCTGAGGGCAGAACTAGTATCAATATATAGTAGTGGCAGCAAGGCATATTATTTTTTTAATGAAATTAAAACCTTCCCAATAATTAGATCTAAAAGAGGAATGGCTGCCTCTGGAGATGATGGGTTCTTTGTTACAGGAGGGCTTCAGGCAAAAACTAGGTGACCGTTATTTGGTTGTAGAAAAGATTCTTTGAGGTCAGCATATCATAGTAGATGGAGCTGTATGTGGAGTCAGGAAGACCTGAGTTCAGATTCCACCTCTGATATTTGACCATGAATGAGTTATTTACTTTCTCAAAGCCTCAATTTCCTCACTTGTAAAATGGAGATGAGAAAATTTGCATTACCTCCCCATCCCAAATTGTGAATCTCAAGTGTATAAAAAGCACTTCACAAGTCTTATTCTATATAAATTGGAATTTTTATTGGTGAGATGCTCGTTGGAATATATGGCTTCTGTAGACCTTCCAAAACCAGACATTCTCTGATTTTGTGGTTCTGGGCATTTGTCTGATAAGAAATAGAATTATTGTTATAATGTCTGGTGGACCTTCCTCTCTTCACTCTCCCCAAACAAACAAACAAAAAATCCTTAGCAATATTTGCAGTCCAGAATGTCATGCCCCTTATATTGATTCTCCTTGGCAGAGCCCTCAAAGGTGAAATCTTTGGGGAGGGATTTGGAGTCCACAGAGCTCACAGAGCTCAGCAAATACTGAGAGCTGTGCTACGTGAGAATGAAAGGCTTGCTTTTCTTCCCCCCACAGCTGCTTTGGGTAAATACTGTTTAAGGAGTTTCTTGGATGGCTTAAATGGCATTACTGAATAGTCTTTTAGTGAACATCAAAAAAAAGTGAAAGATATTTCATTTTAATCTATAAAGCTTCATATTTTCATAGTATTTACACTGTGAAGCTTGACATGTCTCACTTTTTTTCATTTCCTAGCAAGCAACTGTGCTTTTAAAATGTCTATCCATCCCCCTACCCTTTTGTTCTACCATCCTTTTATTGAATCACATCTTTCTTTAACCTGCTCATTCCAATCTTGAAACAATTTTCCATTGCAAGTTAACTGATTTAAACACTCCTCTACATAATGAAAAATCTAATTCTTTGACTTTTAAAAGAACCCAGACTATTTCTAATTTACCTAAAGTCAGTATGTCCTCTGCTCTTTAACTTAGATGCCTGTTTCTGTGACAATTAAAACCTACTGAATGACTAATATGCATGAGTCCAAGATAATAGCTGGCATTTATACAGCCTTAAGTCTCCTCACCATGACACTTCTTGCTCTCTGCTCTACTGCAGAACATGGACTCCCCTCCTGGTTCCCTTAGCTCTGATAGTTGAGCTTTTGGGCTCTGGGCCTCCATTCTGACCCTACCACCTTTCTAGCATCTCTTTATATGTTTGTCTTCTCCCATTAGAATATAAACTCCTTGAGGGCTCTCATTCTGCTTGCTTTTGGTGTCCTCTCAACTGTCAGTATAGTTCTTGGCAACAGTAGGTGTTTAATAAATTTTTTGATCGTATCTTTCTAGTCTACAATGTGCTTCATACTATTTTATCATTTGATACATACAACAGTTCCTGTGCAAAAGGTGTTATTAACTTTAAGACCAGACAATTGAGGCTCAGAAAGGTTGTTAGTCTATTTCCAGAGCTAACAAGTTTCTGACGCAGGATTCAAACTCAGCTCTTTTTAACTACATGTCCAGCCCTCTACCATACCCTCTCTTTTGAAATTTGCGAAGCTCTTTACATTCCTATCATGTTTGAACCTCATAACTACTCTCTGGGGGTAGATACTACTGGTATCAGGCCTTTTTTAGATAAAGGAGCTAAGTATTAAAAAGCTTGAGAGACTTGGTCACACTCAAGTTGTCAGGGATCCTATCTCCAAATGGAACACTCAGCAGATGAAATGACTATTCCAAATTATAGAGGTGTGGATTTTATTTTCCACTTGTTTATTTAAATCACAATCATTCTCTCAAGGAGAATGCATTGAGGAATGCATTGAGATGAAATGCTTTGTGTTGTTCTTTGGTCTTCTGCATTCAGGTTTGACTCTTCATGATTCTTTTGGGGTTTTCTTGGCAAAGACTCTCAAGGTGTTTGTCATTTCTTTCTCCATCACACTTTACAGATGGGGAAACTGAGGCAAAATGGTTAAGGGATTTGCCCAGAGACATGAAACTAGTAAGAGCCTGAGGCTAGATGTGAACTCAGGTCTTTTCTTATTCCAGGCCTGGCACTCTATCCACTGTGCCAGCCAGCTAAGGATCCCCAGTGAGGATAATACACAATAGTTATGCAGATGTCCATGTAGACTATGCACATGTGTCTTTATAGTTTCTATTTTCTTGGGTAGTTTTACTTTAATGTATGATTAGTTACATAGGTGATAAGGGAAAGGAAGATGTTGCACTTATTCTGAATGCAAGCAAGTGTTGGATGGAAAAAAAAATATTGCTTTTCTGTATAACTTTTTCTGTATAGCAATGACTTTGAGAAGTTATGTATCTCTAGTACGACAAACACACTCAGTCCTCACCAGTTTTCTAAAAATCTGGCTTTCAAACAGTTTCAGTGATGTATCTATACTGTGTTATTGTTTTCTATCAGGAAATAAGTCACTTCACCTATTTTATTTAGAAGATTAGGTACTTGTGACTAATTTTTTTTCCACTTGGAATTTTAGTGTTTGGGAAATATATTTGTTTCTATCATTCGTTCCTTTCTTCCACTAATTTTTTTTTGTCTAATAATTTTTCATTGCTGGTGTGTGTATGTTTGTATGTGTATTTTTGTGTGTGTGCACGTGTGTGTGTAATATTTGATGATAAACAACAGCTTATGCTTCATGCATATTTTTTCATTGAAAAATGCCAAACATTATGACCATATGGTACTGAAACACATGGACAACCATTTTTGATTTATTTCAATGCTATTTTGTTGAGTCCCTGATATATGCATGTCTTAGCTCCCCTATTGGATTGAAAAGTCTTTGAACACCAATGAGTGTAGTATATCCATTTGTAGCAAGTCTCCCAAAGTGCCCCGTATATAATAGTTATTCATTAAATGTTTGTTGAATAAATGGATAAATATCACTGTACCAGTGCTGGAGGTTAAGAAGCAGAGTTGACACGGAAACAGTACAAAAATTATTATTCCTCTAGGACTTCTCCAAGGCCTTAAAATCTAGCTGGGGAAATGGCATATTCACAAGCAACAACAGTAAAGACTTACACATGTAAGCTATTGGATGCCAATGTAAGTGATACACATAACAAAGAAAAATGGAATTCAGAGAAGGGAAGACCAAAGTAGTTTAAGAGAAGGTGGAACTTCATCTTGAAGCAAAGGAAGAAATTACCTATTTGGAAGGTAAGAGAGAGCAACTTTACAGGATGCACTGAATAAGAGCCTGGAACTGGGAATATGATCATATCTCTGGGGTCAAACCAAGGTAGAATATAATAAGACTTTATCCTTCTTTGCTTTAGACACTATATTTTTATCAACACAATCTAAGCTATGTCAGCTTCTTTATTTCTGTATTAACTTATTTACTACTACTGCCTTACTCAGTTGACTAGAACAGTGGGTTTATGTTGGGCAGTAGTAGGAAATAAATAGACAGATTGAAGCTAGATCGTAATACTCCAACCTGAGGATTTGGACCTTATCTTGTGGCAACTGAAGTGACTGAAGGATTTTTTGACATGATCAAGCAATCAATCCATCACATCTAATGAATGCATTCTTTGAGCTGGTCATTATACTATATGCTTTAACTGGGGGAATATTTCTTAATCTCTGACTTCCTTCTACAGTTAGGAGAATAATCTGATGGTATTATAAACCAGGGATTCATAAGGACAGGCATTTCTATTAGAAGCTATTGAAATAGTCCAAGAATAAGTTGATAAAAACCAGACCTAGTATGCTAGGAAAAGCTATGGAGAGAACAAGATGTATCCTGTTCCTGTTTTTGAAGGAAAAAGTATATAAAATTTGTTGAGTATGAGATGCCTAGCACTGTCAAAATCACTGAGAGGCTATAGCTACATGGAAAGAGCACCATGGAAAGAGCACCAGGGTACTTGGCTTCTCGGCCAAGTCACTTGTCACTTACCATTGTAATGGTAAGCACCCCAACATACCCAGGGGGACTTGTTATCACAGGTTCTCAGATCTGCATTCCTAAAAAGGAAGGCAACTTTTGAGGGGTTAGCAGTCACTTTAATCAATTACATGTATCAATACTTTAGTCAAGCACAAATATCATTCACCTAGTTGAGGAGAGTCAACACCCTGAACCCCAGAGTAATCAAGAGACATGACTTCCTCTGTCTGACAATAATTCAACAGACAGGTACATCTATCTGACCAGGTACCAGAGAGGGAAGCATGCCATCTGGGTTCTCAAAGCTGCGAGGTAGGGGGTTCTTCAGTGGCTTCCCAAAGTCCTCATCTGGCACTCAAACCTTCTTACCAAAATTAAGCCCCAAAGTAGAACCTCACTCTCAGAGTATTTATACCTTTTTTATAACCAGAGGGCATCCCAACCCTTGAGAACCAGTGCCTTGTTAACAAAAGCTGTGGGTGTTCCTACAAATTTTCCCTAATCAAACTCCCCTTAACGGGCAGGCCCATTAATGAGAGGGAAAGATCCTCCTCATCACAGTATTCAATCAGAGGCACTTTTAGTAAAACAAAAACAGCAAAAGATCCTAATTTGATTGCTATTACAACCAATTGCACAAATCCTTGAATAAGTCATTTAATCTCTTTTTGGTACAGATTCCTCATCTGTAAAGTGGGGTTAATGATCACTCATTTTAAAAGGTTTATTTTGTAATAGGTATGATGTATCTTATGAATTTTAGATATGTTGTTTCTGAGCATACTCATGTTCAGAAATTTAAAGATATTTCATATCAACAATCAAGTGATAAACAAATATTCGTTAAATGCTGAATACTCTGCCAGTCACCGGGGAAATAAATACAAAAGGAAACAGTTCCTGACCTCAAGGAGCATTGGGGAGATGATATCTACGTATGTGAAAACAGACATTCTATAAGAGGAGGTAATATGCACATAAATATATGTCATATACACATGTATGTATATATACACATTTCACACACATGTGCACACATGCATATATAAAAGCACATTTGTATACACATACATATTTACATATACATGCATATACACATGCACACATGTATGAAAGCGCACACATAAAAAATAAATACAAGGTATATTGGAGAGAGAAGCTGCTAGAAGATGGAAGAGTCATAAAAAACTTTCATATAAAAAGTAACCCTTGAGCTGACTTTTGAAGGAAACCAAGGATTGTTAGGGGTTCAGAAGAAAATAAAACAATCCATTTTTTTCTATTCATCCAATTATTTTCACACCTTGTCGACACAGCCATAATTTGTAGTGTACATCATATTGTACTGCAGTCAGCTCTTGATTACCTGTCTCTTCTGGGTGATACAATAATATGTTTTAATCTCCTAACCAGACATTTTCTGCCCTAACCTCCCTCTCCTTGTCTCTAACTTACCACACTTTCTCTGTAATCAGATCAGAACTTATGATCACTTCTGGATAGGATAAGTCACTGGACTGACTTATTATTTTGATCAATCTTGGTGATTTCCCAGAAGAATACTCTCTCCCTCTTTACTGCTGCCTTAATAGAGATGACTATTCTGTCAGAATATCAATTTTTTGATAGAAAGGTCTGTTTTATTTTTTTATTCCTATCTTCCATGCTTAACACAGTCCTTGGCACTTAGTAAATCTTTAATAAATGTATTTCATCTCTTCATCTGGCAGGGTGATGAGGAGGAAATATGAGGGAGGCAGTGAGAGGGATGGGGAGGAGAAGAGAGCACAGAGAGGAGAATCTGCAAAGATAGGGAGAAATTCACATGTATGATTTATCACTGAAAAGTTAATCATTACAGTATTCTTTCAAGTGAGATGCTGCTAAGGACACAAGCTACCGCTAGGCTGGTGATGGAGACATCAGAGCCAAGATTTTGTTATATGTAATGTTTTAAGCTCTGTAGTGTTTGAAGTATATTAGACTGAATAAAGCTCTTCCCAGTGTCATATACAACAAAATAGAGAGTGTACAGATTCATGTACCCAGGGAAAGGTATCCAGATGATCAGATTGCCCTAAGACTCTAATACTCTAACACACACACACACACACACACACACACACACACACACACACACACACACTCACATACTGACCAGAAATGTTCTCTTGCTCTTCCTCTGGTCAACGTACTCCAATCTGCATTATAAGGAGCCTGGAAACCTTTGACTAGGAGCCAGTGACCCAGAAGCCTTTGTTATGCATACACTGTCTAGGGCACTTCTTGAAATGGGAAGAGAAGTTGAGGTACTTGATAGGGTTATTTGCCAGAGAGCTTCCTTCCTATCCTCTTAGAGAAACTGCTCTGACTTTTGATGATAATATGACAAACGAGTCAGAAAACCTGGATTCTAGTCCCAGAGCTACTAAGCCTGTGATTTAGATAAGAAAAATTAATCTCTTTTGAACCTGGGTTTCTTTATCTTCAAAATGGTCAGTTAAAAAAACATCAAAGTGAGAAAACCCACATAAGCCAACCGATTTTATTGCTTAAACAAGAGGAAATAGAGTCAGATTATTCTGAGCATCCCTTCAATTTTATATGGCAGTTTTACATTTTTTAAGGGGAAATAGATTTAGCAATAGTGGGAAAATATCAAGGATGTTATAACATTTTCTATGTGTACATTCACAGACTGTGATGTCTATGTTTTGTTCTCAAACATTTTGCCTCATAAATATCCTTGTGATTTCACAAGAATTTGCTCGTTAGATCAATTCTAATTGTTAAGGTTACTACAGTATGGGGTCAGTCTTGTTCTTCATCATGTTAATACGTGTTTTTTTCTACCTCACAGTGTAGTTCTAAGAATCAAATAAAAATCTATATATGAAAGTATTTCATCATCTATAAAACACTCTGATATATGAATTTTATTACCATTGCTGTGGTCTGTTAGAAAACTAAAGTAGGCATGCTATAGACTCATAAGACTCTTAATGCTAAAAAGAGACTTGCAGCATGCCTAGTTCACTCTATACATTATAATGTATGTCCTCGATAAGTGGTTGCCTAGACTAACATGAAGAATTTTAATGATGAGGAATTGATGTCACCCTGCAGAAGTGAAATGTAAGTGAAAGAGACCAAGGGTTAAATCCCACCTCTCAAATTCATGTAACAACTTCACTTAGCCTTGGTTTTCTCATGTGTAATATGAAGATAATATGTTAAACAACCATACTAACAAAAAAAAAACCCTTAAAGTATTATTTTGAAGTTCAAATAGATTACATAAACACACACATACACTATTGCAAACCTTAAACTGTTATATAATAGTCATCCTTTTACTTTTGAACACTTCTAATTTTTAAGAAAAATTAAAGAAGATAAATCCTTATCTCACGCCAAACCTTGAGACCATGGTTTTTAGCTATGCCCTCTTTAGGCTCAGCAAAATAAATTGAATCCCTTTTCCGTATGACAATCTTTGAAGTATTTGGAACCATAACAGCCTTCTAAGTTTCTTCTCTAGGTTAAACAACCCAACTTCCTTCCACCAACCTGTGGTTTCAGATCCCCTCATGAGCCTTATTACTCCTGTCTGGGGATATTTGAGAATGTCATTGTCCCAAACTATGGCACCCAGAACTGAGCATATTTAAGATAGACCTAACAAGGGAAGAGGACAGTGGTACTTGTACTTGCTTCACTTTGGACAGTATGCTTCCAACAATGCAACCAAATATCTCACTGGCACTTTTGAATACCATGATAGAATGTTGCTTCATATGGCCCTGAAGTTCATTAGAACTCCCATTTCTTTTTCATTTCCATGCTGTACTCCTCCAATTGGTATTTGCACAGGTAATGTTTTTTTGAGGCAAGTACAGAATTTAAATTTGTTCCTGTTAAATCTCACTTCATTTTATTCAGTCCATTATTAAAATCATTCAAGATCTTTTTATATCTTCTGTCGTCTAGCATATTAGATATTATTCCAGCTTTATATTAGCTGCAAATTTACTAAACATGCCATCTTTGTGTTTTTCAAAATAATTTATAAAAGTGTTTAACAAAACAGTAAAGGAAAGAGCTCCGGGACAGTGACCAGACACTTCCATGAACATTAACAATGATTCATTTATGATGATTTTGGAGGTTATTCAGCCAGTTCCAAATACACTTAACTATACTATTATACAGCCCTATTTTCTACCTTTTCTATAAGGATACTAAAATCAAACCAAAACAAAGAAATAAACAAAAAATCCAAATAACTCTTTTTCATCAAAGTCCTAGCTCATATTATTTTATATTATGTTCATGGCATCCACCTGATCTAACAGACTAATAACCCTAACCTCCATCTGAAAGAAAGAAAAGAGAAGGAAAGACAGAAGTATGGAAGGAACAAAGGAACTAAGGAAGGAAGCCATTCTGTGTAAGAATGCTATATTTAGAATCAGAAAAAATGAATTCAAATCCTGGCTTTGCCATTTCCTAACTGTATGAAACTTCATAAATGAAGTACTTGATGTTTTTAAAGTCTCTTCTATCTTCAAATCTATGATCTGTTCTAACATGGATTGTGCAGAGCCTGTCCATATACTCCCTGACTGTTTCTAGTTAACCACATGTATTTTTCAGCATTTGGGTTGTATGGAGGTAAAAAAAACTCCTAGTCTGCTTCTAATCAAGTGGTGAACCAGTGTTGAAAAGACTTGGGATCATGATTCAGAGAAATAGTGTTAGACAGAATCTGATCTCACAGCTCTCATCACTGATCCATATTGTTATATTCCATGTGGAGACTTCTGGCAAGAAGCCCCAAAGCCCTAGCTCATGCATTGTTCTCTATCACATCACAATGACCATACAGGGGAAAAAATCTGCAGCAAGACCTCTTGGCACTAAAGGCTTTCCAGCCTCCACACTCATTAGCATCTTTCACTATCAGCTCTGAAACTGTACCAGTGCTGAAGGCTCTTATTTATCACAATCACTTGGAACTTTTACTCTTTACCACATAACAGTGGTAAAGCTTCTTAACTCCCTTATTCTGCTGTAGTCTCTGTCTCTCTCTCTGTCTGTCTCTCTCTGTCTCTCCATCTCTCTCTCTGTCTCTCTCTCTCTCTCTCTCTCCCCCTCCCTTCCACTGCCTACCTTTGTTTCACCATGAGAATGCTAGCTCCTTAAGGTCAGGAATTATTTCATTCTTAACATTGTATCCTTACTGCCTGGTAAAGTGATTGGCACATAGTAGGTACTTAATATTTATTTGATTTATTGATTACTGGGAGCTGAACTCCACTACTCAAAGAAATTACAATAATAATAATGATAACATATATCTATATATACATATATATGTATGTATATATGTATAATTTCATTTGATCCTTTTATCAATATAGTAAGGTAAACCCATGCTTACAGAGTTACTACATGTCAGGGGTTAAATTTGAACCCAAATCTTCCTGATGCCAGGTGCTATGTGCTATGCACTATGCATGATGCTTCACAAGTACTGTATCTCCTTCTGGGATGCTACACTTATGGCACCAAGACTAGCTTTCAGTTACATACAGTAGCCCTCTTCTTTCAGCTACATACAGTAGCCCTCTTCTTCCTTCCTTAAATAATCTACCCAGAATGCTTTGTGTTTGGTCCTTAAAGTAATAGAGATCCAGTAGAGCTTATTGAGGGAGAGAGATTGACATGATTAGACCTGCACTTCAGAAAAATCGCTTTGGCTGCTGAGTGTTTGTGGTGGGACAGACTAGAGATAAGGAGAATCAAGGAAAAAGCTATTGCAGTGGCCCATGTAGAACATGATCAGGGCCTGAACTGGAGAAGTAAAGAAAAGATATTGTGATATTGTGAAGGTAGAAAGGATAAAATGCAGAGGATAAAAAAGGGGCTTAAGAATCACTGCATCAGCCTTGTCACTTAATAGCTGTGTGAACTTGGATGTCAGTTTTTCCTTTTAAATCCTGTTTTCTTATCTGTATGAGACTCATACTTGAGGTAGTTCAGCGATGCCATGAGTATTCACTAGACTTGGAGGCAGGAAGACATGCGTTCAAATCCTAACACACATACTAGTCATGGAATACTGAGCTTAACCTGTATCAGCCTTAGTTTCCTCATCTGTGAAATGAGAATTATAAAAGCATTCATTTCCTAGGGTCATTGTGAGAATGAAATGGGATAATACACATACAATGCTTTGTAAGCTTTAAAGTGCTGTATAAATGCTACCTATTATTATTCTTTGATGGCTTCTATTTCCCTTGCTAGCTCCAAGATACTATAATAATACAGAGGAAGCACAGTACAGTGGAAAGAGCACTGGAATCAGGGATCTAGATTCAAATGCTGCTTTAGACATTTACTGTTTGTGTGATCTTGGACCCGGGTTTCCTCATTTGCAAATAAGGGCACTGAACTGAATGGTCTCTGAAGTCCCTTCAAGCTCTAGCTCTTTGATCTATGTGATCCTATGAGTACAAGGGATCTGATACATCGATATTTTTAAGGATATTTGAAATGTAAAAGGAGAACCAAAAGCTTATATATGGAGGAATTTTAGATAGTAGTTGACAGATTTTCTTGGGGTGGGGGAAAGAGGCTGGAAAAATGCACCCCAAAGGCAACTATCTATTCTATCTATGTAGGAGATTAGCATTCCATGGTTATGGCTTCCTTAATTCTTCTTCAACCCTTATCCCAACCCCCACTCCAGACCAGTTCCTGCTTAGGAAATTTGTGCTGACTCTAGGGTCCTTTCCTCCAAAAAGCAAAGAGCATTTCCAGGCACTGCTTGCATATTAAAACATTCAGATAACAGTTGCTATGCTTCAGCTGCACCTTCCGATAGCCTTTAGCTATATACAGATAGTTACACAATAAAATGAAAATATATGATTGCAGTGGGAGGGAAAAATGTTTTAGTGTCAGATACACTGAAGGACTTTGGTATCGGCATTGTGTAAATGTCCACTTTAGCCTAAATGCTTACTGGCTAGCCAGCGATTGTAATGGGTAAGTGCCACTCCTTGAGGCTAATTCATTTAGACAATTTTGAAGAAATATTCTTTGAGTGCCTATAATGAAGGGAAATTGAACTACTGAACTTTCATGAGCAGACAGATTCCATAGGCAATATTTGCCCACTAAGTCAGTTCTGACAACTCCCCACACCCTCCTCCTTGTCAATGAAGACGATGGTAGCATATTCAATCAGCCCATGTTTTTGTGACATGGGAGACATCCAACCAAATCATTGCTACCTTGCCACGTGGGCATGCTCCTCCCAAAGTGGATACTGGGCTCACCTGGGATTTAGGTGGTAGTTACAACTCTCTGAATCCAGCTTATTGTTTTGCATGTCAGGTACCACAGCTGCTTCCTGATTCAGTAACAAGAATCACCCTGGAGGATCCAACCTCATAATAACAAATGACTTGATAAAGACAAAGACGATTTGTGGCTTCATGTTCACAGATACAATAGACTCCTTAGGACACTGTGGTTCAATATATTAATGACTAATTATTTTCAAAAGGTTTCTTCCTCTAGCTTTAGCAACGCCAACCATTTCCCACTATGGGAAATGAACACACATCTCATATGTAATGCTTGACCCTGGGGATGTTATTTAGAAATGGTGTAGTATTCACTTTTAACAACACCTTCAAAGACCATGTATTTCCATAAAGGTAGCAACATACAAATTTGATTTGAGAATTCCAAATCTTAGCAATATTTCCAACCAACAAGCAAATTTAAGGACACAGAGCTGTGCATATGATAGTTTTTTAATAAGTACTTGGCGCTTGATAGATTATTCCATGTCACTAAATTTCAGGAAATATTGGGCATAATATAAAACTGTTAGGATCTGTTTCTTCTTTTTGGACTGTCTGTCACTCCCAAGTTCCTCCCCCAGGCTCATGCATGGAATAGCCAAAATATGTGGTATGGATGGATGAACAAGAGAAACCACCCAAGGCTAGCTGCTGAGGGAATCTGCTTTGCTAAATGTTCATAGTCTAGAATCTTTCTTACTTCCTAAATTTTAGAAATACACACAGATAATAAAACTTGTCTTTACTGGACTGTGAATTCACTTTTTATATATCACCTCAAATCTTCCCTCTATAACAAATACCGCTAAAACTTCCCATTACTCCATCCCACCCCCTAATAAATAACTCACCTCTAATTACTTTTAACCGTTTTCTCCTGCAGGCATCCATACTTCCTTGGCTAGTCAGCAATTGCATCACTTTCAGGGTGTCAAAGACTCCTCTATCTTTTGTACAGTCTCCTACTGTTTTGATTAATTTGCTCCTGTCCCTGTGTAATTTATTCTGAAGGACTCTGGTGTGTACCTTAATCTAAGAAAATGCTCATACTGATATTGTGCTGTCTCAACTTCCATACATTAGGTATGGTAGCCAAGAGATGTAGAAATATTTAGTGTTACTTAACCTTGTGCTGCTCAAGTCTTCATCATTTTCATTTTCATCAAGCATCAGTTTAATTTCCTCTTGGTATGCAGTGCTTGTTCATAGTAAGTTTACAGCAAGCAGGAATTATATAATTTGTTCTATTATCTTGTTTGCTGGAGTTGAATGTTTGCACCTATGAATGTGAACACTTAGGATTTCAGAGCTCTAAGGGACATAAGAAGTAATGTAGTTTGTCCTTATCTGAACAGGAATTCTCGCTCATAAAATCCCCAACTAAACTTGTCTAGACCTTACTGAAAGAACTCCAGTTATAGGTAACTTACTTTCTCACAAGGCAGTGCATTACTTGGTAGCTATCATTATTAGGAAGATTTTCCTTAAAAATCTACCTCTTACCAATTTCTAGTCATTGCTTGGAGTTTTGCCCTCCAGGTACAAGCAAACAAATCAAATCTAATTCTTTTTCCACATAACAGTCCCATAAATAGTTGAAGTATTTTCTGCAAATACACATTATATCCTTCCTCCTATCCTGCTATGTTTTTCTCCTTGCCAAATGACTAAACTTCTTTCTTGTCATCTTTGTGTTTCCAAGTTCCCCTCATCATCTTGCCTACTTATTTCTGGACACACTTCAGCTTGTCAATATCCTTCCTAAGAAGTGGTATCCTTGACTAAAAACAGTAGAACAGATGTAATCTACAAGTACATTTGAACTATCCTCTTTCATTCAGGACATATTTATCTTTTTTTGGCCACTATTCAGTTTTTTTTTATTTTCATAGGGTATATTATTTTAATAAATCCTTTTTGATAACCATGTTTTATTGTTGACTCATATTAAGTTTATAACCTATTCAAATCTAAGGTCCTTTTTACATTTTTTTCCACCAACCTGTGTGTGGATTATTCTACATGCAAGGGCAAAGATTTTCTTTCATATCTATAAAGTTTATATTGTTACTTTGGCATATCATTTTAGATCATTGATATTCTTTTGGATATGATTATTTCTTCCAAGATAAAACTATCCTTCTAAGATGAATGTTATCTGCAAATTTGATAGGCATTTCAGTGTATATATATATGTACATGTACATACATACACACATGTACATATATACACATTTTATCCACATGGTTTACCTATATATTACACATGTGTACACAATGTACATATATAACAGGTACCTATATATGCATATACATTTATACATATACAATTTATCCAAGTTATTGAAAAAAGAGGGGAGTGAATAGACTAAGTGCAATAAAAGAATGTGGAGAAGATTCATTAGAAATCTTCCAAATTTATACCAATTCATTAGCTATCATTTTTGGGATATGGTTTTTGATCCATTCTAAATCTATTAAGTTGCACTACAATTTAATCCCCATCTTTCTATCTTTTATACAAAACAGTGAGAGATTGTATAAAATATCTTGCTGAAATTCAAATATATAATGTTTATGAGATCCCCTTAATGTACTGATCTAGAATCCTGTAAAACATGTTAAATGATGTCAATTTACAATGAATTGTTTTGTAAGGATACATTATTAGCTCATAGATGACCTTTCTGATTACCCATAAATAATCCTCATAATTATGTGGGGATGCTTCCAGGAATCAAAATAAAGCTTCTCCACTTGGGACATTAATCCATTTTTATCCTGCGGCAGCTCTCACATTCTCCATGATTTTTCAAAGATCATTGTCAATGGCTCAGTAATCACATTCTGCATCACTTTTCCTTCTAGCATTCTATAATGCAGTCTGTCTATGTCTGCCAAACTGAACTCATTGAAAGTAGCTGAGTGCTCTCATATCATCCCTCATTTTACTTGTCAGTCAACACACATTTATTAAACACTGTTCTAAGTGTTGAGAATACAAGAAATGTCAAAAGCATGATCCCCTCCTTTAAGGAACTCACATGTTTATGCAGAAGACAATATGCAAATAACTATGTTTGTGTACTATATGTATATATATGTATATACATCCACATGCAACAAATACGAAGTAATCTCAGAGAGAAGTCACTAAGAGTCGGGGTGGAGGGTCTAGGAAAGATTTTTTGCAGAAGTTAGGATTTGAGCTATATCTTGAAGGAAGCTAGGGAAACCAAGTGGAAGGAAAGAAAGCATTCCAGGCCTGTGGGACAGCCAATAGAATGGAAAAAGGAACTAGGAGATGGTCTTATGTAAAGAAATTCAAGACCTATATCACTGGATCACAGAGTACATAGATAAAAGTATGAAAAGACTGAAAAAATAGGAAAGAGATCGGGTTTTGAAGTAGTTTTAACCTCCCCAAAATTATATTCATTGGTAGCATCATTGGTGGCATATCAAGTTGGAGACAGAGGGATGATATGGTCAGACTTGCTTTTTTCCATCTATCTAACCTATCTCTCTAAATCTCTATCACCAACCTTTCTTCTATTTCCCCAGACTGAGAACCTTTTTTCTTGATTGTGAAAACAAATGTAATTAAAGAAACAATAAACTTTAGAAATTCAGTTCCACACTAACACTATCAAATGAGTTTTAGAGGCAAACCTAAGAAACCTTTATAAAAATGGTTATATACCCTTTTGGAAAAACATATGTTATTAGAAATCTTTGCAAGAGAGTGAAAGAAGAGCATGTTCATACAACAAAAATGTCATTTATTTCAGCAGCTAGGACCCCAGCATACACAGGAGGGACTGGTGTACAGGTTCTTAGATCTGCATTTCCAAAAGGAAAGCAACTTTTGAGGGGTCAAAAATCTACTTTAATTACATTCAGCAACAGAGAAAATATAAGCATAGAAATAAAGATCAACAGATAGGGTTTCTAACTATCTGACCAAAAGCAATACACATATCACAGATCAACAGAGAGATCCAACTATCTGACCATCACATACCTACATAGTTACCAAAGAGAGAAGTACCAACATTTGGGTTTTCTAAGTCAGTGGAGGGAGGCTGTTCTTAATGGCTACCCAGAGTCTTATCTCACACATGAACCTTCTTCCAAAGAGTAAACTCCAAAGCAAAACCTCACCTCAGAGTACATATACACTTTTCTGAGTTGGAGGGCATTGACCCTAGTGACCCAATGCCTCAAGAAATTAACAAAAGGTATCTGAGGCCTATTAAGGGGTGGGGAAGATCTTTAACTCTCCCCTACATACACACTCCATTAACCTTACATTAACATTAAGTTCATTTAAAGTTTAAAAAAATTAAATACATCATGCGGTGAAAATATCCCTAAGAAGATTGAGAAGATGTGAACTCCTTGAGAGTGGGGACTGTTTTTCCCCTTGCTTTGAATCTCCAACACTTGGTATATTGCATGGAATTTAGCAGACGCTTAATAAATGCTGACTATTTAAAGGTGAGTGCGTTTGGGGAGGAGATTATTTTTCAGTCAAAAAAGTACCAGAAATTCTGTGTCAACTGAGAACAGAATTATGAATGAAGCACTTACTGTGGTTAGAAAGGGTAGGAAAAGATGATCCCTGACCTCCAGTAATAATAAACATGGAAATAAAAAGCCATGAATAATACAGGGACGGACTCACAAAGTCGTACACAAAGAAGTATAAGTGAAAGTAGAGCAAGCAATGTATTAGAAGGGGGTGGGGAACTTGTGGTCCTCTAGGTCCTCAAGTGTGGCCCTTTCACTGACTGAACTTCACAGAACAAATCCCTTTAATAAAAGGATTTGTTCTGTAAAACCTGGACTCTGTCAAAAAGTTAAACCTAAGGACTTAGAGGCCACATGTGACCTCGAAGTCACAGGTTCCCCACCCCTAAGTACTAAGGAAATATGGAAGTGGTTGGACCTGGGTTGATGAAATAACGCAAGGCTTTCTAGAGCAAATGTCTTCTGACATAGCTTAGAAAGGGGAATATTTTCATGGACAGAATCAGGAATTATGGGTATACTTTCATAATATTACTCACCTATTTAAAATCCTTCAATGGAATTTTCATTGCTTATAGGATACTCAGTGTCTAGGCTTTGCATTCAAGGCTTTCTACAATCTATTTACAACTCATGTTTCTAAAAGGAGTTTTCCTACTGTTCCCCAGTTGAACTCTGGACTATAGCCAGGCTGCTCTACTTACTATTGTCTAAACATAATTTGTTCATAACTACTTCTTTGGATATGAAAGACTGTTTCCTTAGTCTAAATTGTTTCCTTTCCTTACTCCCAGAGCCTTCCATCCCAGAAGGACCAATTCAATGCTCATGTCCTTGAAACCTTACATTTCAGCCTATGGTGTTTTCTTTTGAGATTCTATTATAACTTGTCTCCAGGAGGGTAAAGTGATGACCCAAGTGGTACAGTGGGAAAAGCCTGCCCCAGAAATCAGATGACCTGAGTTAAAATCCTACCTCTGATACTTACTACTTTGGACATTTAACAGCTTTGTTCCTTAGGTTCCTCATTTGTAAGGAGTAGAGGCTGAACCAGATGGGCTCTGAAATCTTTTCCAATCCCAGGTCTAGGATCTCTACCACTTATGTGGCCATTCACATATTCAGCATTCCAATGTGGAATTATATAGCTGAAATGACTAAAATATTGTCAACCCTAATGAAATGACCAAAGAGCCACACCAACTCTGCAACTGCTATTAAATCTAAAACAGACAAACAGAGAGCTCATACAGGTTATGAAAGGCACAGTTAACTCTAAAAATAAAACTAACAAAATAAAACCAAAGAGCTAACAGTGCTTATAAGGAAAAAGTTCTCTTTATTCTTTTGGAGGAGGGAAACTAGACACATATGCCAACCTCTCTCTTTTACTCCCATAGACTGACTTTAGAGTGACCAAATTTCAAACTTATATCAATGGCTGCACAGTGAGCTGTAGACCTGATATTAGCCTTACAATGAAGGGTAATAGCAAGAATGAGACAAGTTTGATTCATAGCAGGGCTTCACGACTTGAGAACTATAGGTGCTTGTCCAAGCTTAGAGACCACCTGATACTGATGTGAAACAATTCTGGGATTTTGCTGGGGCTCAGGTCATCCAGAGGTTGAGAGCAAAGGATTGTTGTTATGCCAAGCTCAGAGCACAGCTTGTTTGCTGGACCTTAAGCCTGGAAACCAGGATGTTTCCTAATAGTAAAAAGAGAAGGCTGATCTTGGATTAGAGATTCTGACAATGTTTATACCCTTTGAACCAGAGATTCTTTTCCTGGGTTTATACACCAAGGAAACCATTAATAAAAAAAAAAAAAGTCCCCATGTACTCCAAAGTACTTATTGAAGCAATTTTTGTAACACTGAAGAATTGAAACAAAATAGATGTCCATCAACTGGGAATTGACTATAGAATAGTAGTTACTGCAAGTAAGAAATGTGTGTGAATACAGAGAAGTTTGGAAAGATCTATAGTATATGAACTCTTACAAAGTGAAGTGTTGTTGTTAAGTCCTTTCAGTTATTTTTCCTGACCCCATTTTAGGTTTTCTTGGCAAAGATTCTAGAGTGGTTGTCCATTTCCTTCTCCAGCTCATTTAACAGATGGGGAGACTGAGGCAAAAAGGATTAAGTGACTTGCCCAGGGTCACACAGCTAGCAAGTGTCTGAGGCCAGATTTCAACTCAGGAAGACCTCAGGTCCTTAGCTTCTGTACCACCTAGCTAGCAAAGCCAACATTCCCCCCTTCCCCCAAAAAAACATATACACAGTAACTACAAAAATGTAAATAGAAAGAACAATGACATACCAGAAAATTAAAAGTAAATGTAACAAAATTATAAAAATCAAGTATGATTCAAAGAAATATGAGAAAACAATTTATAGAGGTGAGAGGTCAATAGAAGTTACACATTGCTCATGTTTTTGGACTTTCTCAATGTATTTATCAATTGGGCTGACATTTTCCTCTCAAAAAATGCAATTTATTATATGGGAAAGCTCTTAGGGAAGGAGAGGGAGAAATATATAGGAGATGCCATGGTAATGTCAAAAACAGAAAACATTCATAAAAAATTCTCTATATTGTGATTTAAATTTTCATGTATGACTCATTCTGTAAGATAGGCAAGACCAGAGGTTCTGCCTTCCTTTGTGTTTCTCAAAGCACCTAGCCCTGTACTAGAGATAATAGCAGATGTCTCTAATAAATTGTTTGATTGAATGCAGAGGAAATGACCTTCCTCCAGGTGCAGGCAAGATAAAGCTTGAGAAATTCATCACCTCCCTTTCAAACTACTCCATCACAGTAGAAGTCATCTTAGTTTCTAGTTTTGATGAGCTCATGTGGTTTTTGCTTTTATGTGGTTTGCTACCTGAAGTAAAACCTTTTAGGTGGCATGAGTCAGGGCAATGTTTTATATATGATTAGAATTTTCCTAAAGCTCAGAGTATTTCAGCAATCCTTGCTGTTACAATACTTCTTTTCTTCCTGAAAATCCTTCCTTCTACATGAGTCTTACTATAATCTTGCCTAAGCTGAGTTTCAGCCTGTTGAATTTTATCCTGAAGAAAATGTTTCTCATTTAAAGGGGCCTAGTACTCTTTGCTTCTCTGAGCAATGTTGAAATACATATCTTTCTTTAAATATAAGATTTAAAATGGCAAAAATATGAAGGAATATTTCTCTATAATTGTTAAAATTCTCTCTACTCATTGCCAACCTTCCAAATATCATTTAGTCAAAAGTATTGACACCATTTTCTTTGCACAGAAATGTTCTAGCCATAATAGGAGAACAAGAAAGAACACATGGTCCCTACTGCCCTCAAGGAAACTATTATCTAAGAGGAGAATGTATTTATATGGAATGATGTGATGTTAGTTGCATAGTGGCATTCACCATATCGAAAGTCCCCCATATTATAAACTGACATATTTTTGAAGGGAACAGGAGTTCTCTCTATGGAGATAATCAGGAGAACTTACTAGAAGTTATTTCCCTCATATACAAAATGAAGAAGTTGTACTAGATATCTTAGAAGGCATCTTGGTACAGTTTAAAAAACTTTGGCTCTAGAGTCTGAGGACTGAGCACAAATCTAGCCTTTACTACTTACCACCGTGTGACTTCAGACATGTCATTTAACCTCCCCCATCCCAGTTTCTTCAGGAAGGGGTTGGGCAAATTCATCTTTGTGATACTTTATGGTTTGAGTTCTAGCACCCTGTGAATCTTTGTTTCCTAAGTTCTTTTCCAGTTCCTACCCTCATGAAATAGAAATGATGTCTGAAGGGCAAGTCAAGGTCAGTTGCTACTACTACTACTGGTTGTTGTCCTTCTTCTTGGGTCCCTCCCCAAAGAGGACCAAAATGACATCACCATGTTAAAGTGAAATATCAGTGTGTCCGACTGTGACCAATCAGACCAATATGAGCTCAGAATGCTCTTCCACAGGTTGGGCACAGATAGTCTGTGTGAATATTTGGGGTGAATACTCCAAATTTGCACACCCTGTGTTTACTTTGTGCTATCTCAACTCTGTTTTTCTCAAAGAGCATAGCACTCTTTCTGATGTAGGCCATGCTGGGCAATTCTGTGCCAGTGTCTCCCATGTTGCACAGTCAAATCCAAAGTTTGTGAGAGAAACCTTGAGAGTGTCCTTGTATCATTTTTTTCTGGCCACCATGTGATCACCTACCCCATGCAAATTCTCCATAAAATAGTCTTTCTGGCAAGCATCCATTTTGCATTTGAACAATGTGGCCAGCCTGTGGGAGTTGTGCTCTCTGAAACTTAATTTAAATACTTGACAATTCAACTGGAGCAAGGACTTCAGTGTCTGGCACCTTATCCTGCCAGGTGATCCTCAGAATCTTCCTAAGACCATTCAAATGGAAGCAATTCAGTTTCTTGGCATGGCGCTGGTAGACTGTCCATATTTGACAAGCATATAACAATGAGGTCAGCACAACAGCTCGGCAGACCTTCAGTTTGGTAGTCAGTCTAGTACCTCTTTTCTCCTAAACTTTTCTTCAGAGCCTCCTAAACATTGAGCTAGCTCTGGCAATGTATGCATCAACCTCATTGTCAAATGTGTACATCCCTGGAAAGTACACTACCAAGGTAAGTGAACTTATGCACAGCATTCAAAACTTCTCCATTCATTGTAACCGATGGTTCCATGTATGCTTGGTGTGGTGATGACTTTTGGAGCACCTGTGTTTTCTTGGTGTTAATTATTAGGCCAAAATTAGCACAGGAAGCAGAGAACTGATCCATACTTTGTTGCGTCTCAGCTTCAGAAGCTGCATTGAGTGCACAGTCATCTGCAAACAGAAAATCATGCACCAACACTCCTCCACTTTGGTCTTGGCTTATAGCCTTTTCAAATTGAAGCCATGTCAACATGGCTGAAAACATCATGCTAAAAGGCATGGGAGCAAGCACACAACCCTGTTTCACTCCATTGGTGACTGAGAAGGCACAAGAGCATTGTCCATTATCCAGAACTCCATTCCTCCCTAGGACTCCCTGCCAAGTCTCATAGTCTGAGCCTACTCTAGCATTAAAGTCACCCAGAATTATAAGCTTGTCCTCTTTTGGCACATTGATGATAAGGGATATCTAAGTCTTCATAAAACTTTTCTTTGACTTCATCAGGGTTTGCCATGGTGGGAACATAGGCACTTATGATGGTGGCATGGCGTTTTCCTGTGAGTGGGCATTTGCATTGTCATGAGCTTGTCATTCACTCCTTTTGGCAGGCATACCAGCTTGCTGATTAGATTAGTTTTGATTGTAAAACCCATGCCAGCTTCACAATGCTCCCCTTCACTGTGCCCACTCCAGAAAAAGGTGCATACAGCTCCAACTTCAGTAAGCTGGCCTTAATTTGCCAACCTTGTTTCACTCAGGGCTGCTATTTGGATGTGATACCTACTGGGTTCTCTTGCAACAAGAGCAGGTCTTTCAGGTCTATTGGATTTTGTGTTGTCTATTAGTGTGCGCATGTTCCATGTGCTGATGGTGAGCAGAAGCATCTTTGCAGCTGTTTTTGTACATTTTTTGTGTTTCAACCACATGGTGGGATTCTCCACCTGCCACAGTAATCAGGCCAGGGTTGGGTTAAGCAGGCAATGTTTAGGGCACCTTTTCTAGCCCCCTTCCTCACACCAGGAAGTGAGCAGTGCAATCCTTAAAAGGGTGCTCAGACAACCAGGGGGCTGCCAAGGTCCACTGCTCCTTCCAGTGAGAAATGACCCTATGGCCTGGGCTGCCTGTGTGCAGGGTTGTAACTGCAGCTCCCACACCTGCTGCTTCATCACTTGCCTGTCACCACAGCACTTTGAGGCATAATAGTGAAATGGTATGGGTGATGTCTTTTGATTTGTGTGTAAATTGGATTTAAGTGAGGCAGAGTTGCACAAAGTCGTCAGCCTCATTCTCTCCTCCAGGGTCATCATAGTCCAGTGGCAGGACAGAGTCAAAACTGCTGGTGATGGCTCAGGATGCAGTTGGTGACCTTGGCGTTGGTATCTAACCAAGCTCTAAGAGCTCAACATGGCCTGCTTCAACTGCCTTCATGGCCGGTGGAACAAATTGTTCTCATCTACCCATTCCAACAGAGGAAGTCTTCACATGCTTAGGGTAGATACCCCCCTAACTCACCAATGGGTTTGAGACCCCTTGGTTACCCTCAACCTGGTTTGGCCTGTCTGAGGAAATGGTTTACTGGGGTGTGACCACTGCACATGCCACAGTTTTTTGGAGCCACAGGTGAGAGTTAGGTGGAACAGGTAGACACCAGAGGTGGAAAGACCCCTGCAAAAGGCTCAGCAGACATCACACCAAAGGTCCTTCCTGAACACACCCTACACCCCACTACTATTACTACTACTACTACTACTACTACTACTACTACTACTACTACTACTACTACTACTACTACTGCTACTATTATCAAGGATGTCTTTGTGTAGAAGCATCTAGAAGTGTCTAGAAGCACTAATGGTGTCTGAAGAAATCAGGGCAATACTAAAAGTATATACTAAACATACTAATTATACTAAAAGTATAAGCTAGAGAAGAATATACTCTCTAAAGGGACCATTGTAGATACAGAGGATGCATTAAACAAATTAGACTTTAAAAGATATATATGCATGTATATATATGCATGAATATATGCATATATATGTGTGTGTTCATGTGTATACAAACACATATGAGAAACAATGACAAGGAAGTGCAGAGTAATATAAAAGAGTGCAGTTCTATAAGACTAAAGTCAGAAACACTAAAGGTGAAATGAATTGCATCTTGGGATAAATGCTAACACCACCAATAAAAGATGTGTTTAGTTATGTGCTAGGTATGAGGAAAATAAAAGTGATAGGAATTCTGAATGAATGGAAAAATAGTTGTAGGCAACAAGGAAAAGATAAGAGAAAAGATGACAAAAGAGAATCTAATCTCAGTGAGTTCAAGTCACCAAGGCCAGATGGAACTACAGATAGAACTGGCAGATGTAATTGTTGAACTTGAATTGATGATCTTTGGAAAAAACAAATATGGATAACAGAAGAGTTAATGCAAGAGAGGAGACAAGCAAATTTCCATATTTAACTTCCAAAAGAAGTTAAAAGGATAGATTTTTCAAAATGGGCAACATTTGAATTTTATTGTTTTTATATAACATATAATTATATATAATTATCATATGTTATACAATACATAATATATAATCTATAATTAATATTATTATTAATACTATGAGCATTTTGAAAGCAAAGCAGTTATCACATAATCACCATAAGGTCATTAAAGAGAGATAATGCCAGAAGAATGTTGTTTCATCCTGATAGGGTTAATTTACTGTTTTAGATATATTATACCTGGATTTTAGCGAGACATTTGACAAAACTGTATATTCTAACTTTGTGGTACAAATGGAGAAATGTGAGAAAGCAATAATATAGTCATGTGAATTCTTAACTAGTTGAATGAATACAACCAAAAAAATATTACTTAATAGATTAATATCGGCAACTGTGAGGTTATTTAGTAAAACTATTGTAACAAACCTTCTCTTGGCCAATATTTTAAATCACTTTTTATCTATATATGTGATACACAGTTGGAACTAATTTAAAAGGTGTTGTCCATGCTGTACAATAATCATGGATCTACCTTAAAATGTCCATAGTCCAAGATGAATGAAAAATAAATAAGATGAAATTTAGTTGGAAAAAACTTCATTCACATAGGATGTGAGAAGTATGGCTACACAAGTTTCTGTGAAACAAATCTGGGGGTGCTAATAAACTACTATCTCAATATATGTGATGGGGAAGCCCCAGGAGCCAATGTAAACTTATTCATGTTTTAGCTCAATATAAGGAAAATTAGAACATTCCAAAAAGTTCAGTAGACTACCTTTGAGGCATTGACTTTCCATCAATGGAAGTCATCAGGCAGAGCCTGGATTGCCACTTATTGGCTATATTTTGTTGTAGGAGGGTTTCTTATTCAGGTTTGGGTTATTAGTAATGAGACTCTGATTCCTTGAAGGCTAATTGGGACTAAGAGTAGTAATAGATAGAGTTGTGGGTTCAAGAAAAGCAGATTTGATAGTATGTCAGAAACATAGACCAGGAAAATTCTCATTTGTTGCTCTCATTGACCTCGAGGTACATGTGTTTTTAAAACCCAATTTTGTTCAGGCAACTCTTCTGTTAAAGCTTTTCCTAGATTTGATTAAACTATAAAGATCTCATCACTCCTCCTGCCCTCATTAACTTTCATTAGCTATTCTAGAATATATGAGGCAGATAGACCCAGAGCCACCATTTTGCACCTTGAGTAACACTGCCTAATATAGCTGACCTGCCTCAATTGCATGTGATATACACACTGTGGGTAATATATCCTGCTATTCAACAAGGAATCATAAGTTGAGCACTAGAAAGGAGTCCTATTCCTTCATTTTTATGGATACCTGGAGAATTTTAGTGATTTTCCCAGAGTCACATAGCTAATAAATATCTAAAGAGATTTGAATTCAGCTCCTCCTGACTCCAAATCCAGCATTCTATCTATTCTCCTACCTACCAGACTCTAATTAACAAGGATCAGCCTTTTATTAGGAACCACTTAGGTAAAGACATTGTGTTGACCTGTATTTGACCAGTGAAGTCTTGTTAAATGATGAGGCAACATGACATGGGAGATACAGGACATTGGAGCTAGAGTGAAGAATATATGAGTTTTAATCTTTCCTCAGATATTTAATTGCTCTGTGACCCAGGGCAAGTCACTTATTCATTCTGAACATGAATTTCTCCATCTATATCTTAAAAGACATGGTGTTGGAAGTGTTTAGGTAGTAGAAAACTGACTGCTACTTCTTGGATGGTTCACACCTTCATACAGACAGAATGACCTTTCAGAAACTCCCCTTGCAGAAAGGTTAAAAAAAAAACAAAACTCTTTAGCCAAGGCCTTCACTTTTTCCCTCTTCCTTTTTTTTTAATATACATTTATTTATATAACTTTTTACATTCATTTTCACAAAATTTTGGGTTCCAAATTTTCTCCCCATTTATCGCCTCCCCCCACCCCAATACACCGAGCAATCTAATGTTCCCTATCACCAATCTGCCCTCTCTTCTATCATCCCTCCCTTCTCTTGTCCCCATCTTCTCTTTTGTCCTGTAAGGCCAGATGACTTTCTATTCCCCATTAACTGTATTTCTTATTTCCTAGTAGCAAGAACAATACTCAACAGCTATTCCTAAAACGTTGAGTTCCAACTTCTCCCAATCCCTCCCTCCCCACCCATTCCCTTTGGGAAGGCAGGCAATTCAATATAGGCCATATCTGTGTAGTTTTGCAAATGACTTCGATAATAATCGTGTTCTGTAAGACTAACTGTATTTCCCTCAATCCTATCCTGCCCCCCATTGTTTCTATTCTGTCTTTTGATCCTGACCCTCCCTTAGTGTTAACTTCACATCCCCCCCACCCTGCTTATCCCCTTCTCCCCCACTTTCCTGTATTGTAAAATAGGTTTTCATACCAAAATGAGTGTGCATTTTATTCCTACCTTTAGTCGAATGTGATGAGGGTAAACTTCATGTATTTTTCTCAGCTCTCCTTTTTCCCTCCACTAAAAAGTCCTCCTGCTTGCCTCTTGAATGAGAGATAATTTACCCCATTCCATTTCACCCTTTCTCCTTCCACTACATTTCTCTCTCACCGTTTACCTTAATTTCTTTTAACATATGGTCCCATCCTATTCAATTCACTCTGTGCTCTCTGTCTCTGTGGGTGCGTGCATGTGTATGTGTGTGTGTGCACATGCACACATGTACATGTGTGTGTGTATGTGTGTGTGTGGTCCCACCACTACCCAGATACTGAAAAGTGCCAAGAGTTACAAATATTGTCTTTCCATGTAGAAATGTAAACAGCTCAACTTTGGTTAGTCCCTTATGACTTCTTTTTGCTGTTTACTTTTTCATGCTTCTTCTCATTCTTGTGTTTGAAAGTCAAATTTCTTTTCAGCTCTGGTCTTTTCATCAAGAATGATTGAAAGTCCTCTGTTTCATTGAAAGACCATATTTTCCCCTGAAGTATTATACTCAGTTTTGCTGGGTAGGTGATTCTTGGTTTGAGTCCTAGTTCCTTTGACTTCTGGAATATCCTATTCCATGCCCTTCGATCCCTTAATGTAGAAGCTGCTAGATCTTGTGTTATCCTGATTGTATTTCCACAATACTGGAATTGTTTCTTTCTAGCTGCTTGCAATATTTTCTCCTTGACCTGGGAATTCTGGAATTTGGCCACAATGTTCCTAGGAGTTCCTCTTTTTGGATCTCTTTCAGGTGGTGATTGATGGATTCCTTCAATACTTATTTTGCCCTGTGATTCTAGAATCTCAAGGCAGTTTTCCTTGATAATTTCATGGAAGATGATGTCTAGGTTCTTTTTTGATCATGGCTTTCAGGTAGTCCCATAATTTTTAAATTGTCTCTCCTGGATCTATTTTCCAGGTCATTTGTTTTTCCAATGAAATATTTCACATTCTCTTCCATTTTTTCATTCTTTTGGTTTTGTTTTGTGATTTCTTGGTTTCTCAGAAAGTCATTAGCCTCCATGGTGTTCCATTCTAATTTTGAGAGAACTATTTTCTTCAGTGAGCTTTTGAACCTCTTTTTCCATTTGGCTAATTCTGCTTTTGAAAGCATTCTTCTCCTCATTGGCTTTTTCCTCTTTTGCCAATTGAGTGAGCCTATTTTTCAAGGTGTCATTTTCCTCAGCATTTTTTTGGGTCTCCTTTAGCAAGGTATTGACCTGTTTTTCATGCTTTTCTTGCATCTCTCTCATTTCTCTTCCCAGTTTTTCCCCCACCTGTCTAACTCGATTTTCAAAATCCTTTTTGAGCTCTTCCATGGCCTGAGCCCACTGGACATCCACCTCAGATGTCTGGGATACAGAGGCCCCAACCTCCACCTCTTTCCCTCATGGTAAGAATTGCTCCTCATCATCAGAAATGAAAGGTGGGATCATCTGTCCCCCAAGAAAGTAGCTTTCTATGGTCTTATTTTTCTTCCCTTTTCTGGGCATTTTCCCAGCCAGTTACTTGACTTCTGAGATTCCTGTCTACCTCCGGCCTAGATCTGCCCAGCTAGTGCTTGGGGTCTGAGATTCAAATGCTGCTCCCCAGCCTCAGGGCTTTCTGTGGTGGGCGCAGCTGCTCTTCAATGTGAGCTTAAGTTCTGGTGCTTGGGTAGAGGCAAGGCAACCTTCCAGGCTCAGTTCCCTCAGGGGCTTTATGAGGAAACCTTCAGTAATGGAGCTTCTCTCTGCTTGGGGAGTTCGGGGCCGCAGCTGCTGCCTCTGCTGCTCCCTCTGCGGCTGCCTCTTGAGGGGGCCTGAGTCACGGAGACACCCCGCTCCCCTCTTGGCCAGCTCATAAGTCTCTCTCACTGACCTGTAGCTCTTGTGGGCAGAGGGGATTCCATCCCTGATGCCTGCTCGGATCCACTCCTCTGGGGCCATGTGGCCAGGGTAGTGCAGGGGTGGCCTCCGCTGTCTGGTTCACGACGGACCCCTGTGGATGGCTTTCCAGGGCTCTCTGGAAGGGAAATCTCCTCCCCTGCGTTTCTGCAGGGCCTGCACTGACCCAGAATTTGTGGGGAGTTCTTTTTACAGAAAATATATGGGCTGTGGGTTCGGAGCTAGCATATGTGAATCTTTCTACTCCACCATCTTGGCTCTTCCCCCACTTTGTCCCTCTTTCAAGAGTAGTCCACTCAAACATTGGTCAAAGAATAACTTAAGAAGTAAATTTGCCTAAGAATTCCTCCTGATTACCAAGTCTCTTGACCTTAACCTAAAGCCTCAGCTTTTTCTGGTTTGTACTTTGTGAGAGTCATGATGACCAGTCAAGTAATATGTTTCCTGAGTTCATAAAATTATTTTAAAAATCAGTATTATTCCCTTTCATTTAAATCCTAAGCCCCAATCAAGATAGGACCTCATGAATTTAAAGAATTAAAGGTTCAAACCTCTGTCTCATTCATTCTTCTCTGTAGTTTTCTGCAGCAGCCTCTTTTTCCTCTGGCTTCCTCTCCATAACAATGGGGGACACAATTTGGATAAAGATATAATTGATCATTTTCTATTGTCAGCAGGTTCAATACTAATTAAAAAGAAATTATAAATATGTCTTTAAAGAACAGAGATAAACCTTGAAATGGGAACACACTTCCCCTTGAATGGTATAGAAGAAAAAAGGGATAAGGGAGGCAAGGTACTTCATCATCTGCATGAGTTCTCTGTTAAGAGAAGTTCAATAATGATTAGACACACATACCTGTCACATTAGCCTGAGGCTATCCCTTCTTACCAGGTGAGTGTAGGCAGTACATGCAAGAGTGGAGCCTAGTCCTTCTCTAATAACAACCATGCCACCTACCCACTACATAACTCTCCAGGCTTCATCCTTCCTCTCACTCTCCTTCCTCTCACTACTCTAATTAAATCAATGCGGAATCTTTTCTGATCTCCCTTGTATCTCATGGTGCATTTCTTTATTTTTTTTTAAATTATCTTATTCTGATCTTAAGAAATAAAGCAAACATTTTCACAATATAAGAGAATAGAGAATAAAAAAAATGTTTATATGCAAGACTGCAAATGTATCATGTACTACTTGCTATTTCTTTTAAATATATCATAAAATTATCTTTTAACTTTTCCCCCTTTTTTCTTCCTTTCCCACATGCCATGCCCTAGAAATGGCTACCATTAGGCACAAATATGTACGTATATATGTAAGCACACATATGTGTGTATGTGTGTAAAATCATTGTATAAATACTGAGGTTTGTCAGTTCTTTCTCTGGGTGTGTATTGTATCTTCCTTCATATGTCCTTTTGTAGTGCCAATGTGATATTCACGCATGAATATCTTGGCACAATTCTGAATTGTGAAATACCACAGTGGAAGACAAAGCCAAAACATTTATTCAGACACCAGAAAGTCAAATCCATCACAGTAACAAAAATCTATACACAATAGCAATGCACCATCCCCAAACCTTACCCTTGCTAGGCTTCCCACAAATCAGTTGCATTAAACAAATCACAAGCAAGACCCCTTAAACAAAATCACAAACAAGCTCTTTCACTCATGCTAGCCAGCTACCTGCATCCTTCCTACCTCTGACTAGACTTTGACCAATTCTGCTCTAGCTCAACCTCTTCCTGTTCCACCTCCCCTATTTCACCAGTTCAGCAAAAGCCTCCCATCACAGGCTCCATGTGTCTCAGGCAGGTCTCATGGAAGAAATATTTTCCCATTTAAGTTGCCATTACACCTTTGTAATGGATATTTACAATATATCAGATATATAATATAAAAAGGATATTTATAATAGTCAAAATGACTTAGTCAAAGCTGTTCTTAAAATACAATTGTTGCTGTCTGTATACAACTTGCTCTTGGTTTTGCTCCTTTTGCTCTTCATTATTTTGTGCAAGTCAGTTTAGGAATGGCTAAGCAAGATGTGGCATATGATTGTGATGGAATACTACTATGCTATAAGAAATGATGAGCTCAAAGATCTTAGAAAATCATGATGCATTTCTTGTGTCCCCTCCCAAGATTTCCATTCTTTCCTTCAGAACAAGAAAAGCATGTACTGTCTTATTTTTGCTGGGAGCTAATTGGAATGCTATTTCCATAGAACTGTCCTTTGTTCTCCTCTCCCATATACAGTGATGATAATAGCAGTACTTACTTTGTAAGGATTTTTTGAGGATAAAGCACAGTGCAAACCTTAAAGCATCATATTAATATGAGGTATTATTCCTCAAAATATCCTGCATTAATTTGTGAGTTGACATTTGAATCTGTGTCTTGGAGAACTTGACTTTCTGGGGCAAATCATATCCTAGTAGTAGGAAGTATACTGAACCCTAACCATTAGAGGGCCTGCCACTTACTACCTGTATGGCCATAGGCAAGTCCAGGGATGGGGAACTCTTCAGACTGGAGGCCGCAAGCAGCCCTCTAGGTCCTTAAATGGGGCCTAGCCCTGGAAGTCACTTAGTTTCATCATCCTTCCTGCTCTCTTCCCCTTAATTCTAGTACTTTCCCTCTGTTGATTATCTCCAATTTATCCTATATATTGCTTGTTTGTACATAGTTATTAGTGTGTTGTATCCCCCATTAAGCTGTGAACTCCTTGAAAGCAGGGACTGATTGTCCCCCCCTTTTTTCTGTCTCATGTGCTTAGTATATAGTAGGAACTTAATCACATTTATTGACTGACTGAATTTAAAGTAAGGGGATTGTATTAGTTAGCCTCTAAATTCCTTCCAATTTTAGATGTATGATCCTAAGAACATATAGATTGTTTTTCAACAGAAAGTTTTTAGAACTTGACAACTTTTTCCTCTCATTGTTTTCTGTGATGCCATCAAAAGTGGTCTGCAGCTACTACTTTAGAAATGTTTTCAGTGCCTGGTCTTGAATTCCTTGGTGGATGAGCCCCATAAATTAAAGCGAAATGGTATTCATAGCTCATCTCATATCACATACCGGCAATCAGTATGATGGCAAGGGCAGTAAATATTTAACAGACTTTTTTATTTCTAATAAATGTAATATAATATTCTGGTTATATGGTAATGGAGTTATTTCACAGAAATCCTTTCAGCTTCTGTTCAAGATGTTTTTGTAGTGAACCTTCTCTGTAGGATAAAAGGTGATGGGTCAAGATGCATGGGTCCTCAGCACCAAATCCAGCTGTCTCTTATTAATGATGTTCCTTTAGACAAGACCTTTATTTTCTCTAGGCTTCAAACTCCTTGCTTGTAAAAGTAAAGATAACACTTCAAGTCCTACCTTGGTTGGCTTGTTGGCAGAATTAAACAAAACAATGTATTTTATTCATATACATGATTTAAAGTTATTATTATGAGTTGTAATCTTAGTACTAGTATCATTATTCCTCCTCCCTAAAGATTAAGTAATTGCACCTGATATTTGAAACCAATTCCTTTTGGCCTGGAGTTCTGAAGGGCCTTAGATTTTATTGAAGTTGGGGCCCTATGCAGGATGCTAGATTGTCTCTCTCTGTAGTTTTCTCAGATTCAATGGGTCAAATCACCACAACAAAACGAATCAAACCTATTGTGCTCTGTACCCAGCTCTCTGGAAGCCTAAAACTTTAGCATAATGACTTTGAGTAGCCCTGATACCAGCTGAGCCCCACCACACACAGATGAACTCACAGACTCATGTGCCATGTCCACTGCCTGTCTCAAATTATGTCAACCCTGAGCATATTGGCAACCTACTCCCGCGGCAGCGTCTGGACTGCTGGCCCTAGCCAGGTCTGCACATTAAAGATGCCCAGCCCTGCTAGCATTAATATCTTAATTTCTTCATAGCAGGCTGCCAGAACTCTTGCTTTTTTCTTTCAGTAAATAGGACTTAACCTCACATTCATACCTCTGCTACTTCTCTTATCAAGCATCCCCAGGGTTGCTGCTATAGGAACATTATAAATGAGGACAATACTTACTTTGCCTACATGAGAGAATTGTTGTATGGATCAAATGAGATACTTGATGTGAAAGCATTTTGAAAGTGAAGGATATTATTGTTATCTCATTCCACCACCTACCTCAAAGCCTATCTCCTAGTAGAAGTATATGAAAATCTTTTATAGCAAATCTGCCTTTATGTTAGTCAAACCTATCCCCTATGGTGGCCGCCTCTCTAGATGGTATTTGTTCTCTTATCAAAAGATTCCACTCCCAACATCACACTATGGGATAATAAGAATGCCCAGCCTGATTGGGGAGTAGCTTAGTGCACATTCCCAGTGTTTGCTTTTACATCAAAAGTCATTTTCATCTACCATATTTATTCGTTGTGGCTGTTGTAGCTACTGCATAGCTCTTCGTAGAACTTGCTTTAATTAGTCAAATTAAGCTCCAACCTACACTTTAGAAGTCAGAATCAATATATATATATATATATATATATATTTAACATGCTTCTGGGACCTGGAAAGAAACATTGTCCAAGAATGAAAGTGTATTTAAATATTAGGGCTACTTTTAATCATTTGCTTATCACGAAATGTCACTTTATTTTTGGCATATTACTCTAATTCGCAGAGCATACCTGAGAGGTTAATGTTGAATGGGGTCATTAAGGAGCTTATTTATATTCAACATTTAGAAAGAGAAAAAGGCATTATCCCTTGAAGTTTATTAATATTGAGATGAATGTAAAGTTAAAATGTACTCAGGAAACATAGTCTTCCTTCTAAAAATGAGAAGCCAACCTTTAAATGCTTGATCCTTTGGTCTTTGAGATTCAATCTCAGTTTTCTGGCATCTAGAATGGCATCTAGTAAAGTAGTTTCAAGATTTCTTTAAACTTCTCTTTATAGCACTGTAGTTGACATGGTGGGGAAGGTGAATCGCATAAATGAATAATTCAATTAAATAACTCTTAAGTACCTACTCTGTGCAAGATGCTGTGTAAGATTAAAAGGGAAGAATGTTCAGTCCCTGTTTTCTGGAGCTTATTTTCCAGTTGAGAAGAGAGGATCTATACATTTGTTTCATATACTTATATCTTTCTGTTTACCTTATTTCCCCAGGGACTTTGTAAGTACTTGGAAGGGAAAGACCATGCCTCCCATTCTTTGGTTTCCCACCAACTTATCAGACTCCCGGGTGGTACAATGCTTCAGATGACTGCTCAAAAAATGCCTTTTGAATAATCATGAAGCAACTCAATGTACAAATGGCCAAATAATTGCTGTTGTGGATCATTTTAGTGTGTCTGACTCTGTCTCCATTTTGGATTTTTCTTGGCAAAGATATTGGAATGGTTTCCAATTTCCTCCTCCAGCTCATTTTACAGATGAGGAAACTAAGGCATACAGGGTTAAGCAACTGGTCTGGGGCTACATAATTGTATGAGGTAGGATTTGAACTCATGAAGGCAAGTCTTCCTGATTCCAAGTCCAGTGCTCTATCCACTGTGCCAACTAGCTGCCCTGGTCAGATAGAAGTATCAAATAATATTTAAGTTCTTTCAAAGCACTTTATATATATATATATATATATATATATATATATATATATATATATATATATATACACACACATATATACATATATGTACATACATACATATATATATATATATAGACCAAATGAGTTTACATATATATATGGACCAATATATATGTATTTGGTCCTTATTATAACCCTGTAAGGTAATGCTATTACTATCCTTATTTTACTGATGAGGAAATTGAGGCTAATTGAGCTTAAGTGACTTGTCCAGAACTGCACAACTACTAAATATTTAGATAAGATTTGATCTCTATACTATTTCACTTAGCGATCTCATCAGCTTGGTATTTAATGATCATCTCTAAGCAGATGATTACCAGATCAATATAGTCAATCCTAGTCTTTACCCTGACCTCCAGTCCTACCTAAATAATTGCTTGTTTTGGTCATCTAAAACTGGATTTCCTATGGGCATGTAAACCTCAGTATGTCCCAACTGAACTCACTGTCTTTCCTATGCAAGCTTCCTTACTTCCCAATTTTCCTGTTACTTTTGAGGGAACTACATCCTTCTCCCAGTCACTCAAGTTCACAATCTCCATGTCTTGCTTGATTTCTCACTCAGGAAACTTCAGTAGCTCTCTGTTACTTTCAGATATGATAAACTATAAAATTTTCTTTGTCATTTAAAACCTTTCACAATCTGGCCCCTTTCCACCTCTTTAGTCTTTTTACATCCTCTATTTACTTTAAAATCTGTCTACCCTGGTGTACTTAATCTTCTGCAAACACCACAGGCCATTTCCTGGAACTGTGTCATTTCCAAAGCTATCCTCCAGGCCCAGAAATCTCTTCCTTCTTTGCTCAGTGTCCTGACTTCCTTGAAGGCTCAGCTCATATCCCACCTTCTTCTAGTGGATTCCCCATCCTTCCTTCTCCACCACTGCTAGTGATTTCTCTCTGAGATTACCTTCCATTTACACTGTATATGAATGGACATACATGTACCTGGTTATTTTCAAGTTGCCTCCCCTATTAGAGTAAAAGCTTCTTGAGGGTGGGATGGGGCATCCCCCCATCCTTTCTTTGTGACACAAGTGTTGGATACTTAGGAAGCACTTGCGGTTGTGGTTTGTCTTTCATTCTTGAAGAGGACCATGACATCAGGAAGGAGGTGTCATAACTTGCAAGTGAATTGGATTACAGTGAGGGAGGGCTACTCAAAGTTGCCAGCCTCACTCTTTCCTCCACAGCCATCTGGGTCCAGTGGCCAGATATAGACCAGGACAACTGAAGATGACCCAGCAGGAAGCACATAATAAATGGTTAAAGACCAACTGATGATGCTTCCTGACATGAAATGCTCTTATCTATGACATCACCTAGCTAGACTTTCAATCCAGTCAATATGAAAAAAGATAGGAAATCAGGGGCTTGCCTGATTGTCACAGGCATAACTAGGGATATATTCTCCTAGGGAAAAATAATTGGAGATGAAAGGACAACTTCAAGCGTATCCTCACTAGGAAGAGCCACTCTACTTCATGGGGGTTTTCCTCTGAGAAGGGCACCACGATGATAGGACTAAGCAAAAGTCTATGTGGGTAGTTGGTTTGGGGTCAATATCACTGTACAAAGGCTAAAATGATAACAAGGCTAATAATGGTTAGCATTTTTATATTATTTCATTGATTCTCACAATAACATGGGAGGTAGGTACTCTTATTATCCCCATTTTTAAATGAAGAAATTGAGGCTGAGAAAGATTTAGTTACCTTGCCAAGGCTCACCTAGCTTCCAAAATATCTAAGATTTGAACTCAGTTCTTTACGTCCCCAAGGCCAGAATTCTGCTATGCCATCTAAAGTAAGTCATGAGAATGGTAGTTGCCATGGTGAGAAAGCACACCATCAGCAGACGAAGGTTGTAACAAGGCCTCACTTTGTTCCATGCTGAATGAATCTCCATAGATGATGATTTTGAATAGAATACAGTGATCAGTTTCTCCATGTGGAGACAACCATAAAGGAAAGCACAGAAAACATTTCTGTCTAGTGCTTGTTAAATTCCAGCCAAAACTCCTATTTCCTCTCAAGAGTATGGTTTCCTTAGGCATGAGATTTCCCTGAGAAACTTGTTCCCATTCTCTTGGCAAGTTTCAGCCTCTGAACTTGACCCTGATAAAGAAGTTTAATAGAAGTGATAAACTCTGAAAACATAATTGTGGGCAGAGGAAAATAAAAGCCAATTCTCATTTCCCCAGGTATGAGAGATTTAGAATATTCAATCATTCTCTTAAAGAACACCCAAAGCCTTGATGAAAAAATTAAGGACTAAGTGTTCAATTCCAAAATGCACCAAAAGAAATACTGAGAAACACAATTAAAACATACCCTGAAATTTATAGACTCTCTAAAGCATTTTCAATCCCTCTCCAAAGCATTTTCATTTCTATTACCTAATTTTGTCCTCAGAAAAGGTCCTAAATTGTTTCGCTATTTTTTTTCCATCTGCTAGAAAATTTTACAGCTCAACACTAAAGTCATTCCTTCACAGTAGTCACAGAACACATTTTCCCCCAAACTTGCTTACTGGTTGTAACAATACATGGTGGAATTTTAGGACATAATCAGGGAATACAGTCATTTCAAATGAGACATAGGTTGCTAAAATAATATACGCAGGTTCCAACATGAAATGTGAAATTACAAACTGAAGTAAAATAGGAAGAGGTACCCTAAAACGAAACTACAACTACCTCAGACAAGATAGCAATGGAGGTGGCATATAATAGTTTATGGAATAATTGATAACTGACTGATTTAATTTCTTTCTGAATCTTTTAAGAGTTGAATACCAGTCTGGTATGTGAACATTAGGGGGAGATTGATATCTTACCCAAAAGGCTGAGGAATGCTCGAATACCATAGTCAAAGAAATTTAGTCCAAGATTCTTGGATTCTGGTTCTGAATTACCAGTAAGGCACGTAGCCTTTCTCTAACTCAACTTTTCTTTGTAAAGTAGGGTTAATGTCTTCCTTACTAAAATCCTGGAGTCAAGAAGACTCGAGTTTATGTCACCCAGGCAAATCATTTAATCTGTCTTCCTCGATTTCCTCAAGTGTAAAAGGAAGACAATAATCCTACCAGGATTGTGAAGACCAAATGAAATAATTTCTAAAGTGCTTAGCACAGTACCTGGCACACAGTAGCTATGAATAATTGATTCCTTCCTTCCTTTCTTGTTACCAACCATCATTTTGTTGCACAATAGGATCAGTGATAAATAATCAGATCCCCTGTTGTTGCAATGGGAACATATTCATTCCTAAAAGATGGAGAGACAACTGAGTATGTCCCATCAGATGCACACCACAAAGAGAGTAATAAGGACCAAACATGTCTGTTACTAACTCAAGAATGCAATCCCAAGAAAAGAAAATCAAATACAGAAAAATGAAAGAAGGAATGAATATTATGAATTTTTAGGCAGTTAGTTTGGACAGCGGGTTTGGAGTCAGAAAGATCTGAGGTCAAATTTAGCCTCAGATACTAGCTGAGTGACCTTAGTCCTGAACTCTAAAATGGAAATAATAATAGCACCTACGTCACAGGGATACATATGAAGTAATATTGGTAAGAAATACTTAGCACAGTGTCTGGCACATAGTAGGCATTCAATAAATGCTTATTTCCCTTACCTTCCATTGTAGATGTTAGCTTTTGAATCAACTTCCCTGCTACAGTCACATTTTATCATAAAAATAACCCTCTTCAGATGGATAGTAGGCCATACGTTTTTTACATCCATGGCCATTAAATAAAAATTTTGAGAGGTTTTACTCTGGGAAACTTGGAATACAGCCTGTCATGGATCATGACAATGTAGGAGGAAGACCACTGACTACATACAGAGTGAGTTAGAGCCTAAATATCTGCTTTTCAGTTGTAGCAGCTCTTGAAAATCATCTTCCAAGTTAGCAGAGGCATCATGTCTATATTAAAGAGGACATCATCCATTCCCCTTAAAAAATACATATCCTTGAAGCATTGTAGTACTTTATGTGTGAGGAAATGCAGATCTTGAGAGGATGAATGACTTATTCATGGTCACACAGCTGTCTAATGGTAGTACTGGGCTGGTAGATCAGACCTAACGATAGCTGATTTTCTATTGTTATATTTTGTTTTATTTAAGTTTTTATTTCCATCATTGGAGAATGAAAGAGGACCTACATCTCAGGGCTACCTGTCACACATGTATAGCCAGGAGCCAATCATGTAGGAAAAAACCTCAGGATTTGTGACCTTGAAATCAGCAGTTTAAGTAGGGGGGGCAGGGGCAGAGGAGAAAATTAAATTGGTTGATTCAGTTAAAGTTGGAATCAAATTGAAAATTGCATGTAGGCATTTGTATGTTCATTAATTTGACCAATTCTGCCTAATTCCTCCCAATGGGACCTTTAAAGATCACACAAAGGCAGAACAGATTACATATGAAAAAGAACAGTTAGTAATAAATCCTGTAGCAAAGAAACTATTCACCAACACCAATGAGTTTGGCCGAAATCCTGCATAGCTCTACTCAATACTTTCATACCACTCAGAGTCATCTAGGTAGCTCATCTAAAACTGGTTCCTGACCAGATTTTCGGATGACTGACCTGCCTGTACCTTTTGTTGAAAAGTTCACTACATTTATGTTTCTTGGGCTCTTCTAAACACTTTCTAGTTTTCCCCTCATACTTATTATTCATCAGTTCCAGACACCAGTATCTGTCTCTTGGCCATGTTCCCATTCAACATGGCTTCTGCCACTCTTCATTGGCAGCAAATCCACTCACCAATTCCCTTGAAACCATTAGTCCTACATTAGATTTAGGCATTTTATCATTATTTTCACTTACCTGCCACATCCACCAAATCAAAGTGCCCCAAACTCCAGTAGATTATTCAGAGATGAAAAATGAATTGTAGCTATGGTGATGTTTTAAGGTAATTATTTCCATGAACTCAATGTCATTTTATACTATACTTGCCTATGAGTAATTTTCAGTGCTCCCGTATTAGGTTTTCTAATTCTGTAAAATGTAGTCATATAGTCTAAGGATTTATAAAAAGATATAAATAGGACATATGGCATTACTAAGATTCTGTTTATATTGGCATAAAGAGTGCCACGTAAACCTTTGCATTTTTGTGTGCATGTTAACAATGTTCCAGATGCTTTAAGCCAGGTCTGATCCTTAGTCAAAGGTAAAAGTAGACAGAGATGACTTCAATAAAACATATATGACATATATATGTAGGTACATACACATATATACATATATGTACATATATATATATATGCACATATATGTATAGAAATGGCAGTTGATAAAGTCTTGGGAGGATTAATGAGCAGATGAGTTGGAATAAAAAATAATCACCTAGAACACTGGACTGAATTTAGCAACGTGATTTAATAGAGACAAGTGTATATCTTACATTTTAACTATTGCCCTTCCTCCCCAAAAAATTAAGATCAAGTTCACAAGTATAAGAGGGGAGAGTCATAACTAGATAGAAATTTTAACTTAGTGGAAGTAATAAATTTTAATATCAGTGGTATGTATCACTATCTGACATGGCACCCAAAATGTTTATAATGGAGTCCTGAGTTGTGTTGAGAGGTTTGGTTTGCAGGAATAAGGTGGTCATAATCCTGCTGTCCTCTGCTCTAGATAGACCATATCTAGAGCAATACATTCTGTTTTAGGCACTTCATTTTAGCAAGGATAATAAGTTGGAGGGCATTCAGAGGATAGCAGTCAAGATGATGTGACTTGAATTCATATTTAGGAAGATAATTGAAGGAACTGGAATTATATAGTCTGGAGAAGAGGAGATTCATGGGGGCCATGATAGTTGCTTTCAAGGACTTAATTGTAATATGAAAGAGGGATATGTCAGACACATAGTAAGAACTAACTCTCTCCGTCTCTTTGTCTCTGTCTGTTTCTCTGTCTCTGTCTCTGTCTCTCTCTTCTTCCCTCCCTGTGTTTGTATGCAGAAGACGGACAATCAGAGGAAATTACCAAAATGGTTGATACAGGAGTAAATTTTACTAACGATTTATTCTAAACCTACCCCAAGACAGATCATATGCTAAGTGCTAGGAATAAAAAAAAAATTAAATAGTTACAGTCTTGAAAATCTATAACCCCAACGGGGAGGCAATATGTATTACTCATTGTTTATGTTCAGGTATAGCTGAGACTGGATGAATCAGCCAACAAGCATTTTCTAAGCATCTACTATGTGCCACATCTTTTCTATGCCACACACTGTCAAGATATTAGAAGACACTGTTTTCCAGACCTAAGGCCCAGCAAGCAAGCTGTTCCCTGAGCTTGGCATAACAACAGTCCTTTGCTCTCTGGATGCAACAAAGCCACAGAAGTGACGGTCCCCTAGCTGGGGCAAGCACCAGCTGACCCACACATGAAGCCCAGCTATGAAGGGACTTTCTGTCACTAGACAACCCTGTCTCACTGTTGCAGTTATGCCCCACTTCTTTTGGCTACACTATACTCTGATTCTTTGTCTAGCCACAAGTATATAAATGCAAGGTTTATAGTTTAGTAACCTCCAGTCCTTCAGTCTCTCGTCTCCCAATCTAAAGTTAACAAGTCTTGTTACTCCTACCTCCTCAACATCCCTCATTAGTTTCTTCTTCTACATTAACAACACAGATACCATATCCCAAGTCCCCGTTCCCTCTCAACTGAGTATTGCAATAGACTACAAATTGGTCTTCCTGCACCTAGTCTCCTTCCCATCCATTCTTAACACATAGGCCAAAATTAATATTGCTAAAATGCATGTCTGACCAGATCATTCCCTATCTCAAGAAGCTTCAGTGGCTCCCTCTAGTTCTTAGGATCCAATACAGACTCCTCTGTTCAACACATTTCAAGCTTTTTGCTATCTGGTCCCAGTTTTTCTTTCCAGACTGATGCTCCAGTCAATTTACTTGCTGTTCCTCCTCACACATGGCACCAAATCTTCTTCCTTGAAATTTGTACAGGCTGTTATCCATGCATAAAGTTCTGCTCTCTTTACTTATGCATGTTTGAAATACTTCGAGGTTCAGCTCAGATGCCAGCACTGTCAGGAGGCTTTTCCTGATTCCCTCAATTGCTGGAGTCCTATTCTTCAACATATACCTATATATTTGTTTCGCATATATCCTAAATTTACTTATTTATAAACTTGCGAATGTCCCTCAGGAGAATATCTTCCTTTCAAAGACAGGCTTATATTAGCAACCACACTAGTACACAGGGTGGGCTGCTAGCACAGGTTCTTTGATCTGTTTTTCTAAAGGAAAGACAGCTTCAAAGAGGTCAATAATCTTAACCTTCTTTTAATTTCACATAAATAGAAAGAAGTGAGTATAGAAAATACAAGCAGAAAAATTAACACAGGAATTCAATAAATAGGGCTCCAACCGTCTGAACAAAGTAATATAAACACCTACATACACCACTGGACCCAGGAGAGCCCCAATATATGAGTAGTTGAGGTAGGGGACTCTTAACTGCTACTCAAAGTCCCATCAAGGGAATCAAAAGGACCTTCTCATAAGGGACACCCCCAAAGCAAAATACCAACCTCCCAGTATGCCTCTGATTGGTTCAGTCAGTAGCCTCAAAACCTACTGACTCAGTACAGCTGTGAATTATCAGGGTTCAAAGGAGATCAATCCTCCAGATGTTCACAGTTTAACCTGAGCCTGGGGAACTCAACTCCAAAAAAGAAAACAACAAAAATCCTAACTCTTGTGTTTACAAGAGACTGCCTTACCTTTTTATATTTTGCTTGCTAAGCATCTAGCACAGTTATACAGTAGGTGCTTAATCAATGCTTATTCACTGAATGATTGATTGATTTGGAGTTCAGCAAACTGAGTTCAAAATCCTGGGTCTTTTATTCCCTAAGTAACCTTAGAATTAATCTCTAAACCTTAGTTTCTTTATTTGTCAAATCAGCTGGTTAGAATAGGTGATATCTAAATTTCTTTCAGCTGTATAGCCTTTGTGACCATGACCTTAGAGTAATATATATTAATTCTACAAATGTGCCTCTCCAAACCAGAAAGCCACAATATAGTGAACAGCATGACTGTCTTTGGATCTTTCCAGTCTCCAGTGTTTGGCCCACTTATTCATTTTTATTTAGGATTCATTCATATTCATTCATATTTAGGATTGTCTCAGAACCAAGCTCCTATGCAGGAGTGACAGCATAAAGTTCCTTTTGCTACAATTTCCCTTAATTTTTTATTCCTCCTGAATTCTGACTTTCCTGTTTATTGTTTTGGCCTAATTAATTTATTGTTTTTTTGTCTCTGTCAGTTTTTTATCTATTTTGGCCATCTACATTTATCCTCCATTATTGAATTGGACACTTGCATCTAGGATTGTACGCAGGATTTTGTGCCTGACCTTTAATCCCTTTCCTTCTGCTCCATGCAGGTGAATATTTAAGAACTGGGTCCATGTGGGGTGGAATGGGGGACATCCACATGACACACTTTTAAGTTTAATTGGAATTTTTATTTTCTCCAGATTTTGTTAAGTCAGCGATACAATAAACTCTTGATTTTTAGTGTCTAATGATTTCTGAGGTGGAAATGATCACATTGAAAACTGAACAATCAGCTCCCCAGAGTCAGTTTGAGCTGGCTCCAACGGACCACTGAATAACTTTAAGGTTAAAAAAAGTCTCAGAATAGACCAAGGTTTTCTTTTACATTAGCTACGATTCCACATTATGGTGCTCCTAATCTATGAGTGCAGTAATCTTACACTGACTTCAATCCCTCCAAAGCAGCATCTCCACTTTGCAGGGGTAGGACAAACCAGACCTGCCTTATTCTTGCTTCTAAGTTGTTGACACTCCAAAATTAAGTTTTGTACTACCTTTCCCCTCAATCAAAGCTTCCATCACCTCAATGAAAGTTATCTAATATCTATAGATATTAGAAGGCTAGCAATAAGAAGCACCTCAATTGTACTAAGATAAGAATGACTAATGACCTCAAACCCTCCTGGAAGAATTTGCATTATTGAAAGAGGATACTTGTTAGCCCAAATTAATTTGTAACTGGTAGATTTCCAGTATTGCAACAGAATGTTGTGATAAAATCAGACAATGTGGATAAATTGTTTTTTTCAGCAGAAGGGCAGATTTAATTCAATAAAAACACATATTTATTAAGCATATGTTATGTGCAGAGTACTGTATAAAGAGACACAAAATGTAGACAAAAGAGACCCTGCTGCTTTTTTTTTTACTTAAGCTTCAGTACATAGAAAAGATACATATATAAGTTAGTACATTACACAATATTGAGTGGGATAAATGTGCAGGAAAGTTTCAAGGCATATGTTGGAGGGGAGGGGCAGGTGGCAGGACATTACTCACAGGAGTCAGAAAAGGCTTCCTGAAGAAGGAAGAAGCATTTGTTTAAGGCTATTAGATAGTTAGAATTCTTTTATTGTCATTTAACTCTCTAGACAAGTCAATCTTTGCTTGGGAATCTATGTCTACACCAAGGAATCTGGATATATCCCCTACTTGTTTTCACAGATCATCTTCCCATGGTCAATTCTACACCCGAAGACTGTAAATGTCCCAAATCAGACTGGGACCCTGGAAGAAGATGGGATTGGGCATAGTGAGAAAGGCAGGGTTGTTTTGTTTTCTTTTGTTTTTGGTAAGTTAGATGTTTGTATTTGGGGGCTTGCCTCTATCTTTTATGTATTCCATGGACAAACTTAGCACATGCCCTGAAGAACAGGGCCATCTTGCTATTAACTGAAACTGTGAAGCCAGCATAAAGCTGGGCTTTAATCTCCCGTCCACTCTCGCTGAGAGGCTCTTTGCATGCTTAATTTATTTTGTGGATGCAGACTGAGAGTTTTTGGAGGCTGTGAAACAATATATACTTCTAGTTACAATTCACACATCAATTTCTCTGTTGGGTCTGGTGGACTTCTTGCATTGCTCTGATCTTCTTATGGTAGATTTTAATGAGTTTTAGAATAGTTTAAGTCTCTGCTCTGTAAAACACTATTCCTTTCCTCAAATTATCTTAATTCATTACCTTCTTGCTATGATAGTTTAATTGAGTGTGGGATATAAAGCTAATTTATTTCTCTTTCCCCTTTAATAGTTTTCACTTTCTTTATTGAAAAAGTAATTACTGAATTCCAATACAATAACTGGAAATGACTTTTTTTAATAACACAGATTATCATGTTTCCATCAGGGGAAAATACTTTGAAGTATCCCCTGAAACTTGGTTACTTGAGATGAGTCAAAAATCGCCTTGGTGGGTGAAAAACTTTGCTTATTTTAGTGTGGTACTGGCCTTTTAACCCTTCATTAACATCAGTATTCTTTCTAAACTAAGCAGTTAATCCGTGTAATTTCCTACAGGGCAGAGATTGTGTTAGCTCTTTCTTTCTATCTCCAGTGCTTAGCACAATGTCTGGCTTGCTGTTAAGTGTTTAATACCTGTTGATTGATTTTCGCAGGAATGCATGTCTTTGACAATGGAAAGGGATAATGCAGAGACTTTCAAACAGCAGAAAGAATCATAGGGGATGACAAGAAATCTGGAAAAAGGAAGAAGGTCAAAAATAAATCTAAAGCAGTTTTGTGCACATGCAGTTTGATTGTCACAGAAAAGCTCACTTTTGCAAATAATAAAAATAATAATTCCTCTCTTGACCTGCGTGAATTCCCCTCACAGTTAAAATTTTTCCTTTTGGAACTTCTGAAAAGTTGCACAGATTATGGTTGAAGCATTTCAGATAAATCAAAGTTGAAATATTGAAAGAGAGGGAATTCCACTAACTGGCAGAGATACTGATAATAAAACTATGTTTGATTTTCATAGTAGTTTGTAATTCACAACATGCTTTAATAAATATATCTCATCAGGCTTTCATAACAGGGTCATGATTATTACTTCCAGTTTTTTTTTCCTTTACTTTCCATTTACCTTAGAATCCCCATATCTTGATTAGCTGAATCTCCATTTCAGATATGCCACAAAACTCTAAAACCTTCTAAATTCAGTCTCTGTGAGTTATTGGAAAACAAGAGCAAGAAATGTGTTTTAAAGTGAAATATTTTATTGGTACTAAAACAATTAGCCTTCCCCCCCCCCCAAATATAGTCTCCTTCAGCAGAGTAACAAATCCTCCAAAAATTCATAGTCTAGGATAAGGAAAATATTGCAAAGTATCTGCCTTATACCCAGGTTGAAGATTTACCCTGAAACATTTACTACTTTTCCCCATCACAGTCATAATGAGATGTTCTCCCTCACTCTCTCTGTCTGCCTCTCTGTTTCTCTCTCCCTCTTTCTCCTCTTCCCTTTTTCTTTCTCTCCCCTCCCTCCTTCACTTGATTACTTTAGGCTAGCAAGAAAGCTGTTCCATAAACAGAACTCTCTTGCAAAGGGAGTTTCTGGTTCCTTTCTTTCTAGTCTCTGGAACTGAATGCATTCATTGTGGCCACAATGCCACAATACCAGCTCTGCAGACCATGCTCCATCCTCCCCCAAATAAGTTTGCTTTGGTTTCGTGCCCTCCTCTTGGCCATTCAGTCTTCCTTCTCCTGACTTTGTGATCATCAGGAAGATACCATACCTGCTAAGCTATTTAACAGTTCCATTCATTTGTAGCTTTGCTTTATCAGGTTTTCTCTTTTGTTTCTTTTTAGTCTCTTAGTCCTATTGTGAAACTCCCTGTGCCTAGATGCATGCCTCACGAGATTTATATCCTATTAGTACCAATCAGATAAAATGGGAAATTTAATTTGAAGGGAAATACCTTTCATTATGTCCTCATTACAGAAATTGAGTCAGGCTCAGTTTGCTACTTGGCCAAAGTTACATGGCTAACAATTAGTGAGACTGGAAACCAGTTGCTTTCATATATTTAGAGCTGAAATCTTTATGTATCTAACTTTTATGTACCAGCTATTAACATTCTCAGTTTAACTACTAGGAAAGGCCTGTGAGAATCAATTACTTGTCTAGTCTCAAAGGTAATGACAAGAGCAAGACTTGGACCCATATCCTTTCAGTTCACATCCCGTTCTCTTTCCACTCTTATTTCCTCTAACTTTTAACCCAGGTCTCCTTTTCTTATATCTTGCCATCATCTAACATAACCACAGGGATTTGTTTATCTAATTAACCCATCAATATCCATTCTCCACCAAATTATCAGAAATTGGAATACTGAAGGTCTTCAAGGGGTAGAGGGGCAGAGTGTAAGAAAATTGCCTCTATAAATGTTATGCATGCAGGAAAAGGGGTATTGATTGCAATTTCTGTGCTGATCTTTAGGGGTGTGAGGAAGGAAGTCAATTGCTGATGCATGATGAAACATGAGAAAAGATGGTATGAGGCTTATTGTAATAGGATAGAATGATCACTACTTGAATACAGTTCTTAAGGCTAACATGTGCTTTATAATTGTTGTACTATTTACCATATACCTCTGTTCTCTGACTTGAGAGTCACAGATGTCATCATGTATGTGGATATATTTCTGGTGTTTACCTAAGTTAGAATTTGATGCTTTGTGGTTGTAAGAACCTCCCCCCACCCCAACTTATACCAATCTGGATCTAGCAATTATGGTAACTGTTAGAAACAAGTTCTTTCCAATATGCTTCATTGGAATCACGACACACGACTAAGCTTGCCATGGGTCCTGCTTCTGAAAGGTATGTTTCAGAGAGCCTGAAACAATCCAACATTAAGTGAGATTATACTTGAGGGAGTGTAGGTTATAGGACATGCACTTTTTGAATGTAGAAATTTAGAAAGTGAATCAGCAAGCAGAACAGGTGGAAGAAAGTATATTTTACAAGAGGACCCTTGGCAATCTAGAATTAGCAGGAAAATAGTCCACACCTGGGTTAGGTGTTAGGCTGGAGGAATGACAAATGTAAACCAAAGAATGAGGAGATCTGGGAATGCCAACTCCGTGTCTGCTAGGCATGTGACTGGATGTTAGTTATTTAACCTCTCTGGTCCTCAAGATTCCCATTTTAACCTATTACTTGACTTTTAACTGCTTGCTAAAGTAGGACTCTGTTTCCCGGGTGTCCCAGGCTTCAAGGGTTTTGTGTAGCTGTTTTCAGAGGTACTTCTAGAGCCCTGTAAGCTTTTAGTTCTTCCAAAGTAGTATGATCTAAAAAGAGGTGTTTTATACTCTCCTGACCTGTGCTCTGGTCTGTGAGCAACCACAAGCACTCTTTTCTGCTCTGAAATTGTAAGGAGGGTCCACCTTCCATTGCTACTACAAGCCCTGCTGTGTTAGTGTTCCTCTTTGCCCTGGGACTGCCTGCCACCCAGAACTTTGATCCATATCTGAGTGTGGGCAAAGCAACAGAGTCTTGCCTCAGTGTTAGTAAAAAGACCCCTATAATCTTCTTCTGACCAGTAAGTAGTTCAACCCCTTTACCATGTGTGGGCTGGGAACCCTGGAAGCAGCCTCTGCAACTGCTGATTCAGTCGCTCCTGCTCCTGGCCTGCTGGGGCCAGACTGTGCTGGCAGGGCCTGCACTGGATGCACTACACTTCCATGTATGTCTGCATGACAGACCCTTCCTGCTGACTTTCTAAGTTGCCCCTAGCGTCTGTGGGCTGACAGGTCTGGAACCACCATAGCTGCTGCAATTTAATCACCTGGAGGTCTACCAAAGGCTCACTGGGTCTGGGGGCTATGCTGGTGCAGCTTGTGCTGGACTTCACTCCTCTCTCAGTGCAACAGACACTTCTTGATGATTCATAAGTTGTCTTGGGCGGAAAGTTTGTTTCACTGACTTTTTATGGGTTCCACTGCTCTAGAATTTATTTAGAATCATTTTTAAAAGGTATTTGGAGGGGGGAGGAGCCAAGATGGCAGAGTAGAAAGACTCACATTTGCTAGCTCCAAACCCACAGCCCATAAATTTCCCGTAAAAAGAACTCCCCACAAATTCTGGAGCAGTGCAAGCTGCCCACCAATGGAGTGCAGGAGATCTCCGTTCCAGAGAGCCCTGAAAAACCAACCCCAAAGGTCCGTCACGCACCGGACGAAGAGCCCACCTCTGCCCTGCCCTGGCCACACGGCCCTAGAGGAGCAGATCTGAGCAGGCTTCAGGGATGGAATCTCTGGTGACCCTGAAGGTCTCTCCACCCACAGGCGCTACAGGTCAGAGAGAGAGAGAGACTTCTAGGCTGGTCGAAAAAGGAGCAGGGTGTCTCCGTAACTCAGGCGCCTTCGGGAGGCAGCAGCAGAGGAAGCAGCAGCCAGAGACTCCTGGAGCAGACAGGACCTCAGGGCCATTACTAAAGGTCTCCACATAAACCCCCTGAGGGAACTGAGCCTGGGAGGCGACCCTGCCCCCACCTGAGCACCAGAACTTAAGCTCACATTGAATAGCAGCTGCGCCCACCACTGAAAGCCCTGAGGTTGGGGAGCAGCATTTGAATCTCAGAGCCCAGCACTAGCTGGGTGGATCTAGGCAGGGGTGGAGAGGAATCTCAGAAGTCAAGTAACTGGCTGGGAAAATGCCCAGAAAAGGGAAGAAAAATAAGACCATAGAAGGTTACTTTCTTGGGGAACAGATGTTTTCTCCTTTCCTTTCTGATGAGGAAGTACAATGCTTACCATCGGGGAAAGATATAGAAGCCAAGGCCTCTGTATCCCAAACATCCAAAATAGATATCCAATGGGCTCAGGCCATGGAAGAGCTCAAAAAGGATTTTGAAAATCAAGTTAGGTGGAGGAAAACTGGGAAGAGAAATGAGAGAGATGCAAGAAAAGCATGAAAAACAGATCAATACCTTGCTAAAGGAGACCCAAAAAAATGCTGAGGAAAATGACATCTTGAAAAATAGGCAAACTCAATTGGCAAAAGAGGTTCAAAAAACCAATGACGAGAGGAATGCTTTCAAAAGCAGAATTAGCCAAATGGAAAAAGAGGTTCAAAAGCTCACTGAAGACAATAGTTCTCTCAAAATTAGAATGGAACAGATGGAGGCTAATGACTTTCTGAGAAACCAAGAAATCACAAAACAAAACCAAAAGAATGAAAAAATGGAAGATAATGTGAAAAATCTCATGGGAAAAACAACTGACCTGGAAAATAGATCCAGGAGAGACAATTTAAAATTATGGGGCTACCTGAAAGCCATGATCAAAAAAAGAGCCTAGACATCATCTTTCATGAAATTATCAAGGAAAACTGCCCTGAGATTCTAGAACCAGAGGGCAAAATAAGTATTGAAGGAATCCATCGATCACCGCCTGAAAGAGATCCAAAAGAGAAACTCCTAGGAACATTGTGGCCAAATTCCAGAATTCCCAAGTCAAGGAGAAAATATTGCAAGCAGCTAGAAAGAAACAATTCCAATAGTGTGGAAATACAATCATGATAACACAAGATCTAGCAGCTTCTACATTAAGGGATCGAAGGGCATGGAATAGGATATTCCAGAAGTCAAAGGAACTAGGACTCAAACCAAGAATTACCTACCCAGCAAAACTGAGTGTAATACTTCAGGGGAAAAAATAGTCTTTCAATGAAATAGGGGACTTTCAAGCATTCTTGATGAAAAGACCAGAGCTGAAAAGAAAATTTGATTTTTAAAAACAAGAATGAGAAGAAGCATGAAAAAGCAAACAGTAAAGAGGAACCTTAAGGGACTTACCAAGGTGAACTGTTTACATTCCTACATGGAAAGACAATATTTGTAACTCTTGAAACTTTTCAGTATCTGGGTAGTTGGTGGGACTACACACACACACAAACACACACACGCACACAGACACGTACACACATGCGCACACACAAATACATGCACGCACCCACAGAGACAGAGAGCACAGAGTGAATTGAATAGGATGGGATCATATCTTAAAAGAAATTAAGGTAAACAGTGAGAGAGAAATGTAGTAAGTGGAGAGAGGGTGAAATGGAATGGGGTAAATTATCTCTCATTGAAGAGGCAAGTAGGAGAATTTTTAGTGGAGGGGAAAAGAGGAGATCTGAGAAAAAAACATAAAGTTTACCCTCACCACAGTCGACTAAAGGAAGGAATAAAATGCACACTTATTTTGGTATGAAAACCTATCTTACAATACAGGAAAGTGGGGGAGAAGGAGATAAGCAGGGGGGGGGATGATGGAAGGGAGGGCAATGGGAGAGAGGAGCAATTTGAAGTCAACACTTGGGGAGGGACAGGATCAAAAGAGAGAATAGAAACAACGGGGAACAGGATAGGATGGAGGGAAATACAGTTAGTCTTACACAACAGAACTATTATCGAAGTCATTTGCAAAACTACACAGATATGGCCTATATTGAATTGCCTGCCTTCCCAAAGGGAATGGATGGGGAGGGAGGGATGGGGAGAATTTGGAACTCAAAGTTTTAGGGACAAGTGTTGAGTATTGCTGTTGCTACTAGGAAATAAGAAATACAGTTAATGGGGAAGAGAAAGTCATCTGGCCACACAGGACAAAAGAGAAGATGGGGACAAGAGAAGGGAGGGATGATAGAAGAGAGGGCAGATTGGTGATAGGGGACATTAGAATGCTCAGAATATTGGAGTGGGGGGAGGGGACAAATGGGGAGAAAATTTGGAACCCAAAATTTTGTGAAAATGAATATAAAAAGTTAAATAAACAAATTTATATTAAGGATTGATGCTAAGCAAAATAAAATTCTTAAGAGAGTAAAAAAAAAAAAAAGGTATTTGGAGGATTTTGGAGGAGAGTTCAGCCAAGTTCCTGCCTTTATTCCTCCATCTTGGCTGTGCCAAGATTCCTCACCTTAAAAATGGAAGAAATTAGAATATAACTTGCTAGCTGTACTTATCTCATGTATGTATTATGAAGTAAGTCCTCTTGTTGAGGTTTTGTTGTTTTTGTTTTTTTTAATTTCAAAAGGATGTATAAATGTCAGCTTCTATTATTATGATTTTACATTTTGTCTGGGGCAGATATTTTGTGGAAGACTTACAGAAAAATCTAATAGGGCTCAGACAGTGTAACGTGAAAACAAGACTATGGGCTACAGATTGGGTCAGGTTGTGATTGTGTTTTGTTTTGTTTTCATTTTATTTATTTTATTCTAAACTAAAGAAATAAAATGAGCATTTCCATAACATAGTAGAGTACAAAAAGAATACTTTTTTGTCTTTTTTTCCTCTAGGCATGCTCTATACCTAGATATTTGAATATTGACATTGACATCCCCTGAAGTTCACCCTTGGAATCTAATAAACTTCAAAAGTAGAGAGAACATTGACCACCAGTAGCACATTATTGTGGCAGACAATCATAATCCTGTGCAATGTGAAGGAGGTTAGCTTTCTGATGATTTAAGTAGATTAGGGACTTCAAGGGTCAGAGATCTAGATGCACTGAACTAAAACCAACAGCAGGGTTTATAGAAGAATATGCATAGCATATGTACTTACTCATATAGGAAAGATCCTTCTCTGTCCTCCACCTTTAGTGTAGTCCATGGAAATGAAAATGCATAAACAACTGCTTCTAGAAAGTTGACTTTTTCTAGACCAATAGTCTATCTCCAGATTTCCTGCAGATATAAGAGGTTCTGTGACTTTATTGTAATGTAGACAAAGTGGTTTGGAGCTCTTATGTGTGCATGCATTTTCAGTAGGTCAAATAAGGCTCTCCAAAGGGATGAGTAGAATTCTTTTTGAGTTAGGAGTTATATTGATGGATATTCATCGATCCCTCCAGCAGTATTTATCTGAATGTCCCTCCTCCTCTGAGCAAAGAGGCTTGATCTATCTCACCCATATCAGATCATATATAGAAATAAGAGGAAAGGGGTAATTTTTCTTCTCCTGACAAAGCAGTCAATTCAAGATGTGCAGAGCTCATAGGGGGGAATGGTAATTGGTCCTTTTCCTGAAGGATCTTGGGTTGCTGTCCTGAAGAATGATGTAATCTAGATAAAGAGAAACGACACACATGTGAAAAATTAAATATCAGTCCAAAGCAATATATGATTCAGTGTCAAATGACTGGTGTTAGTAAGAACTATGTGGAGAGGGAACTGGAGTCATTCATACTGTTTCCTCCTTCCCAGACTTTGCTTTGTACCATTCAGAGATCTTGAAATCAAGCCTTAATAACAACATCTGCTTGTCGTTTGCCAAGAAACTGATATGACTAATAACAAGAAACTTAAATGCAAGAAACAACAATTCTGTGATGATAGCAGCATGGTGTGATTATACAAGGTCTTCCTTAATTATTTACTCTTAAAAAATTAAAAGAAAATGTTGCCACTTTGAAAATGTGCAGCATCAAAATCTACCATATCAGCACTAAGTGGATGTGCACGCAATTAAATCTGTGGTGTGGAATTCCTGATGACTCAGCTTTTGCAAACTGAAGGAATAATAAATACTACAAGCAAGTAAAATGGTTACTTCTTTTGAGATGTATAGAAGCAAACATCTAATTTTCATATTACAATTGTTCCATTAGCTGATTCAGAGTGTTGTGTGTCTCAAGATCTCACTGTACATCCCCCACAAAGAACTCTGTCTCTTTCTGTGTCTCTGTTTCTGCCTCTTTATGTCTGTTTACAATTCTGTCTCTGTTATCCTTTTTACAGTAGTGTTTCAGATCATCAAGTGTTCTTGCCTTTAATGTCTATTGGAATGATAGGTATTAATTTTGTGTAGTGTTTGAGTCAGGAAGATGTGAAATCACAATGTGTCTGTGATATCATGACCAAATTCCTTACTCTCACTCCATGTATCACACCACCATCTTGATGCCATTATTGCTTTCTTCATGCCTATTTCACATGAAAAGTTAGTTCTCAATGCCATGACTAACTCTTCCACACTCACAAGTAATCCTATCCCATCCTATCTTCTCCAACAAATTGCTGACACTGCCATACTTATGCTCTCACAATTCTATTTTTTCCTGTCTACTGGTAAGAGTAGCAGGTAGGTGTCTCAGTGCATAGAATACTGGACTTGGAATCAGGAAGATCTGAGCTCAGATCTGGTCTCAGATACTAGCTCTGGGACCCTGGGCAAGTCATTTAACCCTTAATTATCTCAGTTCCTCATCTGTAAAATGGGGACACATTGGAGAAGGAAATGGCAAACCACTCCAGAGTCTTTACCAAGAAAACTCCTTGGGGTCACAGAGTCAGACATAGCTGAACAACACAACTGGGGAAGAGAATTGAATAAGTGTTTATAGAACATCTGCTGTATGACAGACACAATGCTAAGGACTTTTGCAAACATTATCTGGTCTGATCCTCACAATAATCCTGCAAGGTAGATGCTAATGTTATCCCAATGTTAGAGCTGAGGAAACTGAAGAAATTAGAGTTTAAGTGACTTGCCCAGGGTCACACAGCTATGAAATGTCTGAGGCTTGATTTGAATGCAGGTCTTCTTGAATCTAGATTCACTGCCACTTGCTGCCCCAATCTAATGGTTGGTTCCTATTGCCTACAAATATATTCAGGTCTTCCCCATCCTCAAAAAACCTTCATTTGAGCCATCCATCCTAGCTGGTTGTTGTCCCATATTTCTCCCTTCCCTTTTGTGGCTAAAAATCTTGAGAAAGTGGTTCATAAGAGATGTCTCCATTTCCTTTCCTCTCAGTCTGTTTTTAACTCTTTGCAGTTTGACTTCCAACTTCATTGTTCAAGTGAAATTGCTCTCTCTAAAGTTAACCATGTTCTCTTAATTGCCAAATCTGAAGGCCTTTTGTCACTTCTCATCCTTCTTGATTTCTCTATAGCTGCTGATATAGTTAATCACCATCTTCTACTGGATAGGCTCTTCTTCTTCTTCTTCTTCTTCTTCTTCTTCCTCCTCTTCCTCCTCCTCTTTCTCCTCCTCCTCCTCTTCCTCCTCCTCCTCTTCCTCCTCCTCCTCCTCTTCCTCCTCTTCCTCCTCTTCCTCTTCCTCCTCTTCTTCTTCTTCTTCTTCTTCCTTTTCTTCTTCTTCTTCTTCTTCTCTCTCTCTCTGTCTCTCTGTCCCTCTCTCTGTCCCTCTCTGTCTCTCTCTCTCTCTCTTCCCCTCTCTCTCTCCCCTCCTCCTGTCTGTCCCTCCTCTCACTACTTTCTCCTCATTCTCCTACCTTTGTGGCCAGTCTTCAGTCTCTTTTGTTGGATCACCCACACACTGTAGGTTTTCCACAAGTCTCTGTCCTGGGCTCTCTTCCTCTCTTTCTGTATACTGCTTCACTTGGTGATCTAATCTACACCCATGGATTCAATTATTATCTCTATGGTGATCATTCCCAGATCTACTTATCAAGTCCCAACTGTTCTGCTGATCTTTAGCACCTCCAGCTGCCTAGAACCTGTAAACAGCTTGAACTTGACATGTTCAAAGCTGAATATTTTCTTTCCCCTCAATCACTCCCCACTTCTTAATTTTATTATTGCACTTGAGGGTACCAGCATTCTCCCAGTTACACAGGCTCACTACCTAGGTAACATCCTGAATTCCTCCCAGTGTCTCACCCCCTAACCCTATATTCAACATGCTGTATGTCTTGTTAGTTCTGCTTTCATAATATCTTTCTTTTATACTCCATTTTCCTCTCTGACGTTGACTTCCTGTTCCAGGCCCTTATCACATCATTTTGTTGTTGGTATTTATCCTTTGCTTTTGAAGAAGACCATTGACATCATAGGGTGATGTCTTGACTTCTGCGTGAATTGGATTTGTGAGACAGAGTTGCACAAAATCAACCTCATTTTCTTCTGGAGTCATTGATGCCCAGTGGTAGGCTTAAAGTCAGGATGACTGGTGATGGTCTATGATGCAGCAGATGACCTTGGCACCTTTGATGTCTGACCAAGCTTGAAGAGCTTTAACTGCCTTAATGTCTCTTGGAACAAAGTGCTCTCATGTGCCCATTCCACCAGGGGAAGTCTTCACATTCTTGGAGTAGATTCAGGTAGGTACTCCCCAAATTTACCCAAGGGTTTGTGGACTGGCAGTTACCTTGAATCTGGTTTAACCCTTCAGCCTACATGGTTTACTAGGGCTGTGGCTGCTGCTAATGCTACAGCTTCTTGGAACCACAGGTGAGGTTTGAGTGCCAAACACCAAAGGCGGATGAACAGTCCTGAAAAGGGTTTAGCAGCTCTAATAAATAAAATAATATATAATATGATATAATAATAAAATAAAATAATAAAACCAGAGGCTTTATTCCTCCTTGAATACCCATACAACCCTCATATATTGACTACAGAAATATTTTGCTAGCTGAGCTCCCTGACTCAAGTCTCTCCCCACTCCAGTCCACCCTCCATTTAGCTGTCAAATTAATTTTCTGAAGTGTAGGCCTGATTAAATCACTCCTTTACTCAATACTGATATAGTCTCCTATTGCCTCTAGGGTCAAATATAAATCCTCTGATGTTCAAGGCCCTTTATAGCTTGGCTTCCTCCCACTTTTCCAGTCTTCTAATACCTTATCCCCATGTACTCTTTAGGATGTAGTGACATCAGCCTCCTATCTGTTTCTCCCACAAGACATTCCACTTTAGGACTCAGAGCATTTTTACTAGCTAGCTCCCGTGTCTGGAATTATCTCCCTCCTCATCTCCATTGGTTCCTCAAGTCCAAGCTAAAATTTCACCTTAAAAAGGAAGCCTTTTCCATTTTCCTTTAATACTAGTACATTCCCTCTCTTTATTATACCCAATTTTGCCTGTCTATATTTTTTTGTTTGATTGTATATTGTCTCCCCAAATAGACTGTTAGCTCCTTGAGAACAAGGACTGTTGTGTTTTTGTTTGTTTGCCTTTCTTTTTACCCTGGTATTTGGAACAGTGTCTGACATATGCTAAGCTCTTAACAGATGCTGTTGATTGACTGAATCATCTCTCTGAGCCTTAGTTTCCTCATAGTTGAAATAGTCATGTTCCAACTTTCAGTTGCTGGCACATAAAGTTGTGATAGTCAAATTAATTATGTGACAAACTGCTTTATCATACAGTGGGACTGGAATCAAGAAGATCTGAGTTTAACTGCAGCCTCAGATACTCACTGCCCATATGAACATAGGCAAGTTATATAACTCTGTTTGCCTCAGTTTCCACATATGTAAAATGAGCTGGAGAAGGAAATGGCAAACCACGACAGGATCTTTCCCAAGAAAATGCCAAATGGAGTCACAAAGAGCTGGACATCACTCAAATGATTTAACAAAAAGACGTCTTAACCTTCTATATAAATACCTGTTATCAAATTATCCCATCTAAAGAAAATGAAATACAGTGACCTGCTACTTGAACCAGTTGGACAGCATATCTTGATTGAATCAGATTAATCAAAGGCATTCCAATTAAGTATGAAAAGGCCTTGATCAATTTAAGTACCTCTACTGAGCCACTAGATGAAGTAGAGCAATGCTGCAGATGTTTGCTTTACCTAAATGTTGATTATAGGTGTCTTCTATCAAATAACAGATCAATGTAAAACCAAGAAATTGGATTCTAGCAAGTGACAAATGAGGAGAAAGCATTCTGGCGAATCCCCACCAAAAATAGTCTCTGGTGGGGTGGGGGAGGGGACAAGGAGAACCCTTCAGAACCAGATTAGTTTGCCCCCTCCCTTCTCTCCCTATTCCCCACTCTCAGATGACCAGAGGAGCAGCCTATAAACTTTGGAGATCTGGAAAACTTTCCCTCTTCCCATGAGAAGCATCCCAGGAAGATGTGATGACTCTGTCTACAATGGACTCAAGAATAGACTGGATTAATATTTATACCTCTACAAAGAGCCCAGCAAAGAAGTGACATCATACCATAAGAAGAATTTCTGGAGCATTCCATGAAAAGGACTTCCAGCAATCAGAATTTGTGTTATTGCATTGCTACATGTGCTTTCTGAATTTGAGGCCACTTTCCTACTAAATCTGAGCTCACTGGCCTCTATGTACTTGGGGGAATTTTGGGGGGAATGTTTTATATCAGGCACTTTTAATTTAACCCCTTAGTAAATACTGCTTTCTAAAAACTGATTAAGTCTGAATAACTGATAATCAACTGACAATCCTAATGAGAATCACACTAGTGGAGACTACAGCTATAACATTAGAAAGATACCCATAAGTACCAAAGGGCTAGCCCTACAACTCATAAGCAACAAGCTACATTCTGGGAAAACCAACTTGACAAAGTAAATAGAAGTTGGGAAAGTTGCCTCAGAGCATGGACAATAATTATATTATTTTATTCTTTAAAATAGAATTTCCCTGTCATCACATTTCAATGTTGGCGAACATTTTGCTCATGCTGTTTCCACCTGTTTGGAAAATCTACCATTCCTACTCTCTACCTGACCAAATCTTGTCTTTCTTCAAGTCTCAAATTTTCCAAGAAATGTTTCATTACAATGGCAACCTAAATATAATTCAGCTTTCTCTGATCTCCTGTAGCAAAACAAATGTAGCAGTATTCATTGTGACCCACTTTTAGAAGGCATGGGAGAGAGACAACATGCTATTCAACAAATTAAATGAACACATGGCTATTAAATGCCTGCCGTTTACAAGGAGGCATGCTAGGCCTTGCTAATATCAAAATAAATAAAGCACAGGCTCTGCCCCTACTACAGAGTTTATACAGTGGAACAAACATTTGAAGAATGACACCTGAAGCCTAATCTAAATGATCTGTTTTTAGTGGGCTTGTGAATTTTGAATGACATCTCATTTGGGCTATGCACATACTGGCACTAATTAGGCATTATTGTGTAATGAATAGAATCCTTTGAAACAACTGATTTGAGGAGAAAAGAAGTATGAATTGCTACTCATTGGTATCTCTGCTATGGAGTAGGGAAGGACTGGTCAAAGAGTTAGGAAATCTGTACTTTGGCCTTTGGTCTTTGCTCTGCAAATTACTTTTGTGTATCTTAGAGCAAGATGACCCTCTGAAACATTCATCTTTCATGTGGAAAATAAGATGGTTGGATTAAGCAATACCTAAGGCCTCTACCAGTTTTAACATGCTCTTTTTCTATTGAACCAGCCACAGGAAGTCAGAATCTACCAAGAACAAGCATCTTGCCACCTACCCTGTTTCTGCCCCACTTCTCCCTCTTAGGAAGAGTTTTCAGATTTGCATATTCATATCACTTCATCTTTCCCCTCAATCCCTGCTACAGATACCAACCTCTGAGAAGTTGATCCACTTCGCTTTAGAAATCAACCCTTGAGGTAATTTTTCTGGGTTGGTGAGTAAATGAAAATTTACCTGAACTCACTGTATCTTACAGACTTCAGGACATGTTTCATATACCTTCCAGCCATCTACCAGAGCCTATCCAGCGACGGTATCTTCCCATCTGTCCTTTTGCATATTTGTGTTAAACCCACCCTTCCATTTTTTCCTCTCATTTTTGCTTTAGGAAACCTTACTTCCTTACTCTTGAGCTGAGAATCATATTAAATTAACACTGCTACTGCTACTGGAAAGAGTGTAGAAATCTACTTCCCTAGGTACCTAGATGGTACAGTAGAGAGAGCACCGAGTCTGCATTCAGGAAGACCTGAGTTCAAATCTATACTCAGGAACTTTCTAGCTATGTGCCCTTGGGCATGACACCTGTATTTGTCTGAGTTTCCTCATGTGTTAAATGTGAATAATAATATCACATATCTCCCAGAGTTGTAAGGATCAAACAATATGATATACGTAAAGGGGCCATGCCCTGGCTACTTCTTAAACAGGCCTATTCAATGAATGGGTGTTGCCTCACCCTAAGTGAGTACCTGCATAGACCTTGGCCTAAAGGGGCCAAGGTCTCCCAGAGCCTCCTGGGTCACCTCCAGTCATCCTGAGGAATATCTGGTCATTGGATTCAGATGGCTCTGGAGGAGAAGTGAGGCTGGTGACCCGCACAGCCCTCCCTCACTCAAAACAAAGTCAAGTGCAAGTCATATCATCATTTCTCTGATGGCATGGTCTTATTCGGCAATGAAGGACCAGCATAAGGCATATAGTAGACAATAAATGCTAATTTCCTTCCCCTTCTGCTTTATTCAATCCCTCTAAGTGCCTAGATCAAAACTCCATTTCTTGTCACAAGTCTTGCACATGTGGTTTGTTTCTCTCTTGGAATAAAACTCCTTTAGAAAAGGGACTGTCTCCCTTTTGTATCTGTATTCCCAATCCCTTATAGAATTCCTAGTACCTAATAGGCACTTAAATAAATTAATGTTAATTGATTGATTCGATGAGCCATAGTATTATGATGATTTGGATGTCTTCATATAATCAAATAGCTAGAGAATTTCCAGATCTATGCTAAGGAATTGCCTCTATAGGTACATAAGGAAGAACAGAGTGTTAAAATCATACTGGACTGAGTGTCAGAGGCCTGTGTTTGAGGATCACTTTCTCTCTCCCCCCTCCCCCCCATTTATTAGTCTATTAAGAGGTGATTATCCACTTAACCACTATGAATCTTTAATTGCTTATTTTTAAAATCACATAATCACATTTGTACTAACTATCCCATAGAATTGTGAGGATAGTTCACCGTATTCAACAGCTTAATTCAATTGAAAAATTGTTTGATGCCCATTATATGCTAGATGACATTAGTTATTTGAGATACACAGAAATAAATGACACAGTGTGTGACTCCAAGGGATTTATAATCTAGTAGGAGAGCAAAAAGATCCATGCACAACTAAATATGATGTAAGGCAAGATGTACTCCAAAGAAATCTTAGAAAATCTAAGGATGAAGAAGTTATTTTAATTTAAAGCAAGGCTAAATAAAGGAAGATAGGATTACAACAGGGGCGGGGGGTCAGGGGGGAGGGAAGGAGGGCATGCATTCAAGAGGAGGTCATGGGGATTAGCCTATATGAATGCATGGAGTGGGGAGACAGCAGGCTGGGCTCCAAGGACATCTAGTAGTCCGGTTAGAATATAGAGTGGGTAATGTAGAATGGTGTAATTTAGCATGAGGTTCAAAATTATTACTAGCTTGCAGAGGGACTTAAATGCTTCACCAAGGAACTTCTATTTTATCCTAATCACAACAGGTGGCTGCTAAAGAATTTTGGATATAGAAGTGGCTTTACTAGACCTATGCATCAAAAGCTTTTGGCAGCTATGCATTGGAGAGAGGATAGAATAGGCTGAGGGAGAAGGGGATGAAAATAAAGTATAAAATTTTCAAACCAAAATATGCTTCATAAATGTGAACTAATATTATCTCCTCCCGCACTCAACACTTGAGAGCCATGAAAGCATATGGAAGTGAAGTATCTGAAAACTGCCCCAGATCTAAACCATGTTTTGGGATAGCACCCATTCATAGGTTAAAACCTATGAGTGATATATATGTATACATGTATATACATGTATGTATATATATATACACATATATTTTACCACTTAATAAGAAGAAATTTTAGTTCAATAAAAATACATTTTATTAAACAACACAACTTAATAAAGCTGAGGAAAATACATAAGCCTGATGGCACAAGTACAAGATTATTGTAGCCCAGAGTTTAAACACATAAGCTTCAGAAGAATGGACACAAGCTGGGAACAGAGCTGCTGCTGATTTCTGATGAGATTGTTGGAAGAGGAGTCACTTTTTTTGCCTCCTATTTTTAGCTATTCTATTCTCTTTGCACGGTTGTTCTTTGCTGCCACATGCCAGTATCTCTGCTGAGCTGCCCTATGGTGTAATATGTTGCCATGTCCAATGAATTACAATAGGTTCAATGGTTACAACTCTTTCAGTATGTGGTCCCAGGGCTATTTTAGCTCATTTATGATTCCATTCAGCAGGTAGGTGATGCAGTAGAGAGAATGGGTTGGCATGAAGTCAGGAAGATTCATCATCCTGAGTTCAATTCTGACCTCAGACACTTCCTGATTATGTGATGCTAGGCAAGTCATGTCACCCTGTTTGCCTCAGTTTCCTCATTTGTAAAATGAGCTGAAGAAGGAAATGGCAAATCATTCCAGTATTTTTGCCAAGCAAACCCCAGATGGGGTCACAAAGAGTTGAACACAACTGAACAACAACAAAAAATTCCATAAAAATAAGTTTGGTGGTCAATCATCCAGATTTGGCAAAGTGTCAGGCATTTATCTTCCTTTTGACTTGAACTCCTCTATTGCTGCTTGAATTCTATCAGTATCACTTCTTATTAGGCAGAAAATCCCTTTTAGCTCCTTTCAGAATCTTGGTTGTCAACCTAGAGAATTGTTAATCATCTCATGATTTCCATTTAGCCGTAAAGCTTAGAACTCACACCTTCTTCCCCCTATAAAGAGCCTTCCTTCTAAAATTCCCTTACATTTTCTTTGTATATATAATATGTATGCCTGTATATTACCATCTTGTCTCCCACTTTAGACAATATATTTTTTTCTTTGCATCCCAATGATTAGTGCTGTGTTTGGCACACAGTAGGCTATTAATAAAGGGTTTTTGGATGAAAGACTGATTGATTTATAAATGTTTAATGAACTAAATATCTGCTGACTTATGTCGAAAAGACCAATACAGATGTCTACTCCTGGTCTGACCCTTGATTAGCTGTGTAACCATACACTAGTCACTCAAGCTCTCTGAGACTTAGTTTCTTTATCTTTAAAGATGTTAGAATATGATAATTTACCTTTCTCAGCTTCTGTGTCTTATTGTTATAACCATTGCTTTCAGTCAAACTGATGAATTATATCTAATCTTAGAGTGGTACTAACGAAAACATGAAAGAGTGGTTCCCTAGGGCCACTGTTAAGTGAATTAATGTGATCAGCTTTTCTATATAGGTGAAATTCATCTGGAACTGCTCTACAATCATCTGTGTTGGATGACCAGTTCTATCCATGTTAGAAGAACTGGTTGTTATCTTCTCCACCCTACAAAATGAAAATCCTCAAACAAAGGACTGACTAAAACTTTCAAGCCTTTTTTCCCAGCCTTATCAACTCCTCCTTCTTTTCCATTAGTGCTATTGACACTGGTTAAAAATTGAAAACAATCCATTCAGTGCCTGACACATAGATCAATCATTCCTTCACTCAGCAACATTTGTAAACACATTCTCAGCCCTAAGTCACACTTACATTTTTAATTACCTTTTTATTGGCATCATTAAACATTGTTTGGCTTCAGAATGATGAAATGGATTAATAATATGTTACATATCCAATGAGAAACTTCTAAGTACCTTGCTTGAGGCTTATATGGTTGTTAATAACCTAGAGTTATATTATAGGCATTAATATTTTTTTCTTTTCTAGTCCTTTCACAAAGGTTTGTACCATATCAACTCAAGCATCTTTTGCATTCCATGTTTGCATTTTGAAAGTCAGTTTTTGTTTTGGTTTATAGGCTTATCCAAATATTGAGAATCTAATTTATCTCATTTGATTTTATAATAGTAACATCTACCTTACTGGAAACTTGAAAAATCTTACCATGGCTGTCAATTCACTTAAAGGACTGAAGAAGGACCTCAAATTCAGAAATATATGATCTTGGTGTACCAGGGTATTTCTAGGAAGTTGGAAAGTTGGACTTGAAGTCAGAAAGACCTGAGTCCTAATCTTATTTCACACAATTGCTAACTATGTGACCCTAGGCAAATCATTTAATCTCTCTGTTTGACTTTCCTCATTTTAAAAATGAGGATAATGATACTCTCAATTTCTTAGGGTTGTTGTGTAGCACCAACATGATATTCACAACGCCTATGGAAGCTATGAATATCCCAGCACACTTCTGAATCATGAAATACCACAGACTCTCCACATGGAAGACAGAACCAAAACATCTATTCAGATGCCAGAAAGTCAAATCCACCATAGTAACAAAAATCTATACAAAATAACAATACAGAGAACAACACCATCCCCAAGCCTTCCCCCTGTTATGCTTCCCACAAACCAGGTCCCTTAAACAAATCACAAGCAGGCTTCCCTTAAACAAAATGCCCTTCTCAAGCTCATAGCCAGCTACAAGCTTGCCTGCATCCTTCATTTCTGACTACTCTCTCACTAATTTCCTCTCAGTTCTGCTCTAGCTCCACCTCTTCCTGTTCCACCCATTCAGCAAGCCCCTCCTATCACAGGCTCCAAGTCGACTCAGTCTCCAATGTGACCTAGTCAGATCACATGGGCCTATTAATGAATGGGAAAGAACTCTCCATTTAATTTTTCATTACATGCTGTTATAAGATCTTTCACATTCATTACATAGGATCTGTGGGGCAAGTAGAATTAACAGAACTTTAAAAGGGATAACAAAAAGTAAGCATATAAAAACAACATTGCATGGGGTACAGAGACCCTTATCAATGAAACAGTGACTCAGAGATATTAGCAAAAAGAATAGTTCATTTATTGACTTTCTCATGAAAGGGCTCCCTCAGAGTGCTGAAAAGATGGCACCAACTGAAGAGACAGTGGAGCTGTGTTTAGCTCAGAAGGTTATATAGACCCTAACCACAATCCCCCCTTACTAGCCCCCTTCCTTAGCACTCATTGGTGCAAGCCCTGAGGATACAATCTGTCTGTGGCAATCTACTCCAGCAACAGAGAGCAAAGACAGTTTTCACACATTAACCCTAAAAAATGGAGGGTTATGTATCTAAAAACATGGGAGGGGGGAGGTGAGAAAATACAGAGGGCAGTCTGGGAAAGTAAAGGGAGTAGGCTTGGGAAAATATAGGGAGTAATCTGGGAGAGTATAGAATATGTTGAAACATTTCTTCTACAAGGTCAACCTGCTATAAATGTTTTAACCAGGCAAGAAACAATTAACCCCTTGAAGAGACTTCACTCCTGAGAGATCCTCAGAGATCATCTCTCACAATATCACAGGCAATTAGTATCAACAAAACTTTGTAACAACATAAAAAGATCACACAAAATGAGCACATAAAGGGGGAGGAGCCAAGATGACGGAGTAGAAAGATTCACTTATGCCAGCTCTGAACCCACAGCCCATAAAATATCTGTAAAGAAGAACTCCCAACAAATTCTGTAGCAGTGGAAGCCACAGAACAATGGAGTGGAGGAGATTTCTGTTCCAGAGAGCCCTGAAAAACTGACACCCTTGCACACCAGGCCCAGAGCAGAGCCCAGCCCTGCCTTGGCTGCACAGCACACACACACACACACACATGCGCACGCACCCACATGCACACACACGCACATGCGCACGCACACACATGCATGCACACACACATGTACACACACGCACACACACAGAGACAGACAGCACAGAGTGAATTGAATAGGATGGGATCATATCTTAAAAAAATGAAGTTAAGTGGTGAGAGAGAAATATATTGGGAGGAGAGAGGGAGAAATGGAATGGGGCAAATTATCTCTCATAGAAGAGGCAGGCAGGAGACTTTTTAGTGGAGGGAAAAAGAGGGCAAGTGAGAGAAAAACATGAAGTTTATTCTCATCACATTCAACTAAAGGAAGGAATAAAATGCACACTCGTTTTGGTATGAAAACCTATTTTACAATACAGGAAAGTGGGGGAGAAGGGGATAAGCAGGGTGGGGGATGATGAAAGGGAGGGCAATGGGAGGAGGGAGCAATTTGAAATCAACACTCTTGGGGAGGGACAGGATCAAAAGAGAGAATAGAAGCAATGGGGGGCAGGATAGGATGGAGGGAAATATAGTTAGTCTTACACAACATGACTATTATCAAGGTCATTTGCAAAACTATGCAGATGTGGCCTATATTGAATTGCCTGCCTTCCCAAAGGGAATGGGTGGGAAGGGAGGGATGGGGAGAAGTTGGAACTCAAAGTTTTAGGTACAACTGTTGAGTATTGTTCTTGCTACTAGGAAATAAGAAATACAGGTAATGGGGAATAGAAAGTTATCTGGCCCTACAGGACAAAAGAGAAGATGGGGACAAGGAAAGGGAAGGATGATAGAAGAGAGGGCAGATTGGTGATAGGGGATATTAGAATGCTCAGAATACTGGAGTAGGAGGAGGGGACAAATGGGGAGAAAGTTTGGAACCCAAAATTTTGTGAAAATGAATGTAAAAAGTTAAATAAATAAATTTATTATATAAAAAGGAGCACATAAAACAATATCTTATGGTAGGGCTTGAATAGCATCCCATCATTCCCCTCTTGAATGAATGGGCCCAAAATCTTGGGGTGATGGACGAAGGTCTTTTCTTCTATAACTACTTCCTGTTGAGATTGGATGTAGAGCTGTACCTACCCCAAGATGACCATCTGAGAGGTCAATTCTTTAGCTGGCATCCAGAGTTTGGTAGATGCCAGGTTCAGCAAAGACACAATGCTTCAGACTGGAGTTGACATCCAGTTTAAATAATCAGGCATTTGCAGGTGGAGGGTATTAAGTTTGCAGAAAACAAATTGTGCAAACAAAGTGAACAGATAAAAAAGTCAAAAAGAAAGGAGAGAATAACCAGAAGTAGGGTAGATATAGGGTCAGCCATGCTTCTGGAGTTCATGAACCCACTATCATAGCCTCATTCCCTGTTGTTTACTATTTTCTAACTTGCAGTTTTGGGGTCATCATTCTGGCTAGAGTTATACTTTCCTTAATCTGGGCTGGGACCTGGTCGATCTCCCATTCTCCCTGCAGATGTGATAAATTTAGATACAATGTTTCAGGAGGATCTGCAGAATCAGTTCTCATCTCCCTGCTCAGTCTAAAATCAATCCTATTTCCTCAGTACATTTTATATAGTTCATTAGTTGGAATGCCATCTATTCTTCCAAAATCTACCCCTGATCTCAATAGAGCAGTAAATAATTCTTTTCTTATAAATCTAATCTGACTAAATCTATGGGTATTTACTCTTTCTCAAGGAAATTTATCTTTTTCACAGATTCTCACCGTTCAAGGTACCAACGAGTTTCCTATCCTTTAGGTGAACCAACTCAAAATATCTGTGACCTCCTGCTGAGTAAAATCCTACTGTGGGCCCCTCCCCACTGATTCTCCTGCTACCTTCTTAGTACTAGCCAACTCTCAGCCACCTCACTTGTTTAATTCTCCTACCACACATTGTCCTGGCCTGTGTTTGGGCCCCAATCAAGTCCAGCTTGTGCAAGGTTTGCACTCACTTTCTATTGTTAACTTTTCACCCCTCCTGTGAGCCAAACCAACAGCTTTTTTCTCCTACTGCTTGAGACCCTCCAGCTTGCTCTTCTAAAGGAGAGTTTGAATGCTGCAGTCTCTCATGCAAAACATCAACTGCCTTTCCATCTGAGTCTTCTCTTCCAGCAACTTGTCTCTGCTTTTACATAGAATTTGATAGTTTGCTAGCAAGGCCCAGCCTCTGCTACATACCCCTGCCATTTCTCTCCCTGGTTCTCTTGCCATTCTCTGCAAACTTCTTTCTAAATCTTTGGCTTCTCCTTTCTGTAGCCTTGGTTCCCAGTTTTCACAGAGCCCTGTACCTTTAGCCCATTTTCTCATTAGGGGGGAATAAGGCAAATCCTGCCACCCTGGGACATACATTTCTTCCTCTGTCTTTCTGTCTCCAAAATAGAGGTCTGATATTTTCATGTTTGCATCCTCATTGTCATTTGTAGTGCCAACATGATATTCACTGTGCCTATGGCTGCCATGAATATCCTGGTACAATTCTGAATTGCAAATACCACAGACTCTCCACATGGAGGACAGAATCAAAACATTTATTCAGACAACAGAAGGTCAAATCCATCATAGTAACAAAAATCTATACGAAATAACAATACAGAGAACAACACCATCCCTAAGTCTTCCCTTTGTTAGGCTTCCCACAAACCAGGTCCCTTAAACAAATCACAAGTACACTTCCATTAAACAAATCACAAACATGCTTCCCTTAAACAAAATGCCCTTCTCATGCTCACAGCCAACTTCGGGCTTGCCTGCATCTTTCAATTCTGACTGCTCTCTCACTAATTTCCTCTCAGCTCTGCTCTGGCTGTGCCTTTTCCTGTTCTACCCTTCCTGTTCCACCCATTCAGTCAACTCCTTCCACCACCTTCTTTCCGTGTGACTCAGACTTCCAGGTGATGTAGGCAGGTTACATGGACCTATTAATAAATCAATCTCCCTATCTAAATGACCATTATACTGACTTAGCAGGTGCTTTGCAAACATTAAATAAATCCAAACTATTATTACTATTTCTTTACTATTTGTTGATCTGTGCATGATTCATATAAGTAAACAACTTAACGTTTTTCACAGAAAAATCTAAGCCATTTTAATGTGTTTTAACTTAATATCTCAGATAGCATTAATCATTAGTACAAATTGTTATTTCCTATACAGCTGTTCTATTTCACTATAACTTTTATAATTAGAAATCTTTTGACTCATGCCTTAAAAAAAATTTATATAGTCAATATAATTGAACTGCTTTATATTTAACTCACACCCCAGAAACAAATACTACCTAAAATTTCCCTGCTGGCAAGATCTCTAGTTCAAGATTGCCAAAGAACTTTGTAACTAACTAACTGTCTCTCTCTTTCTTATCCTTTTCAGAATAGATCAGAATCCATTTTTGTCCATATCCCTGTAAGACAGGCACAACCTCTGAAGTGAAGCTGTGGTTAACATTTGCTCTTCCCATTCCTGGAATGTTCTGACTTTTTACCTCCACATTTTAATTTCCTTGACTTCCTTCCAAACTCAGCTCAGATCTCACAATCTGACAGACCCCTTTATGGTCTTCCTCTTCTCCTTTCCCTACAAAGGAATGATCACTTCCAGTTACTACTTGATTATCAACTTATTAAGAACAAGATACACTTTGTTTATGAATGGGGACTAAAAAAAAAAGATTAGATTGTCTCCTCCAGAAATGATATATTCCTATCCTGCTTAGTGGCAATTGGTAGCACAATGGATAGAGTGCTGGGCCTTGGAATCAGGAAGATGTGAATTTAAATTTAACCTCAGACATTTACTAGTTATATGACTTTGAGCAGTGTTCTTCCTTAGTTCCCTCAAATGCAAAATGGGGGAAACAATCGTACTTCTTAATATGGTGGTTGTGAGAATCAACTGAGACAGCATTTGTGAAGTGATTAGCAGAGTTCCTGGCACTGTAAAAATGCTTGTTCCCTTCCCTTGCCTTCTTAAATGCCTTCTCATCTATTTGTTAACCTGACCTCTGTTTCAGCATGATTCTGTTACTAGAGAATCATAGGAAAACAGATACTGAGTTGGAAAGGACCTCGCACATCAACTACTCTAAAGTCTTCATTTTACGTATGGAGAAATTGAGGCCCACAGAGGTTAAGTGACTTACTTAAGACACCAAGGTATTAATAGACAGAGTCAGAATTAAACTCAGGTTCTGTTAATCTTTCGATCCTTTCAGGAGGATTGAAAGACATAACCTAACACTCCATGGGCTTCCAGACCGCTTCAACTACTCTTCATGAAGTATTAGAATGGTTTGTATGAAGCATCCATTGTATAGAGTTCCATTCTGGAAAAGCTCACATTCCTTACTCACAATCCTGAAATATGAGTTTCATAAAAAAACTTCAGTTCCAATGGCAGTGTTATTTTACAGAAAATACCTAAACATGTTTTCATCTTTAACCGGAAAAAAGGAATCATAAAATTATCGATTAAGAGTTAGAAGGGACTTTATAGTTCATCTAATCCAACTCCCCATTTCACAGATGAGGAAACTGAGGCCCCCAAAGGTGAAGTGATTGGAGTAAGGTCAAGGGTAGTAAATAGCAAAGTTGCTCTTTGATCACAGGTACTCTGATTTTATGTCCACTTGGATTGCTTTTGCAAAAGACAAATTGCAAAGCTCCTTTAGTTTCCAATGAAAATAAAGGCTTATGTATTTAATACTAGCAGTGTTCCCACTATTGGTCATATGACAGTGAGACATATGATACAGCTTCCCCTGAAAAACTAAAAATGAATTTCTTATAGAGAACAATAGAGTGAGATGACATGGTGAGTATGAGTCAATGAGGAACTCTGAAGAAAAAACAGGAATAAGATATACATTATCAAGGAATTGAACAATAGGCGGACAGGATGGCTGGTCATGCAGAAAGAATAAGGAAAGGAGACAAGTGGGGTATTCAACTGGTAGATTCAAAATACAGGAGAAAGTGAGGAAGGCCTTCAAAATGCTGGGCTGATCTACTATGGGGAATTTATGGAATTGAGCAAGAACTGAGTAATATAGGCAGAGGTGGAAAGGTTTTGGTCACATTGGAGGGAGAATTCCCGAATAGATAAGTTCACAGATTCATTGTATTATTTGAGAGCATACCTCAGTTGTTTCTTTTTCCTTTTGAAATAAATTATTTTATAATTTATGCTTATATGAGGGTGGTAGCCAATATAGAGAGCATTATAGTATACATAGAAGAAAATTCAAAAAACATCTTTGCTTACATAAATCTATGCATCTTTGTCGATCTTATAAATATAACATAAATAGTCATAATAGCCAACAATGTAAACATCTCACATATATACATATAAGACATTGATTTATTAATACATATATAGTCTCATTAGAGATAGGATTAAGTGGATGCACAAGGAAGACATACAAAAATTGGAGCATTCATAACGTAGGAGAGTTTGAAGAGTTAATGAACAATGAAGAATTGAATAGCAAATGAAGGAGGCAAAACAAAAAAAAAGCTCTTAAGTAGACAAAGTAAAAGGAAGGAGACTTTACAGACTTTGGAAGAGGAGAAATTACTGTGATGTAAAGAAATTTGATAATATCCTTTACACCAATCATTCTATCTTCTTGTTTATAATTCGTTACAATCAGCTCAAGACCACAAGTTGCCTCTCTATTATTCATTTTAACTCTTTAAAGAGTATAATATTCCATGGTGAACTACAGTAGATTGTAGCACAATAAGGTAAAGTAAAGGAGAATTCCTGTAAAGAATGTTATTGAAGCAATATGTGATTAAAAAAAGTTTGCTAGACATACCACAAGAGGAACAGTAAATGGACAGGCCACACGATCTATGGATAACCTTATAAAGTTGAGGAGGTGAAGAAGGGCCCCCACACACTATATAGATCCCTCCTTCTTCCTGTAGTGAAATTATGGGAGGCAGTTGACATGAGTTTCGTAGGGTAGATGGATATACATCTAGAGCTTTAGTGGGAAAGCCTACAGTGAAGAGATCACAGATTCTCTTCAATATATGAACTAAGGGAAAGAAACTGCAAAAGAGAGGTGATAGGGAACACACACACACACACACACACACACACACACACACACACACACGCGCACACACGTAATAGTGCAAAGGCAGAAAAACTGTAGCTAGGAATTTTTGCACCTTGTCCAAGTATAGCAAACCATCCCTGGGGCAAACACTACAAAGAATGCCCTCCATTGAGTAAGGTCGAATCAAAGCAACAGGGACCAAAAGGAAGATGGAGGAAGAGAAAGAAAGGAGTTTACCGCAGGCCACCAACTGGTAGTTTCCTAATTTGACTAATTATTCTTGATAATTAGGTTCTAAACTCTGTTACTGCTATGGTCTATTAAGTTTAGAAGCGGTATCAGTACTCACTAAATCTGGCTGTTCTGGGTCAAAGGCCCAGCTATCCCACACTATTTATGACTTGGTAGGAGAGATATGGGGGGAAAGAATCAAGAAAATAAATACCACATTCAGAAATTCATATGTTCCTTATTAGTTTTTCAAGAAAATAAGCAAAGCAATTCATCTGGTTTGAAAGGAAATAATTTCTGAGTAGAGTGTTAACTATTATTTATTTTTCCTGTAAACATATGTACTATAATATATAGATATAATACATGTAGACATGCATATATATATAATAAAATAGTCCATTTATAATAGAAATTTAAGTAGTTTCAGACACTACCCAGAAAATATTGCTTATATGTTTGTATAAATAAGCAAACATATGCACAATTTCTTGTTCTTACACTTTATAGCCATTTTAATATTCTCAAGTTTTATTTTTTTAATTTCTATGTTCCATGGCAAAGAATATGTATTATTTCAGAGCATGGAATTTGAAGTAACTCCACAAAAATAGTTATCTAGTAAAAGCAATGACATACTCCCTGAACCATAAAGATGCTTAAATAAAGATTCTAAAATTAATTGAATTTTTCCTTCTGCATACCAGTGCCAAGCCAATGAACATTTATTAGTACAACAGCATCATTATTAATAATTTTCAAGAATACTTTTCCCTTATAAAAAATGTTTTTCTTCCTATCGTAAAATTCCAAACAGCTTCTATCCTGTGAACATCAATAGATTACGTGGTTTGCAACTTGTGTCTAGGTGCTTTACACATCTTATTGGAAAGGAAAAAACAGATAAAATACCTATAACTCATTTTCCTCCAAGCATAGTGAAGTAAAGTATGCAAAATAACAAGGGTTTTTACAGTTTCCAGACACAAGATTTTGGTTTGCTTCCTCAAAATGCAATACCATCATCTGTGCCATTCAAATTATATTAGATAGAGAATCATTCAAATAGCACCAGCTGCCAATTTAAATTTCAAATGGAAATCCATTTACTTGCTGACTCCTCATTCCCTTCTTTCTTTCCTTTTCCATCTTGATTTTTGTTGTCTGCCCCATATGCCCGACACCCCCCCCCTCCCAATTCATTTGAAAGCCACTAGATAGGTATTTTTTTGAGAAAGACTGCTGTAACTTGACAGGTCCTTTGATTCAAAACTACTTCATATTATTTCTCTTTTTTTCTTTGAAACTGCAATATTGTTCAGCAACTCACCATTGATTTTACACAAACCCAAGAAAATTCCAGATTACATTTAAAAAAATAAAAAAAAATACTCCTTCATATTATCACTTAGAAAAGAGGAGGGCACTTTTTTTCATTTTTGACTAAAGCCATACAAAGAGGTTTAAAATATTTTTCAGAGTGAGAGAAATATATTTTTGGTTCAAATTCAATGTCTATCTTTCTCTGTCTCTAAGTTAACAGTCTCCATCTGTATTTCTTTTTTTCTATTTCTCTTTGTCTCTCTGTCTCTGTTCCTCTGTTTCTTTCTGTCTCTGTCCCCCTGACTCTCATTCCATCTTTTCTCTGTGTACCTCCTCTATTTATCCACCTGCATATCTGTGTCTTCTCTCTTCTTTCCCTGTCTCTCTCACTCTGTTTCTGTCTCTTTATCTATTTTTTCTGTCTCTCTATGCCTATCTCTGTCTTCTCTCCCTCCTCTGTCTCCTCCATCCCTTATCTTTTTAAACTTTGTCTCTCTTCTCTCTTTCTCTGTCTCTATCTCTATTTCTTTCTCTCTGTCTCCTTTGTCTGTTTCTTTTTTCTCTTCCTTTCTCCTGTCTGCCTTTCTGTCTCTCTCTTTGTCTGTGTTTTTCTTTCTGTTTCTTTGTGTCCCTTGGTCCATTTCTCCTATTTGTCTCTCATCCTGCACTGCCATTCTGTCCTTTTGTCTCTGTCTGTTTCTCTACTTCTTTATCTCTGTCTCTTTTCTCTCTTATCTTTGTCACTCTATCTCTGTTTCTCTTTCTCTCCCCTCTCTGCCTCTGTCTCTGTTTCTCTGTCTCTGCTTCTTTGTATCTCTGTCTCTCTCTTTTGTTCTCTTATTGGGGTATTAAATATATGTTGTGTTCCGTTGTCACTAAGAACCTCAGTTCTCCATGGAGTAAGTAGTGGTGGAGCATACACAATGTCTTGACAGCTTCTAGCATAGCTCTTGTGGGCGAGATTGGAAAGAAAATAAGCCTGATGGAAGAATCAGAAAAGATGTTATAAGACCTTACTATTCCTTTTTTTTTTTTTAATTTAGTGCACAAGGTAAGGTCTTTGAAGAATCAAAACAGCAAGCACATATCACCCCATTTAGGATATTAACTCTTTCCAAATGAATTACCAAAAAGACCTAGACCAGTGGTAGAACTAGCTTTGAATAATTGGAGAGGTACGAATTGGAGCTTAGTAGTGAATTAGATTTACCAAATTCCTCCATAGTAGACAACACACAAACCATTACTTTTCAAAAGAGAAAGACAAGCTTATGATTGCTACTGTTATTAATTAACCAGAACGCTGCCAAATCTCCACCTTACTGTATGAACAAAGTCTTAGGAATTTTTCTCTGGGAACTTGGCAGTCCAATCATTTTCCCCATCTCTAAGCATTAATGGAGCATTAGAAAAAGAAGAATAAATAACCCCAATAGTCATCTAGGTATTATAGTCTTGTCATTTAAAGTATCAGGATGGAAAAGACAAATATTTTATGTAAATTCAAAATGAAGTGAAGGAATATGAAATATCTAATAACAAAAAAATCCTTAAGTACATAAACCCAGAATATAATCAAATAGGTTGCAAATGAAGAGTGTTTCCACTGTAGTGCATAATTTAAAAGGAAGAGGGCAAGTATAAATATAGGCAGTGGGGGGGGAAGGTGCTTAAACTTTTAAATATTTAAATGTGCCTTGATTACATCCCCAAACAACTTTTTCTGCCCTGTTGGCTCCTGTAACTAAATATAACTGGGGAATCTGGAAGATCAGAGATGTTTAGTGGATGATTAGCCTCTTCTATTAAAAATAAAATCTATAAATACTTTCATGTTAGTAAGATTGTGCACTAATGTCAGAAAGTTTCATAATCTTAAAGGGTCTTTAGAATATAATATGTGTGTTTGCATGTGTGTGCGTGTGTATATGTATGTGTGCCCATGGTGTGTGTATATGTGTGTAATATCATCAGGTCACCAATGGCTAAATTTGAGAGCAATTAAGTTCTGCATATATTTCTTGAGGCATCTAGATTTCTTGGTAGGAGCACTGGGACTGAAAACTTAGGTCAAACATGGCCTAAGAAACTTTGGAGCTATGTGATGCTGGGTGAGGTATGTAATCTCTATTTGCCTTCATTTCTTCAACTATAAAATGAGGATAATAGCACCTACCTCCCAGGGTTGTAAAAATCAAATGAGATAATAGTTTGTAAAGTGCTTAGCACAGTGCCTGGCCTTCCTTTCTTGAATAATTTGGGTCATTGCTTCTGGATTTCGGGACAGTGCCCTCTCCCAAGAAATGTCTATGGAATGAAAAGATCATGGATTGGGAGATGTACAAGTTTTCTTTGAATTATTTCCCTGGAAACTATTTCATTAGCTTCCCTGGCAGTTAATGTCATTGTGTTGTATTCTCAGTTGGGAGTACATAGGCATTTTTTATTTCTAAGTCTTGGCTTGTTCTTCAAAATCTTTCCAATATTTTGGAGTTGCTCAACATTGTTGTGAAAGGCAGATGATAATGCTTGACATTTGGAGAGAGATTCTCATTTAAAAAAATATTTAAATCATTTAATGCATTTGATCTTGACAACAACCCTGTGATGTAGGACAGCAAGTGTCTGTATTTGATAAATGAGTATTAAATGAATCACCAATAAGTTAAGTAGCTTGCTTATGTTACACAACCAGATAGATACAGTTTTTAGAACTGGAACCTGGATCAGGTGACTATCAATACATTTTCTTTATAGTAGACTGTACTACATGCATTTTAAATGGAGATGAGAATGCATTCTCCTTGCAGAATTTTGTATTGAATTTGTTTCATTACTATGACTTTCTGTTCAAGATTACCGCTATAGATACATGAAAATATCAGAAACATCTAGTCTACTATTAAAGATTAAGGAGTAAACCTTAAAGCTTAGTTCAATTCACTTAAAAAAAGGTATGTATACAACTACTTAGGATGTCTCACGCTGATATTTGCTATTGGTTAATGATCTCATCATAATTTCACTGAGATATGCATATACAAAAGGTAAAGAGTTCTTAGCTCCCATAGAATTTATTTAACCTAATAATGCTTTGAGCCAAGGAAAAACTATTTCATGCAACAGAAAATGTAAAACACAAAGAAAATGTACCAAATTGCATGAATTCTTTTTTTTTTAATTTTCACTTAATAGTGTATCTAATTTTCTGTAAGGATAGTTTCTAAACATTCATTTTTAGTTCCAATTTCTTCTCCCTCCCTCCTGTCCCACCTCCCCAAGACAGTAATCAATCTGATATACATGCATGGTCATATTAAACATTTTTTTGCACATTGGTTGTTGTCCTTCATCTTCAAAGAGGACCAAAATGACACCATTGTAAAGTGAAATTTCAATGTGTCCAACTGTGGCTGATAAGACCAATATGTGCTTGGAATACTCTACCACAGGTTGGGCGCAGATAGTCCATATGAATATTTGAGGTGGATATTCCAAATTTGCGCATCCTGCATTTACTTTGTGCTGTCTCAATTCTCCTTTGCTCAAAGAGCACAGCACCCTTTCTGATGTGGGCATGCCATGCTGAGCGGTCCTGTGCCAGTGTCTCCCATGTTGCACAGTCAAATCCAAAGTTCTTAACAGTGTCCTTGTATCATTTCTTCTGGCCACCATGCAAGTTCTCCATAAAATAGTCTTTTTGGCATTCCAACAACGTGACCAACCCATTGGAATTGCCCTCTCTAAAGCGTAGTTTGAATACTTGGCAGTTCAACTTGAGCAAGGACTTCAGTGTCTGGTACCTTATCCTGCCAGGTGATCCTCATAATCTTCCTATGAGACTTCAAATGGAAGTGATTCAGTTTCCTAGCATGGAGCTGGTAGACTGTCCATGTTTCACAGGCATACAACAATGAGATCAGCGCAATGGCTCTGTAGACCTTCAATTTGGTAGTCAATTTAATACCTCTTCTTTCCCAAACTTCTCTTCAGAGCCTCCCAAACACTTAGCTAGCTCTGGCAGTGCATGCATCAACCTCATTGTCAATGTGTACATCCCTGGAAAGTACATTACCAAGGTAAGTGAAGTTATCCATAGCATTCAAAACTTCTCCATTTGTTGTAATTGATGGTTCCACATGTGGATGGTGTGGTGATGGCTGATGGAGCACCTGTGTTTTTTTGGTGTTAATTATTAGGCCTAAATTAGCATAGGCAGCAAAGAATTGATCCATACTTTGTTGCATCTCTGCTTCAGAGGCTACATTGAGTACACAATCGTCTGCAAACAGAAAATCATGCACCAACACTCCCTCCACTTTGGTCTTGGCTTGTAACCTTTTCAAATTGAAGAACTTATCATCAGTACGATAGTTGACCTTGATGCCGTGTTCATTCTCACTGAAAGTGTTTGTCAACATGACTGAAAACATCATGCTAACAAGCATGGGAGCAAACACACAGTCCTGTTTCACTCCAGTGGTGACTGGGAAAGCATGAGAGCTTTGTCCATTATCCAGAACCCAGACAAACATGCCATCATGAAACTGACATACAATATTGATGAACTTCTCCAGGCAATCAAATTTTAGCATAGTTTTCCATAAGCCCTCATGACTAACAGTGTCAAAGACCTTCGTCAGATCTACAAACATTATGTATGAACCTCTGTTCTGTTCTTGGCATTTCTCCTGGAGTTGTCAGGCAGCAAACACATATCAATGGTTCTTCAGCCCTTTCTGAAGCCACACTGGCTCTCAGGTATATGACCATCTTCCAGGTGAAGGATCATCCTATTAAGGAGGACTCTAGCAAGAATTTTGCCAGCAATGACTAAGGGAGAGATCCCCCTGTGATTGTCGCAGGACAACCTATTCCCTTTCCCCATATAGAGATGGACAATGGAGGCATCCTTGAACTCCTGGGGGATAACCTCCTCTTGCCATATAACCTGGAAAATTTCAGTCAGGTTTTATATGAGCAATGGTCCCCCTACCTTGTAAATCTCAGCTGGACAGCACCATGTGCTTTGCCACATGAGAGGAGTCTAATGGGTCTCAAAACCTCTTCTTCAGTTGGAAGTTCAGCTAAGGAGAGATTGACTTCAACCTGAGGTAAATGTTCAATGGCCTCAGCACTGATTGATGATGGTCTGTTGAGAACACTATGGAAGTGTTCAGTCCATCTCTCTAGGATCATGTCCTTATCACTAATCAAAGTGACTCCATCAGCACTGAGTAGTTTTGATGCACTATAGGTTTTTGGTCCACATGTATAGCTTTCAGGGAATCATAAAAGCACTTTGGATTGTTACTATCAGCATAAAACTGAATTTCATCTTCCTTCTTAATGAGCCAAAAATCCTGCATCTCTATAAGCTTTGCTTGTACTTTACTTTTGATGGAATTAAATGCTGCCATTTTAGAGGTGGATGAACTATTCTACTGTAAATCCTATGGAGTTCTTGTTTTTCATTTAGCACCTTCTGAATTTCCCCATCATTTTCATCAAATCAGTCTTGGTGTTTGTGAGTGTTCTGACCCATATGAGCAAATGCAGTGCTGTACACCAAGTCTCTGAGAGCTGCCCACTCCTTTTCTGCTCCGCTGCTGCCAACTGTGGGTTGACTCAACTTTCCCTCCAAGTCAGCAGCAAACTGTTCACGCTCAGAGAAGCGCTCTAATTTGTTGACATTAATTTTTCTGGTATGGAACTCTTCTCTGAGCATGAACAGTTTTTGTGCATTAGCCATGTTATGAAACGAGAATCAAAACCAAAAAGAAAAAACACAAAGAAAAGGATCACCAATTTTTTTTTTTTTAAAGTGAAAATAGTCTGCTTCAAACTGCATTCAAAATTAACAGTTCTTTCTCTGGATTTGGATAGTATTTTCCATTTTATGTCTTTTGGAATAGTCTTGAATCATTGTATTGCTATGAAGGGTTAAGTCTATCATAGCTGATCAGTGAACAATGCTGCTATTACTGTGTATTTTTTCTGACTTCTCAAATCTGCCTACTCATAATTTCTTAGAGCAAAATAGTATTCCATTACATACATGTGCCACGATTTGTTCAGCCATTCCCCAGTTGATGGGTATCCCCTCAATTTCCAATTCCATACACACACACACACACACACACACACACACACACACACACACCCCTGCAACAAATATTTATCAGAAACACTGGCTGTAAAAATTGTTTCCCAGCTTTGTTTTCCTTCTAATCTTGGTAGCACTGGTTTTGTTTGTACAAAATTTTTGAATTTAATGTAATCAAAATCATCTATTTGCATTTCATAATGTTCTCTATCCCTTGTTTGCTCATAAATTTTCCATTTTCTATAAATCTGACAGGTAAACTATCCCTTGCTCTCCTAATTTGCTTATGGTGTCACCTTTTATGTCTAAATCATCTACCTGCTTTGAGTTTATCTTGGTAAACAGTGTGAGATATTGGTCTATGCCCACTTTCTGCCATACTATTTTCCAATTTTCCCAGCAATTTTTGTCAGATAGTGCATTCTTATTTCAGAAGTTGGAGTCTTTGGGTTTACCAAATAGTAGATTGCTATAGTCATTTACTCCTGTGTCTTGTATACTTAATCTATTCCACTGATCCACCATTCTATTTCTTAGCCAATACTTAGTAGTTTTGATGATTATTGCTTCATAATATAGTTTTAGATCTAGTGTGTGTGGGTTTGTTTTTTTTATTAATTCCTTTGATATTCTTGATCTTTTGTTCTTCCATATGAATTTTTTATTAATTTTTCTACTTCTATAAAATAATTTTTGGTATTTTGAGTGGTATAGCACTGAATAAATAAATTAATTTAAGTGGAAATGGCATTTTTATTATCTTCATGTGGTCTACGCTTGAGCAATTAAATTTTCCCAGTTGTTTAGATCTGACTTTATTTGTGTGAAAAGTATTTTGTAATTGTACTCATATAGTTCCTGACTTTGTCTTGAAGGTAGACTACCAAATATTTTATCTTGTGTAAAGCTGTTTTAAAATGAATTGCTCTATCTCTTACTGCTGGTGTTTGTTGTAATATGTAGAAATTATGATGATTTGTGTGTGTTTATTTTATATCCTGAAACTTTGTGAAAGGTGCTAATTATTTCAAGTAGTTATTTTTAGTTATTTATTTTAGTTATTTAGTTATAAATAACTAAAGTATACCTCTCTAAGTATACCTCTAATTCCTTCAATTTATTTTTCTTCTCTTATTGATAAAGCTGACATTTCTAGTTTAATATTACTTTTACTTCACTGCTGTGAGTATCTTTTAGTAAGGTGTAGTTTCCTTCCTTATCTGGTTAATTTGATCAGCTTTTGCTTTGTCTGAGATCAGAATTGCTATCCCTATTTTTTTTTTAATTCAGCTGAAGCATAATATATTCTGTTCTAGCCTTTTACCTTTACTCTATGTATATCTCTCGCTTTAGATGTATTTCTTGTAAACAGCACATTATAGGATTCTGGTTTTTGATCCACTCTGCTATCCACTTCCTTTTTATAGGAGAGTTCATCCCATTCACATTGACAGTTATGATTACTGTATATTTTCCTCCACCCTATTTCTTCCCACCCCCATTTATACTTTTATCTTTCTTTTTACCCTTTCCTACCTCACCAGTGTTTTGCTTCTGATCACTGCCTTCCTCCATCTGCCCTGCTTTTGTTTTCAGCTCCACTCTATTTTCTTTCCCCTATTCACTCCTACTTCCTTCCTTTCTCCCTTTTTGCTGTTTCCTATCTACCATCTCCCTTTTCTTTCCCCTTCCCCTCTTATTTCCCTATAGGAAAAGATAAATTTCTGTAGCCAGCTGAATGTGTATGTATACTTTTCCCTCAGAGCTAAATCTGGCAGAAATAAGCTTCAAACTATACTCATCCTCTCCTTTCTTTCCCTCTACTGTAAAAGGTCTTTTGCGCCTCTTTATGTTATATGATTTATGCTATTCTGCCTTCCCCTTTCCTCTTTTCCTAATACAATGTTTTTTATATATCACATCAAAGTCAACTTATACCCACACCCTCTATGTATATTCTTTTGTTTCAGCCAAAAAACCCCAAAGTTTAGTAAAGATCTGTCATATTGGGTAGACTTTTAAGGAATCTGAGCATTTGTATCCCTAATGCCAGCTGACCAGATTGAATCTGAGCACCTTCATGGAGGCAAGATGGATCTTATATACAGAAAAATTATGGGAGGGATTTAGGGGTGGTCAAATAGTCTGGGTTGCCTGGAGGAGGGACCCAGGGAGAATCTTGAGGAGGATTCTAAGGAGGATCATAATGGGACTTGGGTGATTAGAAATCTGACACCAAGAACCAAAACAATGGAATTTTGATAGGATCAATGGTGGGAAGTATTTGGAGGCATCCAGAATCAAAAGACATCACCCATACCATTTCACCATAATGCTTCAAAGTCCTGTGGTGATAGGCAAGTGATAAAGCAGCAGGTGCAAATACACTGGGAGCTGTAGTTATGACCTTCCACACAGGCAGCCTAGGCCATAGAGTCATTTCTCACTGGAAGCAGCAATGTGACTTGACAGCCCCCTGGGTGTCTGAACACCCTTTTAAGGATCGTACTGCTCACTTCCTGGTGTGAAGAACAGGGTTAGCAAAGGTACCTTAAACATTGTCTGCTTACCCAACCCTGACCCAATTACTGCAGCAGATGGGGAATAACACTATGTGGTTGAAATACAAAAAAATGTACAAAGTATACAAAAATATCTGCAAAGATGATTCCACTCACCATCAGCACATGGAATATGTGCACACTAATAAACAACACAAAATCCAGTAGACTTGAAAGATGAACTACTCTTGTTGCAAGAGAACTCAACAGGTATCACATCCAAATAGCAGCTCTCAAGGAAACAAGGTTGGTAGCTTACTGAAGTTGGAGCTGGATACACATTTTTCAGGAGTGGGCTCAGTGAAAGGGAGCACCATGAAGCTGGCATGGGTTTTGCAATCAAAACTAATCTAATCAGCAAGCTGGTATGCCTGCCAAAAGGAGTGAATGACAGGCTCATGACAATGCAAATGTCATTCGCAGGAAAATGCCATGCCACCATCATCAGTGCCTATGCTCCCACCATGATGAACCCTGATGAAGTAAAAAAAAAATTTTAGGAATGCCTAGACCCTTACCATCAATGTGCCAAAAGAGGACAAGTTTATAATAAGCGACTAATGTTAGAGTAGGCTCAGACTACCAGACTTGACGGAAAGTCCTAGGGAGGAATGGAGTTGGAAATAGCAATAGCATTGGACATTTACTGCTGAAGACTTGTGCATCACATGACCTTCTCAACACCAATACTGTTTTGTGTTTACCTAAATGCAATAAAACTTCATGAATGTACCCTTGCAGCAAACATTGGCATCTAATAGACTATGTGATATTAAGAGGAAGAGACAGACAAAATGTGAGAGTGACAAAGGCTATGTGTGATGCAGAGTTCTGGACTGATCATAGACTTATCCTTTCCAAGCTAAATATTCACATTTATCAAAAGTGCCATCCCAAAGGCAAAATAATTATCAGAAGAATTTATGTCAACAAATTAGAACCCTTCTCTGAGCATGAACAGTTTGTTGTTAACTTGGAGGGAAAGTTGAGCCAACATATAGTTGGCAACAGTGGAGCAGAAAAGGAGTGGGAAGCTTTCAGAGATTCTGTGTATAGCACTGCATTTACTCACCTGGGTCAAAACACTGGCAAACACCAAGACTGGTAGGAGGTAATAGATAAAGAAGGGCTAGGCTAGGATAAAGGTAACAGAGATTTGGGCATAGTGATAATGAAAAGCTTATGGCCTCAGGTAAATGCCAGATCAATTGGGAAGATGTAATGCTAATGAGAGTTAAGGATCTTCCCTACCAATTAATAGGCCTGCCCATTAAAGGAAACTGTGATTAGAAGAGGCCCACACCTTTTGTTAATTTCTAGTAAGGCACTGATTCTCAAGGGTTGTGATGCCCTCTGGCTCTGAAAAGTTCATGAATATTCTGAGGTGAGGTTTTGCTCATTGGAAGTGTTTTCTTGGCTAGACAACACCCTGGGCAGACACTAAGAATCCAGCTGGCTTTGAAAACCCAAATATTGGGCCTTCTTTCTCTGGTAACAAATATGTATGGTCAGACAGTTGAATCTGTTGATCTGTGATGTATGTATTGCTTATTGTCAGACAGTTGAAAGCCCTGTCTGTTGATTATTATTTCTTTGTATTTCTCTGAAGTTCAGGGTGCTGACTTTTTCCCCTGAACTAATTGAATGATATATGTGCTTGATTAAAGTGATTGTTGATCCTTCAAATATCACCTCAGGCACTTGACCCTCACTAGCTGTATGACCTTGGACAAGTCACTTAACCCCAATTGCCTCATCCTGGGCCATCTCCAGTCATCTTGATGAATATCTGGTCACTGGATTCAGATGACTCTGGAGGAGAAGTGAGACTGGTGACCTGCACAGCCCTCCCTCACTCAAAACAAAGTCAAGTGCCAGTCATGTCATTATTTCTCTGATGGAATGGTCTTCAGTAACGAAGGATGAACACACCTTGACCCCTGAAAAGTTGCTTTCCTTTTAGAAAAGCAGACCAAAGAAACTGTGATAGCAAACCCTCCTATATATGTTGGGATGTTTGCTTTTTACAGAACATTCAAGGACAATTCAAGAGGGTTCCCAAAACCTATACCCCATTATTCCCCCCTCAAACAAATGATACCTAATTCTTTTGGGATAAGGGGCAAAGGTCTAGACTTCTAGAACTGCTTCCTTCTGGCAAAGGATGTAGCACTGTACCTGCCTCAGTGGGTCCTGCTCAAGGGGTACATAGCCTGATCTGTCATCTGGACGTTGATAGCTCAGATCCTAGAAGAGACAAACCTGGCAGGAGGTTAAAGCAAACAAGATCCAAAAAAGGCACAAAAGGCGTATAGAGGAAAGACAATTTCCCTGGAAGGATTTAAAGATGACTATGTCATCTTTATGGGTGAAGGTCCCAGGGGGCAGGGATTTGGCCTCTATGATTTGGTCAAGGCTGACTATGTCGTACCTAGCTCTCCTGACCCCTTGTTCTTTTTACCACACTGCTTTGGGGTTCAGGAGCATTTGGCATACCTGAAGAATTAGGTCAGGGCCTAGTCAGTCTATATATACTATTTTTGACTGCCCTAATAGAGATATAACATATCTCTAAAACATAAAAGGAAAAAGGCATGTTTGATAGGAGAGTTTTTTTTTTGTTTTTGTTTTTTTTTTTTTTTTTTATCACATATCCCTTTTCTTTCCAAATTGCTCTGCGGGCACATAGAACATGGAAAGCACATTTTGAGTCAGTAAAAGCTTTTACTCTTTTGTTTTCTTCTAGCTCTTGGGCTCTAGTGGTGCCCTTAATTCTGTGTTCTGGGTGAAGGTCCCAGGGGGCAGGGATTTGGCCTCTATGATTTGGTCAAGGCTGACTATGTCGTACCTAGCTCTCCTGACCCCTTGTTCTTTTTACCACACTGCTTTGGGGTTCAGGAGCATTTGGCATACCTGAAGAATTAGGTCAGGGCCTAGTCAGTCTATATATACTATTTTTGACTGCCCTAATAGAGATATAATTCTCAAGAGTTATTTAGGGATGTAAACAGTTTTACATTATGGAATAACATATTTTTTTTCCCTTCCCACTAACATTTTTAAATTTCTCTTGAGTCTTGTATTTGAAGATCAGATTTTCTGTTCATGTCTAGTCTTTTCGTCAAGGAAGTTTGAAAATCTTTTATATCATTGAATATTCATCTTTTTCCCTTAAAGATTATACTCAATTTTGTTGGGTAGTTGATTCTTTGCTGTAATCCAAGTTCCTTTGCCTTCTGAAATATCATATTACAAACTCTCCAGGCCTTTAATGTAGAAGCTGCTAAATCCTGTGTAATCCTGACTGTGGGTCTTTTATATTTGAATTGTTTCTAAGTGGCTGCTTGCAGTATTTTCTCCTTAACCTGTTAATTCTGAATTTTGACCATAATATTTCTGAGAATTTTCATTTCACAATCTCTTTCAGAAGATGATTGATGGATTCTTTCAATTTTTATTTTACCCTCTGTTTCTAGTATACTGGAATAGCTTTCCTCCACAATTTCTTGAAAGATGCTGTCCAGGCTTTACCTCTTTAATCACACCTTTCAGGTAGTCCAAGGATGATTAAATTTTCTCTCTATTTTTCATGTGAGTTGTTTCTTCTACAAAGATGGTTTGCATTTTCTCCTATTTTTTTTTTTACTTTGTTTTATTGTTTCTTGGTGTCTTGCTTTGTCATTAGCTTCCCCTTGCCCAGTTCTAATGTCTAAAGAATTATTTTTTTCAGTGAGTTTTTGTACCTCTTTTCTCTTTTGTTCAATATGTTTGTTTTGGGGGAGGTTGCTCATTTTCTAACCTATTTTTTGACTTTTTACTGATATTGAAGCTGGTCTCTATTCACCTGGTTGAGTGTGGTCAAAGTCCTATTCTCAGCTTCAGGCTTTTTCTCACTGTTGCTTTCAGAGCTCGTTTGTAAATTTTTAGTGCTTCCAAGGTGGTATGATAGGGAGAGGTGTGGTCATTGCTTTCCTGGGCTGTGACTGTGATCAGTTTGGTTTTAACCCAAGAAGGGCCTTGATTCCCCTACCCTACAATTACAAATTCTAATATTCCTGACTACCCTGGAACTGTGTATGTGCAATGCGATAGGGTCATGAGCCTAGTGCCAGCTCAGGGTCCCCTATAATCTCTTTCTGATTAGTTGATCAATCCTATTACCTTCTCTGGGTTAAGGACTCCCAAAGCTTCTGAAGTTACTCTTGCAACTGCCTCTAAGACTCACTTCTGGTGTGGCTTTTGCTTGCTCTCTGGGCTGTCTCTAATCCCAGTGTCACAGAATTCTCCTGCTGTCCTTCTAACTTGTCTCCCTCTGACCTTTTGTTGGCTTAGCTGCTCCAGAATTCAAGTTGCCATGTCATTTTAATGTTGTTTGGAGAGAAATATTGGGAGAATTCTTCTGGGTTGCTGCCTTTATGCTGCCATCTTCTCTCTGCCCCAGATTTAGAAAGGATATTTTTGAGATGGAGGTTGTAGTGGTGGTGATTTTCTCAGGACTCTGAAATTACACCATGCAGATAGCTATTTATTTCATATATTCATAAGGCCCACCCTGGCTCTACTCTCTCTACAAATAGTAGGAAATATTCCACTTTTCTCATCATATATTCAACTTATTTAAAGGTGTCAGTTTCTAATGTGCCAGACTTTCAAGAACAAAGTCAGGTGATTGGTAGGACATAGTCATAGACTTAGGACCCAAAGTTTTTACATTTTTTACATTCCTATAAAAGCAACTGAGTGTAGTATTCAACTGGCCCCAGGAGGTATTTCTTCTTAGCAGGTCATTGAATCAAAATCAAAGACTCCAGAAGGAAAGCATATCAAAAGGAACCTCTTTCACATGGAGTTATCTCTCTTTATTTTTTACTTTTCACTGGAAGTAAATCTACATGAATCTCCAATATTGCTCTCTTTGCAGAAACCACTTGGCAATACTGAGGGAATTCTGAACTTGTAAAGCCCCTAGATCTTAGTGAATTACATTTTAAAAGCTTGTAGTTTTTTTCTTGTTTTTTTTTTTCCTCTCCTAGAAACAACATCCCTGCTTAAGATGTGAGACTATATGGCTGTAAGACTCCCATTACCCAGCACTCTCCACAAATAGATATTTTTTTCTTTTGATAAACATCCTTGGATAAAAGTCCCAGTGAGAGTCCCAATAAGATGAAATGGGAAAAAAAAAATCGCAGCAATATGCAAGAAAACAGATGGTCTACCAGGGTCCAATAGACCTGATCTCTAATTTTCATTACAAAGCACGGTGAGTTTGATTATGTCCAGAGGGAAGAGGCCTCCTGTGTTATCCTCATGGATTCCACAGATAGCTAAAAGAAAGAAAATTCAATGGCTAAACTTAAAAATGATTGAACATTCAACCTTGTCATTGATATAGCTTAGAAAAGTAGTCCATTTTTTTTTTTAGTACTCTATTCAGTAGCACAAGGAACATCTGTCATGAAATTCTGCCAAGCAACAAAATTTTCTTATCGTCAAAATTTTCTTTAGTGTCTACTATGTGAGCAATAAATTCTTTTTTTTTGTAATAAAAATTTATTTATTTGACTTTTTACATTCATTTTCACAAAATTTTGGGTTCCAAATTTTCTCCCTTTTTATCCCCTCTCCCCACCACAATACACCAAACATTCTAATTTTCCCTATCACCAATCTGCCCTCTCTTCTATCATCCCTCCCTTCTCTTGTCCCCATCTTCTCTTTTGCCCTGTAGGGCCAGATGACTTTCTATTCCTCATTAACTGTATTTCTTATTTCCTAGTAGCAACAACAATACTAAACAGTTGTTCCTAAAACTTTGAGTTCCAAATTCTCCCCATCCCTCCCTCCCCACCCATTCCCTTTGGGAAGGCAGGCAATTCAATATAGGCCCTATCTGTGTAGTTTTGCAAATGACTTTGATAATAGTCCTGTTGTGTAAGACTAACTGTATTTCCCTCCATCCTATCCTGCCCCCCATTGTTTCTATTCTGTCTTTTGATCCTATCCCTCCCCGAGTGTTGACTTCAAATTGCTCCCTCTTCCCATTGCCCTCCCTTCCATCATCCCCCCACCCTACTTATCCCCTTCTCCCCCACTTTCCTGTATTGTAAGATAGGTTTTCATACCAAAATGAGTGTGCATTTTATTCCTACCTTTAGTCGAATGTGATGAGGGTCAACTTCATGTTTTTTTCTCAGCTCTCCTTTTTCCCTCCACTAAAAAGTCTCCTGCTTGCCTCTTGAATGAGATATAATTTACCCCATTCCATTTCACCCTCTCTTCTCCCACTACATTTCTCTCTCACCATTTACCTTAATTTCTTTTAAGATATGGTCCCATCCTATTCAATTCACTCTGTGCTCTCTGTCTCTGTATGTGCGTGCATGTGTGAATGTGTGTGTGCGTGCACACATGTACGTGTGTGTGTGTGTGTGTATGTGTGTGTGTGGTCCCACCAACTACCCAGATACTGAAAAGTTTCAAGAGTTACAAATATTGTCTTTCCATGTAGGAATGTAAACAGTTCACTTTTGGTAAGTACCTTATGACTTCTCTTTGCTGTTTACTTTTTCATGCTTCTTCTCATTCTTGTGTTTGAAAGTCAAATTTTCTTTTCAGCTCTGGTTTTTTCATCAAGAATGCTTGAAAGTCCTCTGTTTCATTGAAAGACCATATTTTCCCCTCAAGTATTATACTCAGTTTTGCTGGGTAGTTGATTCTTGGTTTTAGTCCTGGTTCCTTTGACTTCTGGAGTATCTTATTCCTTGCCCTTCGATCCCTTAATGTAGAAGCTGCTAGATCTTGTGTTATCTTGATTGTATTTCCACAATACTGGAATTGTTTCTTTTTAGCTGCTTGCAATATTTTCTCCTTGACCTGGGAATTCTGGAATTTGGCCACAGTGTTCCTAGGAGTTTCTCTTTTTGGACCTCTTTCAGGTGGTGATCAATGGATTCTTTCAATACTTATTTTGTCCTCTGGTTGTAGAATATCAGGGCAGTTTTCTTTGATAATTTCATGAAAGATGATGTCTAGGCTCTTTTTTGATCATGACTTTCAGGTAGTCCCATAATTTTTGAATTGTCTCTCCTGGATCTATTTTCCAGGTCAGTTGTTTTTCCAATGAGATATTTCACATTCTCTTCCATTTTTTCATTCTTTTGGTTTTGTTTGGTGATTTCTTGGTTTCTCATAAAGTCATTAGACTCCATCTGTTCCATTCTAATTTTGAGAGAACTATTATCTTCAGTGAGCTTTTGAACCTCTTTTTCCATTTGGCTAATTCTGCTTTTGAAAGCATTCTTCTCCTCATTGGCTTTGTGAACCTCTTTTGCCAATTGAGTGAGCCTATTTTTCAAGGTGTTATTTTCTTCAGCATTTTTTTGGGTCTCCTTTAGCAAGGTATTGACCTGTTTTTCATGCTTTTGTTGCATCTCTCTCATTTCTCTTCCCAGTTTTTCCTCCACCTGTCTAACTTGATTTTCAAAATCCTTTTTGAGCTCTTCTATGGCCTGAGCCCACCGGACATCCACCTGGGATGTCTGGGATACAGAGGCCCCAACCTCCACGTCTTTCCCTGATGGTAAGAATAGTTCCTCATCATCAGAATTGAAAGGTGGGAACATCTGTACCCCATCAAAGTAGGTTTCTATGGTCTTATTTTTCTTCCCTTTTCTGGGCATTTTCCCAGCCAGTTACTTGACTTCTGAGATTCCTGTCCACCCCCGCCTAGATCCGCCCCAGCAATAACTTCTTGATAAGAAGTAGCCGAAATATTTTACTTGGGAGGCAAATAGTTTTATGAAAGAAAGATGGGCCAGTCATGTTGTTGGATTAAGGGATAACAGGTGGACAGATAGACTGATGGCTGCATTGGTACCCACAGAACATTTAAAATAAAAGTTTGGAAGAAAAGATAAGGAGAAGAGCTTTGAAGATAGGATGTTGAATTTAACATATACTTTTTATAGCAAATTTTTGTTGCTGTTGTTGTGTTTGTCCTTTATTCTTGAAAAGGACCATGACAGCAAGATGATGACATTACTTCCAGGTGACTTTGATTTGTGTGAGGAATGTGTAAGGTCACCAGTCTCGCCTTCTTCTCCTGAGTCATCTGGGTCCAGTGGCCTGATAGTAAGCCCTTCAGGCTAAGATCTTATCACATTCTCACTTTGAGTGAGATACACCCATTCAATGAATAAGCTTCTTTAAGAGTTACTCAAGGGATGACCCCTTCAATAAAAAATCAAACTGGGAGGAGAAGACCCTCAGAATTCCCGGGTGAAAGAGAAACAATTACTATTTAGTAATTATATTCATTCTGTGCTAGGTGAGTGAGGACTTGTCCATTCTATGAGCTCCAGAGTGAATTGGGTTTAAGGCTTGATCTTTGAGGAAGAAATGTAGCTAGTAAACCCAGAGGAAAAAAGGCAGCTTTTGGGCATGGAATGCACCTTCCCCTGGGTAGAACACCAGTGAAGAGGAGGAGGAAAAGGAGAGGGAGGAGAGAAAGGGGTAAGAGAAGGAGGAGGAAGAAGAGACGGATGAAGAGGAGGGGAGCTACTACTCATTCACAGGTTGTGTTTGTCCTTCATTCTTGAAGAGAACCATGACAGCAAGATGATGACATGACTTGCAGTTGACTTTGATTTAAGTGAGGGAGGGCTATGTAAGGTTACCAACCTCACTTTCTTCTCCTGAGCCATCAGGGTCCAGTGGCCTGATATTCATCAGGATGATTGGAGATGACTCAGGATGCAATGGAAGACCCTGACCCTGTCAGGCTAAGGTCTTTTCACATTATCACTTTGAGTGAGATAACATATGAACAGGTGGTTTTCAGATGAAGGAATTAAAGCTATCCATAATTATAGGAAAAAATTATCTAAATTACTATTGATTAGAGAAATGCAAATCAAAACAATTCTGGTACCACATTATAATAGCAAATTACACATAATAGAGATTAATAGCTTCACATATCCTTCTCTTCCTGGACTGCTTTATATATGAAAATGTTCTTTTTAAAAAATGTTTGTTGATAAGACTCACAAAGAATGAGAAAGCATGGACAGATCACCATGTGCACCTTTGACAGGGCTTCCCACAATTTTGATAATATATATCCATCGATGTGCTAAAAATCCCACTGGGTCTGAATTATTATTGCATTTTCCTTAGAGATTCAGTAAAAATGTTTTCTGGTTAAAATAAGGTGCATTTCTCCTGTGAGAAATAATTACTGGTCCCTTTTAAAGGTAACAAAGCATAGTAGAAAGACTACTGAACCCCAATCCTTGTTTTAATACTTACTAATTAAGAGACCCTTGGAAGTCATATAATATCTATCAGCTGCATTTTTATTTCCTATAAAATTAGGATACTGCCAATTATACTACACAGCTAAGAACAGACTTTCTGAAGTTTTTTTATGTCATCGACACCTATGGCAGTCTGGTGAATTCTGTGGATCTCTTCCATAAACAGTGTTTATAAATGCAAAACATGAGAATAAAATTATTTTGAAGTGCAATTATCAACATGTGAAAAGGTGGTCATAGACCCCACATAAAGAAATCTTGCCTCAGAGGTTTGTAGGAGGAAAAAGCATGAAAGGTGTTACAGTAATTTTTTGCTGTTTTATTCAGTTTTATTATGCTATTTCTCCTAAATATCTGTCCTAAAACCTGTCTCCTGTTAATAATAACCTCATCTGACTAAAACCTGACACAAAGAATGATAATATTAAGTGAAAATTTTCAACATTTCTGATTTAAGAAGCCAAAAGAGAGGAAGAAGAGAATCTAGTATCCACAAACATTTCAAACTCTCACAAGTGGATTTAACTACCTTTATTTGTCGAAAGAACTCTCCTGGCTCCAACTTTTGGTTACCTTTGTGACTGATATATACATCTCCTCCTCTCAATTAGCTCATTGTGACTTCTTTAAAATATAGGCTTTTAGTTTTACAAATTTTGCAAACTTATATTTCGATCTGTAACTTATTCTATTTAATAATTTTTCTGACTCAGTTTATTCAACCTTAATTGAAGCATAAAATTTAAAAAAATAAAAAAAGTCTATTTTGTTAGACTTATATGACCTTAAACAGTCATAAAGATAATTATTTATTAAAAATTATTTCTGTGTCTCTCTGATGTAATTTTTCTCTATAAAGGCTGTCAGAAACTCTAATCTGGGTTTAGGGTTATTTTTTGTGCTCATGCATAATAAAATCTAGGTTTTTACTTCTATATTCTCTGTATTATAATAGATTTATTCAGAAGCAGTTACCTATCATATGAATTCAAAGAGGAAATATTTCTCCTGTAAGAAGAGTTATATAAATTTGAGGTATCATTGAAGCAAAAGCTTATCTACTAATTATAGTATCAACAGAAATCTGTGAGTATCAGGGGAAAGAGTACTCACTACATAATTCAAGGCTTGTGTACATTAAAACACCTTTTCTTTACTCAGAGAAGCTATGCATCAATCAAAGGAAAACTCAATTAAACCAAGTTAAATCTTGATAAAAAGAAGAATAAACAATGGCCAGATTAGCAAATTTGCTAATTACAGTTAGGTCCTGATTAGTATGAACAATGAATTGGTGAATTAATAACATTATTTGAGTATGTACTATTTAAAGTTATAATTAAATATAAAATATGGCAATTGGTTCCAGCTCAATGGAATTATATAATGAACATATATTTTAAAAAAAAAAAGATTTTTTTAACCTATTCATTAGCACTAGAGGCAGCTAAGTGATATAGTAGATAGACCACTCAGCATGGAATCAGAAGGACCTGAGTTCAAATATGGCCTCAGACACTTACAATATGGTGTGACTGTGGGCAAGTCATTTTACCTCTAATTGCCTCAACTATACAATGAAGGTAATAGATTCTACATCACAGGGTTATTGTGAGGATCAAATGAGATAATATTTGTAAAGCTCTTGCTATCACATGTTAGGTTCTTTATATAAATGCTTATTTTCCCCTTCCCCTTATTAATCTAACAGCATCTAATCTAACAGCAAATAAGAAAAATATTTCTGATTCAAGTTATTACAAAGTAAAAAGTAGATATAGGCAAAATTAAAAAAAAATTAAATGACCAAGAATGACACCTCAAGATAAACCCATATTAGTATAATAAGATAGCATGATTGTCATTGAAAATTTTTTTGCATCATAGATTAAGGTTTCTTTAAATCTTCATGCATCTCCAAATCTCAATGAATTTGCACACTTGCACTTGCATTCACCTATAATGAACTAAGTGGAGTTAGATAACATAGGGCATTTTCTAAAATCAGTAATGCTTTAGATGAATATTGTTGTTCTTGCAATATTTATAATAGCTGGGCTAAAATAACTTGGAAACCAATATTTGAAAAAGAGGTTTTGTCATCTAGGCTTTCTTATGTGTCTGCCAAAGAACTGGAAAGACTTGATGTTTGTAGCCTCTCAGAATGGGAGGGTTTGAAAAAAAATGAACAAACAACAGTTTAAATTATAAATTCCCTTTTGCATTACCTCCTAATACAATCTTAGGCAGTACTTAGACATTTTAAATTCAGTCACTATTTATTTTTATTAATTTTTAAGATTTGAATTTATTTATTTAGTTTTCATCATTCATTTCCACAAGATTTTGAGTTCCAAAATTTCTCCCTATCTTTTCCCTGTGCACAGCCCAGATGACATGCATTCTTATTATCCCTTCCCCTAGTCTGCCCCCACTTTTACCATCCCCCTTTCTTATCCTCTTCCCCTTCACTTTCTTGAAGGGGAAGATAGATTTCTATACTCCATTGTCTGTGTACCTTATTTCCCAATTGCACGTCAAAACAAAACAAATTTTTAGCATTTGTTTTTAAAACTTTGAGTTCCAAATTTTCTCCCTTCTTCCCTCCCCACCCACCCTCATTGAGAAGGCAAGAAATTCAATATAGGTTACACATGTGTAGCTATTCAAAACACCTCCATAATGGTTATGTTATTAAAGACTAAACATATTATACTCCATCCTATCCTGCTCCACAATTATTCTATTTTCTCCTTTATCCCTTTTCTAAAGTGTTTATTTCTGACTACCCCCTTCCCCAATCTGCCCTCCTTTCTATTACTCCCCCCCCACTCCTTTATCCCCTTTCTCCCTACTTTCCTGTAGTGTAAGATACCCAATTATGTATGTATGTTATTCCCTCCCTAAGCCAAATCTGATGAGAATAAGGTTCACTCATTCCTTTCTCTGTCCCACATCTTCTCGATTGTGAAAACTTTTTCTTGTCTTTTTTATGTGAGATAATTTACCCCAATCTATCTCTCCTTTTCTCCTTCTCTCAATATATTCCTCTCTCACTCCTTAATTTTAGTTTTAGATATCACCCCTTTATATTCAACCGACCCTGTGCCATCTATCTATCTATCTATCTATCTATCTATCTATCTATCTATCTATCTATCTATCTATCTCCACCAACTACTCTAATGCTGAAAAAGGTCTCACAAGACAAATATCGTCTTTTCATATAGGAATATAAATAGTTCTACTTTAATAAATGTCTTATGATTTCTCTTTCCTGTTTACCTTCTCATGTTTCTCTTGATTCTTATTTTTGAAAGTCAAATTTTCTATTCAGCTCTGGTTTTCTCATTAAGAATGCTTGAAAGTCCTCTATTTCATTGAATATCCATTTTTTCCCCTAAGGATTATAGTCAGTTTTTCTGGGTAGGTGATTCTTGGTTTTAATCCTAGCTCCTCTGACCTGCAGAATATCATATTCCAAGCCCTTCCATCCCTTAATGAAGAAACTGCTAGATCTTGTGTTATCTTGATATTGTGTTATCTTCCACAATACTCAAATTGTTTCTTTCTGGCTGCTTGCAATATTTCCTCTTTGACCTGGGGGCTCTGAAATTTGACTACAATATTCTTAGGAGTTTTCCTTTGGGGATCTCTTCAGATCTCTTTCAGGAGGTGATAGGTGGATTCTTTCCATTTCTATTTTACCCTCTGTTTCTATAAGTTTTCTTTGATAATTTCTTGAAAGATGATGTCAAGGCTTTTTTTGATCATGACTTTCAGGTAGTACAACAATTTTGAAATTATCTTTCCTGGATCTATTTTGCATGTCAGTGGCTTTTCCAATGAGATATTTCATATTCTATTGTATTTTTTTTTCATTCTTTTGGTTCTGTTTTATAATTTCTTGATTTCTCATAAAGTCATTGGCTTCCATTTGCTCCATTCTAATTTTTAATTAATTCTTTTCTTCAGTGAGCTTTTGGATCTTCTTTTCTGTTTGACCAATTCTGCTTTTTAAGGCATTTTTCTTCTCATCAGCTTTTTGGACTTCTTTTGCCATTTGGGTTAGTCTATTTTTTAAAGTGCTGTTTTCTTTAGTATTTTTGGTGTGTGTCTCCTTTAGCAAGCTGTTGACTTGATTTTCATGATTTTCACTCATTTTCCCCCGAATTGTTGCTCTGCCTCTCTTACTTGATTTTCAAATTCCTTTTTGAGTTCCTCTATATCCTGCAATCAATTCATATTCCTCTTGGTGACTTTTGAAGTAAGAGCTTTAACTTTGCTGTCTTCCTCTTGCTGTATGCCCTGATCTTTCTTGTCACCAAAGTAAGAGTCTATAGTCTGAGTTCTTTTACAATTTTTACTCATCTTCCCAGCCAAACCCTTGACTTTCTAACTCTTTGTCAAAGTAGGCATCCAGTGGGTGTAGGTGTGGGTGTGGGTATACTGTGACAGGCTTCAGGGATTTTATATCAGCTGCTCGATCCCCTACCATCTGTGGGTCCAGAGCTCAGGAAGCAGCCTTTGCTGTAGCTGCTGCTGCTATTGCCCCTGTTGCTGACTGTACTACCACCCCTCTACCCTTCCCCCACTGCCCTGGGGCTGAGGCCAGAGCTGGCCAGGCAGAGTGCTCCTCTTTAACCCAGGTCTCATGAAGTTTTCCTACTGAGCTTTTCGGCATTTGTAGGTTGAGAAGTTGGAAAACTGCTGCAGCTGCCAATGATTCAGTTCCCTGAGGCCTGCTCAGGCCTTTCTGTGCCACTGTGGTTCACACTTTTTTCCCTGCCTGGTGTGAAAGACCCTTCCTTTTGATTTTTCAGGTTATCTTGGTCTGGGGATTTGTTTCCCTCTGTCATTTTGCTGGTTCTGTAGCTCTAGAATTTGTTTAGGATCATTTTTTACAGGTATTTGGAGGGCTGTGGAGGAGAGCTCAGGGAAGCCCTTGCTTTTACTCCACCATCTTGGCTTTGCTCCGAGTTGATCTTTTTTTCTTTCTTTCTTTCTCAGAAATGTAAGTTCTAGAAAGTTTTCTTTTCCAGAATAAGCTTGTTTGATCCATGTTACAAACAATGTCGATCCATGCATCCACTCTCTTTGGTTATTTTCTTTAAAAATCCAGATACTATGCTGTTTTGTCCTCTTCTTCATTGACCACCACTCTGGTAATTTTAGCATTTTCAATTGAAGCTGATTTTTAAAGTCATCCAACCAATACTTCAGTGAATGCTTACAAAATTTCGATATTATTCCATTACCTTAAATAAATGAAGCCTTTTTCTGTATGACTGCTCTGCTAAGAGGAATTCATTTTTGATTGCAATCTTCAATTAGCATAGCATCAATTCACTCCATCCCTATTATTGCTATTATGCTTTTGCTCCTTTGTAATTGTTTATAAACACAAGAAGCTGGTGCTACTTTGCCTTTTTCTTTTATTCTCTCTGCACAGTTATAAGACCCCTTACAGTAAATCCAGGCCCAAGCTCATGCTATTTTAGAGCTATTATAACCACATTCATATCAGTTACTTATATTAATTTTTTCTTGTATTATAGCAAACCTCTTTTTTTGTTGTTGATGTTCTGATAGTATTTTCATCAGAGATAGCCTTCCTTTCATTCATTTTGCTAAGGAATCTTTAAAAGAAAAAAATGAACACAAATTTTCATGCCTAGCAGCCCATCCCATCCACATTTGAGGATGGGTGAAAGCAAAAAACAGTTTGAGTAAAATCCTGGACTGGCTTACACTTATTGCACTGATTGAATTTTCACTGTCATTATATGTGACTTGCTATGATTTTATAATTCTCAAACATTATATTTTCCATTCTTTGATTTCACATTAATTGGATCAAGTTGCACTCTTTTTTTATATAGACATCATCCAGTGCTGAAATGCTTCAGAAGAACATAAAACCCTCTTAATAGAAACTCATCAGTTTTATAGAATCACATCATTTAGAAATTCAGAAGTGAACCTCTTTAAACCATTTATTCCAGCCCAAATATGAAAGGAATCTTCTCTATGATAGACCTGACAAATGATAATCCAGCTTTTTATTGGATGATTTCTGATGTGGGGGATCCCACAACCTTCCAACACAGTCTTATTTAGCCTCCTTTATATTTAGTTATTTCTCCTAAAAATACATAACCACTTGTACATGCAGAGTACAATATTTAGAATTGAAGGAGACCTCAGGGATCATTTAGACCATGTTGCCAGCGGGGAAACCAAGAGTCAGAGAAAGGAAATGACATACCCAACATCACCCAGGTAGTGTCAGTGATGAAACTCCATCCAAGTGCTTAATTTCAAATCCATCACTGTTCCCATCATACCATTTAATCTCCAATCAATTTATGCCCCCTACAACACTTAGCCACCCCCATGCTCTAACTTTCTTTGCAGCTGATTTTTGGAAGAAAAGACCATTCCTACAGTCCATTGGTCTCCTTAAGGAAACTTAAAATCACAAGAGCTCTCTTTACAGTCTGCTCTTAATCTCTTTGATTTGAGGTCAGCTATTTCATCAGTTGTGAAATTCTCCTATCTAGAACTTCCTTTTTTCTTCAGTTTGTCTTCTATGATGTTCACCAGGGGATGTCTTACCTTTCCTGTGTCACTTTCTGCATCTGGTTGCTTCTGTAGAATTGGAATAGTATCAGAAGGCTGGGCCCAGTGGGGAGACCAGCAGGATAACTGGCCCCTGAGGCCTGTCACAAGTCATTGTTTGAGCTTTGCAATCGGGCTTGTTGCCTGGGAATCCAAATACAACCTCACAGGGTTTTAATTGGGATCAAGGAAGATGAGTCAGAGGAATGAAGTGACAGATGGAGGTGTGTGATCTGAGCAGAAGGAACCATTCCCCACTACCCAATTAATAAGATCTGCTTAATTCTCTTTTTCCATTTGGGGATAGTATTGGCAGGTGGTGGGGTCAGAGGGTTAAGAGCAGAGAACCAATTTGATAGGGTCGTTTTAAACGTACCTGAGAGACCTACTTTAATTTACCTTACAAGTGCAAAGTAGAAGAAAATTCTTTTGGGGGTGTTTGGTCTGCTGGCATAAGTATTTATCCTTCTTTTTGGGGCTCCCTAATAGCCATAGGGAAAAAATGAATGTGAACCCAAAGTCCTAAAAGCCAACATCTGTTCCTTCTTTGGTGTTTGCTTCCAGACAGAAGATTTTCTAATGAAGTGGACAAGCATTAATTTGCCTTTCTCATGGTCTTCATGAAAGGTGAAATGAATTGTTTCTATTATATATGTAACTCACATGACTAGAGGCAATGTATGCGTTTCTAATTGTACAGCTCAAAGATGAGCCAGCAAGCAGAGCAGTGTAGTTGTAGAGACAGGAAGCAGGGCAGCAAGATCTTTTGAGTGGAAGAGGGCTAAATCTAAAATCAGGAAAGTTGGCTTCAGTTTCTGGATCTGGCACCTTCCTGATATTAGGCCACAGACATGTCATTTAACCTTTCTAAATATCCATTTCCTCATAAGTAAGGATTTGATGCATATGAGTGTTTTGAAGAAAGTGATTTGTAAACCTTTGCATGTTACAAAAATATGAGTTTTTATATTCAGTGGGGGACCATAGAGCCCTTGTCAGTACTCTCATGATATTATATCAAAATGATATCACAGCAATCTTTATCACTCAGCATCATAACTAGATTAGGATCCCTGTGTCAAATGTTAAAAGTAGCAATGAATGGCTAAATTTATGTTCTTAGAACTGCATTCTTCTTAGCATCATCATTCATAGTAGTTTTTATGTAACACTTCTGATTGTCAGACACCGAACACTAGAAATATCATCTCATTTGACTATCACAACTCTGGATTGTGGTTCAGTTGTTTTAGTCATGTGTGACTCTTTGTGACCCTATTTGGGCTTTATTTGTCAAAGATACCGCAATGATTTTCTATTTTCTTCTACAGATGATTTTACAGATCAGGAAATTGAGGCAAACTAAGTCGTGATTTGCCTAGGGGTACAGATCTAGTAAGTGTCTAATGAGGGATTTGAGCTCATATCTTCATGATTGTAGGCTAGGTACTCTATCCACTGAGCCACTAAACAGGCCAACAGTTCTTGGAGTGAGGTGTTATTATTGGCCTCATTTTCTAACTGAAACTGAGCCACCTAGTGTTTCAATTAGATCAGGAGCCCTTTGTGTGATGGATAAAAGTCACACATTAAGAGTGACAGGGCTAAACTTATGTTCCTAAGATTGCGTGCTTCTTAATATAATGTAAAAATATATTCTTCTTCTGAGTATAATACGATTTTTATTAATGATAAATTAGTTTCATGATATTAATTATTCATAGAACGACATAATAATAGTACTACTAATAATAATGCTTCCTCTGTGCCAGGCATGAAGCACTTTGCAGTTATCTCATTTAATTTTCACATCAACCCTGGGAGGTAGATGCTGTTAGCATTCCCATTTTACAATTAAGGAAAGTGAGACAAACAGAGGTTAGGTGACTTGCCAAGGTCACACAGCTAGTGAATAGCTAAGACCATTTTGAAGTGTTCCTAAGTCCAGATTCAGAGCTCTATTAGCTTCCTCATCCAGTTGCCTAATTAATGATCTCTCCTCTCTCTCTCTCTCTCTCTCTCTCTCTCTCTCTCTCTCTCTCTCTCTCTCTCTCTCTCTCTCTCTCTCTCTCCTTCTCTCTCTCTCTCTCCTTCTCTTTCTCTCCTTCTCTCTCTCTCTCCCTCTCTCCTCTCTCTCTCTCTCTCTCTCTCTCTCCTCTCCTCTCTCTCTCTCTCTCTCTCTCTCTCTGTCTCTCTCTCTCTTTAACCACCTTGCCATCCTTAGAATGGAACTGTACTAAACAAGACAGACTGTGATATATGTTTATTCACTTTATAGCTCAGCATGGCTAAATTATACATCATTTTTAGGCTAAATCTCAATGAATAAATGAGTGAATGAATGAATGAAAAAGCTGTATTCAGTACTTAGTATATGCCAAGCCCTCTGTTAAGTTCTGGAGCTACAAACACAAAGATGAAGGCGGAGCCTATTCTCACAGAGCATAAAATTCTAATAGGAGAAGGCCCATATAGAGAAATGGTAGTCAGGGAATGATGTACTGGTCTTGGAAATCAGAGGGTTCATTAATAGTGTCATAGAGCAATCACAGCTATCCCTTCCATGTTGTAATTTTCCCCATCATGTTTTGATATAACTCTGGTCAGCATAAAAAATTAAATGAGCATTTTTTGGTAGTTTTGAGGAGGCTGCAGATGACACATGAAGGTCAACAGCTGATATGAAGCTTTTATAATAAGGTACTGTAAATACTCCATAAAAGAAAAAGGAAAAGAAAAAAAAATCAGATTTCTCTAGTATGAATGGTATGAAAGGAAGCCAAAAAACTTTACATGAATTTTCTAAATCACCGGGGTGCCATACCCCTAACCCCCATGACTTAAAAGGGTTAATTGTACTTGACATTCCCTTTTCAGGCAGTGTTTATCTGTTTACTGTTACTAGAGTAAGAACTGGAATGAGTAGGGAAAGAGATGTGTCTAGGGGTGGAGAGACAGTAAAAATTCACTATGGTGGATCGTGGCTAGCTGGAAGATGAATTCTCAACAGTTAAAAGAACAGTATCCCCTGGTGAGAACATTGTAGGAGATAAAACATAGCAGCTTGGTGGATAGAGGGTCAGAGGACAGCACAGTGGTTCCAGTGCTCCCTAATGAACTTATAATATTTAGGTATACAGGCTCCATATTATAGTCAGAGGACGGATCCCAGAAATATGGCAGAAAGATGGCTAGAGTGTATCATGATGGGTCTGGGGCCAGTTAGATACACTGAATTCTACTCTATCAGGAGTTCAGAGCCCCTGGGCCAGGAGTAAGAGTATAAAGATAAGGGGTGAGGGTGATTCACAGCATCATTTCAAGAACAAGTTTGGTGATGGTGATGAATTTCTCCATGTTTAGCTATGGATACAGAGAAGTCTGGGGCTGTTTTTGTTGAAAGTGTTCTTTGAAACAGTGTAACTCATTTGGCATAACTTTGAATAAGCCAGTATGGCCTCAGTACCATAGCAAGGATATTGTAGAGGGCATATTAATCTGACGCCCTATCATGTCATGACAATAACACAAAATAATTAAAGAATATGCCTGTGGAACATAAGGTCTAGCAGAGATTACCAAGGTAGAATAGATTTAAGTGTTGGCCCAGTAATGAGCTGCATGTCTTTTATCCAAGGTTCATATCTGATCAGTTACCAAGTACTGTTGGTTTTCCTTTATTAACCATATTTCCTATATGCCACTTAATCTCATATGACACTGCTATTACCCTGATGGTGGTCTTTATCAACTTGTACCTGAACTATGTGCATTATCACTCTGATTAGTCTTCTTGCCTTAAGTCTCTCCCCTACTTCCATCCTCCACTTAAGTGTCAAATTTATCTTGCTAAAACACAGGTCTGACTGTGTCATGCTCTTTTTCAATAAACATCCAGAAGTCCCCTGTCACCTCCATGATCATACATAGAAACCTCTGGTCATCAAGATGCTTTAAAACCAGGTCCCCTTCTACCTTTCCAGTCTCCTTTGATCTTGCTTTTGTGCATGTACTTTTATGTTTCTTTTTAATTAAAACAAGCATTCCATGTACTTTGTGATAAACTGACACTGACCTTGAATCCCTTGCACAAGACTGTCAAATCTTGATTCCATATATGTCATTTTCAGTGACTGTCCTCCGTGTTTGAAATTCTCCCCCTCTTCATTTTTATTGAGGACTATTTGGTTTTTGTCTTTTAAAAGAAATCTCTAGCACTTAGCATAGTGCCTAGCAATATGCATTGGATAAATGCTTGTTGACGTGTTTCCTGACCAGTATGGTGATATGTTGAGATGCTCATTACTAAGCTGACCATAGGTTTAGGTGTGTTTTGGCCATCACATATTGTTACTCCACGGCAATATTCACAGCACTGGTGGTTACTATGAATATGCCAGGATAGTTCTCCATTGCAAAATATAAAAGACTCTCCATATAGAAGGCAGAAGAAAAACATTTATTTAAGCACCAGAAATCCAAATCCCAGAACCAGAAAGCAAAATCCATCATGGTGACCAAGAAGTTAAAAAACATGATCACAGCAGGGGGCAAAGCCATTCTCAAAACTCTCCTCCCCTAGCCAGGACCTTCTCACAATCAACTGTTAAAATGTGTCAATTTCAAACCTTCTCTCAATCAGCCAGAGTCTTATCACTATCACATGTCACAATGTGTCAGATGGCCTGCTTTCTTTTCCCTCTGACCTAACCCCACTAATTTCCTCCCCAGTTCCTTTCCACCCTTCCTGTTCTACCTCTTCAGTTTCTCCCACCACATGTGACCCAGGCTTCTAGGCCATTTAAGCAGATCATATGGGCTTACTAATTAATGAGAAAGATCTTTCATTTAAATTATTATTACACATACCTCAAAACTTAAGCAAACATGGAAGAGGGAGGGTCATAATTTGAATTGGTAGAATAAGTTTAGCAACACTGAAAAAAAAGCAAAGAACCTTGAATTATTGGAGTATTTATAGAAAATTATGTATACACACATAGGTTCAACTGATATATATAAAATATTATATAATTTATATATATGTATGTAATATGTATATATTATGCGTATGATATATACAATATGTACATTATATATAATTTTCTCACTTGGTTGTTTTCTGCATTATATAAAAAATAATCATTATTATACCATACTTCTATGCATTTTTATTCTTAGAGCATTATTAACTTATTTAACCTTGTTAAAAAGCAACATATTTGTATTTAAAATCCAAAACAAATAAAAATAGCAAGTGCTATTTAGAACATGAATGTGGAAAACTTGATAAAGTCTAAATTAACAAGCTCTATCTTTTCCTCACTGTGAAGAAAATAGGACAGTTATGTTTGGATGGGTTCCCAAGAAGTACTTATTTTTAGAAAAAAACTTTTATTTAAAAAATAAAGAACAATAATAACAACATGGTAAAACTGGAGGTAGCATATTTTTATCTCTTAAGACACTTACCATTGAGAGGAAGAAAAGCCAAACACTTTAAGGCTACAAAAACTCATTCTTATAACAAATGAAAGCACTTCTTGTTGAGCCTAACACAGTAATTAAATTTGCTTCTGTTTATTTCATTTTTCCTAGTGCTAATTATGATTTCTAAGCTTTTTTTTTAATGAAAGTGAGTGAAGATAGAATCTTCCAATTAAGTACATAAACCAATAGTTTTTCAAAGTAGGCATAATATATACTATTCATTTTTTTTGGAAATTGTTTGACCATAATCTTTATTAGTAACATTTTCTGCTTCAGACATGACACATATGAACACCATTTGTGTAGTGCCAAAAAAAGAGGATTTAGCCAAGGAATTGAATTCTTCAGGCTATGATCAAAGTAATGTGATATAAGTGAAAGTTTTTGAATTTTGATTTTAAATTGAGACAACTTGGATTCAGGTTTTAGTTTTAACAGTTGCTAGTGATCTGGGGCAAGTAACTTGACCTTTCTGGGTCTCATAAGCCTTTATATTTTCCTTCTCACAACTTCCCTTTCATCCAACCCTCTTTGCCATACTCACATAACCATCATGCACATTCATGCCCTTATTAACTAAGGTGTAGACTATTAGAATAGCTTCTTAAATGTTCTCCCTATCTCACACCTTTGTGCGTTCTACTTCATTTTCCATGTAGCTACTAAAGTGATATTCCTAGAGAATAGGTATTATTACATCATCCCTCCTCAATAAACTTCAGTGGATCCCTCTTGATTGTAGGTCAATGAAAGAACTAACGTTGAGATAATAAGATAATGAAATATTATTTATTCTTATATTTAAAAAATTCCCATTTTGTATAGTTTATAATGTATAACATTTATAAATAAGTAAAAATAACCATATTGGATGGGTATTATATAGGATCTGGGATCAAAAAAGTTTTAGAGACCATTGGTCCTGGATACTAAGAGGTTAAATGACTTACCTATAGTCATATAAGTCAGTGAGTCTCAGAGAAAATCTCTGAACCTAGTGACAGCAAGGTGGTTCAGTAGATAGAATCCTGGGGTTGTCATCCAGAAGATCTGAGTTCAAACCTAACCTCAGACAATTATTAGCTATATGATCCTAAACTGGGCGCTTAACTTCTGTGTGCTTTAGTTTCTTCAACTACAAAATAGAGATAAAAATAACACCTATCTTGCAGGGTTGTTGGGAATCAAATGAGGTAATACTTATAATTACTTGGTATAGTTCCTAGGTACTTAGAAATACTTGTTCCTTCCTTTTCCCTCATTCTAAGTCCAGAAATCTACTAGGTATATCACACTGCCTTTTAGAGTGGCTTGCCTAACATAGAGAACTGAATTTCAAATCAAATCTCTTGCCTCTAATTCCAGATCAAGAGACAGCATGGCATAGTCAACTTGGGGGTTCAAATCTTGTTTATAGAACTTTGTAGTTCCTGTGTAACCCTGGTCAAGTTTTTCCACCTCTGTAGGCCTCAGTTTCTACATATGCATAATGAGGATAGGAATAACTGTAGCAGCTCCCCCACGATACTATTGTCAGACTCACATGAGATTGTATATATGTAAATGTTAGCAAACTTTGTGGAATTATAGAAATGGCAGACATTATTATCATCAAAATGCACTGGAAAAAGAAAGACTGAGTTTTTCATATATTGGTCTCCCGAGAATGCTATTATCAGTCTTTTGCCCAACTGGTGCCTACATCAAGGACAAAGACCACAATGAAATGATTCCCATTACTCTTGTAATGACTAAACCTCATCCCCATTTTTGATGTAGTAACTGCATCATGGGACTCTCTGTCTTTCAAGAGCATAATGTTATCTCCCTATTTATCATCAGTTATATGCTATTATCTTAGTAATTGAGGAGGAAAGTAGTATTAGAATCTCTGCACCATGATGGAGATGAGCAATATTTCTTTCATTTATCACTTACCTCTCTAGTCACAAGAACAGATTTATTTGGAGTATGTCCTATTTGGGGGCATATTTTTGTGAACTCTATATTCCATCATTTTTGTTCCTCAAAAGTTAATTGCTAAATGCACTTGGTCATGAAACAACTACCTTGGTCTTTGAGTTCATGATGGCTGTGCCCTAAGACCATCTCTGTCTGACTCTTCAAAGGGTCTTTTCTTGGGTTTCGGTTAAGCTAAGAATGAAGTACACTTTCCAAGTCTGGCAAGTCTCCCTTTTCCTCACAGGATAATTGAGCTGTTGAAAGGGAGAAGCTGAGAATGGCTGCTCAATCAAACCTCTGAATGCTGAAAAGGTCAAAACCGTATAGCACAGTGCTATAATTCACAGATTATACATGGCATTAACATTCCAATACCTCATTCTTTGAGAAAAGATTATAACAAGGACTCCAAATGGCAGAGCATTAATCCATTCTTGTGACAACAGTTGTGCCAGCTTTGGAAAATGTACAAATGTGACCCTGGCCTGGGCATTGAGCTTTCATTTGGATGTGACATTGCAGATCTTGATTTTGATAACAAATGGAAGTGTGTTGGAGAGAGCAATGGAAAATGCTCCCCAAACATTCTCTGAGGAAAAATGGCTTTAACATACATCATAGGCTAATTTCATTCAAAACATCAGGTCAAGCAAATGACCTCTTTCAGAACTTGCCTGCATTTCCCACACTGGCTTTAAAGGAACATCAGTTATCTACTGAAATGCAAGAATGCAAAGATTGCTGGAACAGAAATCCGTGATTACAATAAAAATAGTTCTCTTCACCCTGTGGATCAATTTCAACCCAGCCAGGTTTCTATATTTTGTTGTTGTTCTACATTTTTTTTTATTTCTATGAAAACTTTTAGAATATTTTGAAATTTCATTTGGGAGGCTTGAAAAAATAGCACATTTATATAAGGCTTCACATGTTATAGAGAAGAGGGGGTTGATGAGTATCATAAAAGCAATCAATATAAGTAACAAACAAATATGGACTGGTCATGTGGTGAGAACAAGAGGTAACCCTTGCCGATCCCATGTGCTCCACCAGTATCCTTGGAATATCAAGAGAGCAAGAAAGGTCCCCACAATATATCCAGTAGAACTATTTTGTGGATGACTTACGGGCGGAACTGGACAAATCAAACATGGTGAAAAAGTTTGGTTATAATCTTTATTATCAAAGGGAAAACATACATTAAAGTGATCATAGATCATTTGAATATTGAGTTGAGTATTTCTGTCTCACCAAGTTTTTACCATAAGCTATTTTTGCAGCAACATAGAATATAAACTCCATTAGGGATACAACGATTTAATTTGCTTTTGAGTATGCAGTGATTAACACAATGCCTTGCATGCGTTAGATGCTTCTTAAAAGTTTGTTAAATGTTACTGAATCCCTTGATCCTCTCATCAGGTGGCTAAGCCAAGTGTTTTATCTTTGCCTTATTAAAGAAAAGAAACTGAGGCTCAGAAGGGTTAAGAAAGTTGTCAAGATTGCTCAGCTGGTAACAGGTGGAAACAAGATTAAGAACCTAGGTCTGACTCTAAAACTAGAACTTTTCCCACTATTCCAGAGCTGCTCTTTGTGTGACTTGATGTCCTTCTACAGACTCACTGCTCCTCAGTAGACAAGAAAAAAAATAAAGAAATCATATCACTTAAGACAAATGTTTTCATGAACAATGCACAGAATATCAGTCTGGAGCATAAGAACAACCAACGAAGCCACTAGCAATGAATATATTGGTTCAAGAAGCCCTTGTTCCCAAAATGTTATGAAAAAATATGAGCTGTATTGGGCACTAACTTTTTTTTTTTAATTTATATTTAAAAATATTTAATTTTTTTTTAAATTTGAGTTTCAAGTACTATCCCTCCCTCCACTTCCCCACCCATTGAAAAGGCAAGCAATATTGTTCTCATTACATATGTGAAGTCATGAAAAGCATATTTCATATTTTCCATGTTGCAAAAAAAAGGCTAGAAAAATATAGAAAAGGGAAAATATGCTTCCATCTGTATTCAGAGTTTATCAGTTTTCTCTCTGGAGATGGATAACATTTTTCATCATGGGTCCTTCGGAAGTATTGTGGGTCGTTATACTGATCAGACTGGCTAAATCTTTCAGAACTGATTTTTTTTTTTTTTTGTGAGGCATTTGGGATTATGTGATTTACCCAGGGTCACACAGCTAGTGAGTATCATATGTCTGAGGCTGAATTTGAACTCAGGTACTCTTAACATCCAGTCTTCCACCCACGGTGCCACCTACCTACTTCTCATCATTCTTATAATGCCTATGTTACTGTTTACCATGTTCTTCTTGTTCTGTTCACTTTTCATTAGTTCATGTAAGTTTTTCAAGGTTTTGTAGAAACCATCCCTCTCATTTCTTATTAGCTCAATTGTTGAGCATCCTCTTAATTTTTAATTCTTTGTCACCACAAAAAGAGCTACTACAAATATTTTTGTACATCTGTGAGATAAAGACCTAGTAGTAATATTGCAGGGTCAAAGGGTATGCATGGTTTTATAAACCCCTTGGGAATGGTTATAAATTTTTTAAAATAAATTTATTTATTAAACTTTTAACATTCATTTTCATAAAATTTTGGGTTCCAAATTTTCTCCCCATTTGTCCCTTCCGCCCACCCCAATACACCGAGCATTCTAATTTTCCCTATCACCAATCTGCCCTCTCTTCTATCATCCCTCCCGTCCCTTGACCCCATCTTCTCTTATGTCCTGTAGGGCTAGATAACTTTCCATTCCCCATTACCTGTATTTCTTATTTCCTAGTAGCAAGAACAATATTCAACAGTTATTCCTAAAACTTTGAGTTCCAACTTCTCCCCACCCATTCCCTTTGGGAAGGCAGGCAATTCAATATGGGCCATATCTGTGTAGTTTTGCAAATGACTTCAATAATAGTCTTGTTGTGTAAGACTAACTCTATTTCCCTCCATCTCTCCTGCCCCCCCATTGTTTCTATTCTCTCTTTTGATCCTGTCCCTCTCCAAGAGTGTTGACTTCAAATTGCTCCCTCTTCCCATTGCCCTCCCTTCCATCATCCCCACACCCTGCTTATCTCCTTCTCCCACACTTTCCTGTATTGTAAGTTAGGTTTTCATACTAAAATGAGCGTGCATTTTATTCCTTCCTTAAGTCGAATGTGATGAGAGTAAACTTCATGTTTTTCTCTCAGCTCTCCTCTTTTTTCCTCCACTAAAAGGTCTCCTGCCTGCCTCTTCTATGAGAGATAATTTGCCCCATTCCATTTCACCCTCTCTCCTCCCAATATATTTCTCTCTCATGGTTTACCTTAATTTTCTTAAGATATGATCCCATCCTATTCAATTCACTCTGTGCTCTCTGTCTCTGTGTGTGTATGCATGTGTGTATGTGTGTGTGCACGCACATATGCGCCTGTGTGTGCATGCGTATGTGTGTGTGTATGTGTGTGTGTGTGTAATCCCACCAACTACCCAGATACTGAAAAGTTTTAAGAGTTACAAATATTGTCTTTCCATGTAGGAATGCAAACAGTTCAACTTTGGTAAGTCCCTTATGACTTCTCTTTGCTGTTTACTTTTTCATGCTTCTTCTCATTCTTGTGTTTGAAAGTCAAATTTTCTTTTCAGCTCTGGTCTTTTCATCAAGAATACTTGAAAGTCCTTAATTTCATTGAAAGACCATATTTTCCCCTGAAGTATTATACTCAGTTTTGCTAGGTAGGTGATTCTTGGTTGAGTCCTAGTTCCTTTGACTTCTGGAATATCCTATTCCACGTCCTTCAATCCCTTAATGTAGAAGCTGCTAGATCTTGTGTTATCCTGATTGTATTTCCACAATACTGGAATTGTTTCTTTCTAGCAGCTTGCAATATTTTTTCCTTGACCTGGGAATTCTGGAATTTGGCCACAATGTTCCTAGGAGTTTCTCTTTTTGGGTCTCTTTCAGGTGGTGATCGGTGGATTCCTTGAATACTTATTTTGCCCTCTGGTTGTAGAATGTCAGGGCAGTTTTCCTTGATAATTTCATGCAAGACGATGTCTAGGCTCTTTTTTTGATCATGGCTTTCAGGTAGTCCCATAATTTTTAAATTGTCTCTCCTGGACCTATTTTCCAGGTCAGTTGTTTTTCCCATGAGATATTTCACATTCTCTTCCATTTTTTCATTCTTTTGGTTTTGTTTGGTGATTTCTTGGTTTTTCAGAAAGTCATTAGCCTCCATCTGTCCCATTCTAATTTTGAGAGAACTATTTTCTTCAGTGAGCTTTTGAAAATCTTTTTTTTCCATTTGGCTAATTCTGCTTTTGAAAGCATTCTTCTCCTCATTAACTTTTTGAACCTCTTTTGCCAATTGAGTTAGCCTATTTTTCAAGATGTTATTTTCTTCAGCATTTTTTTGGGTCTCCTTTAGCAAGGTACTGACCTGTTTTTCATGCTTTTCTTGCATCTCTCTCATTTCTCTTCCCAGTTTTTCCTCCACCTCTCTCACTTAATTTTCAAAATACTTTTTGAGCTCTTCTATGGCCTGAGCCCATTGGATATCTATTTTGGATGGTTGGGATACAGAGGCCTTGACTTCTATGTCTTTCCCTGATGGTAAGCATTGTTCTTCCTAATCAGAAAGGAAAGGAGGAAATATCTGTTCACCAAGAAAGTAACCTTCTATGGTCTTATTGTTTTTTTTCCCTTTTCTGGGCATTTTCCCAGCCAGTTACTTGACTTCTGAGATTCCTCTCCACCCCTGCCTTGCATCTAGATCTGCCCAGCTAGTGCTTGGGGTGTGAGATTCAAATGTCGCTTCCTAGCCTCAGGGCTTTCTGAGTTGGGGGGTTGGTTGGGCTGCTATTCAGTGTGAGAAATTAAATTCAGGTTCTCAGGTGGAGACAGGGCTGCTGCCCAGGCTCAGTTCCCTCAGGGGGTTTATGTGGAGACCTTCAACAATGGATCTTCTGTCTGCTTTGGGAGCTCCTGCCCGCTCTGGGAGCCCCTGGCCACTGCTTCCCTCACCGCTTCCTCCTGAGGGGGCCTGAGTTATGGAGACATCCTGCTCCCCTCTTGGACAGCCGGACAGGGTCTCTCTCGCTGACCTGTAGTGCCTGTGAGTGTAGGGACCTTCGCAGCCATCGGAGATTCCGTCCCTGAAGCCTGCTTGGATCTGCTCCTTTCAGGCCACATGGCCAAGGTAGGGCTGGGTTCCACTCCAGGTCCATTGCAGGATGGACCTTTGGTGTTGGTTTTTCAGGACTCTCTGGAACAGAAATCTCCTCCACTCAGTTGCTGCGTGGCTTCCACTGCTCCACAACCCATTGGGAGTTCTTTTTATAGGAAATTTATGGGCTGTGGATTCGGAGCTACCATATGTGAGTCTTTCTACTCCGCCATCTTGGCTCCTTCCCCTGGGAATGGTTATAAATTAGCCTATTACCTCTTGTTAGACTTTTGTTTTTGGATATTCAACCAACCAGTTAGTTTGGTAGATTCACCCACCTGGCTAATTCAAAGAAAAATAAAATTTCAGTTGGGTATTTAATATTTTGTTCATTGAAGCAAAAGTCCAATGCCCTGCCTGAATTTTTCACTTTTCAACTAGTTGTTTTTGTGTAATGGCTGAGTGGGAGAAATAGCTAAGGCACACACAAGAAGGATGGCAGTTATCCTCAGCAAGCGTTTAGGCCATAATAGAGATGGATCAGCTTTTAATCTGTCATCATTCTGATGGACATTCAAGTGAAATGATTTGCTGTCACAGAGCACACTCCAAGCTTGCCAGTTCAAAAGACAGCTGATCCTGAGGAAGTACCAAGACCTACTCTTTTGTAATTTGGCCCTTCTAGTCTAAATACAGATTTCACTTCGTTGACGGAAATCTAAAAAGAGAAAGGGGAACAGTGCTTACAAATGACAGACTTTGACATTAATGTGTCAAACTTCTGCCTTGCTCATTGTAGGCAATGGGAAGGAAAAAGGAGAATAGCCATCATCACCATCATGTAAAGTAATGCCTATATGGCTCTGATTGGACGCTTCTTCCCAGAACTTCCATCTTAAGGAAAACACTGAAAGAACTCTTTTCATCCATCATTGGGTTCCATTCTTGACTCTATAGACATTTTTCTCTCCCTGTTCCCCTTTCTAGATATTCAACTTCCTTTTATATGTTATCTTCCCACATTAGATCCTTGAGGATAGGACTGTCTTTTTGCTTATGTTTTTGTTTTCATCACTTAGCACTTAACTTCTGGTGCATAGTAAGCCCTTAATAAATGCTTATTGACTTGACTTGTGTTCTGGAGGTATTTATTTTTTAAAATAGTGATAAACAGTTTTTATTCAGGCAATGAAACATGAAAAATATATTAACACTTATTATAATAATTTCATTTGTGTAAGTATAACTTTTACAAATATTTACCTAACATATAGAAAGGGAAGTGACTGTATATACATATATATATATATGAAATTTATGTAAATTATCATTACATATACAATGCAATCCTAGTAGGAGTCAAGCAGCTTTCACTCTTTCCTATGGGAGGGTAATCAATCACTCACTGTATGGTAGTCACAGTGACACAGCAGAAGCAGCTGTGCCATTAGAATGGTCACTTATTGGCACATATGTTACTACATATGGAAATCTATGGGTCATGTCGTGCTGACAGCAACACTGAGGCCCATACTGATACCTTTGAGAATTAAAGGGTCTGGATTCTCCCATAAGGAAGAGAAAATTCTAGGTTAAATTGCGTTAAGATGTGGGGATTGGCTTAAAGTTCCAATTCTCATGACTACAAGGACATTTGAGTTATCAAGTAAATACAGAAGATTACAGTTATTAGCCTGGATGCTCTGGAGGTATCTATTGATCAGCTGTCCTAAACTGGCAAAGATTAATTTTCAATGTGCTGAGTTTCCCATCTTTGAAAGTATTTATGTAGAGGCTAAAAGTCCCTTGGTTGATGATGTTAAAGGAATCCTTATACAGGTTGGGCTGGGTGACTTCTGAATATCTTTGCTACTCTTATTCCATTCTTTTCCTCTTTTCCTCAAGACAGCTAGAAGGTTACCTGGCAATAATTAAGAGAGATATCATCTGGGAATCTGTTCTCCTTAATAACACTTACAAGAATAGCAAGAAGTTAACAATATAAGGAAGATGTAGACTTAAATTTAAAATCATTAGTGCCCCAAACTCACTCCTAAGCTCTTTTGGTCATCGTTTTATTAGGGCAGAAAAAGAAAAGACTTATTTTAGTCAGCCTAAGGAGTTATTTCTTTCTCAGAGAGAAGAACTATATGGCTTACATATTTTCTGTTTTAGTATTTCCTTTCTGCTTGATTGAAGTATTATCTCCTGAAGAGATAAAAGAGTTTGAGCTTCCCTCAGGATTTCCTCTTGGACTCCTCCTTACAGGACTTCTATATATCAATAATGTAAAGGATTGATTGACCAAATTACTGATCTAGATACCTTTCAAAACCATCTCTAGAATCCTGTTCCAAAGTCAATTCATGAAAGAAAAGATTGACAAAGTGCTAAAAGTACTTTTAAAATGAACTGGGGCATTGTTCTGGGCAAGGATCACCAGTCTTTATTTTGCATCCAGAAAGTTCAGACCATTTACAGTAGAAAAATGAAGACTCCAGCTATGCAAATAAGGATTCTGTTTCAGCCTTGGTAAAAAAAAAAATGCATTCATCTTTAGGAGTGAGATCTAAAAGGCCTCCACCCCCATCTTTCTTCATTCTACCCTTTACTCTGCCAAAATGATCTCCATCTCTTATTTCTGTGTCTTTACAATGACTGTCCCCCATCCCAGAAATGTTCTGCTTCTCACCTTTGCCTCTTCGTCGTCTTGGCTTCTCTCAAGACCTATTCAGTCCCTGTTTCAAGGGATGGCAAGGAAGAATGAAGCTTGAATCTGAAGGATGATTCCTTTAGACTAGGGTTTCTTAAACTTTTTATACTCAAGACCCCTTTGCACACTAGAAATTTTTAAGCAACCCTGGGTATATAGGTATATTAAAATAGGCACAGAAATCAAACATCTACTGATAATAAGTCATAAATAATTATTTAAAAAAAACAATTCTTTGTTATATATATAATTTTACCATTAAAGATGAAAGAAAATTTGCATAGTAATGGCATGGATGTGCTTTTTAATTTTTATATAAAGAATTAAATCTTGATGTAATATTTTATACTGTAGGACTTAAAGCACCTTCAACATTTTTCAGAATTGATTGCTATTTTAATTCTATAATATTTGATTATATGTTTAGAATCAATGGTGCAGTGAAGTTTCATGATGCAGCATAGGCAAGCACTACCAGATTCACATTCATTGTGAGTTTGACTTTGAATTATTTTTTGGTCATTGTAAATTCAGAAACCTTTTACTCTTGCCAAATTTTTCATGACCTCAACTACATTCAGTTACATGACCCTATATGGGGTTATGACCCACAGTTTAAGAAGTGCTGCTCTAGACTACATAGTAGTAATAATATTAGTATTAGAATTAGTAGTAATAGTAGTAATAGCAGTAGTAGAGAAGTAGTAGTAGTAGTAGTAGTAGTAGTAGTAGTAGTAGTAGTAGTAGTAGTAGTAGTAGTAGTAGTAGTAGTAGTAGTGGTGGTGGTGGTGGTGGTAGATAAGAATTCTAAGCCAGTAGTCTTTCTCTTAGGAGAACCAAGTAGCCAGGCTGTGCCCTTGACCTCTTATTTCCCTTCCTAAATTAAATAATCTAAGTCTGTCTTGAAGATGGATAGGTGAAAGAGTCTATTTCTTCTGCTCATGTGTCACAGTGAAGTGTAATAAGATGAAATAAGCATAAAAAATTCGTTAGATATTTTCAAAAATCTCAATTGTTTTTACCCTACCTAAACCCATGAAATACATTACTAAGCCTCTTTTATCTATTTATTTTAATTCTACTTATCTACCAACACCTTGACTAAACTTTATCTCTATTCTAAATATTTTCATAACAACCTATAGTGATATCACTATCCTCTGAATTTCTACAGCACATTTTATAAGAGAAAGTTACAAAGGGGCATGCTATAAAGGGACAGTTGTTTGTGTTCATCCTTCGTTGTCGAAGAAGACCATGCCATCAGAAAAATAATGGAATGACTTGCACTTGACTTTGTTTTGAGTGAGGGAGGGCTGTGCAGGTCACCAACCTCACTTCTTCCCCAGAGCCATCTGAATCTAGTGACCAGATATTCATCAGGATGACTGGAGATGACCCAGGATGCAACAACTGGGGTTAAGTGACTTGCCCAAGGCCACACAGCTAGTGAGTGTCAAGTGTCTTGAGGTGAGATTTGAACTCAGCTCCTCCTGACTCTTGCACTGGTGCTCTATCCACCGCACCACCAAGCTGTCCCTAAGGGAACACTTAATAATAACTAGACCTATCTACCAGTAGTATCAACTAATTTGAGAGATAATGAGTTTCTTTTCACTGGAAGGTTTTAACTAGAATCTAGATGACTAATTATCCATGGTGTAGAGCAAATTCAGGTAGTAGTTAACTAGGGTGATATTTGAAGTCCTTTCTGACTTTGACTCTTATTTTCTTTCTTTTTTTAAATTTAAAAAAAATTTCTATTTTATTTGTTTTCAGTGTTCTACAATCACTTCCATATATCTTAGATTTTTCCCCTCTCTCCTCCCCCACCTCCATTCTCCCTACCTCCCCACTTCCTTTCCGAGACAGCATACAGTTTTATGTAAGTTCTACACATACATTCCCATTAAATACATTTTTAAATTAGTCATGTTGCATAGAAGAATTAAAATAAATGGGAGAAATAAAATAAACCAAAACATAATACAAAAGAGAATGATCTGCTTCATCCTATGATTGAATTCCATAGTTCTTTCTCTGGATGTGGAAGGCATTTTGCCTTAAGAGACCATTGGGAATTATTTAAGCCCTTGCTTTGCAATGAAGTACTAAGTCTACCAGAAAAATTCTTTGCACACTGTGGTTGTTACTGTGCACAAAATTCTCCTGGTTCTGCTCCTTTCACTCAGCATCAGTTCATATAAGTCTTTCCAGGCTTCTCTGAAGTCTTCCTGTTTATAATTTCTAACAGCACAATAGTATCCTATTACATTCATATACCATAATTCATTCAGTCATTCCCCAATTGATAGGTGTCCCCTTCATTTTCAGTTTTTGGACACCACAAGATAGCTGCTATAAATATTTTTGCACAACTGGGACCCTTTTCCATTTTTATGATCTCTTGAGGATATAGTCCTAGAAGCAGTATTGCTGGGTCAAAGCGTATGCACATTTTTGTAGTCCTTTGGACATAATTCCAAATTGCTCTCCAGAACGAATGGATCAGCTCACAGCTCCACCAACAATGAATTAGTGTTCCAATTCTCTTACATCTTCTCCAACATTTATCATCTTCCTGGTTTGTCATGTTAGCCAATCTGATAGGTGTGATGTGGTATCTCAGAATTGTTTTCATTTGTATCTCCCTAATCAATAGTGATTTAGAGCATTTTATCATATGAGTATAGATAGCTTTAATTTCTTTCTCTGAAAACTGCCTGTTTGACTCATTTTCCTGACTATATTATTCACATGTATTCATCAAACTATAAGATTTTTGAAATCTTATACGTCTTTGTTCTCTCCCCAACACTCATTACAGGGTTGCATAAAAATAAGTCTCAGTAAAGATTTGTTGATTAATTTAGAACACAGTTGAGAGAAAAAGTGATTTGCTATCTTTTCTGTAGTATTTTTTTCTGCAATCGTTTCCAAATATAATCCATCAGTGATGGATCTGCCTACTCTTTCCTTTCCTACAGTATACCACCTCTACCCATATTTCAATACTTCAAGGACTTAGGATATAATTAGAAAGGCTCACTCCACTAACACACTACCTACACTGTAGGTATTTCATTGATGATTGTTGATAATTGCCATGATAAACCAGGTCCTGACACTCTACAATCATGGCTAGACTAGTTCTCAAACAACAGATGTACAATATTTCACTGAGCCAGAAACTGAATTCTTTCCATGTTGGTGGGACCTATTCTCACTTTTGATTTATTGTTTTTCATGCTTCATTATTAGAACAATATCATGAGATCTTATCAGCAATATCAACATTGTCAATATAATAATAATATCTTATCAATAACACCAAAGATCTCAATGATAATTGCATGAGTGATATAGCCAGAAAAGTAAGAGTCAAAGTCAGAAAGGATCTCAGGTCACCTAGATAACTACAATCTGAATTCACTCTATAGCATGGATCATTTACTTGTATGTGAGTTGAATTTAAGTGAAGCAGAGCTATGCAAAGTTGTCAGTCTCACTATCTCCTCCAGAATCTGCTTGTGATATGATAATAGAAAGAGTTAGTTTCACCTCTATGTCACATTGTGGCATCCAGGAAAATTTTAGTGGAGGTTCCCTCCGTAACAGTGTGTCCAAAGAGGGTTTGGGTACCAAATAATTCCTGGGGGTTGATGTGTGGAGGAGGGACTATATGTGTGTCATTGGTTATGTTCTTAATATAACCATAGCTAAATTGATTACTTAATCTGTTTCCAAATCCAAGTGTAGGTCTTACCATTAATAGGCCCTAAAAGTATCAACTTGCAAAAGATACCCTATAAATCACTTGACTTTCACATTGCCATCCAAGAATGCACTCATTGTATAATGTTTACTTAGAGGAGACACAAGTGAAAAGCGATCATGAAAATACTTCAGTATTTTTGCCATATTTTTAGATATGAATTCTGATTAATCTTAAACAAATACAACTTTTGTATATGTAGCATTGGTAGTCTACTGTGGTGAGCAAAGTTGATCAACAATTCTACTTTACTACTTAATAGTTGTCTTTGAGTCAGAAAGACCTGAGATCAAATCTTATTTCTGGTAATAACGACTACAGGACCCTGAGTCATTTAACCCCCCCATCAGTCTCAGTTTTCTCATCTGTAAAATGGTTATAATAATAGCACCTACATCATGGCTGTTTGAACAGCAAGTGAAATTGCATATAGTTTATCAAGCCTTAAAGTGTTGTATAAATGTTGGAATTAATTCGGAACAATTTCCTATCATAAACTGAGCAAGTTTTTTGTTTGGTACTCAATATGTTGTATACTCAGTCAAGTGTACATATCATTCCAGATAGTATGGCATTATCAGACAGGGCCTGAGAAGGGTGACTTTTGGTTCTACTTTAAAGGCACATCAAAAATGCCTTACTGGAAATAAAAATAGATTATTGACTAAGAAGGGATTCCCTATGTGGTAGCAGAGAGAAATAAGTCAAAATAAAAATATATGGGGAATTATGCTTTCAATCAAACAATAAGTATTTATTGATTTCCAGGCACTGGAGATGAAAAAAAGGGAAGAGAATGATTTCTGCCCTAAGGGAACTCATGATCTAATGGAGGAGAAAATTCCACATCTCATATTTACTTCCTTGTCACTTCTTTCTGAGATTGTTGATTTTATCTTAAAGTTATACAACGAAAAAGAACAACTTAAAGGATTTACTTTTAACGAGTCTCAATTTCTTTGACTCTTCTATAGTATGTTCATCTCCACTGAGAGCAATTTATAATGTAATTTTAGAATGACAGATGTACTGTTTAACAGGGATGATGAAGCCAGATTATGCCATATGTTTGGGAGTCCAGGATTTCACATTTATGAACAAAGTTGAAAATTAACTTTGTGTGTTTCTCAACCTAGGACTAACCTAAAATTATAGGCCTTTGAAAAGTTAGCAATTGTCACCCAATTTGCAGAAACTATGTTCTCTTTCCTGGAATAGTGGAAATTTGTTCCTCTCTAGAGAGTTATGTGTCTATGTTGTAATTATAGACATTGTATGTCCTCAGGGAAAAGAAAGAAAAAAAAAACAGCAAGCCTGTGGTGTTTCAGCATGAGGAATTATTCAGAAAGTCTAGGGTAAGCAGAAAAAACTATGAGAGAGAAATAAAAAATATAAAATGTAAAGCAGTCAGTTATTCTGCACACAACTTGCAAAAATCTTGAGCTCATCAAAGGACGAGATCAGAGTCCTATTTAATGGAAATGGAAATTAAGTTGCACAGAACTACAATTTAGCTAAAATATTACACCAATATTTCAAATAGTTTACCAGGGAGAACACTAAAAATAGATTGGTTGTATATCCAGATATGGTTTTTTAGAACTCTCCCTAATTTACATCAGGCATTAACCACTCAAGGAAAAAAGAGAAGGTCATTTGGCTGAGTCTATCTGTCCACTGTTGATTTTTTTTTTCCATTTCTAATCATCTATTTACTCCTTATCTTTTCAAGATTTCAGCAATTTCAGAAACTCATTTGGACACCTTTTAATACTGAAATGAATGTTACAGTTTTCTTTAATTTCTTTTTGGATAATCTATTTCTCATTTCTTCTCTTCCTTGATCCACTGGTTTGTGTGGACCAGTTTCAACTTTCCTTTAGGCAATTAAAATTAAATCACATGAAATCCCCTTCTTATCAGAGTAGAACTTTCAATGAGCTATCAACTTTCTCAGGTCATCTTGAAGCTCCATTTTACCTAAGACCAGTGTTCATAGAGTGCTTAATATTATTTAGCTCTAAGAGCTTCTCATTCTTATGCTCTTGTCTATACGGAGTAACAGAAGAGAGTAAAGCTAAAGAGTAGCCCTGATCTTCTAAGTGCTCATCAGAAGCCTTTGATCTGGGATGTTGGACAAAAGTAACTAATGTAAGATTAGGATGGGGCTGTGCGTATACTACTGATCACCCAACCTCCTCAAAATCCTCTATTAATAATGACTTAGATTTATATAGCATCCTTCTTTCAAAGAACTCCAATAACATTTTTAGATATACCTAAGATAGAGGCTTATACGTACACACACACACACACACACATACACACACACACACACACACACATATATATATATATATATATATATACATATTTACATTTACAAATATAAACAATTAAATATTTTCTTGACATATACTCCAGGGGGGATTTGATGAATAAAAAATGAATTGGTGAATCATTTTGATATCTAGCCTAACTCTTATTTTAGATATGGGATCTAGAGAGGAAAAATGAAATAAAAGCACTTGATAAGCATATACTATGTTCTAAACACTTCAAAATATTACCTCATTTGACCCTCACAAACTCTGTAAAGTAGGTGCTATTGCCATCCCCATTTTACTGCTGAAGAAAGTAAGGCAGAGGAATGTTAAGTGACTTGCTCAGGGTCATATCTAGTAAGTGTCTGAGTTAGAAATGGAACTAAGTTCTTGACTTCAGATCCAGTATTCTTACACACTGTACCACTAAACTGCCTAGTCTTATATGATGTATGAAGTTATTCTTGTGTATGTGAGATAAAGAGAAAGATACAGAAGGAGAAACATTTTAATAAGCATTTTATTATAAGATACTAGTGCCTTGGACAAGGTCATTTTGCTAGAGAAAACTGAAGAAACATTAATGAGTTAATCATGGCAATGGTTGCAATGATTACAATGAAACCTGATTTAACTCAAGATTTTTACTTGCTAACATCCTATAATATATGCTCACCAGTATCTTGTTTCAAAAGTAGTTTTACAGAAAGTCACACTAAATTGAACATTTAAAATGAGGCATCCATATATTGTCTTCCTTTTCCCAGAGCAAAAAATAGAAGACTATGTCTACTCAAACTTGAAGAAATGTCCTTGTCATGTAGTCTCATTCAAAATATTATGACTTTCAGAAAAATTTGGAAAATCTTACATGAACCGATACAAAATGAAATGAGCAAAATGAGAATAACTTATACAATAACAAAACTGTAAAAACAAATGACTGAAATCCATCAAAGATTTCAGGTTGATCAGAGGATCAGCAAAGTGAACAGTTACGGTTCCAGAGAACTAGTAAGGAAGCCAGCCACCCATCTGATAGAGTGGTGATGGGCTCATCAAGCAGAATGAGACTTTTTTTTGGACATAGTCAATGTGAGAATTTCTTTTCCTTTGAAAGAAAAAGAATCCATATTTATTACACTTTTTTTAATGATGGAGTGAATGTGGGACAGAGAAAATCAGGTTTAGTTCATTAACATTAAATGCAATTTAAATTAAAAAAATATGTACAATCTCTATGCATTTGATGAGTTTGGTTTAAGTAGGTGGTGGTGTGAAAAAAAGAGCTAGCTGTGCAATTCTAGATATGCAGAGTTTCATCTAGTTCTGACATCCCCCATCCCCATAAACTATTAAAATCTCTGAGAAAGTTAGATGCCACTTTTAATGCATTCAAAACAAAAAGTAAGAACATCATTATTTTATTCTTTTTAGTTTGCAGTTCTATATCAACCTTTCTCTCGGGGGATAACCTCATTTCACCTTACTGTACTAAGATCATTGTTGTCTGATACAAGTTCCTTTATCTTCCTTTGCCTATAACTCCAAAGGCTCTGTGTTTTGTTCTCTCCCACCATCTTTCCCTCATCCATACTACCTCCTCTGCCTTGTTTCCTTTTTCTAGTTTCTATAGGATCTTGCTCAATGAATTGCCCTTTTCTTCAATTTTGTCTCATCTTCAATCTCTCCCTCTTTCTTTATTCCTTCCCTTCTTGTACAAACATATTTCTCTCCTCCTTGTCACTACTAATCTTTTTTAAAAAAAGCATAGTCTAAATTTAATGCCTCAAATTCATCACCACCTCCTAATTTCTTAAACTATTGCAATCTGACACACATCTCCCCCACACTATTGAAACTGCTTTTTTATGGTCCCAAATGACCTATTTTTAAAAGCAAATGGTTACTTCTCAATAATCATTCTTGTCGACCTTTTTGCAATATGATATTGCTAGTCATCCCCATAATATATTATATATTTTCTCCTAACTAGTCTCTCTGATCCCATTCTCTCTCCTGTCCATTTACTACAGTTCTCAAATTAATTAATGAACTACACAACATATGATCCCGTGCTCAAAGGCCAATATTATCTTCTTATTGCCTATTGAGTAGCTGATAAACTTCTAGCCCCTGTATTTCATGTTCTGAATAGAGTTTCATACCTAATATTCCATATCCTAGAGAAATACATGGTAGATGTGGTTAATGTGTAGTAACATACCAACCAAGAATCATGCTGCCTCTCTTGCAAAAAGGATGTCATCGGAGAGAAGGATGACCAGAAAAGGTGAGTTCATTATGTTTCTGGAATGAGAGGTAAGCTAATGGACATGCTCCCTGTCCATTGTCTCTACTCAATATCAAAGTAACTATAGGAAGGACCCTAGCATATTGGATCAACCTCATTTGGAGGATATAAGGGAAGCTATGGACCAAGTATGTAGTATAAAAAAGAATAGATAAATACTGATTTTCATCATTAAAGGGGATACTACTCCCACATGTGATCTGTCCACCACACATCTATCAAAATAATCTAATTAGCCACATCATCAAAATCTTTCATAATTTGGCATTACACTATTCTTTTATCCTAAACTTTTCATGCTGATCTTGGACATTCCATGTTCTAGCCAAATTGACCTGCTTGGTACCCTCTTGTTCTGTCCTCTCCAGCATCCAAGCTTTTAAACATATCACATGATTCTTCATGTGGTGGGCTACTCCTTTGCTGTCTTCACCCATGGCCATCTTTCTGTCTCAGAGCCAACTCTTATGCTATTTCTTCAATGATGCTTTTCCTGACAAACTCAGTTAGAAGAGCTCTCTCCTCCCTTTCATAACATTGACCATTCTATTGGACTATGCCTATCCACTTGATCATTTTCTGTTTTGTGTTATAATTTAACATTAAAATCTCTCTCTCTCTCTCATCTCTCTATCTCATACCTCACCTTATCCATACTGAATACTATGTTCATTTGGGGTAAAAACAATGCTGTTTTTAATCTTTTGCCTTATCACTAATTCCAGTGGTTTGCATTTATGTGACTGATAAATGTTACTTCAAAATATATTTTCTACAAAAGGTAACATTCCATATTTCTGCCTTATTTGGTATATGTTTTCTTTACCTCTTTGGTGTGCAAGTGTATCTTGCTTCAAGAAACCAAATAACCACCCAGGAACTTTATGAACACAATTACAAAACACTTTTCACATATATAAAGTCAGACCTAATTAATTGGAAAAACATCAGTTGCTCATGGGTAGGCCAAACAATTATAATAAAAATAACAATTCTACCTAAATTAATTTATTTATTCAGTGCCATACCAACTAATCTGCCAAAAATTATTTTATAGAACTAGAAAAAATAGCAATAAGCTTCATAAGGAAGAACAAATTTTCCAGAATATCAAGGGAATTAGTGAAAAGAAACGTAAGGGAAGGTGGCCTAGTCATACTGTAACTTAAATTGTATTATAAAGCAGCAATTGTGAAAACTACTTGGTACTGGGTAAGAAATACAGTGGTGGACCAGTGGAATATGTTAGGTACAAAAAACACAGTATTCATTGACTATAGTCATCTACTGTTTGATAAACCCAAAGACCCCAACTTCTGGGATAAGAATTTACTATTTACTATTTGACAAAACCTACTGGGAAAATGGGAAAATAGTATGACAGAAACTAGGTATAGACCAACATCTTACACCACACACAAAATTAAAATCAAAATGGGTACACAATTAAGATATAAAAGCTAACACTATAAGCAAAGTAGGAAAGCAGGAATAGTTTGCCTGTCAGTTATATAGAATGGAACATTTTATGTCCAGGCTCTTTTTTTCATCATGGTTTTCTGGTAGACCAATAATTCTTAGATTTTCTCTCCTGGATCTATTTCCCAGGTCAGTTATTTTTTCAGTTAGATAATTTACATTTTCTTCTGACTTTTCATTCTTTAAATTTTGTTTGACTGATTCTTGATGTCTCATGGAGTCATTAGCTTCTACTTGTCCAATTCTAATTTTTATCAAATTGTTTTCTTTAGTTAACTTTTGCATCTCCTTTTCTATGTGTCCAATTGTTCCTTTGAAGGAGTTATTTTCTCCAGTTAGGTTTTGTGCTTCCTTTTCCATTCGTCCAATTTTCCTTTATTCATGTTTTTAGAATCATTGGCCTGTTTTTCTTCTATTTCTCTAATTTGGCTTTTAAAATCCTTCTTGACCTCTTCTAAGAATGCTCTTGAGACTAGTTCATACTCCTTTTAAAGTTTCAGATGGGACTATAGTCTCAATGCTGACATCTTTGGTATTTGTATTTTGTTCCTTGTCCTCATAGAAAGATTCTATGGTCTTTTCTGGTTTCCTTCTTCCTCATGATCATCACACTTTTCCTGGATTTTAAAGTAGATCTCTGTTTCTGGGGCACAGGGGACTCTGTCCCATAGTTCTGATGCCTAGAACTTGAGACTTTGCGTGTTGTGGCCTCTGGTTCTTTCATCTAGAAGCTAAAGTGCTGCAGCTTATCTGGTGCTGAGCTGGATGGTTCTCAAAAGCAGAGGCCAGGTGAAGTCTTTCTGGGTTTCCCCAAAGTTACCCTGGAGCCAGCTGCATTAAAAGTGACAGAGGGGTGGTCTGGCCGCAGGAGGTTTCCTCTGCTGAGCTAGAGCATAGGCAAGTTCAGTGGTTGGTGAACCCATCTATGCTAGTGTCTTCCCAATTCCCCTGGGGTTCTGAGGAATGCCTGGAGTCCTGATGTTGGTGGTTGTGGGCTCCACCCCCTTGGAGCTCAGGATCTCCTCCTGGTTTGCTGAGGTGGGGATGTCTTGGATGGCTTCAGTCCTTCACTGGTCCCCTTCAGTCATAACAGGAGAGACCCCCCTTTGCCATGGGCTAAGAGACTGTTTACCCCTTTGCTGAACCCTCTGTTGTAGGATTTTTCCTGGGGAAATATCTTATGGGTTTTTTGAGGTCAACAAGGGGAGGGAGATAACATTTACTTATCACTCTTGGCTCCTGGAAGTTCAAGTAGGTGACTTACAGACATTTAATCTGTGGGTTGATAGTTTCAGGAGTGGCTGCTGCAGTTACCTGGGGCTCCATGGCTCTCACTCCCTGGGTTCCTCTGGACTCCTGTCCTGGGCTGATATGCCCGAGATTCTGCTGTGCATCCACTGCCTCAGACCACCTGGGGCTTTCTGCTGGGCCCTGCTGGTACAGCCTGTGAGCTATGCTCTTTACTGTCCCCCGGCCCTGCTCACCAGATCCTTCTCCTAAACCTTCCAGGCTGTTCTGGGCTGCAAATCTGCCACAGTGTGTCTCCTATTAAATTCTGTGCCTCAAAATCCCTCCAGATTCTCCTTTTAGAGGTATCTGAAGGAGTTTGTCTTATAGCATAGGTGAGTAGTTGCTCTCACTCTGCCCAAATGGAAGAATTTGTGACCTAACAAGAGATAGAGAACATTATGAAATGCAAAATGCATTAAATTGAAAATTTTTACACAAACAAAGCCAATGTAACCAAGATTAGGAGGGAAGCGGAAAACTGGGAAAGAATTTTTACAACTAGCATCTCTGATAAAGGCCTCATACATAGAAAACTGTGTCAAATTTATAAAAATACAAGTCATTCCTCAAATGATAAATGGTCAAAGGATATGAACAGATCATTTTCAGGTGAGGAAATTAAAGCTATCTCTATTCATATAAAAATTTGCTCTGAATCACTGTTAATTAGAGCCATGCAAATCAAAACGACTATGAGGTACCACATTATATCTATCAGATTGGCTTACATGACAAAACAGGAAAATGATAAAAAATGGAGATGATGTGAGAAAATTGGAACATTAATCCATTGTTGGTAGAATTGCGAGCTGATCCAACCATTCTGAAAATAGGCCCAAAGGGCTATAAAAACATGTAAACTGTTTGACCCAACAATACCACTTCTAGGTCTGTATTCAAAAGACATCATATAAATGGGAACAGGACCCATATGTACAAAAATATGTATAGCAACAATTTTTGTGGTGGCCAAGAACTAGAAATCATGGGGATGCCCATCAATGGGGGAATGACTGAACAAGTTATGTTATATGAACGTAATGGAATACTATTGTGCTATAAGAAATGATGAGCAGGCAAACTTCAGAAAAACCTGGGAAGACTTGCATGAACTGATACTGAGTGAAGTAAGCAGAACCAGAAGAACATTGTACACAATAACAGTCACACTGTATGATGACTAACTTTGATAGACATTTCTTCTTAGCAATGCAAGCATCTAAGACAACTCCAAAAACTCATTATAGACAAAGCATATTATTTGTGCTCTCTGTCTCTCTCTGTTTTTCTCTCTCTCTCTGTCTCTCTGTCTCTGTCTCTCTCTCTCTGTCTCTCATTTCTTTTTTCTAGTGGTTTCTCCCATTGGTCCTAATTCTTCTTTACTACATTACTAATATGAAAATAGGTTTAATCTGAGTGATATGTAGAGGCTATATCAAATTGCACTTCATCTTGGGGAGGGGCAAAGGGAGAGATAGGGAGAAAATTTGGAACTCAAAATTTTATGGAAATGAATGTTGAAAACTAAAAGTAAATAAATGAATGAATGAATGAATAAACAAATAAATAAATTTGAAAAGTAAACCAAATAGATATAAATTAAATAATGCATCTTCTTTTCATGAAAGGAATGTCTTACACTTAACAAAATCGTATGTTACAAAAGTTGGTTGAGTTCTCCTACTTTATTTATGAAAAGTCCATGTTCACAAATATTGAGTTTCTGGAGTTTTCAGTAGTTATTGTATGCTCCAATCTAGTAAAATAGAATATTTTCACAAGTTCTAGGATTACATAAACTGTAATGCTATAGAGTTATAAAAGTTAAAATGATGAATGGAGTTATCACATTTCCCTGTGGACATCAATTCTGTGGAGGTGACCAAGGATTGAAGCTATATTGACACCCGACAATTGAGTACTAGAGATCACTTTCTTCTTGTTAGTGACTTACAGCAAATCTGTCAAATGTGTAATTATAGAATTTATAGAATTGGTGCTGGGAACTGACCCAGGATGAATGGTTTCCCCTGACTTCCCTTTATTAATTTTCAATCAAATAAAGCTGATGGAGAAATCGATACAGATTTGTTTTCAGTGATACTTAAAACTTCTGAACTCCACTATTTTTTGGCCTTCTCACACATTGATGTGTTGGCTTCTCTTATATCTTCTTCCAACTCCATGTGCCATTGGGAGGTAGTCAAAGAGTCATAAGCAAAAGTTGGCAGTCCAGCCTTCTGATTCTTAGGAACTAACTCATGTGCTTCTTCATTCTCATTAATATTCATGAAGCAACTAGAGTATAATCTAAGTGTCAATTTATCCAGTGTAACATTGGACTACTAACAATTATTATATGGTTCAGAAAAGCAAGGAGGCTGAATGAAGCAAAGTAGTAGGGAAGATTTTAAAGAGAAGAAAGAGTTTCAGCAGGGTGTTGAATAAATGACTATAGATAAGTTTCAGGAATGTTATGTATAGATGATGAGATTAATGCATGCATTTCCCAACAAGCTCGTTGTTTAGGAGACTCTAAAGGAAAATGCAAGGAACAAGAGGTATTAGACTGCTTACCAAACTGAAAGTCTGCAGAGTTATTATGCTGACTTCTTTGCTGTATGCCTGTGAAACTTGGGAAATGTACCAGTGCCATGTCAGGAAAGTGAATTTCTTCCATTTGGATTGTTTTAGGAAGGTTTCAAAGGTCATCTGACAAGATAAGGTATCAGACATTAAGTTCTTTTCTCAAGTTAAATTGTCAAACATTACAGAAGAGTCACAACTCTGATAATATGGCCACCTTGTTCGAATGCCAAAAATATGCCTTTGCCTAAATGATTATTTTACAGGGAGCTCACACAAGGTAAGTGCTCAACAGAAGTCAGAAGAAGCAATATGAAGACACTTTCAAAGTCCCGCTGAAAAACTTTGGAATTAATTGTGAGACATGGGAGTCACTGGTGCAGGACTGCCCGGTATTGCATGCTCTTATCCAAGAAGGTACTTTGCTCTATGAGTAAAGCAGAATTGCAATAGCTCAAAAGGAACATGAAATGTGTAAATTTAGAGACATCTCTACTCCAAACATTCATATGGGCTATTTGTGCCCAACCTGTAGTAGGTCCTTCTAATCCCTTATTGGTTCAATTACCCACAGTCAGACACATTATACCTTGACTCCAAAACTGTGATGTCTTTGAGCAGGAAGGACAACAACCAAGCCAAGTGGCAATGAATTAGAAATTAAGGGGATGCCCACCAATTGGGGGAATGACTGAACAAGTTGTGATATATGAATGTAATGGAATACTATTGTTCCGTAAGACATGGTGAGTCAGCTGACTTCAAAAAACCCTGGAAAAAACTTTTATGAATTGATGCTGAGTGAAGTGAAGAGAGTGAGAATACTGTACAGAACCGCAACATTGTGCAATGATTTACTTTGTCAGATTTAGCTCTTCTCAGCAATGCAGTGATGTAAGACAGCTCCAAGATTCATTGAAAAAGCTATCAACATCCTCAGAAAGAACCATGGAGTCTGAATGCAGATCGAAATTTACTATTTTCTTTTCTGTGTGGGTTTTCTTTCTCATGGTTTTCCCTTTTTGTTCTGATTCTTCTTTCACAACATGAGTAATGGGGAATTCTGTTCAATATGATCATAAACGTATAGCCTGTATCAGCTTCCATGCCATCTTGGGGAGAGGGGTTGGAGGAAAGGGGAAATTTTAGAATTCAAAATCTTATTAAAGCAAATATTGAAAACTAAATTAATTAATGAATTGATTGATTACAAATAACCCAACCAAAGCCAAGGCTTTATTAAGGGGAAATAAGGAAGAGGAGGATATTCCATGTGAGTGGCATAATGCTTCCTTCTAATGTCTTTCACTGAAGAAACTATTTCTGGTCATGCCTCTGTGATGCCAAGAATGGTAGTCATTACACAATAATGATTAATAACTTAGGCAGCATGTCAACTAATCAAACAGCATGATTTATCAAGTTTCCATGTTCCAGGCACTGCATTAGAGACTGGGTTTACAAAATCAAAAAACGACTAAGTCTCTTACCATAAAGAATTGACTATCTAGCAAGGAAGAGTGCACTTGAAATTGGTGGAGTAAGAAACAAGGTGGCTTTTGAGAAAATATATGACAGAAACCAGAAATTCTAAGAGGTAAAGCTGAGGAGGGAGTAATTTCAGGAATGGCAATTTCCTGCGGAAGGCTGTGAGGTGGTGTGGTGCATGGAATGTCGGACCTGGAGTCAGGAAAAAATGTGTGTATTCAAATGCATTCAGATACTTACTAGCTGTGTGACATTAGACAAGTCACTGCCTCTGTTTACCTCAGTTTCTTCAACTGTGAAGTGGAGATAATAATAGCACTTACTTCCCAGGATTGTTGTGAAAATCAAATGAGATAATATTTCTAAACTTTTGGTACATGCTCAATAAATTCTTGTTTCCATCCTTGCTGGAGAAGGGAGATAGAATTTCACATGTGAGAAATAGGGAGGCCAGTTTAGGTGTACCATAGAGTGTGTGAATGGAAGTAATGCATAATCATAATGGAAGTAGAGGTTGGAGTCAGGGCTATAAAGAGGAATCAGTTAATCAAATAGCAAGCATTAATTGAGCGTCTACTCTTCACCAGCTCCTGTCCACTTCTGAACAGAGGGTATAACTTTAGAAAGCCCACCCAAATAGAAGGCAGCAGCATTTTCTGTAGTTAGGTGGCACAGTGGATAGAGTACAGACCCTGGAGTCAGGAGGACTTGAGTTCAGATTCAACACTGACTAGCTGTGTGACCCTGGGCAAGCCATTTAACAGTGATTGCCTCCAAAAAGCCACACACACACACACACACGCACACGCACACACACACACACACACACACACACACACACACACTCCCGAATTAAAAAAGGCTAGGCATCTAGGTGGCATAGTACATAGAGTACTGGCCCTGGAGTTAGAAGGAACTGAATTCAAATATGACCTCAGACTCTTGGAACTTACTGTTTGACCCTAGATAAGTCACTTAACCTGATTGCCTCATACACACATAAAAAAAAAGTCCCTGTAGGTTTTCTGATTCTGTTCCCTCTAAATGACATTAAAAAAAAAACAAAACTTTGCTGGATTAAGGAGTACTATCAACTGAGATTAATGAATTAAATAAAAAGCATTTTATTAATTTATTATTTATGAAGAATACTGCTAAGTCTTGTAGATACAAATTGAAAAAAAATAAAGCATACTTCTTGCCTTCAAGGAGTTTATATTCTAAAGAAGATATTAACCAGATAAGAAGTGAGACTGGTTTAGTTTCTCTGTTCAGCCTACTAGCATTCATACTAAGGGAACAGGAGAGCAAGCATTTTTGTCATTCAGTCCTTCAGTCATGTCTGACTCTTCAGAACCTCAAAACTGTAACTTTGACTATATAGACGTTTGTTAGCAAAATGATGTCTCTGCTTTTTACTTTGCTGTTCAGATTTGCCATAGCTTTCTTTCCAGGGAGCAGATGTCTTTTAATTTTGTGGCTACAGTCACCATCTAGAATGATCTTTGAGCCCAACAATATAAAATCTAATTCTCCTTTCATTTCCTCCCCTGTCTCTTGGCCAGGTAGTGATAGGACCTGTTGTCAAGATCTTAGTTGTTGTCATATGTCAAGCTTCAAATCAAATTTGGCACTGTCTTATTTTTCCTCATCAAGAGGCTTCTTAATTCCTCTTCGCTTTCTGACATCACAGTAGTATCACCTGCATATCTGAGATTGTCAATATTTCTCCGAGCAACCTTAATTTTGGATTTTGATTTATCAGCCTGGCATTTTGCCTATAAGTTAAATAAATAAGGTGACAATATACAGCCTTGTCATATTTCTTTTCCAATCTTAAACCAATGAGTTGTTCCTTGCTTGGTTCTAACTGTTGTTTCTTGGCCTACATATGGGTTCCTCAGGAAATAAGTAAAATCTTTTTGTACTCCCATTTCTTTTTAACACTTAAAAGTGTAGTTAGTGAAGCAGAAGTAGATGTTTTTCTGGAATTTCTTTTCTTCCTCCATAATCCAGGGAATGTTGGCAACTTGGTCTCTGGTTTCTCTGTCTTTGAAAACCAGCCTATTCTGGTAATTTTCAGTTTACATATTGCTGAAACCTAGCTTCCAGAATATTAATTGTAACCTTGCTGGCAAATGAAATGAGCACACTTGTGTGGTAATTTGAACATTCTTTGGCATTATCCTTCTTTAGGATTGGAATGTAAACTGATCTTTTTCCAATCCATTGGCCATGATTGAGTTTATCGAATCTGTTGGCATGTGAAGTACAGTACTTTTAAAAGCATCAGCTTTTAGGATTTCAAATAGCTAGAATTTCATTATTTCCATCAGCCAACAATGAATTGGCAGTGTTTCTTAAGGCCCACTTGACTTCACTCTTCAGGATCTCTGGCTTTAGTACAGTAATCCGTCCAGCGTGGTTGTTGGTGATGTTAAGATCTTGCGTTGTTCTTTGTGTATTCTTGTCATCTCTTCTTAATCTCTTTTGCTTCTGTTAAAGCCCTACCATTTTTGTCTTTTATCATGCCCATTTTTGCATGAAGCATTTCCTAGATATCTCTAATTTTCTTGAAGAGGTCTCTTGTCTTTCCCTTTCCATTGTTTTCTTCTATATCTTTGCATTCTCTCCTTGCTATTTTCTGGAATCCTGAATTCTTTTGGGTGTATCTTTCTCTTTCTCCTTTCCCTTTTGTTTTCCTTCTTTCCTCAGCTATTTGTAGAACATCATCAGAAAGCTATTTTGCTTCTTGCTCTCCTTTGTCTTTGGGATGCTTTTGTTGTTACTGTTCCTGCCTTCTATAAAAATATTATGAACCTTTGGCCATAGTTCTTCAGGTACGCTCTATCTCTCAGTCTTTTTTTTTTAAATGAACGAGAGAATAGGATAATTTTTGAATGGTGAAGCAGCTTAGAAAAGGTGAGGGATGCTGCTCAGATTTATTAACATACCATTGCTTAGAGTTTTGAGGAGTCAAAGGGTGATGGTAAAAGAATATGAATCATTTGGAAGGATGAAGAGGCACCAATACCAAATTTTTCTCTAAATTTTAAAGCATGTGTCTTGGGAAAACCCTTTATAGAGTGACTAAGTGATAGGATATTCAAGCACCAAAGCAAATTGATGAGGGATACACTTAAATATAGCGAGAACTATTTTAAGTCTTTTTATTTCGTCCTATGCTGACAACTACCTACACTACCACCTGAAAGAACAGTTTTGCCTACTGCTCTCTAATTTGCTTCAGCCTTGTCCACTGCACCACATAAGCTGTTGACTTATTATGCAATCAAATAGATATGGGGCTAGTCAAATGGCTACACCCCCCAAAATCACCGTTAATAATTCAATATCGCCTTGGAAAAGGTGGACTCTAGAAAAATGTCCCAAGGATCTATTGTTGGTCCTATGTTACCAATGGTTGAATAAACTCATACAGTTTGCTCATTAAATTTGCAGATAAAGCAAAGATAGGGATACTAATTTTGAGATTGAGAAAGTAAAGATTTAAAAATTAATGACAAGTTAGTGTATTGGACCAAATTTAATCCACATGATAGACAATAGGGATAAATGAACAGTCTTAAATTCAAGTTAACAAATCAATTTCACAAATATAATTCTGGTTATTATACCTACATAGCAGTTCATTTGAAAAAGATAGGATGGTTTTTAGTGAGGTTAAAGTTTCATTTGAATATCATATGATGGTCAAAAATGTTAATGTGATTATTAATTAGGCCTAATTTTGAGAAGCATAGTATCCAAACTGAGGGTGTCCTAACATATTTTGTCGTGTTCAGATGACATTGTGTTAACCATCTGATTGTTAACCCTCTCTCAATTTTTTCAACAATATACCTGCTTCACACAGCAGCAGCCAAAGTGATTACCTTAAACAGATGTGATCATGTCAGAACCCATCCTTTCCCAATAATCTGTTTATTTTGTATTCTATTTACTACTTCTCTTCAGGCAGTTCAGTCAATCAATCTGACCTTCTTGCTATTTCTTAAACATGACATTTTTCATCTCTGTACCTTAGCACTATGCCCATTCTGAGAATTCCTTCAGTTCCTACCTCCTCCCCTTGGAATCCCTGGAATGTTGTTCATGATTCACTTCAAGTGCCATCTATCTTCTTCCTTTCTGATTTGAATATGCCTTTTGACTATTGATGCTGTCTCCCCCATTTAAAAAGTAAACTTCTTGTGGGGAGGAGCCAAGATGGCAGAGTAGAAAGACTCACATTTGCTAGCTCTGAACCCACAGCCCATAAATTTCCTGTAAAAAGAAATCCCAACAAATTCTGGAGCAGTGGAAGCTACGCAGCAACTGAGTGGAGGAGATTTCCGTTCCAGAGAGCCCTGAAAAACTGACCCCAAAGGTCCGTTGCACATGGGAGAGGAGCAGAGCCCAGTCCTGCCCTGGCCATGCAGCACTGAAAGGAGCAGATCCGAGGAGGCTTCAGGGATGGAATCGCTGGCAGCTGCGAAGGTCTCTCTGCCCACAGGTGCTACAGGTCAGTGAGAGAGACTTCTGAGCTGGCCGAGAGGGGAGAGGGGTGTCTCCATAACTCAGGCCCCCTCGGGAAGCAGCGGCAGAGGCAGTGGCAGCCCGGAGCTCCCAGAGCAGGCAGGACCTCAGATCCATAACTGAAGATCTCCCCATAAACCATCTGAGGGAACTGAGCCCTGCAAGCCGGCCCTGCCCCCAACTGAGAACCTGAATTTAAACTTACTCTGAATAGCAGCCCTGCCCTCTGCTGAAAGCCCTGAGGCTGGGGAGCATCATTTGAATCTCAGGCCCCAAGCACTAGCTGGGCAGATCTGGAAGCAATGCAGGGGTGGAGAGGAATCTCAGAAGTCAAGTAACCGGCTGGGAAAATGCCCAGAAAAGGGAAAAAAAAATGAGACCATAGAAGGTTACTTTCTTGGTGAACAGATGTTTCCTCCTTTTCTTTCTGATGAGGAAGAACAATGCTTACCATCAGGGAAAGACATAGAAGCCAAGGCTTCTGTATCCCAAACATCTGAAATAGATATCCAATGGGATCAGGCCATGGAAGAGCTCAAAAATGATTTTGAAAATCAAGTTAGAGAGGTGGAGGAAATCTGGGAAGAGAAATGAGAGAGATGCAAGAAAAGCATGAAAAACAGGTCAATACCTTGCTAAAGGAGACCCAAAAAAATGCTGAAGAAAATAACACCTTGAAAAATAGGATAACTTAATTGGCAAAAGAGGTTCAAAAAGCCAATGAGGAGAAGAATGCTTTCAAAAGTAGAATTAGCCAAATGGAAAAAAAAGATTTTCAAAAGCTCACTGAAGAAAATAGTTCTCTCAAAATTAGAATGGGACAGATGGAGGCTAATGACTTTCTGAGAAACCAAGAAATCACAAAACAAAACCAAAAGAATGAAAAAATGGAAGACAATGTGAAATATCTCACTGGAAAAACAACTGACCTGGAAAATAGATCCAGGAGAGACAATTTAAAAATTATGGGACTACCTGAAAGCCATGATCAAAAAAAGAGCCCAGGCATCATCTTTCATGAAATTATCAAAGAAAACTGCCCTGAGATTCTAGAACCAGAGGGCAAAATAAGTATTCAAGGAATCCACCGATCACCACCTGAAAGAGACCCAAAAAGAGAAACTCCTAGGAACATTGTAGCCAAATTCCAGAATTCCCAGGTCAAGGAGAAAATATTGCAAGCAGCTAGAAAGAAACAAGTCCAGTACTGTGGAAATACAATCAGGATAACAAAAGATCTACCAGCTTCTACATTAAGGGATTGAAGGACGTGGAATAGGATATTCCAGAAGTCAAAGGAACTAGGACTCAAACCAAGAATCACCTACCCAGCAAAACTGAGTATAATACTTCAGGGGAAAAAATGGTCTTTCAATGAAATAGGGGACTTCCAAGCATTCTTGATGAAAAGATCAGAGCTGAAAAGAAAATTTGACTTTCAAACACAAGAATGAGAAGAAGCATGAAAACGTAAACAGCAAAGAGAAGTCATAAGGGACTTACCAATGTAGATCTGTTTACATTCCTACGTGGAAAGACAATATTTGTAACTCTTGACACTTTTCAGTATCTGGGTAGTTGGTGGGACCACACACACACACACACACACATACACACACGTACATGTGTGCATGCGCACACACACACACACACATGCATGCACCCACAGAGACAGAGAGCACAGAGTGAATTGAATAGGATGGGATCATATCTTAAAAGAAATTAAGGTAAATGGTGAGAGAGAAGTGTAGTGGGAGGAGAGAGGGTGAAATGGAATGGGGTAAGTTATCTCTCATTCAAGAGGCAAGCAGGAGACTTTTGAGTGGAGGGAAAAAGAGGAGAGCTGAGAAAAAAATCGTGAAGTTTAATCTCATCACATTCGACTAAAGGAAGGAATAAAATGCACACTCATTTTAGTATGAAAACCTATCTTACAATACAGGAAAGTGGGGGGAGAAGGTGATAAGCAGGGTGGGGGGGATGATGGAAGGGAGAGCAATGGGAGGAGGGAGCAATTTGAAGTCAACACTCAGGGAGGGACAGGATCAAAAGAGAGGATAGAAACAATGCGGGGCAGGATAGGATGGAGGAAAATACAGTTAGTCTTACACAACACAACTATTATCGAAGTCATTTGCAAAACTACACAGATATGGCCTATATTGAATTGCCTGCCTTCCCAAAGGGAATGGGTGGGGAGGGAGGGATGGGGAGAATTTGGAACTCAAAGTTTTAGGAATAACTGTTGAGTATTGTTCTTGCTACTAGGAAATAAGAAATACAGGCAATGGGGAATAGAAAGTTATCTGGCTCTACAGGACAAAAGAGAAGATGGGGTCAAGGGAAGGGAGGGATGATAGAAGAGAGGGCAGATTGGTGATAGGGAAAATTAGAATGCTCGGTGTATTAGGGTGGGGGGAGGGGACAAACGGAGAGAATATTTGGACCCCAAATTTTGTGAAAATGAATGTAAAAAAAGTTAAATAAATAAATTTATATTGAAAAAAAAGAAAAAGAAAAATAAACTTCTTGAAGGTAGGGAGTATTGGATTCCCTCTTTGTATTACAGTGTCTGCCAAACAGAAGGAGCTTAATAACTGTTTCTTTCTTGCTTGCTTGATTAAGAGTCCTTGGTTCAATTCTGGGTGCCACAGTTTAGGATGGAGAGAACAACATAAAAAAAAAAAAATGTGCAGAGACGTGGGACTAAATTGTAAAAGAGATCTGCTTAGTTTGGACAAGAGAGGATTTTAGTGGGATATAACTGTCTTTAATACTTGAAAGCTTGTCATATGAATGAAGGACTAAACTTGATCTTTTTGATAACCTAGAGTAGAGTTAGGAGCAATGAGGGAAACAGTCAGAGACAGATTTGAGTTTGATGTAAAAAAAATAACAATTAGCGCTATCCCTAAATGACTGAATTTCTCAGGAAGTGGCAAAATTTCTCTCGGAAGTCTTCATGTAAGAGGTATAAGACCATTTGTCATAAATGTTGCAGAGAAAATCCTTATTAAATAACATTGTTCTGATTTTATTCAAGGAGTTCTTGGTACTTAGTGTTGGTCTCGACCTCTTCCCACTTGAGTGTTCAGTTAGGCTCCATAGACCCTAGTGGAACTCTTTAGCAAGGTTTGATTCTTTCATTGTGTGGAACAGGAATATATTCAGTCCAATGTAATTAAGGGACCAAACTTGTCTTGACACAAGTAAATCACTGAAGTAAATGATATTCCAGTAAATGACCAGCCATTTTAATAATAACTAACCAAAAGCACCCCTTTGCAAATGATTCTAAACTGTTTTCAGTGTGTTCCATGAATCTCACTAGAAGTATTCCTCCTGATGAAATTTCTGTGTCCTGGGGTACAGGACAAAAATACCTCCACTCAATGTTATTATTTGAATGTTCATAGTTAAAGTTAAATATATCAGAGACCTTTTAAATCTATCCCAATTTACCTTTTCTTAACCCTTTTATACTCTTAACAAAGATATATTCTTCCTTTTTCCTTTTAACAAAGATATCTTCTTCCTTTTGCCCCAGGCCTCTTGACCTCTAATTTCCAAAAAAATGAAAGCTCTGATCTCTATTTTTCATACTTTTGAATGATTGACTAATTACCCTGTAATGAGTTTCTGTGAAAGTGTTGTCTCAACCAAATATTTGTGCATTATACCTAAACATGGAACAAAAAGCTTAGGACTCCATTGGAAGGAATTTTAAGTATGAGAAAACAGGTAGGAATTTTCCCCCTGAGGTTGGTATGGAAATTGAGAAAAGAAGGCACTGGAAATTATAGTCCATATATTTTAGAGTTAATTGCTAGGAATGGGGGAAGGTAGAAGGAAGATCCAACATTTTTTCCTTCCACCCAATGGCCATTTCATATCCTGAGAGAGTGGCTACTCGATTGTAGCCACTAGAAAGCTATTTTTATGAGCTGCTGGAAGTAGTACTTATGTGTTCTATCCTGTCAACTTCTTCTAGGAAGTTTTTCTGGACTGAACCTGCCTTTGAGGTAAGGGGAAAAGATGCCACTCTATCTCACTTCACCTCCTACCAGGTTTCCAGCCTCCTGTAGGAAAAGGAAAAGGATCATTTTGTCATGCATTCATCCTGATCTCCTGACTTCAGGAAGATAGAACAATACCATCCCTTCACCTTTAAGTATTTTTTTTTTAAAGTATGTGTTCCGTTTTCTGAACTGACTAGGTCCCTGAGAAGAAAACTTCAACTAAGGCTGTAATTCTTTGGACAATGAAAATCTATCTAAATGCTTTTATCAATGATTCACAAATCCCTCCTCCATCCCCCCTCCCCCACACAAAGACAAACCCCAGGTCATACCTTTCCTATCTCAAAGACTGTGAACCCTTGTGGTTTTCCCACTGTTAGATCTTTCATTATTCCCCTCAATTCCCTTCTTCACCAATGTCCCACTATAAAACTACCTACCCATTCACTGTGCTCTTTACCATGCCTGTTCCATGGGTAACAAGCTTGGTTTTACCCTAAATCTTTTCCTTTTCCACTCCTTCCATTTAATGTCTCTCACAGACATTTGACTTCCTTTAGTTGACAGTCTCCCTCCTAGCCTTTTGCAGTATGGCTGCACTCTCACTTATCCCCCCAATCACAGGTTGATGTAGGGGAAGTTGGAATAATCCTTGCTCTTCATTGCTACTTCCAGGTTCTCTATCTTGCTAACCTTAGTAACCTTTCCTCTTTTGAGGTTCATTTAGTTAATATGTATCACCTATAACCTGGAAGTTATTGTCTACCAACCTATAAGACATTCTTCTTCATTTTTCAGTGAGTTCAGGGCTAGGCTCATAGTCTTTCTCTCCTCCTCAAAACCTGTCTTTATTCTAAGGACTGATCATAAATATTAATGCTCCCTCAGGCACCCGAACTTCATAGTCTTTCTTCAACTTACTCATTTCACATGGTGTCAGGCATGCACAAAGGTGGTTAATGCCTTTACCTTGGATTATACCCACAAATGCTCTGCTTTCATGTTCATAAACTTTAAAATACACTTATCTGATCACACTCTATTGTCATTCCACCTCTTCCTTTCTCTTTCAATTCCAAACATTGTTCTTTGTCCTGTAATGTGACCTTAGTTCTCTCCTACACCATTAACCCTGCACTATATATACTTGCCTTCTTTCCCAATCTTGAGCTATAGTTGAATTAATTAAACTATGTGCTGTCCTCTGCTATTGATTCCCTCGTCTCCTTACTGTATCACCATTCTTACCCTGCCAAGCCTGAGTCTTGTATCATTTCCACTATCCATTGCCTTTGTTCTTACAGATCCTGCTGAACAAAGCTTAAAATGACCAAATCGTGCTGATATGATCCACTACAAATTTGTTACATAGCTTAAACTGGGTTCTCACTGCTCCAAGGCAATCTTTTTAGCTCACTATTGATTAGCTCACTATCCTACTCACTGTAGCAGCTTTCTAAACCTTTTTCATCCCTTCTCAAACCTTCTGTGGCTAATCCTCTCCTTCACCCTCTCAATCAAAAATGTTACCTCATATTTTACTGAAAATTTTGAGATCAGGTGACAAGACTTCTTTCTTCTCCTCCTTTTCATCTCATGATGCAGATGTCTTCTGCCACTATTGCCTCCTTCTCCACTGGGGTATCTGGTAGCACAGTGGATAGAGCGCTGAGCCTGGAATCAAGAAGACCTGACTTGAAATCCAGCTTCAGACATTTACTAGCTATGTAATACTGGGTGAGTCACAGTTTTTTCAATTATAAAATGATGACCGTAATAATAATACAGTTATCTGCCCCCCCAGGGTAGGTGCGAGGATCAAATAAGATTATATTGTAGAAATAAACACTGCCTGGCACAAATTAGGCCTTTTATACATATCCCCCCTCCCTCTCTTCTCTTTTGTATGAAAATTTGCAAACTTTTCTACATGCACAAGTTATCCCATTCCATCTTGTTGTCTCTAATAAACTGTCTCCACTTTCATTCCCATCATTTTACTTGTCTTCGATCTCTCCTGTCTTCTGGCTGCTTCTCTACTTCCTAAACACACACATGCACCTGCACACACACACACACACACACACACACACCACACACACACACACACACACACACACACACACACACACACACCTCATTTGTTCCATCCTTACCTACTAGCTGTCATTCTATGTCTGTTCTCTTCTCTGGGTAAATTCCTTGAGAAAGTCATCTACAATCAATGCCTACAATCTATTTCTTCTCTCATTTTATCTCTTTCTAGTCTGGTTTCTAATCTCATCATTCAACTGAAATGGCTCTCTCTAAAGTTATTAATGATCTTATAGTTTCCTTACTTTTTCTCAGTTAACAGCCTCCTTGGCCTCTCTGTAGCCTTTGACAGTGTTAATCACTCTCTTCTCCATGATACTCTATTTTTTCCAGGTTTTGGGGACATGATTCTCTCCTAGTTCTCTCCCTGGTTATCTTGATTCCTTTGGTAGATATTCATCTAGGTCAAGCTCACTCTCTATGAGTGTTCCACAGGACACTCTCTCCTCTTTCAATATTATTTCATGTGGTGATGTTGTGGGGTCTAATGGATATAATCATTTCTATTCTGATAATTTCCAGAACTACTTATTTCGCCCTAACCTCTGTGTTGAGCCTCTAGTCTAGTATCTTCAAATGTCTATTAGACATCTTGAACTGGATATCCTGCAGACAATATTAACATTTAAAAAATTGAACTGATCCTATTTTCTTTCAAATCCTGCCCCGTTCTAAACTTCCCTACTGTTAAGGGCACCATCATCCTTCTAGTCGCACAAGCTTACGACCTAGATGTCACCTTTGACTCCTCACTCTTTCCACCCATATCCAATTTATTGCCAGAGCCTATGCATTCTGCCTTTGTAACCTCTATCTCCAATGTAACATCTATTCTCCCATGACATTTGCCACTGCCCTGGTAGAAACCCTCATCACCTCCTACCTGGACTACTGCAATAACTCTACAAAGAAAGTTTGTAGAGTGTAGAGTGGTTTACTGGCCACAATTCCTTCCACACCTCTGTCCAATTACATTCTGTCAAAATGATGTTTCTGAAGTGCAATCATGACATGCAGTCCTCAGTGCCCTGCATTCAATAAGCTCCTCTATTTGTTCTTCAAACCCCCTTATAACCTGCCATCTCCTTTCCAGTTTCTTAACATTTTACACCCCTCGCCCCATATACATACTTTCTGATTGAGTTACACTGGACTCCTTGCTCTTCTTAGAGCAAAACTCTCCATCTCCTAACTCTGAGCACTTTCAATACTTGTCCCCTACATTTCTCATTTTCTTCCTCTTCATCTTGGCTTCTTGGATTCCTTGGCTTCCCTCAAATCCTAGCTAAAATTCTACCTTTTATAGGAAGTCTTTCTTAGTGCTGATCATTTATAATTTATTCTGTATGTGGCTTGTTTATACATAATAGTTTGCATGTTATCGCCCCCATTAGACTGTGGATTTCTTGAGAGCAGGAACCATACTTTACCTTTCTTTGGATCTCCGGTGCTTAGGACAGTACCCACACACAGTTCATGCTTAATGAATATTTATTGACTGAATTGCTGTGATCAATGATTACATATTCTGCCTTTAGTCAGCTTCTTCTAGAACCTTTAGCCTTGGTTGAACCAGTCATACACCTTCCCTTCTCCTACATGACAGAGGACAGAAGGGAGAACTCTTTCTTCTTTTCCCCTACCAAGTCACCCTGTTGTAAGCCTCAAGGACTCAAATTTTGTTTTCTAACATATTTTACATTATTTTGATTTGATAATATTTACAAGCTATGTTTTCCCACACATGTCCTCCTACATCCATGTAGTAATTGATGAATCTCATCTGACCTTTCTTCCTTGTTGTCATATGCAACAAATATACCACTAGAATACATATTCTTAGTTAATAGATATAATATACATCCTATCTCACCATCCACCAGGACATCCAGGACCTACATATATCCTGTATGTATCTTCGTATTTATCCTAACACTTCTTCCTTTATCCTTACCAGGTGACCTAGACCTCCAGAGTCCCTGACATACTCTTTCCCCACTTTAGTTCCCTTAAGTTTAGGACTCTGCCCAGGCTAGACTGAGTTGTGTTGATTGTCTGACTAAGTGAAAATCCATCAGTGAACTTTACCCATCTAGCCTTTAAACTATGCTTCACAAGCCATCCATCCATCTGCCAGAACAGCAGGGCCTACCTAGTGGGGACATCTTGATATCTCCCTATATACCATGCAACATTCCCAGCTTCTCCATTTCTTACACATGTTCTGACAACCACCATCAAATCAATACCACCATTGCTGCTATAGAAGCCTTTGAAACTGTACTGACCTAGTGTTCCAAGCAAAATGCCTGTGATTGCTTAGAACCTAGAACAGAAATTCCTTTCCTGGACAACACTCTGGTATAGGTGATGTAATCCCGGGAGTATATAAATTTCTGCTGGATGTGGTGGTTCACAACGGTAATCCCTGTTTTGCTAGAGACTTGTGATTGACCTGGTGTGGGAAACTCTAGGGCATTCTCTGTATCAATGCAGATCAACTGCATTATTTGTTGACTTTCTGCAATTTAGAACCTTACCCAGTTCCCTGGGGGTACTCAGAAGTTGTAGTACCAATGTGATACCCACAGCATCCTCTATGAATATGCAGGAGTATTTCCGGGGTAAATTTGCAAAATATAAACTCTCTTCCTCAAAGACAAAACCAAAATATTTATTCACATACCAGAAAACCAATTCCACCATGGTAACAAGGAAGTTTGTATACATCACCAGTAGAGGGAAGATCTCCATCCCCAAACGTTTCCTTTGTTAGGCCTCCCCACAAATAAATTTCCTTAGGCAAAATGCCTCTCTCTCACCCAGGTTAGCTGCTCTGCCTGCTGCCTCTCTCTCAGTTCCACTTCACTGCCTCTTCCTGATTCACCCTTCCTGCTCTACCCCTTCAACAAGCTGCTCCCACCATACGACTCATGCCATGGGCTGGACCAAAGCTCAGCCCAGGTCACATGAGTATATTAAGGGGCAGGGAAGATCTTCAAACTCCCTTAACATTACACAGAACCTGTAGGTGCTGGAGCAGGACTTTTTAACCATTTTGTGTCATGGACCCTTTTGACACCCTAATGAAACCTATTGACTCTTTCTCAGAATCATTTTTAAATGATTAAAATAAAATGCATGAGCTTGCAAAGAGAAAGATTTTTGAAAACAATTATATTTTTCCCAATTAAATTCCCAGAATCCCTAAAATATATTTGAATATGGATTCTAGTTTAAGAACTTTTCATTTAGAAGCAAGGCTTGAACCTAACTCTTCTTGAGTCTGAGGCTGAATCATTCTATTCAAGAGGCCATGCTGTCTGTGTGTAGGGATGATGATTTATTGAAAAGGCTTATATAAAGACTATTTTGATTATAGATTTATTCCATCATCGCTATTTGAGTGACTAACCCTTTTGCTATATAATCCACAATTTATATTAGAATAACTGACATTCTTGCATAAATGTATATGCCTATATACTCACATTGTCTCCTTTATAGAATGCAAATTTCTTGAAGGCAAGGATTATTTCATTTTTGTCTGTGCATATGTGTTTGAATACATGTTCAAGTGAAGATACAGTGATTATAATTATTTCTGACTCATAATGGTCACTTAATAACTGCTTACTGATTTTGCCCAAATATTATAGAGTACCCCTTGTGACTAATGGGATGGTATGTGTGGGAAACATCCAGGGAATTTTATACATGAATAAAGCTTATAATTATGTGGCAAGTGAGAGATATTGAAATTATTGACAAAATTTTTTGACTGAATATGTTACATTGGGGAAATTTTCTAAATCCAGATTGGTGTACCACTGTCAGAAATAACATTGATGAGCAATCAATTCAGTGGGGTATCAAAAGAAAATGGTAAGATTTAAGCACTTTCTATTCATAGGATCATAGATTTAGAATTGGAAGTCACCTTAAAATTTTGCTATTCTAATGCCCAAACTTAATACATGAAGTGAGGCCCACAGAGGTTAAGAGTCATATGGGTAATCAGAAGGGTAATTTAACCTAGGTCCAAGATCTTCTACTTTTCTTTTCCAATTTCAACACAAAGACCTTGTTGTAGATGTCTAATAATGAGATAGGTGGATCAAGCTTGAAAGGAATGTAGCTGACTATGTCTGTGCAGATCTAAAATCCCTGCTCTTAAGAAGGCTGAGACCATGACTTCTCATGAGAGAAGGAGTTCTGATCTACAGTAGGCTATGCCAATTTGGGGTCTCATTAAGTTTATTGTTGTCGTTGTTTAATCATTTCACTTCTGTCTTCCTCTTTGTGATCCCATTTGGAGTTTTCTTGGCAGAGATACTGGACTTGTTTGCAATTTCCTTCTCTAGCTCATTTATGTGGATGAGCTAACAGGATTAAGTGACTTCCCAACTTTCACACAAGTGTCTGAGGCTATATTTGAACTCAGGAAGAATAATCTTCCCCATTAAGTTTAACATGGATATTATGGGTCACCTGGGAGTAGAGTTTTGCCAGACTGCCTAATGAGAGTTGAACCAGTCCAGGTCAGAAAATGAAGCAGGTCTAAACTCTGGTGATTTTCATTGGCCCTATGAGCAGTCCTTACACTATACTTGTAGCTTGGGAACTGGGGAGCTCCTAGGGAGACCCAGCTTTTAAAAAAAATACAGAAGTGGTAAGTGAAGAAATAAAATAAGAATTAAAATATGATTGATAAGCTTGGTCATGTTATTCTGTAGTGTTACTAACTTCAACATTCATTGCCATTGGAAATGTGAGTAAAATGTGATTATAAAGATTCTGTAGTATGTCATAATAGATAAAATGCTGAATTCAGAATCAGGACATCTGGCTTCATTTTTACTTCAGACATGAGTTATGTGTTCATTCCTAAACCAATTTCCAATAGCCTTAGTTTCTTCATCTATAAAACAAGGAAAATAGTATTTATATTAGCCTTACATGGTTATTCTTAGGCAAGCAATTTGTAAGTCTTGGAGATTTTTTATCAATGTTATTATTGTTGTTAACATTGTTTGAATTTTCACATTCTCTTTGATAGAATTCTAATGGAATTTGAATTGTCCCATCCATCTTGAGACAAGAAGCATTCAAACTCTTGCTTTATCATTTTTTTTATCTCATTCTCATCTTTTCCAATGAAGTTCAGATAGAAATGATCCTGGAACAAATCACCTTCTTCCTACTCTCTTTTATTTAATATTCCGTAGACCATTGTGCAGAGAGATAAATGGATAGATTTTTTTTTTGTATTGTAATTGAATAAAAAAACAGTAAAGGATGATAAGAATGCTATCTATTTCTTGGTAGCAAAGGGATCTAATTTCTTCCAATAGGTCTCTATATTTTGAAAGATTTTTAAACATTATTTTTGTTGTTATTTTCATTCATTCTATCTTGTTTTAATGGGAGCCAGACAGAAACAATCCAGGAGCAGGTCACTATCCTGCTATTATTCCTCTGTGTTCAGTGCCCAGCAGGCAAGTAGCTACATAAAAGGACTGCTTTTTTTCTGTAGCTGAATAAAAATGTTCAGATATAAACTCATCTTTCACAGTTTCACTGAAAGCTTCTTTCTAACATTTACTGGCATACAGTATGACAAGGATGATATATACCTCCTCTTGTCACCCTGTGTTTTTAATTTCTATAGCTTAAAAAATTTTCATTCCTTATTTCATTCCAAGACTGAGTATGAAGTATAACATCTCTTAATTTTCTTATGAATCCATTTAATTGTTATAGAATTCATCATTCAATTTTAAAGCATTTATTTATTTAAATGCCAAATATTTCTCATTTCTGGTGGCAGAAACTGGGGCTACAAGGAAGAAAAGTAAAAGATTAAGGAGCTAACATCATCCATATTAAATATACACATAATGTACTACTCAATGACTTCAATGTAAAGGCTGATCTTTGCAGTTCTTAGTGTATCCCCTACCCCTCAGAATATAATATATTTTGTATGAATTTATCTGTGTTCATTTTGCTTCCCCAATGGAGTATAAGTTTCTGATGCACTAAGGGCAGCGCCTGTTTTTATTATTTTTGTATTACCAGCAATTAGCATGGTGCTTGTTACATAATTGAAAGTGTTCTCCTGGATTTTGAAACTATATATGCAAGACTGAAGCAAAACATGAGCGTATTTCTATTCATCTCCTCTGCAAACAATACAGAAAATCACATTTAAGGGAATGGGTTGAGAAGAAAGACATTTAAGAAACAGAAGAAAGCTCTTTTGAATTTAAAAAGCCAACCATTAAAGGAAATTTCATTTAACAGTTTTATTTAGGAACAGATGCCATTATCTTTAGTTAGAGACTGACTATTGTATTTCATCTTCTAACTGAATTTGATTGCAACAGTTAGAGTGTTTATGTTTTGTATCCTGTTTCTCCTCTCCCCCCATCTAAGTCTACACAAGGAAGGAGATTTCTATTTTGTCACTAACATGACTTTGATAATTTTTCTGTTTCTTAATATATTCATCTATATTCTGAAAACTCAGTCTGACTATAACAAAAAAATTAGGGAGCTAGATTTCCTCTCTAAAATCTATATATTTGCTTTTTTATATATTCCCATTAGAGCATGTGTATGTCTACAAGTATTGTAGCACTAAAAGAAAATACTGAAAACAGCTGGTTATCCTTTTTTTTTGTTTGTTTGCAACTGGTTATCTTAATAACAATGAATCAGTAAATAGTTGGTCTCTAATCTAATTGCGGATTAAATTAGAACCATTTTTTTTTTCAAAAGAGTAATATGATTGAATCCAGCTGTTATTCCCTTACCCTTCCTCACCCCCCCATAAAGGTAAAAAAAAATAGCTTCATATGTACAGACACTAGAATGCCATAATCTTTGTGATCCAGCCCTTGTCAAGTATCCATTATCAGAACCTCTACCATGACCTGCTTGAAAGTATCTATTTTAGTCTTAATTTTGTCTGTATCCTTAAAAAATTCCTAAGGATTTCTACCACATCTGCAAGTTACCTATAGATATGAGGGTCTCCTATCATTATTTTTTCCAAGGAAAACATTTGTGGCCTCAGGAAAATTTTATGAACTGATATTTTAATTTTGGTTATAATGTGTGCCTGCTTTTGAGTAATTGGTATTGTTTCTTCTCCCATGACTTCCCCTCTTTTGATTATTTGAAAAATAAAACTAACTCAGAAATATATAGCATGCACAGAGCTTCTCTATTCTCTGTGCTGAAAAACAACAAAAAGTAATCTCTTTCATTCTGCCACTTATTTTTAGGATGTGTCCTTAAATTTCAGTGTTTGTCATTATCTTTCAAAAAGCTTATCTATATTGACCTTTACTATCCTCTTTAACATCTTCAAAACTTCAATCATATCTCTACTTTGCACCATTCTTTCTTCAACTATTGTAATCTCAGATTTTTTTCCCCCTCAAATGTAATATAACCTCCTTCTCCATTCATCATTCTTGTCCTGTGGATCCTGTCTATCTCCTCAATATCTTTCCTATGACATTTTTCCTTCGCTTACTGTGGGAGATTGTTTCAAAAGGTAAGTGACTGAGTGTATTTAATCAGCTACCATTACAATGCTTGGCTTCACAAGACATGTTTGTGGCCTATTTCATAAATTTATTGTTCTTAAAAGCAAACCTAATTTTGCAATGAAAGTACCCAATCCCCTTTTCATCAAAAATCCAGGTGAAATATATCTTTGCAGAAAACTCTGCTGTTCTGGGGCTGTGATCTAATTGGAATTAGTTTACACTGTGAGTTCTCTAGGATTATTCTTTTCGGACTTTTTATTATGACAGAAGACACTTTGTTCTCTCCTCCAGGTCTCTTTTTCTTTCACTCTTCAGATTCATTTTCTAATTCTTAACTTGAGTACCTTCCTTTTTTCCCCCAAGGGCAGCCCAGTCCCCACTGCCTTTAGTTTATTGAATTTTTTAAAAAGCTTTGTTTTTATATTTAACTTTTGTTCTCTTCTAAGTATTTCCTTATCTATTAGTACTAGTAATTAACACAACTGTCTTGAGAGATGGGTAAGCAAGGAGGGATTACTATCCAGGTTAAAAAACTAAGGCAGAAAGAGGTTAAATGCCTTTTCTAGGGTCATTCAAAACATCAGAAAATGGGAGTAGATAAAGTGATGGGGAGACTGTTAATTGTCCATCTTTTTGGTGCATTCACATGAGGTTTAAGTCATAAAAACATAGCATTTTAGATTTGGAAGGGACTTCAAATGGTCATCCAGGCTAAGCCTTACTGGAAAGACAGCCCCTTTTCTCACAAATGATCATGCATCCTCTGCTTAAAGCTCGCCAGTGAGGGGCAAGTCATTTGTCCTTCAAGCAGCATGTGCCACTTTCGGACAGTTGTATATCTCAGGATTTTTCCCGATCTGAACATAAATTTGCCTCTATGCAAATTCTACCTATTGCTCCAAAGTTTGGGGTTATTGGGAGAAATGGAATGAGTTTAAGTCCTTCTCGATTCTACTTTATATCCATTCACATATTTGAAAGCATCTCCTTCGTCCCTCCTGAAGTCAATATCAATAGAAGGCCAGAATAATGCAGAGAGACAAGAACTTAAAAGAATAAGTACACTGGCATTTATTATAGCCTCTTCTCACAGACCAAGCAAATCAATCAAAATCTGAGTTTTGGAGAAGTAGAGACTAGGTCTGATCCTGTGCCAACCTTGGTGAATATCCAACCTAGTTAACTTCATTGTTCTTCACTTATTAGGCGTTTGTAGTTAAACTACAAGCACCATGAAACAGTATTACTTTTCTCCTTAAATACTGCAATTAATCTAATTAGGAACTTCAGAAATGATAAACCTGTATGTGAGTGTTTCTAGTTTTGATATCTTCCTTCATTTTGAAGGTTGGGGTAGAGGAAGGTTGCAGATAGTATCTATTCTATCACTTTGTTGGTCATATAACCCTGATATCATCCTTCATACCTTAGAATATCTGAAGTGAATATATTTTGATATATTCTTTGGTAGCCCTCCCTATGTCTTATCCAAGTGATTATGGGAATTGTCAGGGTGATCTACTCGTTGTTATTTATTTTTCTTATGATATTTCATAATTTCCTTACACTAGATGAAGGATCCTACTAGGGTTTTTATTCTATATCTCTCTAAGACTGATAATGTTATATCTTTCTTGTATCAGAGAAGTGGGAGGGGAGAGAAAAGCTTTGCCAGGATGAGCTTGTTCTTAGCAGTTACCTGATATTGACCAGAGGAACCACAAATTCATTCACTATATTACTAGTTTATTTATAGTTCAAGTAATCAAGCATTTACTGTGTCAGACACTATGTCATCCACTGTGCTAAATGATGGGATTATGTATACAAACAAAATGAAAGCAAACCTTGTTTCTAAAGTGGCTTATATTTTAATGAGAGAAAATAACATAGAATAAAGTTGAAAGGGGGTGGGGAGAGAAAGGATGGAGCAGGCAATCTTGTGGGAACATGACAGAGAAAGTCTACAGAGTCTGAAGTAGAGCCTGGAGATGAATGAAAGACCGTGGATGGTCTAGGCACTTTCCTTAAAATTGAGATTCTGGCAAGACTTGATTAATCAAAAGAAGAGACTATAGGAGTCCAGTGAACTTTTGCTGAGGCTTCTTGAGGCATGGTAGAGAACATGGTGATTCCTCAGATCTTCCTCCATATTTCTCTGAGTTCCTATTCCACTCTAGGGGAGATCATTCCTAGTTACTGCTCCTTGCATCAGTTCATTTTCCTCTTGGGATGTCATTCTTATCAGAGGATCTGGATTATAATAGACATGGTTGACTAGTATTGGCTGGAGCTACCCTTGTAGATGAAGTAGGGAATGGGAACGGTAGGAAGGTCATTTTGTCCCTGATATTCAAAAGCTCTATCCAAGAACCCTTATTTTAGGCCATGTGGGTATACTAATAGAAGTTATACCTAATATGAAGTCATTGCTTGCAATTGATATAGGATGGACAGATTTGAGAGGAACATTCCCTTTGGTCTGGTTTATTACAAAGGAGTTTTGAAACTCTACCATTTCTTCTTTATAGGTCATAGTTAAGTGGTGAGACTCCCACCAAAACAACCTATCTCACAACAGTGGAAGTCAACCATTTTATATTGAGGCAGTCTTCATCAACCAAAGGTATTCTCCAGGAGGAAGCAAGAGAGAGGCCATATTCTTCATGAAGAGAAGCAATATAAAAATAAACAAAGCTCCCCCCATCCATATAAAACAAAGGCTCTATGCACACTGAAGTTCATCAACTTGACAGGGGAGCTCCTTTGATCAACAATTACTGGCAAAGCGTAATTAAGAGATAGAGTGAATGGTATTATTACATAGTATCAGCAAACACATGGGTCAGAACAGTGGAGACAGAAACCAGGCTTTAGAACAGGGCATGCTTGACTAGTGACTTGAGCACAAGTCAAGAACCAGACCCCAGAGCATTGGTGACCTCTTTGAATACTTGGATGCTTTAAAAAATTTTCATTGACTGATTCCTGGAGTTTAGAGGTAGTTATCATGGAGGCAGCCCTTGTAGACTTGAATAACATTCCAGAGACTGTTCTAGTGCATAGGGCATGGGATATGCCTGAAAGAGATAAGCATGGGGTTACTAAGAATGAGAATCTAGTTAAAGATCCATTAGGACCAAACATGATTTATGAAATGAAGATATGAGGAATTACTTTCCAAAAATAATCTGTACTAAGAATTGTGATTCCCCTTTCTCTACCAACATGCTTAATCACTTTGAAGCTATTTTAAAACTCCACTCTCCCCAAAACAATAAAAATATGATGCCAAAGGCAAGGAATATTACTATGACTTTGAGCAGAATGAGGCCAAAGAGGGAAGGGAAAAGAAGGACTTAAAAATTCTAAAAAAAATCAAGCACTTTAGCCGTTTTCCAGTTTTAGCCTTACAAGCTGGCTATTCAAGAGTATCACCAGATAGTACATGAATTATAGAATGAAGTGGAGTGTAGTTGTAGATTGATATCCTAAAATAAAAGCGTGGAAAAGAAAACAGCTAAGAAAGTTGAAAGGGGTGAAAAATCTAGCTACTAGATGTTGTTGGTCTCTCCTAAATGGACCCTGTTCTACAAATTTGTTTCATTTCTAATTTCTATCACAAAAATTAGTGTGTAATTACTAAAGATATTAAGAAGTAGGATTCCAGCCCAGGAAGACTCGGGAAAAACAATATTCTGTGCGTAGGTTTGGAAGAATGTAAACACCATTAGGGATAGAAGAAAAATCTATTTTCTCCTTGAAATTTGCATTCTAACTTTCTGCGGGTTGTTCCTCCCTTCCCCCAACTCCTAAATACATTTATTTTACATATTGATTTATACTTAGCATAAACCAAGGAACAGTCTGCTGCCAGCATTTCCTTGTTGGGTGCCACTACAGCTAACCATTCCTGTAATGGAGTAAGCAGAATGCATCATAGGTGTAACATACTTTTAGAATGGACCAAATGAAATAGACCTTGTCTGATGATATATGGTTGCTTTGAACCAAGAACATCTCTTCGTTGATGGCTTATTGCAAGGGTTCTTTTATACACACCTATATATATATACATATGTATATATATATATGTATACGTATATATATACACATATAAATAATATTGTATGCAAAATAATTTATAACTTATAATAGATGATATATAACATATTTAAATATATTTATGTACATACATATATGCATATACATAACCCCTCCTGTTTATACATATACATGTACATATGAATATATACATGCATGTATGTGTATGTATATGTTTGTGTATATATGTAGATATACACATTGCATTTATTTGTTTATTTATATTTATTCCCCAGCTAAACTTTCCAAAATGCTGTCATGCTTGTAAGCATATGCAGATAGAGCCTTGATTCCATCATTCTTTTAGATTTATAAACAAGGATTTATTAAGTACCTACTATATTTCAAGAATTGTGCTAAGATCTTTATAAATATTATTTCATTCAATCATTTTATCAATTCTAGATAGGTACTATAATTATATTCATTTTAAAGATCAGAAAACTGAGTTAAATAGAGGTCAAGCAAATAAGATCACCCAGCTACTCAATGTCTAAGGTCAGATTTGGATTTAGACCTTCCCAACTCCATGTCCAGGGTACTACTCACTGTACAATATTGCTGCCTCAGTGAGTAGAAATTCTATCAATTTTGGATTGAAGCATTTCAATGACTTAGGAGATAAATTCTAGAGAATTTCCTGAAACAGTAGTTAAATGATTTGTCATTGTTTAGTCATTTTTTTAGTCATGTCCAATGACCCCGTTTCAGATTTTCTTGGCAAAATATTCCACTGTTTTACAATTTTCTTCTCCAGCTTATTTTACAGATGGGGAATTGAGGCAAACAGGGCTAAATTACTTGCCTAGGGTTTACATAACTACTAAGTGTCTGAGACCAGAGTGTTCTTTACTTTAGCCCCATAATACTATCTATTATCCCACCTAACTGCCCCAAATGATTTGCAGAGGGTCAAACAAGTAATAAATGTGAACTTTGTGCCAAACTGCCTTTGAATTAAAGTATACTGATGAGCCATCATATAATTAGAGTAGCAGAATGAACACCTATTTGATCATACTGATGTCCAGAACGATCTATATTCTTGTGTTTAAGAAGGAAAGGAAATCTCCCTTCCCTCATGAGAGTGGTATGTCCTTGGTCTATGGAAAGTTCAAGCTTTTGAATCTAGTCATTGCAATTTCAGTGAATTAAAAAGATACTATAATATTGTAAATGTAATAATAGTACATTAAAACACCAACTTTCCCTTCCTTCTCTGTGTAGATGGCAGAATAGAGAAAGCATGAAGCCGAGCAATTTCATCATTCCCTTCCAAAGATATTTAAAATAGTGCTTTAAATGGAATTCTGGAGTGGTAGAGCCAACCAAAGATCAAAGTGAGACATTATTCCAGCCCCAGATAACTTAGGACATCAGAAAGAAAGTTCTGTGAATATGGAATGGATTCCATGTGGATGAAAGACTTAGTGGTGGAACTAGACAACAGAAATAGCAGCAGTCTTAGGAGGTCTTAATCCAGAGATCTTAAGGGGACCTGGCAATTGATCAGAAAGAGATTTTAAGGGCCCCTTATGATGTAAAAACAGGCACTGTTTGACATCTTCATTGCTTATACCCACTTCTGAGTCATAGTTCAAATGTTGAAAGGAGCACTTTTGTTTAAGAGGGATGGAAGGAAATGAGTATAATCCATTAAGAGAAAAAAATGGGTGTTTAATGAAATAGGTTTTCAAGCATTCCTAATGAAAAGACTAGAGAAGAATAGAAAATTTGACCATTAAATATATGATTTAAGAGAAGCAAAAAAAAAAAAGTAAACAAGAAAGAGAAATCACAAGGGATTCAATAAGGTCAAACTGTTTACTTTTCTTAACTGAAAGAAGATACATGAAATTTAGAAGACCTTTATCATTAGTGTGGTAATTAGTAGGATTCTACATAGAAAGAGGTGGTAGAAATGAGTTGATTATGTTGGGATGATGTAAAAAATAGACAAGAAGGAAGGATGCCTTGGGAGAAGGAAAAAGGGAGAAGAACGAGAAAAAAATCTCACATAAAAGAGACATACAAAGAAGAACTTTTACAGTGGAGGTTAAAATGGTAGAGGCTGAATGCTTGAACCTCATTCACATATATATTGGATCAGTGAGAAAATAAAAATGTACACATACCCACATACACAAAGGGGAGAGAGAGAGAGAGAGAGAGAGAGAGAGAGGAGAGGAGAGAGGAGAGAGGAGAGAGAGAGAGAGAGGAGAGAGAGAGAGAGGAGAGAGAGAGAGAGAGGAATAAAAGAACATAGGATAGAGAAAAAAACACAGTAAGCAATCATAAGTTTGAATGTGAATGGGATGAATTCACCCATAAAAGTGAAGTGGATAGCAGAATGAATTTGAATCCAAAATCCAACAATATATTGTTTACAAGAAACACACTTGAAACAGAGTTGAAATATATAGAGCTAGAGGAGAATCTATTATGTTTCATGTGAAGTAAAAAAAAAAGGCAAGGGTAGCAATCATTGTCTCAGATAGAGCAAAAACATACCTAACTAAAAAGGAGAAGCAAAGAAACTCCATCTTTCTAAAAGGCACCATAGGCAATGAAGTAATATCAATACTAAACACTTATGCAATAAATCCCTTAGCATCTAAATTCTTAAAGAAAAGTTATATGAATTATAGAAGGAAATACATAGCAAAACTATAGTAGTTGAATGGGACTTCAACTTTCCCCTGCAAGAGTTAGATAAATATGATCATAAAATAAATAAGAAAGAAGTAAAAAAAAGATAGATTTTTGAAGAAAATTGAATGTAAGTGGAGAGAAGTATACCTTTTTGCTCAGCTCTACATGACACCTTCACAAAAACTGATCATAAATTATGGCATTAAAAACCTCACAACTAAGTGCAGAAAAGAAGAAATCTTAAGTGCTCCCTTCTCAGATCATAATGAAATATAAATTGCATTTAATAAAGTCCCATGGAAGCATAGATTAAATATTAATTGGAAACCCAATTATCTAATCTTAAAGAAAGAGTGATTCAAAGAATGAATTTGTGGGATTCAACCAAATAAATACTTAGGGTGAAACTTCACATCTCTTAACATGTACATCAATAAAAGAGAGAAAGAACAAGTCAATGAATTGAGTATGAAAAAAGGAAACAAAAAATAAATGAGGAAAAGAAGACATTAAAAATTTCCAGTTAAATACCAATAGAGAAATCTGAAAATCAAAGGAAAGCTTGCTAAAATTGAAAGTTAAAAAAGCATTGAAATAATAAACCTAGGAGCTGATTTTGTAAGAAAAAATGCAATAAAATAGGTAAACCATTTGTTGCTTTGACTATAAAAAGTAGAAAGAAGAAAACCAAATTCCTCCTACCACATGTAAAGGGAGAGTTTTATGACCAATGCAAATGAAATTAAAGCAATTATGTTATCTTGCCCAATTATATACCAGCAAAATTGACAATCTAAGTGAAATGGATACACATTTACAATAATGTAGCCTGGCCAGATTAACAAAAGAGGGAATAGAATAGCTAACTCTATCTTAGAAAAAAATAAACAAGCCATCAATGAGCTCACTAAGAAAAAATATCCAAAATCCAGATGGATTTATGTGTGAATCCAACATTTAAGGAATAGTTAATCTCAATATTATATTAACTATTTGATAAAAATGCAAAGAAAGAATCACACAAATTCCTTTTGCAACGTAAATATGGTGCTGATACCTAACTTAGGAAGAGCAAAATGGAGAAAACCAAAACAATTTCCCTAATGAATATTGAGGCAAAAAATTTAAATGAAACACTAGCGAGAAAGTTACAACAATGTATCACAAAGATCATACACTATGACAAAGTGGGATTTATACCAAGAATGCTGCTCTGGTTCAGTATTAGAAAAACTGTCAGCATAATTGACTGTATCAATAACAGGAGCAACAAAAATCATAGGATTATATCAATAGATGCAAAAAACATATTTGACAAAATATAAAACCCAGTCATTCCTATTAAAAAGATTAGGAAAAATAGGAATCAATGGAACCTTTCTTAAAATGATGTGTAGAATCTATGTAATACCGTCAGCAGGCATTATCTGTAATGGGGATATATTTGAAGACATCCCAATAAGATCATAGGTGAGGCAAGGATGTCCATTATCACCACTGTTATTCAGTATTGTTCTAGAAATGCTAGCTATAGCAATAAGAAAGAAAAAGAAATTGAAGGAATAAAAATAGGCAATGAGGAAACAAAACTATTACTCTCTTCACATGTATGATGCTATGCTTATAGAACCCTAGGGAATCAAATAAAACCTTGTTGAAACAATCAATATCTTCAGTAAAGTTGCAGGATATAAAATAAGCTCACAGAAATCATCAGCATTTCTATATACTATGTACAAACCCAGAAGCAAGTGATACAGAAATTTCATTTAAAATATCTGCAGAAAATATAAAATACTCAAGCATCTACCTAGCAAGACAAAATCAGATATTATATGAACACAATTACAAAACACTTCACGTATATAAAAACAGATCTAAGCAATTGGAAAAAAATATTAATTACTCATGGGTAGGCTAAGCCAATATAATTAAAATGACAATGCTAAGTTAATTTACTTAGTGTCAAAGTAACAAAGAATTATTTTATAGAGCTAGAAAAAGTAATAGCAGAATTCATCTGAAGAACAAAAGGTCAAGAAAATTAAGGGAATCAGTGGGAAAAAATGTAAAAGTTGATGGCCTAGCAGTTCTAGATTTCAAACTACATTTATAAAATGGTAATTATCAAAACAATTTTGTACTGACTAACAAATAGAGTCCTGGATCAATGGAATAGATTAGGTATAAAATACACTGTAGTAAATGACCAAAGTAATCTAGTGTTGTAAAAAACCAAAGATCCAAGCTTTGGAAGGTAACAACTCATTATTTGACAGAAATTGCTAAGAAATGAGGAAAGTAATTTGGCAGAAACCAAGCATAGACCAAAACCTCACACCATATGCACAGATAAAATCAAAATGGATAAATTATTGACATAAAAAATGGAATCACAAGTAAATTTAAAAAGCACAGGAAATAAAACTGACAGATATATTAATTAAATAAGAGTTTATGACCAACTAGGAAGTAAAGAGGATCATGGGAAGTAAAATAGATACTTTTAATTACATGAAATTAAAAAGCTTTTGTACAAACAAGGCTAATGCAGCCAAAATTAAAAGGGAGACAGGAATCTTGGGGAAATAATTTTCTCTGATTAAGCTCTCATTTTTCAAATACATAGGGAATGAAGCCAAATTTTTTTAAAAAATAGGAGCTTTTTCCCTGTTGTTAAATGGTCAAAGGTTTTGAATAAGCAGTTTTTAGAAGAAGAAATCAAAAAAATCAATAGTCACATGAAAAATGCTATAAATCAGTATTGCTTAGAGAAATGTAAAGTAAAGCAACTCAGATTCCATCTCACACCTATCATGCTAACTACAATGACACAAAAAGAAAATTCAAAATGATGGTGAGGATGTTAAAAAATTGGAACAATAATTCACTGTTGGTGGAGTTATGAGCCACTCTAACCATTTTGCAGAATAATTTTAGCCACATTCAAAAAGCTATAAAACTATACTAATTCTTGACCCAGTCATACAGAGATCTCAAAGAAATAGGAAAACGATCAATTTGAATATACACACACACAGTGTCCCATAACAATTTTTTTGGTGACAAAAATGGAAATCAGGGGAATACTCATCAATTGGGTAGTGCTGAACAGGTTGTAGTATGTGATTAGGATGGAATGCAAATCTTGTATAAGAAATGGCAAACAGAATGCTTTCACAAAAACCTAGGAAGACCTTAGTGAATTCTTGCACATTAGTGAGCAAAAGCAGAATATTATAGCCAAATAACAGCAGTATTATGAGGATAATTAATTGTGAAAGACAATGTACTCTGATCAAGACAATTCAAGGTAATTCCAAGGGACCCATGATGAAAAATGCTACGCAGATACATAGAACTGATGAATGATGAATTCTAATTGGAGCATACTTTTTAAAACTTTGCTTTCTTTATTTTTTTTCCCAGTCTGCCAATTTTATTTTATTTTTTTTAATATTTATTTATTAATTTTTAGTTTTTGACATTCATTTCCACAAAATTTTGAATTCCAAATTTTCTCCCCATCTCTCCCTTCCCCCTATCCCATAACCCTGTGCATTCTGATTACCCCTTCCTTCATTGTACTCTCCCTTCTATCACACCCCACCCTTTCCTTATCCTCATCTTCTCTCTTTTCTTGTAGGACAAGATAGATTTCTGTACCCCATTACCTGTATTTCTTATTTCCCAGTTGTATGCAAAAACAATTCTCAACATTCTTTCCTAATACTTTGAATTCCAACTTTTCTTTCTTTCTCCCTCCCCACCCATCCCCACTGAGAAGGCAAGGAATTCAATATAGGCTATATATGTGTAGTTTTGCAAAAGACTTCCATAATAGTCATGTTGTGTAAGACTATGTATTTCCCTCCATCCTATCCTGACCCCCTTTTATTCTATTCTCTCTTTTGACCTTGTCCCTTCCAGTGTTTAACTTCTAATTACTCCTTTCTACCATTTGCCCTCCCTTCTGTCATCCCCTTCTCCCACTTGTCCCCTTCTCCTCTGTACTATAAAATAGATTTTCATACTAAATTGAATGAGCATGTTATTTCATCCTTAAGCCAAATGTGAAGAGAGTAAGCTCCGCATTCCATGCAATAGACGTTTCCTGTTGGCCTTCAAGCTACCTTGGGCTGGAAATCTCTTTCACCCTGTCGTTTTGTGACTTCTGCTGCTCTAGAATTCGTTTAGAGTCATTTTTTACAGGTATTTTATGGGCTTTGTGGGAAAAGTTAGAGTATGTGTGTCTTTCTACTCTGCTGTCTTGACGCCGCCCCCTGCTTTCCTTTTTTTCCTTGTTTTATTTTTGTCTGTTTTCTTAGAAAAAGGCTAATATTGAAATATGATTTGTATAAACATACATAAAATTCATATCAAATTTAAGGACAAAGGTACATAGCAGGAAGTAAGATGAAAATTTGGCACTCAAAATTTTTTAAGTGATTAATTTTTTACATGTAATTATAATTTTACATGTAATTTACATGTATTTAATTAAATAAATATGAATATATAGAAAAAACAAAACATTGTATTTCATGTATTTATTCTGTACATATTTTCAAATAGAAGTCCATAACCTACCTATGACTTGTAATTATTTTGTATATACTTATACACACACACACACACATACACACACACACACACACACATATATATATATACGGTCCATGTGTTCTTTCCCTAGTTTAATTAAGGAAATCCTCCTTGAATTCAGAAACTTATTTTTGTCTCTTTATTCCTAGCATATAGCATAGTACTGGAACTTAGTAAGAGCTTAATAAAGAGTTTTTGATTGAATGGTTAATCGATATGAAATTTTTTGCTTATTTCTTTATTTTAAGCAAAGAAGAAACTTTGATATATTTGTAAGATTTGGTATATACAGCAAGAATCTAAGAGATTAGGGAGAGGGGATGATTGAAGAGAAAAACTCATGGAGGAGAAAGGGAGAATGCATCAAGGACTAGATGACTTCTGAGTTCTTTCTGCCTGGGAATCTATGATCCAGTTTAGAAGTGATCAAGTGATCAAGTTTAGAAGTCTGTCTTGCTCTTGACAAGGAGAAAGATTGCCTTTTTGTCAGTTTCAAATGAAGGATAAATGAATGGGAGATAAAATTGAAGTTCATGAGGTATGGAATTGAAGAACAGGAAAGAACTCTTAATTAGTAGTCTCTATTTCCATGATAGAGTATACAGTGTGATCCTTTGCAGAGTACAGTGGACCTGAAGATAAGGTACAAGGTTCAAGGAAGAAAGAGGTTTGGATGTCTCTGTACGGAATATTATAAAGAGTCACTTACAGAAGATTAAAATGATTGCAGTAGTAAGGACTTGTGATTAGAAGAATAAATTTGTGATGAATTGTTAACATGGATTCTGTAGTGACTTTATGTTAGAACTTCCCATCTTCACAGGGGAGCAGTCAATTAGAAAAATTTCTGAAACTCAGAGATACTTGACATAGCAGTGATCCTTTGTGAGTGAATTCTAGGCTGGTTTGAAGATGCCCATTGTAAGCTGCCAGAACTGAAAGGAGCAACTCTGATCAGCTCAAGGACAACCTGGAGCAGAAGTTGCAGACTTGATACCTTGCTTGGTACTTTCTAAACATCCTACTGTTTGGCTTATTGTGTCTGCAGATGTCTTCTTCCTTCCTGAAAGACTCTCAAAATTATTAATGTCTCACCCTTTCCACATACCCTTTGAGGTGAAAACTGAAAACTTATTCTCTCTCTCTCTCTTTCTCTCTCTCTCTCTCTTTCTCTCTCTCTCTGTCTCTCTCTGTGTGTCTCTCTCTCTCCCTCTCTCTCTTCGTCTCACTTGCTCTCTCCCCCAGTCTCTGTCTCTCTTTATGTCTGTCTCTCTCTGTGTCTCTGTATCTCCGTGTCTCTATCTCTCTTTGTCTCTGTGTGTCTCTGAGACTGTCTCTGCTCCTGTCTCTCAGTCTCTGTCTCTTTCTCCCTTTGAAAGTACTTCTCAGATAAGACAATAAACACTTTATAATCTGTGATAGGACTCTTTTGTTAACAGAATTCAGTCAGTACACTTATGTAACATCTCCCAGTCCTTTAGTAAAATGAAGGACTAGATGACTTCTGAGTTCTTTCTGCCTGGGAATCTATGATCCAGTTAATATTTCCTTAATCTTGCCTACAGTACTCTTACCAGTTTTCAAATTGAAATCAATTGGGAGCCAATATGGTGGAGTAGAAAGACACACATATGGAGGCTGCCCCCACACAGCCTATAAAACACCTGTAGAGAAGGACTCTCAACAAATATTGGAGCAACAGAAGTGGAGAACAACAGAGTGGAGGAGATTTCCAACCCAGGGTAACCTGAAACACCCACAGGAAACATCAGTTAAACCAGACTCAGAGCGGAGCTTGGAGTGCAGAGCCCAGCCCAGCTTTGGCCATGCACACACAGCTCATGAACAGTCCTCCAGGGCAAAATCTCCAGTCGTGATATCCCCAGTCCCAGCAGCAGAGGGTCTGCAGATCCCTCAACCCATAGGCAGCAAAGGTCAGTGACAGGGTTTATTCAGCTCAGGGAGGGAGAAGGGCCTTCACATCAAGCAGGGGGCAGGTGTTCTCAGGGCAGCCCCTACAGCAGCCTGAGACCATAGCTGGATCGTAAAAACCCTGGGGACATTGAAGAGCTGAGTCTTACCTAAGCCCTATGTAGATGCCCTGAGGCAACTGGCCTTTGTCTCACACTGAATGGAGGCCCTGCCCCTGCAGCTTGACTGAATCCCACCCCTCCAGTGCTAGCTTGGCAGAACTGGAGGTCAGGTGCCTGTGAAGAGGAAACTCTACTAAGATTCTGGGCACAAAAACCCTTCCCTGCACCCAGACCAATACACACTTGATTGTGCCACCTTGGAGGAACTGATATCTTACAGGTTCCCAGAGTATACCCTACTCTTGACAAAGGACCCAAAAGTCAAGTAACTGCTTGGGAAAATGCCCAAAAAATGGAAAAAGTAAGACTATAGAAGGTTACTTTCTTGGTGAACAAATATCACCTTCCATCCTTTTGGATGAGGAAGAACAATAAAGACATAAAAGTCAAGGCTTCTGTATCCCAAACATCCAAAGTAAATATTCAGTGGGCTCAAGCCATGGAAGAGCTCAAAATGGATTTAGAAAATCAAGTTAGAGAGGTGGAAGAAAAACTGGGAAGAGAAATGAGAGAGATGCAAGAAAAGCATAAAAAGCAGGTCGACACCTTGCTAAAGGAGACCCAAAGAAATGCTGAAGAAAATAACACCTTGAAAAATAGAATCAAGATGGAGGAGTGAGAGCAGCTACTCACCTGAGCTCTGAGACAAATTTCTCCAGGTACCTCTGAAAGGAGAATCTGACCAAATTTTGGAGGTGCAGAATCGAGTGGGAGACAGACGGTGACAGATTCGGAGCTCAGGTGGGGCTGGAAGGTCCACGGGAAGGATCTGATCCGCGGGGGTGAGCCCACAGCGCACAGCGCAGCGTGGCCAGCGCAGCACGGCCAGTGCAGCAGAGCGGAGGAGATCCGAGAAACCTGAGTGACGGGTGGAACCAGAGGAGCGGCACCCGGGGCGGGAGACAAGCCCAACCAAGTCAGTGAGAGCCTCGGAGCGCCCGATATCGGCGCAGCAGCTCCTGGGACCTTCAGCCCGAAGATCAAACTCCGGTGAGTCACTTACTTGAACTTCCGGGAGCCAGGATGGCGGTGTAATCAGCTAATGCTCTCTCCTTCCCCCTTGATGACCGTGAAAGAACCATAAAATATCTCCCCAGAAAAATCCCAGATCAGTAGAATTAGAAGAAGGAGACCAATAGTCTCATAACACCTGAGACGAGGAAAATAGCTAAGGGGGATTCCTCATACGGTGGCAGAGGCAAACCGGAAGGACAGAGGACCCAGGGCAGGGAAAATTCGCACTAGGACCCAGGCAAGCCTCAGCACCAGGAGAGGAGCCCCAGGAGGGGTGGGAACACGCATTAGCATCTAGGCGTGCCTCAGCTGTCCAGGGGAATCAGAAAGACAATAGGGCAGTGGGGATTACCAGCCCCTGAGCTTGCCTTTGCCTCAATTCAGCTAAAGAAATCTCCTGGGACCAGAGCACTCATCCCCCACACTTAACAAACTAAACCCAGGGCTGATCAGGGAAACACCAAACAAATACCTGCTTTTAGCTTTTTCACACATCAGCTCAGCAAAAAGTTCTCCAGCTTCTGACTGAAAGAACCAGAAGCCACAACACTCAATCAAAATCATGAATAGGAAAAAGAAGAGGGCCGAAAGAACCATAGAATCTTTCTATGGGGATAAGGACCAAAACACAAGCCCCAAAGAGGTCACAGCTGAGACTGTACTTCCATCTGAAACTTCAGAAGGGACTATGAACTACTCGCAAGTACAAGCAGCTCTCCTGGAACAGCTGAAGAAGGAAATAGAAGATAAACTGGCCAATGATTTTAAAATTATTAAGAAAGAATTCACTGATGAGAACATCTCCCTGAAAAGGAAAATTGAACAAATGGAAAAAGAAGTTCAAAAATTAACTGGAGAAAATAAATTCCTGAAAGGCCAAATGGAAAAGGAAGTACAAAAATTAGCTGGAGAAAATAAATTCCTGAAAGGCCAAATGGAAAAGGAAGTACAAAAATTAACTGGAGAAAATAGCTTATTAAAAGGAAAAATTGGGCAGATGGAAAAAGAGATACAAAAGTTAACAGAAGAAAACAATGTGATGAAGATTAGAATTGGGCAAGTAGAAACTAACGACTCAATGAGACAGCAAGAATCAGTCAAACAAAATCTAAAGAATGAAAAGATAGAAGAAAATGTAAAATATCTAATTGGAAAAACAACTGACCTGGAAAATAGATCCAGAAGGGAAAACTTAAGAATTATTGGCCTGCCAGAAACCCAGGATGGAGAAAAGAGCCTGGACAATATCTTCCAGGAAATCATCAAGGAAAACTGCCCAGAAGTACTAGATTCAGAGGGCAAAATAGTCATCGAAAGAATCCACCGTTCCCCTCCTGAAAGGGATCCCAAACTCAAAACCCCAAGAAATATAGTTGCCAAATTCCAGAGCTATCAAGTGAAGGAAAAAATATTACAAGCAGCCAGAAAGAAACAATTTAAATATCAAGGGGATACAATCAGGATTACACAGGACCTTGCAGCTTCTACATTAAAAGATCGAAAGAATTGGAACCCAATATTCCGTAAGGCAAAGGAGCTGGGACTGCAACCAAGGATCAACTACCCAGCAAAGTTCAGCATAACATTTCAGGCAAGGAGAAAGTCATTCAACGAAGTAAGGGATTTCCAGAGTTTCCTGACCAAAACACCAGAACTTAATAGACAATTCGATCTTCAAATGCAGGTCTCAAGAGAATCATAAAAAGGTAAACAGTGGGGGGGGGGGAACAACTTGCTACTCAATGAGGGCAAGTTGTTCACCTCCCTATAAGGGAAGGTGTTATCTGTTTATCTCAAGAACTGTGCGTCTATTAAGAAATATAAAAGGGATAAGCACAGGGGGAACGGATATAAAGTAAATGTTATCATGATAAAAAATGTGATTTAAGTATGAGAAGGGAGTGTAATAGGAGGTGTGAAAAGGAGGAAGCAGGAAATGGCAAATTACATCACAAGAAGAAGTACAAAATCATAGTAGAGGGAAAGAGGGGAGGGAGATGAGCATTATGTGAGAGGTACTCTCATCGGATTTGTTTAAAGGACGGAACAATAAACTTAAGTAGAAAATCCTAACTAGCTCTATAAGCAGTGGGAGGGGAAGAGGGAAGAAAGGGGAGGGAGGCAAAAGGGAGGGAAGAAGCAATAAGAGTAAAGGGGAGTAAAAGGGAGGGGGGCTAAAAGAAAGAGGGGAAGGCGGCAAGAGGAGGTGGTGAAAAGTAAATACTAGTGAGGAGGGGAAGGGAGACAGCAGAGCTAAAAGCACAAATGGTGGGAAAGAAGATGGAGGGAAATACACAGATTGTAATCATAACTGTGAATGTGAATGGAATGAATTCTCCCATAAAACGGAGACGGATAGCAGAATGGATTAAAAGCCATAATCCAACAATATGCTGCTTACAAGAAACACATTTGAAACGGGGGGATACACATAGGTTAAAGGTTAAAGGATGGAACAGAATATATTGTGCTTCAGCTGATGTAAAAAAGGCAGGAGTAGCAATCCTAATCTCAGACAAAGCAAAAGCAGAAATAGATCTAATCAAAAGGGATAAGGATGGAAACTATATCCTGCTAAAAGGCACCATAGACAATGAAGCAATATCATTACTAAACATGTATGCTCCAAGTGGTATAGCATCCAGATTCTTAGAGGAGAGATTGAGGGAGTTGAAGGAAGAAATTGACAGCAAAACTATACTAATGGGGGACCTCAACCTCCCCCTTTCTGAACTTGATAAATCTAACCTCAAAATAAACAAGAAAGAGGTTAAGGAGGTAAATAAAACTCTAGATAAGGTAGATATGATAGATCTTTGGAGAAAATTGAATGGGAATAGAAAGGAATATACCTTTTTCTCAGCAGTACATGGAACATTTACAAAAATTGACCATGTACTAGGACATAAAAATCTCAAAATCCAGTGCAGAAAGGCAGAGATAATCAGTGCATCCTTCTCAGATCATAATGCAATAAAAATTATATGTAATAAAAGGCCATGGAAAGATAAAGCAAAAATCAGTTGGAAACTAAATAATTTAATCCTAAAGAAGGAATGGGTTAAAGAAGAAATCATAGAAACAATTAACAACTTCATTCAAGAGAATGACAATAATGAGACAACCTACCAAATCTTATGGGATACTGCAAAAACAGTTCTTAGGGGAAGTTTTATATCTTTGAATGCCTACATAAATAAAATAGAGAAAGAGGAGATCAATGACTTGGGTATGCAGCTGAAAAAGCTAGAAAAAGAACAAATTGAAAATCCCCAAGAAAATACCAAATTAGAAATACTGAAAACCAAAGGAGAGATTAATAAAATTGAAATTAAGAAAACTATTGAATTAATAAATAAAACCAATAGTTGGTTTTATGAAAAAACTAATAAAATTGATAAACCTTTGGTCAATTTGATTAAAAAAAAGAAAGAAGAAAATCATATTACTAATATTAAAAATGAAAGGGGTGAACTCACCTCCAATGAGGAGGAAATTAAAACAATAATTAGAAATTATTTTGCCAAACTTTATGCCCACAAATTCGATAATCTAAATGAGATGGATGAATATTTTAAAAAATACAAATTGCCCAGATTAACAGAAGAGGAAATAGAATACTTAAACAACCCCATCTCAGAAAAAGAAATTGAACAAGCCATCAATGAACTCCCTAGGAAAAAATCTCCAGGACCAGATGGATTCACAAGTGAATTCTATCAAACCTTTAAAGAACAGTTAATTCCAATACTATATAGACTATTTGGGAAAATTGGGGAAGAAGGAGTACTCCCAAATTCCTTCTATGATACAAATATGGTTTTGATACCCAAGCCAGGAAGAGATAAAACAGAAAAAGAAAATTACAGACCAATTTCTCTAATGAATATAGATGCAAAAATTTTCAACAAGATTTTAGCAAAACGAATACAGCATCTTATCAAGAGAATAATACATTATGATCAGGTAGGTTTCATACCAGGAATGCAGGGCTGGTTCAATATTAGGAAAACTATTAGCATTATCAATCATATCAACAAGAAAACCAACAAAAACCACATGATTATCTCAATTGATGCAGAAAAAGCTTTTGACAAAATACAACACCCATTCCTATTAAAAACACTGGAGAACATAGGAATAAAGGGAACCTTCCATAAAATAATAAGCAGTATCTACCTAAAACCTTCAGCAAGCATTATATGCAATGGAGATAAGCTAGAGGCATTTCCAATAAGGTCAGGGGTGAAACAAGGATGCCCATTATCACCATTATTATTCAATATGGTACTAGAAATGTTAGCGGTAGCAATTAGACAAGATAAAGAAATTGAAGGAATAAAAATAGCCAAAGAAGAAACTAAGTTATCACTCTTTGCAGATGATATGATGATATATTTAGAGAATCCCAGAGATTCAAGTAAAAAGCTACTTGAAATAATAAACAACTTTGGCAAAGTTGCAGGTTACAAAATAAACCCACACAAATCTTCTGCATTCCTATATATTAGCAACAAAGTCCAACTCCAAGAGATAGAAAGAGAAATCCCATTTAAAGTTAAGGTAGACACTATAAAATACTTAGGAGTTTACCTGCCAAAACAAACCCAGGGATTATATGAACACAATTACAAGACACTCTTTGCACAAATAAAGTCAGATTTAAGTAAGTGGAAAAACATCAGTTGTTCATGGGTAGGCCGAGCTAATATAATAAAAATGACAATTCTGCCTAAATTAATCTACTTATTTAGTGCCATACCAATTAAACTATCAGATAATTATTTTCTAGAGCTGGATAAAATAATATCAAAATTCATTTGGAAAAACAAAAGGTCCAGAATATCAAAGGGACTAATGAAAAGAAATGCTTGGGAAGGTGGCCTAGCGCTACCAGACCTCAAATTGTATTATAAAGCAGCAATTATCAAAACCACTTGGTATTGGCTAAGAAACAGAGGGGTTGACAAATGGAATAGGCTTGGCACTCAAGACACAGTTGGCAAGGAATATAGCAACCTCCTGTTTGACAAACCCAAAGATCCCAGCTTCTGGGATAAGAACTCATTGTTCGACAAAAATTGCTGGGAAAACTGGTTAACTGTGTGGCGGAAATTAGGCATAGACCCATGCCTGACACCGTACACAAGAATAAAGTCCAAATGGGTACATGATTTAGGTATAAAGATTGATACCATGAATAAACTGGAGAAGCAAGGTATAGTGTATTTATCAGATTTATGGAGAGGGGAAGAATTTTTTTCTAAAGAAACGATAGAAAGCATTATGAAATGCAAGATGGATAATTTTGATTACTTTAAACTGAAAAGTTTTTGCACAACCAAACCCAATGCAACCAAAATTCGGAGGGATGTAGTAAATTGGGAAAAAATTTTTACAGCTAAGCTCGGGGATAAAGGCCTCATTTCTAGAATATATAGAGAACTGACTCAAATATATAACCATCCAAGTCATTCCCCAATTGATAAATGGTCAAAGGATATGAACAAGCAATTTTCAGGGGAAGAAATCAAAAATATCTATAATCATATGAAAAAGTGCTCTAAATCACTATTGATTAGAGAGATGCAAATCAAAACAACTCTGCGGTACCACATCACACCTGTAAGATTGGCAAACATGACAGAACAAGAAAATGATAAATGCTGGAGAGGATGTGGGAGAGTTGGAACACTAATTCATTGTTGGTGGAGCTGTGAGATCATCCAACCCTTCTGGAGAACGGTTTGGAACTATGCCTAAAGGGCTACAAAAATGTGCATACCCTTTGACCCAGAAATATCACTACTAGGATTGCATCCCCAAGAGATTATAAAAACGGGAAAGGGTCCCACGTGTACAAAAATATTTATAGCAGCACTCTTTGTGGTAGCCAAAAACTGGAAGTCAAGGGGATGCCCATCAATTGGGGAATGGCTGAATAAATTATGGTATATGAATGTAATGGAGTACTATTGCGCCATAAGAAATGAGGAACAGGAAGACTTCAGGGAGGCCTGGAAGGACTTATATGATCTGATGCTGAGCGAAAGGAGCAGAACCAGGAGAACTTTGTGCACAGCAACGACCACAGTGTGCGAGAGTTTCTTCTGGTAGACTTGGAACTTTGTAATAACACAAGAACTTACTGAGGAAAAAAAAAAAAAATCCTAATGTCGGTCTTCAAAGGCAAAATGCCTTCCACACTCAGAGAAAGAAATGTGGAAGCCACTTGCAGAATGTAGCAGATCATGTTTGTGTGTGGGTGGGTTTCAGTGTAATATGTGTTGATTTGTTATATGATTTCTTCCATTTATTTTAGTTCGACTACATAGCATGAATATAGTGAAAATGTGCTCAATAGGAAAGTATATGTAGAACCTAAACAGAATTGTATGCTGTCATGGGGAGGGAGGGGGGTATTGAGGGAAGGGTCGGGGGAATAAAATCTTAACTTTAAGGAAAAAAAATAAATAAATAAAAAAAATAAAAAAAAAAAAAAAAAAAAAAAAAGAAAAATAGAATCACTCAATTGGCAAAAGAGGTTCAAAAAGCCAGTGAGGAGAAGAATGCTTTCAAAAGCAGAATTAGCCAAATGGAAAAAGAGTTTCAAAAGCTCACTGAAGAAAATAGTTCTTTCAAAATTAGAATGGAACAGATGGAGGCTAATGACTTTCTGAGAAACCAGGAAATCACAAAACAAAACCAAAAGAATGAAAAAATGGAAGAGAATGTGAAATATCTCATTGGAAAAACAACTATCCTGGAAAATAGATCCAGGAGAGACAATTTAAAAATTATGGGACTACCTGAAAGCCATGATCAAAAAAAGAGCCTAGGCATCATCTTTCATGAAATTATCAAGGAAAACTTCCCTGATATTCTAGAACCAGAGAGCAAAATAAGTATTCAAGGAATCCATTGATCACTGCCTGAAAGAGAGCCAAAAAGAGAAACTTCTAGGAACATTGTGACCAAATTCCAGAGTACCCAGGTCAAGGAGAAAATGTCGCAAGCAGCTAGAAAGAAACAATTCCAGTATTGTGGAAATGCAATCAGGATAACACAAGATCTAGCAGCTTCTACATTAAGGGATCAAAGGGTGTGGAATATGATATTCCAGAAGTCAAAGCAACTAGGACTCAAACCAAAAATCACCTACCCAGCCAAACTGAGTATATTACTTTAGGGGAAAAAAATAGTCTTTTAATGAAATCGAGGGCTTTCAAGCATTTTTGTTGAAAAGACCAGAGCTGAAAAGAAAATTTAACCTTCAAACACAAGAATCAAGAGAAGCATGAAAGGGTAAACAGCAAAGAGAAATCCTAAGGGACTTACTAAAGTTGAATGGTTTACATTCCTTCATGGAAAGACAATATTTATAACACTTGAAACTTTTTTCAGTATCTGGGTAGTTGGTGGGATTACACACACACTCACACACACACACACACACACACACATACACAGAGACAGAGGAGAGACAGAGAGCACAGGGTGAATTGAATAGGATGGGATCATATCTTCAAAAAATGAAATTAAGCAATGAGAGAAATATATTAGGAGGAAAAAGGGAGAAATGGAATGGGGCAGGTTATCTCTCATAAAAGAGGCAAATAAAAGACTCTTCAGTGGAGAGAAAAAAGAGGGGAGGTGAGAGAAAAAAACATAAAGCTTACTCTCATCACATTCAACTAAAGGAAGGAGTAAAATGCAGACTCATTTTGGTATAAAAATCTATCTTACAATACAGGAAAGTGGGATAGAGGGGGATAAGCAGGGTGGGGAGGATGATAGAAGGGAAGGCAGTGGGAGGAGGGAGTAATTTGAAGTCAACGCTCTTCGGCAGGGACAGGATCGAGAGAATAGAAGAAATGGGGGGCAGGGTAGGATGGAGGGAATTATATTAGGCATACACAACAATTGTATTAGTCGTACACAACACGACTATTATGGAAGTCATTTGCAAAACTACACAGATATGGCCTATATTGAAATGCCTTCCTTCCCAAAGGGAATGGGTGGGGAGGGAGGGATGGGGAGAAGTTGGAACTCAAAGTTTTAGGAAAAACTGTGAGTATTGTTCTTGCAACTAGGAAATAAGAAATACAGATAATGGGGTGTAGAAAGTTATCTTGCCCTATAGAACAAAAGAGAAGATGGGGATAAGGGAAGGGAGGGATGTTAGAAGAGAGGGCAGATTGGTGATAGGGGCAATTAGAATGCTTGACGTTTTGGGGTGGAGGAGGGGAGAAATGGGGAGAATATTTAGAACCCAAAATTTTGTGGAAATGTTGAAACGTTAAATAAATTAATTAATTTTAAAAAATTGAAATCAATTAAGACATAGGCAAATTCTTCATAAATTTCTTGTTTGTCTTTGTTTTACCTCTCTAGCGAGGAGATTAATCCTTCATATATCTTTTCATAACCCTTGGCATCACCAGGTATTTTAATTCCTTAGAGACTGTGGGGCTTCATAATTTCTTCCCATGTAGCATCACTTTACTGGTGGTGAAAAGGTGGATTTTATGACAGAAAGCAACTTGGAAACATTGAAAGCTCCCTGCAATTTCCCAAATGTAAGCTATGTCATCTTTTGCTGTTGTGATTTTTGTTGAATTCAATCTTATTGCTTTGGGTTATGCTTTTTGTTTTGTTTTGCTACACTGTATGCATAAACAATATGTTAATTCTTTTTCCATATGCTTTTTTTAAAGTTGTTGGAAAATCTCCAAAAACTATTCTGTTTAGAATGTTCAGTGAGACTGAAATTTATGCCATTTATAAGTTACAGTTGAAATGTTTATGTGATATGAATGAATTCTCTAGATAAAACTTCATATAAATGCATCATTTTGATTTAGTGCCTTGATTCATTTTCCCTAATTATTTTTTATTACCAAGAGGATAAGAGAAAATTGAACACCAGATCAAAAGCTAATTAAAAATAACCCAAACTTTTCCTTCTAAAATATATATTCAGGAGTGTCAGTAAATATCACATGTAGCAGTCTTCACCAAGTGAGCAAAACACTTGGGAATCGTTTATTTAGTTATATGTATTTTAGTATAATCCTTGGTTAGTTTTTATGGATGAATTCACAGGCGCCATTGAACAAGGTTATGAGTCTTTCCCTTCTATTCTCTTACTGCTAGAATGCTCATATACACAGGCATAAGTTTCTGCTTTTTAATATTACTACAGGAATACTAATAACTTTCGCTCCCACCCTCCTACCCCCATTCCTTGTACCATCAGTGTAGGAAGGGCAGTGAACCTTGGCTTTAGTCTTAACAGAACATGTGTGCCGTTGTGTGAGTTTGTGTTTTGAATATACATATAGGTAAGAGGCAGCCTTCTGTAATATTGACAACACTGGATCTGGTGTCTAAAGAGATGTAGATCTGCAGTAACTCTGAGAACATCAGCAAGTCATTTACTGTTTTCCTAATCTGTAAAAATGGCAATAATAATACTTATGATGCTTACCTCAGGGATATTTTGAAGATCAAATGTAATAATGTATGTAAAGGACTTTTGCATAATCACTATGAATTTATTAAGCACCTATTTTGTGTTTAATTGTGTACATTTGTACATTATGCTGGGGCTAGGGATATAAATATAAAATCCTATAAAAATGTAAGCTATTATTTATATCACTACAATAATTTATTTTATGCTTTGGTAGACTCTTTGGTGGGCTCCTTGAAAGCAGGGACTGTCTTTTGCCTTTCTTTGTATCCCTACTTCTTAGCAAAGTGCTTACAAAATAGTAGGCATTTAATAATGCTTATTCATTGAATTTGATATTTCAAGAAGCCCTGATTTCTTCTGTGTATGTACTCCTTTCACTGATGCTGAAGTCTAGCCTTTGTACTAGTAGTTGAGCATCAAGACTTACTGTGGCTGAAGAGTAATAGAAGGGACTATTTTTTGACCCTTTCTATCTCTTTCTCCCTTCTGCCTATGCAATTTAAAAATAATTTAATGATATTATTTCCCCTACATATAGTACAGTGCACTAATCACTTTTCTCGCTTCCTTCCCAAATAGAAGCCCTCTTTTAAAAACAATATGTATAATTAAGAAAAAATACAGTAAGATATTGTCACTATCTGAGAATATATTAATGGCTCTGTTAACTTCACATCACCTTTCAGTTGTAAAGTAGAAGGTTTGGGTAATGTAGCCATTACCTAAATTGTTCTTTCAATTTTGCTCATTTTATTCTACATCTTTTCATAAAAGTTTCCCGTATTTCTCTGAATCTGTTATATTTCTCATTTTCTGTGGTACGCCAATAATATATTCATACATACATCACATATTCATACATCATGCATACATCACAGTTTTTCAGACCACTTCTAAATTGAGGGTACTTATTCTGTTTAACTTTCTTGGCCTCAGCAAGAGTGTACATGTACATGCTTTCTCTCTGTGCCTGATCTGCTTGGGATGCAGCCATAATAGCAGTAGCTCCAGGTCTGAGAGTATGTATGTATAAAGACTTAAAGTGTATAGTTCCAAATTATTTTTCAGGATGTATGAACCAATGCATATTTCCACCAATGTTCCTGTCCTTCCACAACTTCTGCAGCAATATTTACTTTAGTCTTTGTCAGATTTGCCAATGTGATCAGTATGAGTTATAGCAGTCTCAGACGTGATGGAATTTTTCTTATTAATAGTGATGTGGAGTGTTGTTTTATTTGATTCTTCATAGTTTGCATTTCATAATCTGAGAATTACTTGCCCATATCCACTGGCTACACTGGAGAATGTTATGTATACACACATACATATATATGTATGTATACACACACATACATATATGAATACATACATATACATACTTATATATTTATGCATGTGTAAATATACATACATATACATACGTATATATGTTTATGTACACACATATATGTATTTGTATCAATTTTTTATATAGTTTGAATATTAATCTTTATGAGGGAAATTTATTGTCACCCCCCCAATTGTTTTGCTTCAGACTCTAAATCAATTTGTGTTATTCATTTTATCTTTTCTGATCATTTCAGGACAAACACTTTCAAAAGGACTCTTTCTTAAGCAAAATATCATGACCTTATGTTGAGAGCTGCAAGGGAACATGAAGGACATTTAATCTGTTAGCCTATTTTTCAAGGTGTTATTTTCTTCAGCATTTTTGGGGTCTCCTTTACCAAGGTATTGACCCGTTTTTCATGCTTTTCTTGCATCTCTCTCATTTCTCTTCCCAGTTTTTCCTCCACCTGTCTAACTTGATTTTCAAAATCCATTTTGAGCTCTTCCATGGCCTGAGCCCACTGAATATTTATTTTGGATGTTTGGGATAGAGAGGACCCAACCTCCACGTCTTTCCCTGATGGTAAGAATTGTTCCTTGTCATCAGATTGAAAGATGGGAACATCTGTACCCCATCAAAGTAGCTTTCTATAGTCTTATTTTTCTTCCCTTTTCTGGGCATTTTCCCAGCCAGTTACTTGACTTCTGAGATTCCTCTCCACCCCTGCCTAGATCTGCCCAGCTCGTGCTTGGGGTCTGAGATTCAAATGCTGCTTCCCATCCTCAGGGCTTTCAGCAGCGGGAGCGGCTGCTATTCAATGTGAGCTTAAGTTCTGGTGCTTTGGTGGGGGCAGGGCCACCTCCCAGGCTCAGTTCCCTCAGGGGGTTTATGCAGAGAACTTAGGTAATGGCCCTGAGCTCCTGCCTGCTGCTCTGAGAGTTCCGGGCCGCAGGTGCCTCTGCCACTCCCTCTGCTGCTGCCTCCCAAGGGGGCCCGAGTCACAGAGACACCCCGCTCCCCTCTCGGCCAGCCCAGATGTCTCTCTCACTGACCTGGAGCGCCTGTGGGTGGAGGGACCTTCATGGCTGCCAGAGGTTCTGTCCCTGAAGCCTGCCCAGATCTGCTCCTCTGGGGCTATGTGGCCAGGGCAGTGCAGGGGTGGGTTCTGTTGTCCAGAGCATGACGGATCCCTGGGGACGGCTTTCCAGGGCTCTCTGGAATGGAAATCTCTTCCACTGTGTTTCTGCGCAGCTTGGAGTGCTCCAGAATTTGTGGGGAGTTCTTTTTACAGGAAATTTATGGGCTGTGGATTCGGAGCTAGCATATGTGAGTTTTTCTACTCCACCATCTTGACTCCTCCCCCAGGATATTTAATCTGTATGAACAGAATTCTAGGCCCACTCAGAAAGGCTGTCTTTTATTATTCTATTTCTAGTTTCTTGTCATTATTACAAAGAACTGTGGGTAGTTTAGCCATTCTTAACCTGAAAGACTATGGGAAAGCTTATGGTCTTTAGACAGAGCAATGAAAACTTTGTGTAACTTGCTTATGCAACTTGCTGTAATCAATTATTTGTTAATATTTTATCTGGTTCTTTGAAAATTCCCAAGATACCTACATGATTGTAGAGTCTTAGTGCATATATAGTGAGTACCTTCTTTCATCCTGTCTTCTTTGCATAGTCCATTAATCTCTCAAATGTCTATACTTTGTTTCACTTATTCTGTTTTATTTTTATACCCATCTTTAAGCTATCTTTAAAAAAAGACTCCAAAATAATGGAAAAATAACAAAAGCCAAAGAAGATAGAAAAATCTTTGTAAGAATGATCTCTTTACTCTTAGAGGGCATCCTTGTCAAAAAAAATGAGAAAGGAATGGACAATCTTTAGAAGATAATTATTTTCTATATCAGATATACTTGCTCATTTGACTGAAAGGTATGGAGAATATGATTCGCCTGTATCTACTGTTTATTGATACTTTAAAAGAAGAATAGTATTTTATTCTTTAGGACAAAATGCAGGCTTTAAGGTTCTCCTCAAATAAGTCTTCCCCTGTGTATATTTTCAAAGATAAGGTTTCATTGCACATGAGTCTATGTGGACAACTTTCTTTAGTGACCTGGTGAACGTTGCTCTCAAGCATATGTAAGCCATAGAGACTTTTGGTCATCTAAATCTAGCACAAAGTGCTAGATAATTACGGTATCGGGAACCCCTGTCATCAGTACAGGGTAGTGGTTAGTGATGGGAAGTGAATTTCTGGTATTCCTTGAAAATACTGATTGTTCACAGTGCAGGCCAGGCCTTGGGCCTTTACTTTAGCCTCAGAAGGGGTAGGGAAAGAAGGATATGACAGTGGTGGCAAAAAAAGAGAGAGAAATAGGAGTTATTTTGTATGGGAGGATTCTTATCTTCGCACAGTTATTCCAAAGTTTGTATGGGTAAGTGGGGAAAGACTTGTAATTAGATTTTTTTAGCTGCTCTTTACTGAAAGAGGAATTCACTTTATTTTCAATACCATCCCAGATGCACTGGGTCTCTGTAATAACCTGATATTTGCTCTCAACGAGATGAAGGAAGATTTTATTATCTCCAATGTAGAAAATGCAATTATTACCTGACCTTGTAAAATTAAGAAACAATGTTAGAAGATCATGTCAAATAACAAACTTTTCTCTAAGCTTGCAAAGCTTCAAAGGAAAATAAAATCATGGGTATTGCTCTTAAGTAATAAGAAAGCAAAATGATTTCCAGACTATTAAATGCTTTAAAAGAACATTGTTAAATGAAAGAGCACACAAATTCTTCACTAAACTGAGGTCAATTTCATGAAATTTAATCCTTCTTCACTTCATGAAGATCTACTATGAGCTCCACAATTTTTATATATTCCCCTATCTGATTCTTCTGCTTTTTAAAAAAGGGATCTAACAATCAGAGATTAATGGCACATCTCTGAAAACATTGTTTTTAGGCTAAAAACTTTTAGAGTCCATAAATAGATTAATTGATTTAAATTGCCACGTAAAATTAATAATGCCACAGCCATTTGCTCTTGTAGTTAGAAAGCAATTCCCGTAGGCAAAAGACTTTATTATAGACAAGAACAGTGAATGATGATAGCACCAAATCTCTGCCATATTAGAACTTGGATAAAAATACTTGCAAAACAAATCCAAACTCAGCCAAAACAATACCAACAAAATTACTTCTTACTCTATGTCATAGTATCATTTTTTCTTATATGACTATTTAAATAGAGCTTAACCAAATCTTCATCAGTGATTCTGAACCACTATTCTGCAAAAGAATAGGGAGATCACATACTCAATCTAATACAAAATCAGGATAGTCTGTATTCAAACCTTGCCTCTAACATGTGCTGGTGGTGTGACCGTGGGTAAGTCCCTGAACCACTTGGTATACTAGGTAACTCTCTAAACCTATAGAAATTGTTATTTAGATGCCAATCCAAATTGATAGAAAATATTTCTGCACCTGAGGGTTACCTATATTGTTACAATTACAGGCTCAGTCTCTATCTTTAATAATAATAACTATAGTACCTATTTCACAGGATTCTGGTGAGATTCAAATAGATGATATATGTAAATCTTTTTTTTAAACTTTGAAATATTGCAAAAATTACATTGTGACAATATCGTAACAGAGTTTAGAGATAAAAGGAAGATTGGAAATATTTAATTAAATCATTAACTCAACTTTCTCCCCTTTATGAGTAAAATGAGTCCCAGAGAAGGAGGAAATGACTTGTCCAATGTCACACTGCTCATAAAGAGCAGTGTTGGGAGATATGGTTAAGTAAGAGAACTTAAAGATTACCACTCTGTGTTCTATACCCTTTCAAGTAGAGGAAATCTTCGTGCCTGGCTGGCCTTAAGGGCTGCTACCCATATTTCTTTCGTCTTGAATCTCCTTTTGAAAGATTAGGTAATTTTGTCCACAGTAGTCCAAAGGAAGTTGTAAAAGCTGTGATTGACATGCAATAAAAATCTCTGCTATTACCGCCGAACCCCACCAATTCTATGGGACGAAGAAACTTTATAAAAGCCAGGAGAGATTTTATTCCCAAACCTTAAGAATCAGGAAATCAAGGCAATTGCCTCTTTGAGAGTTGGAATGGATAATAGAACAGAAACATGAATAAGTAATGAGTGAATTCAAAATAATAAGGCACCATTATTGCAAAACATTATCTATGCAACTCTATCCTTTTCCTCCTTTCCGCTTCCCCTTAGCTCAATACTTATTTTAAGTTTAGAGTGGGAATGTTTTTAAGGAGAGAGAAGGAATAAACATTGATATAGCACCTACTATGTGTCCAGGGACTATACTAAGTGCCTCTTACAAATACTATCTCACATGATCCTCACAACAAACCTGTGACATAGGTGCTGTTATTACCTCTGTTTGACAGATGAGGAAAATGAGACAGTCACTTAGTTAGGTGATTTGTCCAGAGTTACATGGCTGATACATGTTGAAGACTGGATTTGAACTCAGATCTTCCTGACCCCAGGTCCAACATTGTGTCTACTATCTGTATCTTGAAATAGTTATCAGAGTATTTAACAAAAATCTTTTTTTAATTTACTGTCCCTAGGTTAAGAAACTATGGACTAGACAATTCATGGAATCTCTGCTAATATTCTGATTCTTGTTTCCTATCAAATAATTTGCTACCATTTCTGGTTTCCAAAAATCCCTACATCCAAAATCTCATTTACAACCCAGCTCGTTCCAAAAGCTTTCCCTGATGTACTGTTACAAGGGAGCCTCTGAGTACTTGAAGTATGCTGTTGGGACTACATTACCATGTACTTGTTTTTGTTTGCTAGTTGTTTTGTGAATCAGTGTGTCTGGTCACTCAACTCCTCAAGAGAAGGGATCATGCCCTTTCTTCCTCTTGCTTATTCCGTACCTCTAATAGCACTTGAAATAAGACTGAGCACACAGTAGATACATATAGTGCTTTTTTGAATTTATGGAGCATTTTGTTTTTCCAATTCAATTAAATAATATTTATTAAATACAAGTAATATACAACAAACTTTGTGAGATACTGGGGATATAAAAATTGTTATAACTCAGGCTTTGCTTTAAAGGAGCTTATGATTTAATTGGTTGGAATGGGGAGAGAATACAATTAAAAATATATGTGTATATAAAATTCAATAAAGCATGGGATAAGTGTAAAGAAAAGATCCAGGCAAAAATGCTTGTAAAATTTTAGGATTGAAAAATCACCTTACAACAACTGAAAAGAAGATCAGTACAAAATAAATTGTCTTTGAAGGGAAAAATGAGACATGAACAGATGAATGAGGTAACAGGAAGAGAGAGTTCATTTCTGGCATGGGCAATGATGTGAGTCAAGGATGGGAGAGTGTGTGGCTTTTGTTCTAGAAGCTTAGAATCATATGGAATTAGCCTAATCTGCCTTTAAGTCTGGTATGCGAGATAAAGCTATAGCATAGTCTCCAAGTTCAATAAAATTATCACAGGTTTCAGTTCTAGTTTTCTTATAAAGGGAGAAATCTCTAGATGCTGGGAGGAGAGGTGAAGAGGAGGGCTGATTGAGTCTTACAGTTCAAAGAGAATAGAGAGAAAAATCAGATGAAAGTTTAGCATCTCACACTCTGTAGGAAACAACTCTATCAGAATACACACACACACACACACACACATATCAAATATGACCGTCCAAATGGTGAGATGGGACAAAATAAATCATGCCTTTAAAAAAATTCTTTTCTATTAGAATCATATTTTATTATTTTACCCCCTACTTTCAAACAGTGTGACTTTGCATTTACAAAGGGGATGCTTCCCTGAAGTGGGGGAAAAAAGAACTTTAAAAATCACACCTAGCAACCTAATATTGACAGTCTTTTTTGGAAAAAGGGCAATGCTTCCCTCCCTCTGCCCCGCTTCAACCAAATGTCCAAGTGATTCCTGGGCTATGATAAGACAAGAGAAAGCTGCTTCAGCAGGACTCAATAAAAAAAAAAGTCCATGAAAACAAAAAAAGAAACAGAGAGAGAGGCACTTGATCAGGTGAGAAAAACAATATCAAATATAAATGTGAACACTATAAAGCAACCACTCATATAGAAGGATGCCAAGAGATATGTAAGCTGATGGTGGTTTTGAAAAGAAGCAAGGCAAAATCAAAGGCTTTTGAAAAAGGCAGGCTAGAATATAAGTATTTTATTTATTCTTTGGAGCAAGAGAATCTTTCATTTTACTGCATGCTGCAGACTCCAGCCATTCAGTAATGTTCTCTCGCACAGAGAGTGCATATTCCTAGGAGAAGAATACCTAATATTTTACTGTTTTTTTACTTCAATGTTGAAGTTACTGAGAATTGCCAGTGGCAACTGAGGACTCATTGCAGTCTCTGGCTAGCTCCCTTCATGATAAAATAATAATAGGTCACTTTTATAGAATTTTAAAGTTTATTTAGCCCTTTAAAATATTAACTCATTTTATCATCATAACAACATAGTGCGTTAAGTGGCTTACCCAGGATCACCTAGCAGGTAAACATCTAAGGCCAGATTTAAATTCTGGTCTTCCGGACTCCAGATACAGCAATTTACCCACTTATCCACCTGGTTGCCTCTTTATATAATACTCTTATACAACCTTGTCCTTTTCAGAGCCACAGTAGTGCTATGTTATATTTTTAATGTGCTTATCATGTGTTATTGTACATTGTATTTATCTGTGTATGTATCTTACTCTTCTGTAGTCTGAGATTTATAAGTTATGGAATCCCTAGTGTGTTATCTCAGCTTTGCATTTTTCATAGTGATCTTTCCCTCATGCCTTAACTTGTGTTTTTTGAAATATATATTTTATATGTATTTATATGTAAATATATTTTCTCCCCTTAGAAATGTAAGCTTCTTAAGGCTAGTAAGTATTTTTATTTATCTCTTTTTGTCCCTAGAACCTAGTATAGTGCCTGGGATATAGTAAGCTTTAAAAAGGCTTATTGATTGATAATTGAGTTAAACTATGTCCCATCAGGAATTGTAGATAGTCTAGTCTTTTATACATGTCCTTCTCTCTCAGGACACAGTCCCTTCTTGGCATCTATAAGAAACTGTCTTCTTGGAGTAACCAAGGGGTTTCAAACCCATTGGTGAGGTAGGGGGGTGTCTACCCCAAGCATGTGAAGACTTCTCCTGGTAGAGTGGGCCGATGAAAACAACTTATGGTCTCAAAGGCAACTGAAGTAGGCAGTGTGAAGGACTTAGAGCTTAGTTAGACATTGAAGACAAGAAAGTCATCCATTGCATCACAAGCCATCACCAGTCATCTTGATTCTGCCCTACCCCTGGACTGTGATGACTCTGGAGGAGAGAGTGAGGCTGATGACTTCATGCAACTTTGTCTCACTTAAATCAAATTTACATATGAATCAAAAAAAACATCACCAATACTATTTTACAATTTTGCCTATCTCAAAGTCCTGTGGTGACAAGCAAGTGATGAAGCAGCAGGTGCAGATACACTGGAAGCTGTAGTCATAATCCCGCACACAGGCAGCCCAGGTCATATGGTCATTTGTCACTGGAAGCAGTAGTGGGATTCGGCAGCCCCCTTGGTGTCTGAGAAGTCTTTTAAGAATCACACTGTTCACTGCCTGGTGTGAGGAAGGGGCAAGAAAAAGTGCTCAAAATATCATCTGATTTCCCAACCCTGATCTAATTACTATAGCAAGTGGGGAATCCCACTCTGGTCGAAGCATCAAAAAAAGGTACAAAAACGTCTGCAAAGACTATTCCACTCATCACTGGCACATGGAACATGCAGACAGTTGTAGACAACACAAAATCCAGTAAACTCGAAAAACAGCTCTTGTTGCAAGGGAACTCAGCAGGTATGACATCCAAATGTAAGAAATGAGTGAAAGTAGGCTTGTAAATGAAGGTCAGTTTACTGAATTTGGAGCTAGATACACACTTTTCTGGAGTGGCCTCAGTTAAGGGGAGCACCATGAAACTGGTATAGGATTTGCGATGAAAACTAATCTAGTCAACAAGCTTGTATGTCTGCCAAAAGGAGTGAATGACAAGTTCATGACAATGTGATTACCACTTGCAGGAAAATATCATACCACTGTCAACCATGCCTATGCTTCCACCATGACGAACCTGATGAGCTCAAAGAAAAGTTTTATGAAGACCTAGAGACCCTTATCATCAATGTGCCAAAAGAGAACAGGATTATAATTCCGGGTGACTTTAATGCTAGAGTAGACTCATACTCCCAGACATGGCAAGGAGTCCTTAGGAAGAATGGAGTTGGAAACAGAAATAGCAATGGTCACTTACTACTGAAGACATGCATCTCATGACCTTCTCACCATCAACATTGTCTTCCATTAACCTAAACACAATAAAACTTTGTGGATCCACTCTCACAGCAAATATTGGCATTTAATAGAATGCTAAATAGATTGTTAAATTACAGAATCATATAATTTAAAATTTTAGAGTTGAAAGGGACCTCTTTTGCCCTCTATGTTGAAAGAGAGAGAGAGACAGAGATCCTTGCCACAATACACTAACCATGCAGTTATGCAGTTTCTGCTTGAAGATCTCCAAGAAATGGAACCCTCTCCCTCTAGAGGCAATTCATTATACTTTTGTATAATTCTAATAGTTCAAAGCTTTTCCTCTAAATGTTCTCTATTAGCCTCTTTATAAGTCCACTCATTCACTGCTCCTCATTCTCCTCTCTTGGAAAATTATAACTAGCTTAATCTTTCTTTTATGTGAAAACTCTTTAAATAATAGGGGACAGTTATCATTCTTCATTTCATTTCCACCCAAATTTTCTCTTCTCCAAGCTAAAATCTACAGTTCCTTCAATCAATCTTCATTTCACATGGACATCAGGCCCTTCACCTTCCTAGTTTTGCTCTTACAGAAACTCTTAAGCTTATCAATGTCCTTTTTAAGCTGTGATACCCAGAACTTAATACAGTGTTCCAGGTGAGATGTGGCCAGGAAAGAGGTGATATTAAAGCTAACATTTCCTGAAACCCTGTTGTCTTTATGTAGCATCATACCACACTGCCTCTGTTTCTTTTATCAACTTGACATTTCCACTCTGCAATCTATAAGTTGCTTGTTTTGTTTTTTTTTAGATCACTAGGCCTGTGCCAATATACTTGTGTTAAATATATCAGAGTATGGCACATGCTTAAGTGAATCTCTCTCTATAGTCCAAAGCAAAGAATACTTTAGAAACAAACACTAGAAAAAAGTTTGTAGTGATGATAAGCGTACCCCACTTTTGGAATTCCTCATTTATGTGCTATGGCCAACTACTTTGTGGTGGTGATGATGATGATGATGATGATGATGATGATGATGATAACTACCCTTTATGCATCATTTTAAAGGTTATAAAATGCTTTTCAATGAGTTAGCTAGTGAACATTATTTTACCTACATCTTGAAGACCTACAACATCATGCTATGGATTATTGTTCAGGGGTGTGGTGATGGGAGTAAATCTAGACCTCTGAGTTTATCAGTGTAGGGATCTCCTGCTATCAATGCAAATCAGCATCTTCACTGCAATTTCCAGTTTTAGAGAGCTGCTTGCAGCACCATCAGGTTAAATGACCTACCCAGGGTCACAAACCAGTGTATGTCATGGCAGAGACTTGGACCCAGATTTTCCTTTCAGACTTCCCACTCATTACTGCCTTAAAACTTTTATTCAGACATAAGTTGAAACTTTTAAGTTTTGAAAAAAACATTTAAACACAACACTGACATGAACTTGGAATGAAACTAGGATTCCTGTGATCAAAGAACTTGTCAGTATCATTGAAAGCTTAAATAACTGTATATGGCATAAAACATCCTTATGACAGTAATAATGTATCTTGCTTTCAAGGATCTCATTGACACAAGAGCCATGCAAAGACATTCATGAAATCAGTTTTACTCCAACTGTTTTTTTTTCCAATAAAATTAAGAACAAGCACAGGGAGACAAGGGACCAGAACCAAGAAGGAGAAGAAACCCCTCCAAAAACCTTTAAAATACCTAAAACAAACTCTGCAGTGGCAGAACCCAGAAAAAGATGGAGTAAAACAATTTTACAGCCCAAGACAACTCAAAGGTGGGCAGGAGAAGTCCCTTGCACTAGGGTGGGTGAGAGTGGAACACAGTTCAACATAGGCCATATTCCAGCAAAAAAAGCAGTGGGCCTTGGGATCTTGATAAAGAGGGCACAAAAATACTGCCAAAAATAACATCTTAAAAAAACAGAATGGCTCAAATGGTAAAAGAGGTACAAAAATTCAGTAAAGAAAGGAATTCTTTAAAAAGTAGAATTGGTCCAGTGGAAAAGATGGTCCAAAGTTCAATAAAGAAAATAGTTCCATAAAAATTAGAATAAGGCAAGTAGAAAATAATAACTTCATGAAATATCAAGAAAAAATAAAACAAAACCAAAAATTAAAAAGAAATAGGAAGGTGAAATACCTCATTGTAGAAATAAATGATCTGGAAAATAATATTGCTCTTACTCTATACAGTGTTCTCCTGGTTCTGCTCATTTCACTTTGTATCATTTCATGTAAGCTGTCCTAGGTTTTTTCGACAGTATCCTACTTGTCATTTCTTGTAGCATAATAACATTCCATTATAATCATATACAACAACTGATTCAGCCATTCATATGTATATATATATATACATACATATATATACATATATATTACTCTGCTAACTTTACGTGCATCATTCCAGTAAGTGTTTCCAGGTTCATTCATCATGGTCGTAATTGCTTATAGCATTGTAACATTCTACTACATCCACATACCACAATTTCTTCAGCAATTTTCCAGTTTATGGTATCCACTTTGTTTCCATGTCTTTGTTACCACAAGATGAAGTCCAAAAAATGAACTATAAGTTATGTGGTGTGGATGAATCTATCCTTTTATTCCATAACCTCTTGAGAATACATACCTAACAGTGGATTCTCTGAGTCAAAGAGTCACTTTGTTTGCATAAGTAATTGCTTTCCCAGGTGGTTATTACAATGCATAGCTCCTCCCACCCTCATGGGACATTATTAATTATTGAGGTTTTCCTTATATTGACCTAAAATCAACCTCTATGCAACTTCTAAGTGTTTGTTCTAATTCATTCAAGAAGCATTTATTAAGCATAGGTCATTTAGTAGGCTTTATGCTAAAGGCTGGGAATTCAAAGAAAAGACCAAATCAATACTTACCTTTGAAGAGCTATCTTATTGTTAGAAAAACATCATGAACAGAGAAAAGTACATACTAAATATATGCAAAGTAAATTCTGAGTAATTTTAGAGAAGAGTCCTAACAACTGGAAGGATAGGGATAGGTTTTGGGTAGGGAGAAACATCTGAACTGGTCCTTGAAGGAACCTAGGATTCTAAAACATGTATGTGAGAAGGGAATAGATTTGGGACATGGGTGGGGGAGAGCAATTAAATCTGTTTAACTGGGATAGGGAGCACATGAAGAAAAGCAGGATGCAATAAGCCTAAAATGATATTCTAGAATAAGACTGGGAAGAGCTTTTAACTTACCGAGGAGGATTTCTATCCTCTAGAGAGAAGAGAAAGAAGCCCAATTCTTCTATAAGGCATATGAAGACAATTTTCAAGTTGTCCCTAAGTCTTCTCTCCACTGAAATAGCCTTTGTTTCTTTAACTAATAGACATGCAGCATGATTTCAAAGTTCCTCTTTAGTATTCACAATTTAAGTTTTTTATTCACTGAGTTCTAGTGATTCCTTACCCAGTCAATTACTTTTCTATATTTTTATTTTCTCTGGCTTTCCTTCAAACTTAACTATGTTTCCTTTGTGCTCTGATAGCCCATATATAGTACTTCACAAGCAGAGAAATCCCTGCGCCTAAAAACTTTATGTACGGATTGGGTAAGTAGAACAGAAACATTACTGCTCCTTTTACTTTTTCATCTCACAACTGAGTCTCAGCCATGCAATGAAAAACACTTTTTCCAAATCAAGTGTTAAATTTCAGTGTTGAAAAACAGATAGACAATAATGAGAGAGAAGGAAGAGGAGGAGGAGAGAGGAGGAGGGTTATGAGGAGGAGTAGGAAGAAAAGAACCTTCAGAACCACCCATATTTATTGACACACCAACTAATGTCCTATTCTCCCTCTTTCATGATCTAGTCCAATGTCTCATCATGGCAGGAGTTCCTGGGGGCTCTCCTTTTGGATGATAAGCTCTAATGGGTCCTACCAGACTATAAAGGCTTTGAATCCATTGCCAGAGTCAGGTCATGTTTATTCTCCAAGGACAAGTATTAGTTAAATCTGCATAGACTTTATGGCCAGAAGATCAGATCCAGAAAAAAAAAATTGGAAATCTCAGTGTGCTTTATTTCTTTGTTCTCAGAGGGCCATGTTAAAATTTTCCACATTTGTGGGTCATGTAGTCAGATCAGTAAACCTACTGTCCCAGTCCCTGAGTAGTGGCCAAACATAGGCCACCACCGCACAGACGATCTTTTTTTTCCCAAAGAACATGTGGCTCCAATATAGTACATGCTACATGTGCCTTCCCACTGAGCAAGGCTTTATGACTTGCGAGGCAAGAAAGGATGCACATATTGAAGAAAACTGCATTGTTTGGTCTGTGCCTCCAAGGTGGCCGTTCTGCTCGAAGAAGTGGATGAGAAAGAAAAGGGGAATCCCTGAGGAGGAGGAGGTTGGAGAAGTAGGGCCCAAGGACTGAAAAATGATCTTCTTTGTTGATTTAATTTCAAAAATACAAAATCATACAACTTTCCACATGCTTTGCTACTGTCCTCAGATATTTTATTTGGTACTTAATGCTTTATGACATGACTGAAACTGATATAATCACAGGTTTATTCCTTCCAAGAGATTCTAGTCATCACATCTCTTCAAGAAGGTGGAAAAGGAAATGAGTATAAATGGACAGTGCACCTGTCTTCTACTTGATGCCAGATCACAAGATAAACCATTTTTCTCTAGAAACATTCCCACATTATATCTCACAGAAGCTTCTTGGCTGAATTTTCCTGATATTAGATTATTACATGATGCCTATTTTGCTAGAAGATGCCAGTCTATGCTCAAATTCTTACTGAAAACATTACCAAAGATCCACATTCAGATCAAATTGTCCAGTAGACTCTAGAAATATGCATTTGCAGTGTATATAGTAGAAGTACCCTCTATGTTGGAAATAGGAATATAGTAAAGATTCTCAACCTCTACTCGCATCTGACAAATGAAAGACTGCCATTTGACTTTAATATTTCTTAAAAGTTTCATTCCAGAAAAGTCTGGCAAGAGCATTTTCTGTCAGCTGAAGGGCAATTGAAACTTCTAGGTTAACTATTTCTAGAAAATTGTACTCAGAAAAAAATACATTCTATAAACAAAAATGATAGCTAATGACCTCAAATTGTTATAACAGTGTGGATATATTGCATACATCCATTTTACATATAAGCAATACATACTTATGAGATGGTGATGGAGGACCCTCCGTTGACTCTGACTAACGATCAGATTTTTTTTTTCTCTGTGCCAAATACAGTGATCTATGTGTGCTTTGCAACTCTGAGTTTTGACCCATTAGAGAGATCCTACAAACGACTATGATCCCCAACTGAGAGCAAATTCTTCCCAAAATCATTTGAACATTTATTCTCCTAGAGGAAAAATAAAATAAAATGCAGTTTTATTCAGCAGTGTGAGCTGAACCACATACCATTATGGAGACTATCCTCAAGCAGCCAGCAGATAAATAACAGTTTTAGAAGAATGCCTTTGCGGGGGCAGTTATATAACCTTGGAGAAGTGTAGCTCCATAGTGAAATAATCAGACATGCTTTGGCCCAATGAAGTTGGTCTTCTAAGTGTTTGGACTACTGTATACAGAACCTTTCTCCAGGCTGCCAGAAGGAAATCTTGAAGCCATAGTACTCCAAATAGAGCAAAAGCGAGCAAGCATCATACCCAGGAACAGAGCCTCTACCCTATAACCATAGTTACCTTCAAGGACAGGTCCTTTGGGTACAATACTCCAGATGGCCCTGATTTGCTCCACAGATTTTACTAGAACTCCCACACCCATCCACCTACCAGTATATTCTTTCCACCTCATCCTCAAATAGTTTTTGTGGAAGCCTTCTGCTATGAAGTTATTCCCTCAACTTCAAAAAATAAAACAAAATGAAATCTGTTGCGTTTCAATGTAAACCATCAACATAAACAATAACAATAACAAAATACTTAGTACTGTCTTATTATTTTTTTATTTTTAAGTTATGGAATAAAACAAGCATTTCCATAACAAGGTACAATAAAAAAGATGATAAACTACCAATTTATTATGTACAACTTGCTATTCTTTTAAACAAAGTTGTCATGTAAATGTCCCTTTATCCTTTTTTTTTTTCTTTCTCTGCCCCTCTGAAAAGTCACCATGGCCAGAAAAGTATTTGGCTAATGCTCAGTCTTCTGATCATAAATTTTTTTTTCTTTCTTTTTCTTTCTCATCTCTACCCTAGAGATGGCTACCAGTGAATACTATGTATGTGTACGTATGTATGCAAAATCTTTCTATACATACTTCCATTTATCAGTTCTTTCTCTGGAGGCAGACAGTGTCTCCTCTATAGGTCTTTTATACTTAATTAGGGTATTTATAACCGGGAAAATGACTTATTCACTCAAAGTTGTTCTTAAAACAATGTTACTGCTACTCTAAACTATGTTCTCCTGGCTCAGCTCATTTAATTTTTTGTTATTTCATGGGTTTATTCATATTTTTCTAAGATCATCATGCTCATCATTTCTTATAGCTCAGTAGTATTCCATCATAATCATATACCACAACTAGTTCAGTCATTCCGCAGTTGATGGGCATCCCTACCATGTTGAGTTCTCTGCTAGTATAAAGAGAACTGCTATAAACATTTTAGAATACACAGATTGTTTTCTTTTTTTCTGTAATAAGCAATGGAAATAGATGTAGTAGTGGTATTGCCGAGTCAAAAGGTATAGGAAGTTTAATAACTTTTTGGGCAAAATTCCAGATTGCTCTCCAAAATGGTTAAATTAATTCACAATTCCATCTACAATGAATGTGTCCCGATTTTTCCATATCCCCTCCAATATTTGTCACTTTCCCCTTCAATCACTTTAGTCAATCAGATGGGTGTAAAATGATATTATATCTTTGAAAGACTGAAATAGTTATGACTTTTTAAATATTTTTATTAACTTGATTGTGGTGTGCCAGAAAGAGCAATGAACTAAAAGTCAGGAGACTGCAGAGGTCTACATACAAGGTTTGTAGATCTGACCAAGGCCTTTGATACTGTTAGTCAAGAAGACTTATGGAAAATGATGTCAAAATTTCTTTGTGGAGATAAGTGCATCAATACTGTACATCAATGTCATGATGGCAGGCTTGCTCAGGTTCTGGATTATGGATGATGCTCTTGTGCTTTCCCAGCCACCACTGGAACGAAACAAGGCTGTTTTCTTCCTCTTATCCTTTTTAGCATGATGTTTTCAGCCATGTTGTCAAATGCTTCATGAGGATGAACACGGCATCAAGGTCAGCTTCTGCACTGATGGTAAAATTTTCAACTTGTAAAGGCTACAAGCCAAGAAAAAAGTGGAGGGAATGTTGGCACATGATTTACTGTTTGCAGATGATTGTGCACTCAACACAGTCTCTAAAACTGAGATGCAACAAAGTATGGATCAATTCTCTGCTGCTTGTGCTAATTTTGGCCTAAGAATTAACACCAAGAAAACACGGTTGCTCCATTAGCCGCCACCATGTGGAACCAATGGTTACAGCAAATGGAGAAGTTTTGAATGCTGTGGATAAGTTCATTTACCTTGATAGTGTAATTGCCAGTGATGTACACGTTGATAATGAGGTTGACGCATGCATTGCCACAGTTAGCTCAATGTTTGGGAGGAAAATATTGGATAGAATAAGTATTAAGCTAGCAAAGTGAAGGTCTGCACAGTCATTGTGCTGACCTCATTGTTGTATGACTGTGAAACCTAGAGAGTATACCAGCTCCATTTCATGAAACTGAATCACTTCCATTGGAATTGTCTTAGGAAGATTCTGAAGATCACCTGGTAGGAGAAGGTACCAGACACTGAGCTCCTTACTCAAACTAAACTGCCAAGCATTCAAATTCTACTTCAGAGAGCATAAATTAAAAGAATTGGCCACATTGTCTGAGTACAAACTGTAAGCTTTCCAAGAAGACTATTTTATGGAGAACTCACACAGGGCAAGTGTCCATATGGTGGTCAGAAGCGATACAAGGATGATCTCAAGGTCTCTCTTAAGAATTTTGGAATTGATTGCATGACATAAGAGACATTGGCACAGGACCACTCCTCATGGCATACCCAGAGAAGGTGCTATGCTCTATGAGCAAAGCAGAACTGAAACATCACAAAGGAAATGCAGATGTGCAAATTTAGAGAATCTACCCCACATGATCACATGGATTATTTGTGCCTGACCTGTGGTGGAAAATTCTGAGCTCATATTAGTCTGATCAGCCACAGTCAGATGCATTAGAATTTGACTCTAGCATAGTGATGTCATTTTGATCCTCTTTGAGGACCATTTAGAATAAAGTACAACAACAATTATTATATTATATATTAATATACTATGTAGTAACTATATATTATATTATAAGCTATTATTAGACTTGTGTTATATTCTATATTTCAAGTTATTGCTATCTCAAACTAGAACAAACTTAAGAAACTATCTAATTCTACTCCATCAGTTTATAGATGGGGATATTGGAGCTAAGAGGAGGTTAATTGACTCATCCGAGGTCACACAAGTTGTAGGAAACAAAGATAGTATTTGAACCTAGATCATGTGACCACAAAGGTAGCTTCTTTTCTCACTACATTGCCATTTGTTAAACAAAGTTGAGATAACTCTGCACTACAAATGCCATGAAGTTATTGTTTGAATAAAATGAATTAATAGAAACAAAGGCACTTTAGAAAATATAATTTAAAATCATATGCAAATATAGTTTTATCTGGAATTGTTGAGGAATGAGGTGCTTCAGACAAGTGAAGTTTATCCAATTCAAATGTCAATTTTATAAAACCATTTTAGATGAAAATCTTTTTCAAATGAATGGCACACTTTCATGCCACCTCTGAGAATATTGAAAACAATTTAACCTTTCCTTGATAACTACAGGTAATCATTATGAGCATTCATTTTTGTAACATGCTATATTATACACTCTTTTTGCCTCTGTTTTCTCTGTCAAGGAAAATGATCTTTGAACTGAAAAGAAAAGACCAAAAATGATGAATAGTAAATTGAAACCTGAGATAAGTAGAGAGATAGCTCCCATTATTGAGTTCAGTCACAGGTCCAAACGATCTAAATTTTTGGTAACCAAAAAACCAATAGATGTAATTGTCAAATCATGGTCATTGATCTTTGAAAGATGATAGAGACTGGGAGATTATAGGATTAGATTAAGGGGAAATGTTGTTATACTTCCAAAAAAATAGTGAGGACACAAATCTGAAAATTATAATCCATTGTGCTTAACTTTCTTTCATGACAAAATTCTGGAGTAGGAGTGCTTACCCTTGTTCGTGTGTGTCAGAGACCGTATCAGAAAAAAAAATACCTAAAATATTTTTGATTATAAACTAATCCAATTATAGTGAAATATAGTTATCAAAATATTTCTTAAAAATAACAAACTAACAGAACCAGGTTAAGAGCTCTTGTTCTAAAGTTTGTCATTTAAGGAATAGTTAATGAAAAAATAATGTGGACCACAGTGAGGTATTATGAGGAATGAAAAGTCTGAGAGACATAATTTCTGATAATTAACAATCAATTTTATTAGTTATAGCTAGCAGATAATAAAATGATGGTCATTTGGCTTTTTTTTTAAACCAAAGATGAATCATAGAGGCTGCTCAACAGTTATATGCCCTTGGAAGAGTGGGTTTTCTAGATAGGCAGAAATCAACTCCGATTTGTTAACAATGAATGAGATACTGAATGTTATAATGGGACATAGGCCTATTCTAAAGAAGTCCTGGGTACCTGACTGATCATGTCACTCATGGACAAAGAAGGACTCATCTCAAGCTGGATAAGTCAGGAAGGACCTATCCTCCACCCAAAGAACAATGAACAACCGTAGAGTAATCATTTCCCCTAGATAAGATAGTTTGGGTGGGATGAATTCTTTCAGCAGGGTCAGAAATGTCCTTGAAGGGCTGGACTTTGAATGAAATAATAGAAAGGAAACAACAATCACCTAGATTCCCCCCATAAGAATTGATTATTAATATAAGACAGAAATGATCATTTCACTCAACATCCTGGCCTAAGCAAACATGAACCATGGCAGATGAAACTCCTTTCTTTTCTGACAGTATCGCAAGGTTGCTAGATGAGGATCTGCTCTAGAAATAATTTGCCTAGATTTCAGCAAAGCATTTTGCAAAAGTCTCATGCTATTCTTGTAGATAAGATGAAGAGATATTATGTATAGCATACTTTGTGAAGCTATAATTGAATTGGTTGAATAACTGGATACAAAGGGTGGCTATTAATAATTCATTGATAGCTTAAAATGAAGTCCCTAATGAATTGCTCTTAGCATCTGCAATTATCCTTGTATGGCCTAATATTTATATCAATCACTTGGATAAAGACATAAAAGATGTAGTTATCAAGGTTTTGGAGATATATAATTAGGAGGGATAACAGAGTCAGGAAAGAAAAGATCTTAATATTATAGAAAATTACTACAAGTAAAATGTAATATAAAGAAAAATAAGTTAAATTTATAAGAATATGAGTCATTTCCCAATTGATAAATGATCAAATGATATGAACAGGAAGTCTTTAAAAGAAGAAATTGAAACTACAGTCACATCTACAGTCATATGCTCTAAATCACTGTTGATTAAAGAAATACAAATTAAAACTACTTTGAGGTACCACCCCACACCTATCAGGTTAGCTAATATAACAGAAAAGGGAAATGACAAATAGAGCAAGTGTGGGAAAATTGGGACATTGCTGGTGGAGTTATATATCGATTCAACCATTCTGGAGAGAAATTTCGAACAATGCCCAAAGGACTATAAAAACTGCATACCTTTTCACCCAGCAATATCACTACTAGATTTGTATCCCAAAGGGATTTTAAAAAAGGAAAAGGACCTATTTCTAAAAAAAAGAAAAAAGAAAAAGATAATTTATATTAGCTCTTTTAATGGCGGTAAAAATTCAAAAATGAGGGAAATGACTGTACCACTTGTGGTATATGATTGAAATAGAATACTATTGTTCTATAAGAAATGATCAGTGGGATATTCTCAGAAAAATCTGAATTTACTTGAAATGATACAAAGTGAAGTGACCAGAGGAAGAACATTATACATACTAGAAGCAGTACTTTATGATGATCAGCTATGAATGATTTAGCTATTCTCAGCAATACAGTGATCCAATACAGTTCTGAAAGACATGATGGAAAATGATATCCACCTCCAGAGAAAGATCTGATGGAATCTGAATACATATCATTCCTCCATTCGCCATAAATCTGACAAATAAACTATTTCTTGATCCCTTAATTGGTTTATAGTATCAGCTTTTATACTTTGATTGTGTGCCCATTTGGACTTTATTCTCATATACGGTGTCAGGCATTGGTCTATGCCCAGTTTCTGCCACACCATTTTCCAGTTTTCCCAGGAGTTTTTGTCGAACAGTGAGTTTTTGTCTCTATTACATATAATGCTTGCTAATGGTTTTAGATAGATACTACTTAATATTTTAAGGAATGCTCCATTTATTCCTATGTTCTCCAGTGTTTTAAATAGGAATGAATGTTGTATTTTATCAAAAGCTTTTTCAGCATTTAATGAGATATGATCAATTATGCTGATAGTTTTCCTAATATTAAACCAGCTCTGTATTCCTGCTATAAGTCCTACCTACTCAAAGTTTATTACTCTCTCGATAAGTTGCTGTACTCTTTTTGCTAATATCTTATTTTAAATTTTTCATTTATATTCATTAGGGAAACTAGCATATAGTTTTCTTTCTCTGTTTTGGCTTTTCCCAGTTTAGGTATCAGCACCATATTTGTATCATCAAAAAGAATTTGGTAGGACTCCACCAATTTTCCAAAATAGTCTATATAGTATTGGGATTAAACGTTCTTTGAATGTTTGATGAATTCACTTATAAATACATTTGACCCTGGAGATTGTTTTCCTAGGGAGTTCATTGTTGGCTTATTCAATTTCTTTTTCAGAGATGGAATTATTTAAGTATTTTAATTCACCTTCTGTTAATCTGGGCAATTTATATTTTGGGCAATATAATATTCAACCATTTCATTAAGGTTGTCAAATTTGGGGGCATACATCTGGGCAAAAAAATTTCTAATTACTGTTTTAATTTTCTCTTCATTGGAGGTGAATTCACTCTTTTCATTTTTGATACTGTTAATTTGGTTTTCTCCTTTCTTTTTTAAATCAGATTGACAAAGTTTTTCAATTTTATTGGCTTTTTCATAAAACCAGATCTTAGTTTTATGCATTAGTTCAATAGTTTTCTTGATTTCAATTTTATTAATCTCTCCTTTGGTTTTCAGTATTTCTAATTTGGATTTAATTGGGGATTTTCATTTTATTCTTTTTCTAACTTTTCAGTTGCATACCCAATTCATTGATCTCCTCTTTGTCTATTTTATTCGTGTAAGCATTCAGAGATATAAAACTGCCCATCTGAACTGCCTTTGCTGCATCCCATAAGTTTTTCTTAAATTGCCTCATTATTGTCATTCTCTTGAATGAAATTTTTTATTGTTTCTATGATTTGTTGTTTGAACTACTCATTCCTTAAGATTAGATTATCTAATTTCAAATTTATTTTTGATCTGTTTTTCCATGGCCCTTTATGAAATATATATTTTTACTGCATCATGATCTAAAAAGGATGTGTGGATTATTTCTCCCATTCTACACTGGATTATGAGGTTTTTAAATACCCTAGTACATGGTCAGTTTTTATGTATGTGTAATATGGTGCTGAAAAAAAAGTATATTGTTTTCTTTCTTCATTCATCTCCTTAACTTCTTTCTTATTTATTTTGAGGTTAGATTTATCAAGTTCAGAGGGGGGAGGCTGAGGTCCACTACTAGCGTAGTTTTGTTTTTTATTTCTTCACATAATTCCCTTAATTTCTCTTCTAAGAATTTGGATGCTATACCCCTTGGTGCATGTATGTTTAGTAATGATATTACTTCTTTGTCTATGGTCCCTTTTAGCAGTATATAGTTTCCTTCATTATGTCTTCTGATTAGATCTAATTGTGCTTATATTTTGTTAAGATTAGGATTGCTACCCCTGCTTTTTTTTTTAATTCTGCTGAAGCATAATATATTCTGCTCCAACATTTTACCTTTGCTCTGTGTGTATTCCCTTGTTTCAAATGTGTTTCTTGTAAACAACATATTTAGGACTATGATTTTTAATCCATTCTGCTACCTTCATTTTATGGGACAGATCACTCCTTTCATATTCTGTATTATGCCTCCAACCTGGGTCTTTCTATCCTATTACCCACCACTGTTTATGCTTTTATTTCTCCCTTCTCTCTTCCCCTCCTCGAAAGAGTTTTACTTTTGACCAGTACTTTCCCTCAATATCCTCTCTACTCTATCAGCCCCCTCCCTTTTCTTTCACTTTTCCCTTGCTATTTCTTCCCTCCCTTCTACTTACCGCTCCCATTTCTTTCCCCTTCCCCCTCCTCCTACCTGTAGTCCAAGTTATATTTCTATACTTAACTGAGAATGTTATTCCCTCCTTGAACCAAGTCTGATAGGAGTAAAGCTCAGACAATGCTCATTGCCCTCCCTTTTTTCTCTCTACTATAAAATGTTTTTGTGCCTTTTCATGTGATGTAATTTACCATTTTCTGTCTCCTCCTTTCCTCTTCTCCCTTCACACCCCTTAGTTAGGTTTTTTATCATCGCATCTGTTAATTTATACCCACAACCTCTATGTATGTCCCTTTTAAATGTCATAATAAATATACAATTCTCAAGAAAAACAACTATCAACCTAACCTATAAGGATGTAAAAAGTTTGGCTTTATGAAGTAACATGGTTTTTCCCCCTTTTTCTCCTTTTTTTACATTTTTTTGCCTCTCGAGTCATATTTGAAGATCAAATTTTCTACTGAACTCTGATCTTTTCATCAGGAAGTTCTGGAAATCCCTTATTTTATGTATTGTCCTTCTCCTTGACTGAAAGTTTATGCTCAATTTTGCTGAGTAATTGATCTTTGGTTGCAGTCCAAGCTCCTTTGTCTTACAGAATATCATATTCTTGTCTCTCTGATCTTTTAATATGTAAGCTGCAAGATCTTGTTTGATCCTGACTGTAATTCTTTGATATTTAAATTGTTTCTTTCTTGTTGCTTATAATATTTTCTCCTTGTCCTGATAATTATTCAATTGGGAAACAGCATCCCTTGGTGTTTTCAATTTGGTATCTCTTTCAGGAGGAGATTGGTGGATTCTTTTGATGAATAAACTTCTGCATCTAGGACCTCAGGGCAGTTTTCCTGGATGATTTCTTGCAATATACTCACTAGGCTCTTTTTTTTCATTTTAGTCTTTTAGTAGACCAATAATTCTTAGATTTTCTCTCCTGGTTCTATTTTTCAGGTCATTTGTTTTTCCAAAGGGATATTTTGCATTTTCTTCTATTTTTTTCCTCTTTAGATTTTGTTTGACTGACTTTTCAGGCCTCATTGAGTCATTAGTTTCTACCTGCCCAATTTCAATTCTTAATGTTTTTTTCAGTTAGCTTTTGTACCTCCTTTGAAAAAGAGTTATTTTATCCAGTTAGGTTTTGTATCTCCTTATTCATTTGGTCAATTTTACTTTTTAAGGAGCTGATTGTATTTTTAAAATCACTGATCAATTTTTCTTCTACCTCTTTAATGTCACTTTTAACATCCTTCTTAAGGACTTCCAAGTATGATTTTTGGTCCTGAGACCAGTTCGTATTCCCCTTTCAGGTTTCAGATGTGGGTATAATGTCAATGCTGTCCTCTTCTGAATTCATATTTTGTTCTTCCCTGCCCTGTACTAAGATTCTATAATCTTTGGTTTTCTAATTTGCTTTTTGCTCTTTGTGGCTGTCTTTTTCCTAGCTTTCAAAGTGAGTCTCTGCTTCTGAGGAACAGAAGCTCTGTCCCTTGCTTCTTATGCCAGGAGATAGGGTCCTACTTACTGGCTTTGTGGTCTGTGGCCTCTGGTTCTTTCAACTCAAAGCTCTACAATGCTGCAGTTTATCTTGTGTTGAGCTGGCTGATGTGTGCCAAGGTTGAGGCCAAGTAAAGGCTGAGTTTCCCCAGGGTTACACTTAAGCTCATGGCATGAAGGCTGGAGGAGGGGTGATCTGGCTGCTGGAAGTCTCCTCCCCACCTAAGGCTGCACTAACCCCCTGTGCTTGTGTCTCCCCAATTCCCCTGGCTTTGTTAATGGAAGCATGGTGTCCTGGTGTTGGCCCTCATGGGCTCCACCCCACCCTGGGCTCATGATTTCCTGCTGGTTCCCTTAGGTGGGGCTTTCTGGGATGCTTGAGGTCCTGCACTGGTCCCCTTCAGCCACAGCAAGAGGGATGCTTCCAGTTGGTCTCTCTAGCCTCCTGAACTAAAAGACTGTTTACCCCTTCTGCTGCCTCCAGTATTCCCAGACTTTTCCTGGGGCATATTCTCTGGGGTCTTCAAGGTTTTCCAGGGAGAGTGAGAGCACTTAAAGACTACTTCCCCATCTTGGCTCCCAGGAGTTCAAGTAGGAGACTTTCAAACATTAACTTTGTGGGCTGATAGTCCCAAGAGTAGCCACTGCAGATGCAGTGGGCCCTCCATTTCTCTCTCACACAGTTCTGCTGGACTCTCATCCAGTGCTAAGAAATTTGTGAATCCAAACACCTGCTGGTGAATCAGCCTGCCCAGGGCCATGGCCCAAGTCTGCATTGGTGCTTTCCATGCACTCTTTGTTCCCCCACCCCACTGTACCAGATCCTTCCCATCAATCTTTCTAGATGTCCTGGACTGTATACCTGCCACACTCTGTCTCCCAATGGATTCTGCCACTCTAAAATTTGTTCAGATTCACTTTTTAGAAGTATCTGAAGGAATTTGTGGATGAGCACAAGTAAGTCCCTGCTTTCACTGCACCATCTTGGCTCTGCTCCCTGCCTTTAAGTATTTTAGAATGTCATGTGGAAGAGAACTCTTATTTGTTTTGTTTTGCCCTAGACAAAGTAGTTACAGAGTGTTGGATTTAACTGTGATGCAATGACAAATATTCTAATGATTAAAACTAAAAGAGGCAATAATTGTTCCCTTTCACTGGAAGTCTTCAAGGAAGGCCTGCATGACCATTACTTCAAAGGTGTTATAGAAAGGAATTTGGGTCAGCTATATATTGTACTAGATGGTCTCTTAGATCACTGTGTATCTCAGCTTCTGTGATTGACAGGTTTCTAACATGTATAATGCTTTTTTCCCCCATGTGAAAATTGACAATGACAATTAACTTGAAGGGGGACAAGGTAAACTAGAAATCAAATATCTTTAGGCTATGAGCAAACATTATCTTAGCCTTTAGTATTCTAGAAGTGAAACCTTTGTTCAATGATTAAAAAGTGGGCATATACTTGGAAGAACTGAATCACATTAATCTTGATATAGTCTCACTAAAAATGAAAAAAATTTATATCTGATCAAATGATCATTCTCCTTGATAGGAAAATAAGTGAGGTGGGTGGAAACAAGATGGCATAGTAGAAGCAGACTTGCTAGTGTTGCCCCCTAAGCTCAGCCAAATATTTGTAAAAAATTCTGGAGCTGCAGAACTCAGATAATGATGGAGTAAAGTAAATCTCCAATCCAAAACAGCCTGGAACATCAATGGGAAGTGTCTATTGCACCACGCTGGGAGTTGGGCATAATGTACCATGGGCTGCTCTGGCACAGAAAGAACCTGAGCAGGCTGAGTGGGGAACTGAATCTGTGGCATCTGTAGTGGCTTCCAGACTTCACAACCCCAAAACACTGAGGACAAAATAAAAGGTCAGTGCAAAAATCCTGTCTGACCTGTGGGAGAGAGTAGAATGTTCTAGCCCCAACCCCAGGGCAGGGAGGGGGTGGAGATACTGTGGCAGAGGCAGTTGTTTCTGGAGCCCTATGCCCACAGATTCTGGGGGATTCCAGTAGCTGACAATACACCCTCCTACCTCCACTGTAAGCAGAAAACTATCTTGACAAAGAGCGTAAAAATCAAGTAATTGATTGAGGAAATAAACACAAAAACCAGAAAAAAAAATCCAGCTCTAGAATTTTACTTTGGTGACAAGAAAAACCAAAATATACAAACAGAAAAAGACACCAAAGTCAAAGCTTCTACATGCAAAGCCTCCAGGAAAAATATGAATTAGTCTCAGGTCATGAAGAGCACAAAAAGGATTTTGAAAATCAAATAAGAGAAGTAGAGCAAAAATTGGGAAGAGAAATGAGAGTGATGCAAGAAAGTCTTGAAAAACAAGTCAGCTACTTTCTATACTTACTATAGGTGGACCCAAAAAATGTGGAAGAAAATAACACCTTAAAAGTAGAGTAACCCAAACGGCAAAAGACATCCAAAAAGTCAATGAGAAAAAACAGAATTGGTCAGATGGAAAAGGAGGCCCAAAAGCTCACTGAAGAAAATTGTTCCTTAAAGATTAGAATGGAGCAGATGAAAGCTAATGACTTTATGAAAAATTAAGAAATTATAAAACAAAGACAAAGCAATGAAAAAATAGCAGACAATGTGAAATATCTCCTCAGAAAAACAATTGACCTGGAAAATAGATCCAGGACAGACAGTTTAAAAATTTTTGACTATCTGAAAAACATGATCAAAAAAAGAACCTAGACATCATATTTCAAGAACTTTTCAAGGAAAACTACCTTGATATTCTAGAATCAGAAGGTAAAATTGATATTGAAAGAATCCATTGATTGCCTGCTGAAAGAGATCCCAAGAGGAAAACTCCTAGGGATATTGTAGTCAAATTCCAGAGCTCCCAAGTCAAGGAGAAAATATTGCAAGCAGCCAGAAAGAGACAGTTCAAGTATTGTGAAAATACAATCAGGATAGTAGAAGATCTAGCAGTTTCTACATTAAGAGATTAGAAGGTTTGGAATATGATACTCCAGAGGTCAAAGGAGCTTGGATTGAAACCAGGAATCACCTGCTCAGCAAAATTAAGTGTAATACTTCAGGGAAAAAATGGTAATTCAATGAAATAGAGAACTGTCAAGTATTCTTGATGAAAAGACCAGAGTTGAATAGAAAATTTCACTAAGAAACACAAGAATCAAGAGAAGCACGAAAAGGTAAACAGGAAAGAGAGATCATAAGGGGCATATTAAAGTTGAACTGTTGAGATTTCTACATGGAAAGATAATATTTGTAACTCTTGAGACTTTTCTCAGTATTAGGGTAGTTGGAAGGATTATTTACATATAGTCAGAGAGCACAGGGTGAGTTGAATATGAAGGGATGATATCTAAAAAAAAGTAAAATTAAAGAGGGAGAGAGGAATATAATGGGAGAAGTAGAAAGGAAGAATTAGAATGGGATAAGTGATCTCTTACATTAAAAAGGCAAGAAAAACCTTTTTTAATGAAGGGGAAGAGAGAGGAGCTCAGAGGGACAGAGTGAACCTTACTCACTGGTTTATAGACAGAATAAAATGCACAATAAATTTGGTATGAAAATCTATCTTACACTACAAGAAAATGGGGGGGAAGAGGATAAGTGAGGGTTGGTGGGATGATAGAAGGGAGGGCAAATGGGAGGAGAGAGGTAATTAGAAATAAATACTTTTGAGGAGGTACAAGGTCAAAAGAGAATAGAATAAATGGGGGGAAGGATAGGCTGGAGGTAACATCATGACTGTTATAGAAGTGTTTTGTGTGACTACACATGTATAATGTATATAGAATTGCTTGTCTTCTTAGTGGGGATGGGAGGGGATGGAGGAGGAGGGAGATTCTGGAACTCAAAGTTTTGAAAACGAATGTTAAAAATTGTTTCTCATGCACCTGGGAAATAAGACATATAGGCAGTGTGATATGGAAATCTATCTTGCCCTACAAGAAAATAGAGGGGAAAGGGATGAGAGAAGGGAGAGGTGTGATAGAAGGGAGGGAAGATTACTAGAAGGGTAATTGGAATGCACGATGTCTTGGGATGAGTGGAGGGGAGAGATGGGGAGAAAATTTGGCACTCAAATCTTGTGGATGTGAATGTTGAAAACTAAAAAAGGTAATTTAAACAAAAACAAAAGAAAATAAGTGAGTTACCAAAGCTAGTTTTATTGTATTCCCAAAGGCAACCTTACTTTATGAGATATTTGGTTATCTTATATGTGTGTGCGTGTGTATGTGTGTGTGTATGTGTGTGGAGAGAGAGAGAGAGATCATAATAAACAGTCACAAAAATATCACTACACAAATAAACTGATATACAAATGTCCATTGCAGAGAATTAAGAAGTTGAAAAATTGTATGAGGAATTTTAACTTAAGCATTTTTGTGGCTACTCATGATTTCAATGTAAACTTAGGAATGAGTTCAAAGACTTATAAAAATAAGACTCTTTTTCTAAAAAACAATCAAACGGTACTGAATTCAGTGAGAACTGAAATTCCATCAGAAAAATGAAATTCACCATATTTTAATAGATGGGAAGCTAATCATTACTGAGGTATCAGTTATTCCAAAAGTATCCATCAGTAGGTGGGTAGAGAAATGACTTATTACACTAATGACCAAAATTAGTACACAGTAGAGAGAAAATAAAATCAGAAAAAATGATATGGTGTTCAATTAAAAAGCCCTTAATTCTGATCAATTTTCACAATTTATTGATGACAAAAAATTGAATATAAGTAGAAGAAAAGGCATAGATTCTGGCTACCATACTTCAATGAAGATATTTTTAACTGGTGTAAATATATTGCCATAACAAAAAGAAAAATATAGAAATCACCTTAATTGACATGTACTTGATTTATTTGTCAAACAGAGAGAGACGACAGCCAAGAGCACCCTGTCTCAGTTTAGAATATGAACTCATTTGTAAAATTTTTCAGAGAAGGATGTTGAAAAGTTCTGATAAATACCACCAACAAAAGATGGAGAAGCAGCAAAATATAAAATCAATTTAAAGAAAGCATGACAAGAAATCAAACTGAGCAAAAATTCCATTTAATGACATTCAATGATAAAAATTGAAAGAAGACAACAAATAGAAAAAATAGAAAAGATTTGAAAAGATTTTACTTTAAATGAAAAAAGTCACTAGCACTTCTCCAGATGATACATCAAGGACAGTGGACCCTCTTCATTTGGACTGTTGTAGTCTTTAATGAACTTTTAGAGGAGACAAAAATTATAAAGATGGGAAAAATAAGTTTGTTAGAATGTACACATAGAAGAAGTCTCTTCTTGCAACAGAGCAACTCTAAGGGGCATTGACAAGCAATCTCAAGCAGAGAAATGTATTGGAGACGTAGAGAAATATCTCTGAACCTAATACTGAAAAAAAGAATGACAGACAATTTGGTGGTCAGAGAGTGAGGGTTAACTGATAGACAGCAATGCACACCTTTGGTATCCTTTCTACTACCCTTTTATCCTATTTAATTTTGTTCATGTCATATCTCATTATATTTTAAGCTCTTTGAGGGAAGATACAGTGTCATTTTCCGTGTTTGCTTCTTCATTGACTAGCATAGAACCTTGCCCCTAGAAAGTACTTAATGAATGTTGAATCAAGTTGAATAAAATCTTATCTTTTATGCCTGACATCTAAAGTACTTTCTGGCTTGGCTGATAAAAGGCTAAACCTTCCTTTCCATATTGTTTTCACAGTATTTGTCTACTGCAACATATGCTCCAGTCATATCCATCTATAGTATCCATACACATATATATATATATATATATATGTACATATATGTGTATGTATATATATATATACACATCTTATCTCCTTCCAATGTAATGTAAGCTTCTTGAGGGCAAGGTCTATTTTCTTTCTTTTTTTTTCTTCTTTCTACCTTCTGATCCTAGCTCAGTTCCTGGCATACTGTAGACAGTTAATGAATAATGCCTGTTGATTGATTGAGGGAACTGACTGCCTCTGTTCAGTCTTCCAAACTCAACTCAATTTACCCCATGAGCAATTTTACCTACTTATGGCTTTGTCTTCTAAGTCAGTTGTGTCAAATTCAAATAGGAAAGGATCCCTGCAAGTACATCTTTATTTAGAAGGCCACAGCTTACTATTGGTTATGTTGCATTGTATATTATGTATTTTCTTGAACATTTTCCAACTATATTTTAATATGGAATACGCCAAGGGCTGCAGGTCTGATACCTCTATCCTAAGCAACATTGAACTTAGATATAATGAGAAGGCAAATAATTCAATAAAGGTTATACATGTGTAGTCATGCAAAACATTTTCCCATAGTAATTATGTTGTGAAAGAAAACTGACCAAAAAAACCCCAAGAAAGATATAGAGAGTAAAAGAAAAAGGTATGCTTCAATCCTTATTCAGACACCATCAGCTCTCTCTGCGGATGCATAACATTTTTCATCATCACTCCTTCAGAGCTGTCTTGAATCATTGTATTGCTGAGAATAACTAAATCATTCACAGCTGATCATCTTACAATATTGCTGTTACTCTCTACATGGTATATTTCACTTGGTGTCAACTCATCTAAGACTTTCCAGGGTTTTTTTTTTAGAGCATCCTGCTTATCAAATCTTATGGCACAATAGTACCCCATCATAATCACATGCAACAATTTCTTCAGTCAATCATCAATTTATGGGATCCCCTCAATTTCTAATTCTTTGTCAGCAGAAAAGAGCTGGTATATTTTTATACATAAAGGTCTTTTTTTCCTTTTGTAATCTTTTGGGATATACACCTAGTAGTGGTATTGCTAGCTCAAAGGGTACACATGGTTTTATATCCCTTTGGGTGTAGTTATAAATTGCATTATGGAATGGTTGAATCAATTCACAACTCCTTTAACTGTGATCTAATGTCTCATTTTTCTCACATTCCCTCCACCATTTGCTATTTTTCCTTTTCTGTTCTATTAGTCAATTTAATAGGCATGAGGTAGTACCTTAGAATTCTTTCAGTTTGCATATCTCCAGTCAATAATGTTATAGCATTTTTTTATATGGCTATAGGTAGCTTTGATTACTTCATCTGAAAACTGTTCATATGTTTTGATCATTTATCAATCAGTGAATGGTTTGTGTTCATACAAAGTTGACTCAGTTCTTTATATGTTTCAGAAATAAAGCCTTTATCAGAAAAAATTTCTTCAAAATATTTTTCAGTTGCTATTGCTAACTGTATATCCCTCCATCCTATTTTCTCTCCTGCTTTTCTGTAGGTTGAGATTGATTTATATGCCCAATTGAGTGTGCATGTTATTTCCTCTTTAAGCTAATTCTGATAACAGTAAGGTTCACTATCTCCCTTTCAAATCCCTGCTCTTCTACTCCACCATAAAAGTGTTTTCTTGACTCTTTTATGTAAGATAATTTACCTCATTCTGCCTCTCACTTTCCTTTCTTCTAGTAACTTCCCCTCTCACCCCTTAATTCTATTTTTTAGATAGCATCCCTTCACATTCAACTCACACCTGTGCCTTCTGTCTATATATACTCCTTCTAACTGCCCCAATACTGAAAAAGTTCTTATGAGTTACAAAGATCATCTTTCCATGTAGGAATGTAAACAGTTTAACCTTATTAAGTGCCTTATGATTTCCCTTTCCTGTTTTTTTATGCTTCTCTTGAGTTTTGTATTTGAAAGCCAAATTTTGCATTCAGCTCCAGTCTTTTCATCAAGCCTACTTGAAAGTCCTCTATCTAATTGAATGTCTTATCTCCCCACCCCCTACCCCAAGAATTATAGTTACTTTTGTTAGGTAGGCCATTATTGGCTGTAATCCTAGCTCCTTTGTCCTCCAGAACATCAAATTCTAACCCTGCAATCCTTCAATATAGAAGCTACTAAATCTGTGTTATATTGACTGTGGCTCCATGAAACTTCAATTGTTTATTTCTGTCTGCTTGAAATATTTTCTCCTTGACCTGGGAGCTCTGAAATTTGACTATAAATATTCCTGGGAGCTTTCATTTTGGAATCTTTTACAGGAAGTGATTTGTAGATTCTTTCAATTTTTATTTTACTCTCTGGTTCTAGAATATCAAGACAATTTTCCTTGTTCGTTTCTTGATGCCTAGGCTGTTTTTTATTCTTTTGATCATGGTTTTAAGGTAGTCCAATAATTCTTAAATTGTCTCACCTGGTTCTTATTTCCAATTAAGTTTTTTTTTTCTCCAGTGAGATATTTCACATTGTCTTCTATTTTTTCATTCTTTTGAATTTATTTGATTGTTTTTTGATTCGGAAATTATTTTCTCCAGCTTTTGCACCTCCTTTTCTATTTGTCCAATTCTACTTTTAAAGGAGTTTTTCTTTTCTTCAGTGAATCTTTGTAACTTTCCCCCCCAGTTTGGCCGATTTTGCTTTTTTAAGGCATTCTGCTTCTTTTTGGCTTCTTGTACCTCTTTTACCATTTGGTTTACTCTCTTTTTTAAGGTGTTAGTTTACTCAGTATTTTTTGTGTCTCCTTTACCAAGACACTGACTCTTTTCATGAATTTCTTGCATCACTCTTATTTCTCTTCCCAAATTTTCCTCTACCTCTCTAGATTCTCAAAATCCTGTTTGAGCTCTCCCATGGCCTGAGACCAATTCATATTTTTTTCTTAGAGGTTTCTGATGTAGATGCTTTGACTTTGCTATCTTTTGAGTATGTGTTTTGATCTTCCTTGTCACTATAGTAACATTCTATGGTCAGAATATTTTCTATTGCTTGCTCATTCTCCAGCTTATTTCTTGACTTTTAACTCTTTGCTAAAATAGGACTCTACTTCCCTGGTGTAGAGTGCACTGTCCCAAGCTTCAGGGATTTTGTGCAACTGTTTTCAGAGATAGTTCTAGGGACCTTCTTCCAAGGTATGATCTAAAGAGAGATGTTTTTGCTAATCTCCTAGCCTTTACTCTTGTCTCTGGTGACCAAAAGCACTCTTTAATGCCCTGGAACTGTGATAAGGTTTCTGCTCCACTGCAGTCATGAGCTCTGGTGTACTAGTCTCCTCCTCACCCTTGGTCTGCTACCCAGGACTGTGACTGCATCCAAGCATGAGCAGAGCAACAGAGTTCTGCCTCAGTGCTAGCAGAGACCCCTGTAATCTCCTTATGACCAATTGTTTGACTTCCTTACCATCTGTGGGCTGAACATTCTAGAAGCAACAACTGCTGCTGTTGCTGATTCAGTGGCTCCCAAGGCCTGCTCCTGGTTTCCTGGGGGCTGGGTCTGTGCTGAAGTGGCCTGCAACAGACTGTGCTCCACTATTACTCCACTATTACTATTATCCTGCTGTTATAGCACTTTCCAGCTGATCTTCTAAGTTTTCTTTGACTGGAAATTTATTTCACCCCATTCTTTTGTATTCTGTTACTCCAGGAAGTGCTTTCTGATATTATTTAAAGATATTCAGAGGGGTTTTGGGGAGAGCTCAGGTGAGTCAATGCTTATTCTCTACCATCTTGACTCTGACCCCAAATGAGCCACTTTTTTTTAATTCTGGTCAAAAATAAAAGTTACTAACTTTTTGATTCTTGGAATCCTAACAGATACTATTGAAATTGTTGACTAATTCTACTTCATATTTTAGAAATGGAAGCTTCAAAGGTTTCACATTTTATAAAACTATGTGGTTTTACATTCTGGAAGTAGGATGTTCTCTGGGAAAGGGAGATAAGGGTGTAACTGAGTACTAGATACTCCCATTTATCCCTACTAATTGTTCCCACACTGAGCCCCAGAAATCAACTGAGAGTTATGCAATATTATTATTAGTAATAGTGATAATAATAATGTCAGAAGCTTGCATTATTTACCAGTGGGACCAGTTTTCAATACATTAAGTGGAATGATAGTATTAAGTATTTCCTGCATGACTTGCTTGCAGAAAAGGTGAGATAAATTCGTAAGTAAGCCTATTACAAAACTTGACTGAAAACTAATGGCCTACTTTACACACTAGGACTTTAAATGTGGCACTCCATAATGGAAAAGGAATTCTTAATCTCTTCATTTTATTTAATTTAACATGTTGAACAACAGATCCATTAATCATTTCATATTAAAATTCAAGCAGAGGGGAAGCTGTTAGATGTTTTGCAGTTACCAAGAGCAATTCCATTTGGTTTGGGGATTTTCTTAGGCATGATAGGGAGGGGAGGAGAAAGGAATATTAACTTCTGACACACTCAACTTCATTTTCCAGAAGTCTTTAAAAACCTATTAGGTGTCTCTATCTGAAAAGAAACATGTTAGATGACCATTGACTTTACACAGTCTTTCTATTTTCCGTTTCCCCTGTCCTCATGCTCCTGAGAGCTTTATCTGCCACTCATGTAAGCATGAAGACAAAACCTACTCATTCTAATCATGGCTCTTAGCCCTTAATAATCATTTGTTCCTTTGAGCTTTTTTAAAAATATAGTCAGCCTGTTAATCCTCAATTTTATGTAATTCAAAATATAGATTAATAAATAATATGCAATTATATATGACCACTCTATAACCATTTTGACTACCACCTTGCCTGATGAAGGCAGCTTAAGAACCTATGCCCAAGAGCCTGGGCATACCAGAATACCACCCCCTGTCTTCATGCTGCCAGTCCTGATTGCCACCTGACTCCATTTACTTATAGTTGAAGGGAACAACTCTTGTGAATAAGGGCCCATTTTCTTCTCCAACCCTGATATTACTAACACCAACTATCCATCAAGTGTCATTGATGGGGAAGAAGGCTCAGGCACCCTGGGAACAGTAATGCTTCCCCTACCCTATATCCAACCTCTCCCTGCTCCACCCCTTAGCCTGGGCTTCCAGTTCAGCCCTGTGACCATCTAATGAAACAATCTTTGTCAAGATCTGGCCTGACAACTGAACTTTCTGTGCAGTTGCAATAACCCCCACTTTCTCATGAGCCACAGCTACTAAAGATGTAGGAAGCCAGGCAGACAGGTGGGCTTACCAAAGGCATGGTTGCTTTAGTAGTTCATTTAGCAGGCCTTATACCAGTGCTTGTTCCTATGGAGAGGGAAAGACAGAAAGGACAAAGACAAACATTGCAACACTTTATAAGAAGAACCTTGTCTAGAACTTAGCCTGAGCTATTTCCTATGAGTTCTGTCCTGACTGGGCAACGCAAATTCACATATGAAAATCAGTTGAGCTAATCTATAGATCACTAACTGATGGACTTTACAATTCACTGGCTTGTGGCTATTTAAATTGAGAGATGCCATTTTCTAGATGTCTTTTTAAGGCTTATTGTAAGTTGAAAGATCTTGTAAATACTACTTTTGAATACAGAAGAAAAGAGGATGTATCCACAAGCAGTTAGAAGAGTCATTTTGTCTGTTACAAGTGGGTCAATTACATTAAAGTCGGGTATTTCAGTGTTACAAGTTAGCCACTGTATGTGTTTCTATGTAATAGTATACCTACTCTCCTCCAGAGATACTGAGTGGATTGGTGGGAGAGAGTGACCTCAGGTCTTCATGTAGATTGTGAGGTATTGTATTATTTTTTCACTGTTTTACATACAAGTGTCTGTGATGCTATTGTTTTATTTCCTTTATGGTTAAGCAAACAGTTGTGTTTAAGATCTAAGCACATCACTTTGTTTTCTACAAATGTAATTCTCAGTCAATGGGTTGTATATACATGTGTGCATACCTGTGTATTTGGATAGCTAGCTGAGTAGTACATTACACAGAATGGTCAGACGATGATAATAACTATCACTTATACACTATGTAGGGGATTCAGTATTTAGTTCAGGAAATACAGAGTATTATCTCTAATTGGCTGAATTTCCTAAAGGAAATGAGGCAATCCTATGAAGCAATATTGGCCAAGGTTCTTCATTACCCCCACTGCCATCCCTCCTTAGCTCCAAGTAAAAGGCTAGGAATTTCACTTTGTATAGGGGCTGTTATTCTTTGTATCTTATGGCTCTGTTCAAGACTATCAAATGCTTGGGAGGCATTGTAATAGAATGGAGTTAAAAGATATTATATTCAAATCAAATCCCAGCTCCAGAATTTATTACAGGAATGATAGCAGACACATTCTGGATTTGGTTTCAGAACTGCCTTGGAATTCTAGATCTTCTACATACTGTTTTTGTTGCCCTTTGAAAACATTTAACCTCTCTGAGTCTCAATTTCTTTTTAATATTTTATTTGTTTTAATCAGTCAAAATCTTCTTACCCTTCACATCTCTGCTCAACTGTGAAAACAAGGGGGAAAATATTACAAACATGTATAGCCAGTGAAAAGAAATTTCCACATGAGCCATGTTAAAAGATATATTTTTTTCTCTTTCTCCATTGTGGGCCCTTCCCTTCTCTGTCAAGAGCTATGTAGTTTCATCATCAGGCCACTGGAAGCCTGACAAAATTTCAACACATTCCATCACATGCATATTCTATAATTTATTTATATGTTCTCCCAATTTTAGGAGACCCACTCATGTTCCTATACTTTGTTACCTCAAAAAAAACTATAAATATTTCTGTACATCCTTAGAGGTTATTTTGCTTGGGTTAATTTCTCCCTTCATCTACCCTCCCTCTGATTTCCCTTTCCTACTTTTCCCCTTTCCTTGCTATATCTCCACTGAGTGAAATGTATTTATGTATATATATATATATATATGTATACATATATATGTATACATATATATATATATAACCAGTTCAGATAAAAAGTTCAAAAGGTTCAAGTGTCAGCCACCCTTCCCAACCCCTTATTCTTGTTTTTGTAGTTATCTACTTGTTGTCTTGATGTCATGAGATAATTTCCCCTAACCTTCCTTCATCCAGTCCTCACTAATGTATTTTTCTTCCGCTGTCTTTCCATTCTTTTCTTAAGATAATTAAGGCATCACAGAACCTCACAGGTCTATTCTAATTGGGCTCTCACTGTGAACTCTGATGATTATGGGGCTGTAGCATCCCTGATATCTGAATGTATGAAGTTTACCCATGTAGTCCTTTATCATTGTTCATTCACGTTTACCTTTTTGTGTTTCTCTTTACTACTGTGTTTGTACTTCAGAATTTCTCTACGACTCTAGTCTTTGCATCAGGAATGCTTAGACATACTCTCTATTTCCTTAAAAAAGATTTTCCATTAGTTAATGGGGGTAGGTTCTACATCAAGGGTCAACTTGACTGCAACTCTTCAGTCCTTGAATTCTTTCTTTCTGATTGTTTGCAGTATTTTTTCTTTGACCTGGAAGCTTTGGATTTTTGCTATGATGTTTCTAGAAGTTTTGATTTTAGGATTTTTTTCGTGATGTGACTGGTAGATTCTATTTCTGTTTTACCTCTGTTTCCAAGAGATCTGGGTAGTTTTAAGATTTCTTGAAATATAATATTAAAAACTCTTATTTTGGACATGGTATTCAGAGTATCCAGTGACTTTTTTTAAAATTTTTTTCCAGGATAGTTTTTCCCCTAAGGAAGCATTACAATTCCTTGTATTTTTCAGGGTTTTTTTTTACTTCATTTTTAATATATATTTTTTCATGGAGTCATGGGCTTTTATTTGGCCCATTCAATTTACAGAGAGTTTGTGTCTTAAGTAGGGTTTTATATTTTGTTCAAAATTGCTAATTTTCCATATAATTCTTTCTTCCCTAGTCTCATTTCTTTCCCTGTTTTTTTTTTTACTTCAATTGCTTTCATTCCATTTATTTAAAAAAAATTAAACTCTTACTTCATTTGTTCTAGGAATGCCAGGTAAAATTGTGCCCAACCTGTGTTTTTCTCCAAAGGATTGTTGGCAGAAATTTTGGAGTCATTCTTTCTGTATTTGTGTCTCATAACTGGTCATTGTAGTAAGATCATTTTTTGCTGACTTTTGGCTTGTTTTTAGGGTTGGGTTTTGCTGCATTTCTGGAGGGGACATATGGTCTGGTCCTGTTGCTTTCTTGGAGTGTTAAATATTGTGTTATTCCAGTATCTCAGGGAAATACTGGGTTCCTGCAAGCTTTCAGTATTTTCCAAAGGGTTTGATTCAGGGTAGTCTCATTGACCCACTTCTTTCCCTCAAATCTGACATCTGCAAGGTTTTCAAGACTTCTACTAGACTCCATCTCTACCAGTCATCTGGCATTGTTATTTCAGAGTGGCAAAATTCTAAGCTCTTTTTTGGTTCAGGATTCCTGACTTAGATTTTCCTCTATGCTAGGCTAGATGCTTGAAATGGTACCTTGCTCTGAGATTAGCATCTGAAACACACAAAATTTCCAGTTGATTTCTGAACTGCCTCCTTTCTGGATACATTGAAAAAGGCTTTCTTACCCTAGAATAGAACACTGCTGTCCTTTGCAGATCCTTTTCTCAGTCTGCCTGGATTTGTGACCTAGGATTGAGTGGTAAGCAACAGTTGCCAGTTGCAGAACAGTCTATATTGCAGTGGTATGGGTCTGGCAACACCATAATGTAGATCCAGGACCTCCTCTTGCTATGGTGAACATACTCTCCTTCAACAATGGAAGGTTTCTGGCCTTACTTGTCCCCAATGTCCAAAGACCTCCTTGTTTATCTCTTTATGCTCAGTTGCACTGGACAACTAACTGTGACTTTTTATGGATTCTGCCATCAACATTTGATTTGATTTTCTAGATTAATTTAGAAGAGATTATAGAGAGGTGCTTGCCACACTGCTTCCTACCATTCCCCCATTTCACTGGGGACTAGGTTTCCATATCAATAAAATAAAAAGGTTGAACCACATGCTCTCAAATATTACATTAAGCTTTAAGTCATGGATAGCATGAGATTTCTGCTGACAGAGGCCAGTTTTCAAACAGGAAAGTCTGACTAGGGGAAGGGGGTGATGGTTCATGGTTTCAGTTTTTGAAAACTATAGTATGCTCTTCAGTAAGAAAGTGCAGATAGAAAGTAATATTGTGCATGTGTGTGTGTTCATCCCTCGTTGTTGAAGAAGACCCTGCCATCAGAGAAATAATAACATAACTTGCTCTTCACTTTGTTTTGAGTGAGGATCATCAGGTCACCATCCTCCAGAGCCATCTGAATCCAGTAACCAAATTTTCATCAGAATGACTGGAGATGACCCAGGATGAAGCAGTTGGGAATAAGTGACTTGCCCAAGGTCACACAGCTAGTGTGTATCAAGTGTCTGAGGTGAAATTTGAACTCAGGTCCTCCTGACTCCTGCACTGGTGCTCTATCCACTGCACCACCTAGCTGCCCCAGTAGAAAGTAATATTATGAATATAGAGAAAAAGTTTTTCTAAATACTGTGTAACATCATGATTAATGGTACCTCAGATAGTTGTGGAAAACATAACAAATAATTGCAACTTTTGAAGTTTGAATGAGATCCCAAATTGTAAAGAAAATGGCCTAGGGACCCAACTGTACAGCTATTTAATTTGAGGGGGCTACCTATGTGTCTACAGTATCTACAAAGCAAACTTCTCTCTCTGTTTCTCTCTCTCTGTTTCTCTCTCTCTGTTTCTCTCTCTCTGTTTCTCTCTCTCTCTCTCTCTCTCTCTCTCTCTCTCTCTCTCTCTCTCTCTCTCTCTCCAATGTTATGCTCTCCCCATTGTCTCTCTCTTTCTTGTTCTCTCTTTTAAAAAAAAGTTATGCCATTCTCTGTCTCTGTTTCCTTTCTTTTTTTATCTCTTTTTCTCTGTCTCTGCAGGATCTCATAACATAAAAATCAAGTGGATAGCAACATTGTAATTACTTTTTTTTCAAAGCCAGCACACTGTTTAATGGGCCTGTGAAGTATGCTATGAAGTAGTAATAATTCCTTTCTCCCTCTTGTTTTTTGATAAAACAAAGAAAAGTGTAGCATGCTGGCCAGCAACAGGAAACTCCCCACTACATTTCAAAGATCAGCTATAAATTAGTTAATATATGGTTGAAAGTTGGAAATTGTAGGGAGGGGATGACAATAATTACCTTTTCAAACATATTTTACTCAAAATTCATAGTCCTGTGGGTCAGAAACCAAAATTATATTTGATCTGTTTTATGAGGATGTTCTATATATCAAGTGTCATCTTGAATCCCCTTCTTTTCAGTATAAGAGTAGTAGTTTTGCTTTATACATTCCTTGGCATTCTGTATACATAAGTAGCCCTATCAAATTAGCAGTCCTCTTGGGTCCAGAGCCATTTTCTCTACAAGCTGGCTTTTCATTTGAACTTAGAAACTAAGTTCTAGCTATGTGTTATTTGTTCCATAGCTATCTAAGGCAACAGCTGTTTATTGTAATGTTGTACTGTCTTTGGAAATATTTTCTCTGTATATTGTAATATTGCTTTCTATTCAAAGTATCTTATTGAGTTGATGTTCAATACTGTAATTTTTCAAAAACTGAAATCCACTATGTCTTCTATGTAAAATATTATTGCATAGTGGATTGAAAGCAGTTCCCTGAGGAACTGTGTCACATTTCCTCTCAGACAAACTCTGGCTATGTGACTCTGAACAAGTAGATTGACCTCTCTGTGCCCCCTTGCAACTCTCCCAAACTAACATTTTCAGAATGCTTGCAAACATGCGTCGGTAGAGTAGCCTCACGACAAGGAACTGAAATCACAAATCCATACCAAACAAACGAACAAAAACCCTTCCTATCTATATTATAATCATTCTCCAGAGTTTTATTGCGGTCCTCTGACAATTTGCAAAATTTACTTCTGGGGAAGTCTACAGGTAGAATAGGATTTCTCACCATTCTAGGCTGTGGTTGAGTATGCTTGCTGAACTGTAATCAGCTGGTAGGTTTTAGTACCTTGTATCAAGTGTCTAAGTCAGTAACTGGGCATCAGAATTGAACTGGCAGGCGGTGTCCTCCGTGGATGGCCTCTCTCACTCTTCACAAAGGTTACACTAGGCTGCAGAAGAGAATCAAAGCAAAAGAGCCTCATGAGCTAGAACAAAAACCCACAGCTAATTAGTAAGACAATCCATGAGTGCAGTCGGAAACTTACCTGCTTCTTGGCCAAAGTATTAAAAATGAAAACCCAAATCAAGGGCCTAGCAGACTGTCTCAAATAAAAGGGGAACCTGAGTTAACTTACATTTTTAAGCAGGGAACACCCTTTAGCAAAGGTTTCACATTTGATAATATTTGTAACTTTTAAATGAACGATAGCCATTTATGGGGTTAGTGAGATAATTGAAGACAGCTTAAGGGTGTGCAATTATTGAGTGAGTTTGAGCTTTAGTAAAAATGCAAAATATGGGCTCAATTTTGAAATCTCAACATATTATTCCCTAATAACGTGTAGTAATGATCAAACTGGGGAGAAAGGATTGTATGCAATTTAAAGAAAGTTAGTCTTTACCCTTGATGTATATATTATGAATGAATTCTCTAAGTTGCCCCATTCACATTGGAGAGATTCCTTCTTCCTTCACCGCTACAAAATTCTCCCCTCTGACTTGTATCCTAAGAGAGTTATTGCTTACCAACTTTTGCCTAGTTATCATGGGACTCTCTTGATCTGCTTTAAAGCCAGGCCACATGGGCATCTGAAGAGAAGCGGAAAAGCTTACCCAGAGCCTCTGGGAGAAATGTCTTTATTTGCTCCTTTTCTACTATAATCCCAAACTCTTCAAGGAATTTCTTGACTCAGGCTGCATGAAAGTGGTACTGGGCAGGAGGGAGGAGAGGGCATGAAGAAAGAGGAAAAGACATTTACATGGCCTTTTTTAAAACCCCAAGTGAAAAAGAAAGAAAGAAAGAGAGAGAGAGAGAGAGAGAGAGAGAGAGAGAGAGAGAGAGAGAGAGAGAGAGAGAGAGAGAGAGAGAGAGAAAGAGAGAGAGAGAGAGAGAGAGAGAGAGAGAGAGAGAGAGAGGAAGGAAGGAAGGAAGAAAGAAAGAAAGAAAGAAAGAAAGAAAGAAAGAAAGAAAGAAAGAAAGAAAGAAAGAAAGAAAGAGAGAAAGAAAAAGAAAGAAAGAAAGAAAGAAAGAAAGAAAGAAAGAAAGAAAGAAAGAAAGAAAGAAAGAAAGAAAGAAAGAAAGAAAGAAAGAAAGAAAGAAAGAAAGAAAGAAAGAAAAAGAAAATTTGGAACAAAAATCAAAGAAAGGGTTTGATTGTATATGTTTTCTTGTGTATTCACTAAGTAGAAAATGATAGAAACATTTCTGTCATAGTCTTTACTTTTAGGATACAAGACAGGTGTGTGTGTGTGTTTAGAATTGGGGCTGGTCAGGGATCCTGAAAGCTTGTTGCTTATATACATGCCAAGGGACACTTTTGAGTCATCCCAGGTTATCTCTTTGTCCACCTGCTCCTATAATCCACTACTTCTTAACAGGGTTTCTTTCCTCCCTGGCCCCCTGAGGAATAGGAATGAAGTACCACACCTTCTCTTCTATCCTCCTGTTCTTAAATCAAACATAGAGCTTTTTAAAAAGTTTTCTAAGTATTTTTTGTCTTCCAGAAACTACAGAGGGCATAAAAAAATAAAAATACTGATAAAGTTAGAGTTACAAAAAGTCTGAAAAAGTCCCACAAGAAAGTTATCTCATATTCCATTTACTTTCCTTAGAGAGTAAATGGAACCAGGTCTGATCTCTGTTAGCTGTTCTCACAATATATCCTTTTCTTTCTTCTTATCTTGAGAGAACACTATCTTCTTTATTTCTTGTATTCACGAAACTTGTGTTTGTTTCCTGACTCTGCTTTCCCTTTTCAGTCTTTTTTATAAGTGAGTCTTCATCCCCCACGCCCCAACCCAAGACTCCCTATGTATCCTCATTTCCTTTAACACTGTGACGCAGTGGGACAGTACAACAGTCAAAATCAGATTACACGGAAAGTATACTTGGCACATTTCTAAGGTTGCTGAAGGTAAAAGCACAGCTAAGGCCCTAGAAATTGGCTGAACCACAGCGATATGCACCAGTTGGCTTCTGCTTTTCAATCAGTCACTCAGTCTTCACGTATTCCCTACTTTGAGCCAGGCACTGTGGTAGGTGCAGGGAATAAAAGATCGGTATGAAACAGTTACTATCTTCAAGGAGCTGACATTCTATTGGGAGAAACAACATGTACACACACAAATAAATACAAAGTATGTAACTAAAATCAAAGTAATTTTATGAATGGGCTTCATGTTGTTTTTGAGCTGTATGCTGAAGGAAGCTGCAGAATTCTCAGAAGCAGAAGTAGAAAGGCAGTTCATTTTAGACATGAGGGGACAACCTCATGCAAAGGCAATAGAGATGAGAAATGGAATTTTATGTATGAACAGCAGTAAGTTGGTCAGTTTGTAATGCAAAATGCAAGAAGACTCGTAACGTGTAATGCCTAAAAATGTAGCCTAGGACCAACTTGTAAAAACTTGAAATTCTTTTCCCCCAAATTTATTAATGTATTTCGTTTCAGTTTTCAACAATCACTTTGATAAGTTCCAAATTTTCATCTCTTCTTTCCCCCTCCCATCAAGACAGCATGCAATTTTATATGGGCTGTACAAATGCATTCCTATTAAACACATTTTCACATTAGTCATGTTGCATAGAAGAATTAAAACGAATGAGATAAAACACAAGAAAAACAAAACATAACAGAAGAGAAAATAGTCTGTTTCTGTGTTCCGACTCTATAGTTCTTTCTCTGGAAGGCATTTTCCATCATGAATCCTTTGGAAATATTGTAGATCCTTGCATTGCTGAGAAGGGCTAAGTCTATTAAAAACAGTCCTCGCACACTGTGGCTATTACTATGTATAGTGTTCTCCTGGCTCTGCTCACTTCGCTCTGCATCAGTTCATATGTCTTTTCAGGTTTTTCTGGTCTATTTGCTCATCATTTCTTTAGCACAAAAGCATTCCATTCCATTCATGTACCATAACTTGTTCAGCCATTCCCCAGTTGATCCCCTCATCATCCCCTCAATTTCCTCAAATTGAGCATCCCTTCAATTTCCAGTTCTTGGCCACCACAAAAGAGCTACCATAAATATTTTCCTACATGTGCATCCTTTTCTCATTTTAATTATTTCTTTGGGTTACAGCCCTAGAAATGGTATTGCTGGGTCAAACCCTGGTTTTCCTATTTTATCCTAGAGGTGACAGAGCACCAATAAAAGTTTCTGAACAAAAGAGTCAATGCCCTCATATCTGTGCTTTAGGAAAATCGCTTGAGCAGATGTGTGGACATGTTGGAGAGGAGAAATCAGAGGGAGGATAACAATTAGAAACCTAACGTAATGAGGATCTTAAATAGAGAAGTAGTCATGAGAGAAATGAAGAGACTAGGTATGAAAGTTGTTGTGGAGGTAAAACTGAGAAGACTTGGCACCTAATTGGTTGTGACAGATGTAAAAAAGAGCAATAGGATAAAATTCATTTACAACCTGAGCTAGGCATCTCAGGAAGCCAGGTTAAACCTAGGTATCTAATGGTGCAAATGACTGAACTAACCTGAGTAAGAGGATTACAAAAGAATAGGTTTACTTAGCTTATAATGCTAGATATGTTGGGTACAGAACAAAGATATGTGTAGACGGTTCTGGTTCAGTAGAATGCCAAGTCATCCTCTTTTCCTTGTCCTCATGGAGGCCTGCATGGTATGGGGGTGGGGCAATGAGATCTGAAGAGATACCAGAAACTTGGTAGTGGGAGGTTTTATATGACCAGTGAGGCTACCCTAAAATCATGTTACCAGGGAAACACCTTAAGAAATGAATGAAATAAGAAAACTTCACACTCTAACTGCATGTAATGGAAGAGGGATGTTATACATCAGCATCTCTCAGCTCCTAGTGGTCTATAATCTGATCTTCTCTATAGGCTGTGTACTTCTACTTTGAAATTTTATTGACATCTCAGCCTAAAAACTCCCTCCTCAAAATCCTGGCTGTTTTTTTTTCTTCTTCTTTTATAATATGTTCAAGTATGACCATTATCTACAACAACATCTCAGAGGAAACTATAAACTATTTACTTCCCCTTAAGCTTCTTTTCTACTTACCTATTTACTTCTTAGATCATTTTCTGGGAAAGGTAAGAGAATCCAATTATATGTTTATTACAAAGAAACATAGATCAAAGATCATTACGGCTTCTAAAAACCTTAAATATGATCTAGACTGAATTTTTCCCTTCTCTTTACAAGTATGGCATGTGAAATCTAAAGAATTCAATTCAATTCAACAAACATTTATCCCTAATATCTTCAAGACACTAAGCTAAGCACTTGAAATTACAACTAAATAGTTCTTATCCTAACAATTTCTTTTTCAATGGAGGTATGCAACCTGTATGCATGTAATTAAATATGAGGGTGATAACACTAAAATCTGTGAAGATCAAAATGAACTTCACATAAGACGTGGTACTTGAGTTAGTTTATAAAAGAAGCTAGAAATTCTGTGAAACTGAGATGAGGAGGAAGTATATTTCAGGGTGATAGACAGGTTGTGAAAAAAACACAGAGATAGGAGATGGCATAATGGATATAAAGAACAGCTGGTAGACCAGTCTAACTGGAATACAAAGGTATGAAGGAGAATAATATGAAATAAATCTGGAAAGATAAGAGGGGGCCAGATTGTGGAGGATATGTAATGTCAGACATGGAAGTTTATATTTTTCTCCTAGAGGCAATTGGGAGCCACTGAATATTTTTGAACAGAGGAAAAACATGATTACACTGGTGCTTTAACATCATTGATTTTGTAGCTTTGTGTAAGTTAAGTTGGGCAGGGAAGAGTTGGCAACCATAAATCAAAAACTGCTGTAATAGTCTATGTGAGAAGTGAAGAGTACTTCGACTAGCATAGTGGTTCTATAAATGGAGAGATAGAAACAAATGCAAAATATACACTAGATAGTGGAAAATGACTGAATGTAGGAAGGTGAGGAGAGAGATGACTTAAGGATGGCTATGAAGTTGTCACTATGGGTGAATGAAAGTTTGTTGGTGGTCCCCTACAGAAGTATATAGTGATGTGCAGAGGAGATTGGCTTAGGAAGGATGATATTGAGTGCCATTTGAGATGTAGACAATAAGTATGAGATTTTGATGGCATATTTCTATACATGTTTATACATTCAGCAGACAGACCTGGGACTTAAACTCAGGAAAAAGAAATGTATGCAAAGGGATGCAAATTTGGGAGTCATATACATAGAGATGATCATTGAACCCATGTAAAATAATGACCTCAGCCAAGAAGAAGTGACCATTAAGAAAGAAGGCAACATAAGATAGAGAATAGTGGTAGGGACAGTAATTAATGCTTCAGAGAATGAAAATGGATGAAAATCCTTTAAAATTGTTGGAGAAGAAAGGAAAGATAGGTATGAGAATTGTGTCTTAGGGGCCAAATAAAATGCATATACAGGAAAAGAGATTTTTATCAACATTTTTATTTTATCAACATTTTATTTTATCATCTTTTTTATTTATCAACAGTTAAAGCTGCAGAAACAGCAATTAGAATAATGTTAAGAAAAAGTCACTTGATTTAGTAGTTAAGAGATCATGGTTAACCTTGAAGAATTCAGTTTTAATGAAGTGCTAGGCTCAGAAGCTGGATTGCAGGATATTTAAAAGCAAGAATGGAAGAAAGAGATCAAAGAATTGAAAACAACTTTTTGAGGAGTTTGACTATAAAAGGAAAAGAGATATGGAGACAAGGCATGTTGCTTACCTCAAGTCTCTTCCCAAACTATCCTTTATTCATTCAACCACCAAAGAGATTTTTCTAAATCACAGGTCTAACCATGTCAGCTCCCATTTTGCAAAGCAGTGCTTGGCTTCTACCTTTCTAGTCTTTTCACAGATTCCTGCAACATAATTTTAAATATAGTGATAGTGACCTTGTTGTTCCATGAATAAGACCCTCTATCTCTTAACTTCAGGCATTTTAGCTGCCTGTTCCTCATATATAGAATGCTCTTCATTTCATCTCCTCCTATTGACTTCCCTGGCTCCTTGAGTTAAGTCCCAACTAAAATCCCATCTTCCTCAGGAAGCCTTTCCCAACCCATCTTAATTCTAGTGCCTTAATTTTAATTCTTTTCAATTTATCCTGAATATAGCTTATTTGTACTTGTATGCTTGCTGTCTCTCATGTTAGAATGTAAGTTCTTTGAGGGCAAAGACTATCTTCTGACTTGCTTTTTAATCTTTAGCAATTAGCATACTTCCTGGTAGAGAATTATTGTTTAAAAATGTTTTTCCTTGTTTTATTTTAAGAATGAAAGAGACTGAATCTTGCAAAAGGTAAAATGAAATATGGGAAAGACTGAATGACCAAATTTCCACAGGATATCGGAGCAGATAAAATCAAAGTCATAGAGAGAGAGGTGCTGGAGCTGATTCAGTGAGCCCTACTGACATACCATGGACATATCTACTGTTCCCCTATAAGGCTCCTCTTTCCACTGCTTGATAAATACTTTTGCCTATGTCGTCCTATCCTGTATGGTCCAGTCATGCATAAGTAAAATAATTACTATGCACTTAATGATTGGTGTGAGACAGCAGAGGTTTAGGGAGATGGCAGTGGGAGCTATTTTGTAGCACAGATTGCCATTCATCTGTGTGACTCAAATATTGAAAATCATTTATTGTCTGAAGATACAAAATGTATGTTTCAACTCCAAGAACTCAGCCTGGATGAAACTTAAAATGGCTCTTATCCATTTGGTTAATCAATATCAATAGTGAAAAGATTCAAATTGCCCAGTTCATCAATTTCTATGTTTCAGCCCTTCTATAACATACTGAAGATAAGGAAGATTATACTGACTTGGTTGATAGATACTCTGAACAGTAACTTGCAGGAATATGAACAAAGGGAGGAAGTTGAAGTGGAATTCCTGATGGCTTAAAGTTTTGCTATTGACAATAATGGAAAATATGAGAAAGCTGTGAGTAAAAATATAGGTAAAATATTTTATAAATTTATGAAGAGTATCTCTGTCTGCTGTGAACAGATTCTGATGTACTCTGGGAGTCAGTAGCCTCTCTCTATAAATTGTCTTTCATCATATACTACTGAGATTCTGTCCTGAAAAAAAAAAAAAAAACTGTTGGAGCAGTAAAGTATTTGAATTTTGTCTTATGTTGGCACTAGTTAGTATGCTCAACAATATTCATTTAGATAGCAAACTCATTGTTACTTTAACTAAAATATATAAACAGAGACATTGGCCTTGGCAAAGAGAAAGCTAATCTATACCTTAGAGAATGGAACAAAGAAAAATAAAATAGAAGATAATGTAGAGGGGTCTACAGTGAGAAACAGGGGAGAAAAGTTGTAGTCAATGATCTCAATTTTCTAATGTAACAGTAAGCACCCCAACATATACAAGGGGGCCTGCTATCACAGGTTCTTAGGTCTACATTCATAAAAGAAAAGCAGTTTTCAAGGGGTTAACACTTTAATTGAGCACATGTATCATTCCTCTAACCAAGTACATATATCATTCAATGAGTTCAGGGGAGTCAGCACCCTGAATTTCAAAGAAAATACAAAGAAATCAAAAGATCAACAGACATGGCTTCCTCTGCCTTACTTCAACAGACAGTTGAACCTAACTGTCTGACCGTAGTTACCAGAGAGGGAAGCACTGACATCTGGGTTTTCAAAGCTGGAGGGGCCTCTTTGAAGTGGCTTCCCAGAGTCCTTGTCTGGCACTCAAACCTTTTTACAAAAACTAAGTCCCAAAGTAAAACCTCAGCTCAGAGTATTTATGCCTTTTATAGAGTCAGACAACATCACAACCCTTTGACCCAGTGCTTCAATAGAAAAAAATAAAAGGTATTTAGGATGCTCCTACAAAACAACTCCCCTAATCAAACTTCCCACAATGGAGAGATCCATCTGTGGGTGAAAAAGATCTTCTTTAATTGTATTATTCAATCAGAGGCACTTTCAGTAAAATGAAAATAGCAAAAGATCCTAATTTGATTGTCATCACATCTAAGTAATGAAAATATGTGGTATTCTGTCCAGGGAGAAAATGTAGGGAGCCTGAATAGGTTTGGGATAGTTTCTTTAAAGAATGTGAGAGAAAACTAATCTGAGAGTTCTAAAAGCTGCCCAGTAGTGAAGGCAACAGTTCACTTTCGATAATGTATGGTTGTTGTGGACTAAGCAAGATCATGTAGCTTCCTCTAGTGTCAATCATGTGTATAATTATACAGGGTAGATGATTGGAGTAGGCTAGAATAAGTACTTATCAAAGTGTGAGCATGGGCAAAGGTTTAAAGGGAGAGAATGGCATGTTGTTGAATTGGGCAAGACTTGCCAAAAATACAAAACTTGTTCAATACTGTAAAGGGAGAAAATGAGGGCAGAAATTGTGATTGACAGAATAAAGATATATAGACAACCTGAAAACTGAGGTAAAGAAGTGTAGATTTTAATAATTTTTTTTAGTAAGAATGAAGTATATGTAGAATTGAGAGTAGAGAAGTTAGAAAGTCAGAAAGTGCATCATTATGGTTGAAAATGTCAGTTTTATGAGTGAAAATGAAAATTAAGATTTATGAATAAATATGTTATTATGAAAATACAGGTCATGGGAATTGAAAGAGATTAATATTCTGGGAGACCAGAGAACTAGAAGGGACATAAACATGAAAAGTGAAATTTCAGAGTAGGAGGTCAGAGAGAAAAACTTTGAACCAGTTATTGAACTTCTTGAGAAAGGAAAAAAAAATAATCCAAAAAGGGGAAGATAGCTGAAAACTGAAAGATAGCTAAAACAAAGAATTGAATGTAGTCATACAGACAAATAATATTGTTAACTTTTTATGAAAAGAGGTTGTTGAGTCATGGTGGCAAAAAGATGGTGTGGAAGTGTCAGTGAGGAGTAAGGAGTATGCTGACTCCTTTTAACTCAGTGTTTTTTTAGGTGGGAAGGGCACAAGAGAAGGAGCCCCCAGTGCTAGAGAATCTGTACAGAAAATCAAAATCTTCATGAGGGATCCAGGCTTTTATAAGAACCTAGAAAACATGTAAAATGAAAAAGGATTAAGATGAAGGGTGGTTGGTTAACAGTGGAGGAGAGATTGCAGTAATTATTATTGGATGAAAGAGGGGAGGACAATATGAATTATAGAAGAGCTAAATACATTTGGATTTCATTAACAGTATGGGGAGAAGTAATGAGAGCATGAGGATTTTTTTTGGTCTCAGTAGGCAATAACCATGAATCAAAAGGAAAAGGGGAAAGATGTTATCTAGAGTTTTCCAGTGTTGGGTCAAAGCAAGAATCAGGCAGTTGCAGCCTCTATCCTTGGAGGTCCCATGACAGCTGAGCTATAGGGACAGTAACAGCTTCTGTGGATTATAATTTTAATTATTGGGAAGATGTAGATATGAGTAAGGTAATGATAATTATGTTAATGAGAGTTAAAAATCTTCCCCACCTACTAAAGGGTCTGCCTGTTAAGGGAAGCTTGATTAGGAGATATTTGTTTTGTAAGGATAGCCTGAGATGAAGATTTGTTTTGGAGGCTTATTTTTTGGAAGAAGGTTTGGAAATTAGGATCTTTTGCTGTTTTTGTTTTACTAAACGTGCCTGTGATTGAATAATGTCATTAAAGAAGATCTTTTTCACCTATAGATGGACCTCTCTATTGTGGGAAGTTTGATTAGGGGAGTTGTTTTGTAGGAGCATCTCAAGTATCTTTTATTTTTTCTATTGAGGCAAAGGGTTGTGATGCCCTCTGGCTCTATATACCAGATGAAATTCCAAGTAGCCAGTAAGGAGCCCCCTGTCTTTGAAAACTCAGATGTTGGTGCTTCTGTCTCTGGTACCTATGTATATATGTTATGGTCAGACAGATGGGTCTGTCTGTTGATCTGTGATGTATGTATTGTTTATGGTCAGACAGTTGGAAACCTTGTCTGTTGGTCTCTATTTCTCTGCTTGTATTTTCTCTGTTGGTATGTGTGTTTGATTAAAGTGATTATTGACTCCTCAAAAGTAGCTTTCCTTTTGAGAAAAGCAGATCTAAGAACCTGTTCAGCAAGCCTTCCTGTGTACATCGGAGTCCTTGCTGTTACAAGTAATTAGTTAAGTCAGCAGGAATGCCCAAGTATCTCGATCTGTAGATATCTGAAGTTCACATTCTCTAGGCTAGATTGAAATTTCATTTCAGTCCTAGTTTCGTTAATGAATCAACAAGCATTCATTAAGGGAAACACTATACTAAATACCGAAGTCACAAAGACTCTGCCCTTAGTCAACATTGCAATCTTTGAGGTGCTAGCTAAATGCCAACTGTTACAATAAATGCTATGGGTGGTGGATGTGCCACATGCAGAGAAAGGAAATGGCATTCTTAATATTACAGAATTTGTTGGTAGAAAGATGAGCTTTACAGTCTATATATCTTGATGCCTATGCCAGTCCCCTTTGTCCCTCAAGGGTGGCTCACAGAGTCCAACATAATTAGAGGTCTAAAGATCTTGTAGATATAGAAAAGAAGTATAGACATACATTGTGGATTTTGGAGAATAGGGATTTAACATGCTCAGTTCACTCTTTGAATAGTTCTTTAATATTTTCCCCCTCTCCTTTGACCGTTACCTTTTCATGCCATTTATCTCAAGTCCTACACATATATTAATGACTAATTCAAGACTTATCCCTTCCATGTTGTCTTCCTTATAACTGATCTTTCAAACAAGCATACAAACATTTATGGAGCTATCCCTATAATTCAGTAAGGAATTGCATAAGAACATGTGGGCTTCAGATAGAAGTTCTTCCTGTTTCAATGCTTGAGAAGAACCAGATGTTCTAACTTTGTAGGTGGGCCCCATTTTATTCTATATATGTACTCTGGAAAGGCTATGCCATCATTTGCAAACTGAATCCTCTTTTAAATGTGTTAAAGGAGGAAACCTGTGTTTTTTTCATTTTCTAGAGAACCATAGCATCATAGTTTTATAGCTGGAAGAGGTCTTAGAGGTCATATAATCTAATAGCCTCATTTTAGAAATGGGAAATCTGTGGCCCAAGAAGGTTAAGTGACTTGGTCACTTTATATATATATATATATATATGATTAAATGGTAGAGTTGGAATTAGAAGTCAATCCCCCTGATTCCAGATCTAGCATTATTGCCATTGTCCTATTTCTTACACTTAAAATCATAGCCTAATTTATCTGTTGTTTTTATGCTTAGACTTACAGATTTACTACAACTGAATTTTGGTATGCCTTTCTCATGTTCCTACATTAATCCCCCTATTATATCCTTCCTGTATTCTTTAAAATCCCCCTATTATATCCTTCCTGTATTTTTCTTAAAGTCAACATCTATCATTAAACTATAGATTTGCTCCTTGGGGTAAAAGGTCTAAAAATTGAATCATCCTGCTATTGTTATAGCTTGGGAAAGACCAGAATGAAGTAATAGAATCAAAGGAACAATTTATAATACAAAATCAGTACTATAAAAATAAACAATTTTAAGGACATTTATAATCCAGCAGAGACTGAAAAGAACAGAATAAGGAGAGCAATATATGCAATAACAACACTAAACATAAATAACTTTGAAAGCTGTAAGAAATATGATAAATACAATTACCGTTCATGATCCCCCCCCCAAAAAAAAAATCCACAATGATGAAACATGCTATCTATCTATCTCCCCTGCTATCACAGGGAGGTAATACGTTTAGGATACAAGAGGAGACATGTTTTTTAATACAGCCATTGAAGCAGTTTGTTTTGTTTGGCTATGAATATTTGTTAGAAGGGATTTGTTTGGGTTTTTTTTCATTTTAGAGTGACAAAACAGATTATTGTTTTGTTTTTAATAGAGAAGTGGTATGAAGCTCATGTGAAATATTGCATGTATTTTTAGATGATCTAGCTTCATTATTAGTTTTATTTAACTCTGTTATTTTGTTATGGAACACCTCGTGAAATGAACAGTAATCTTTAAATATCTAATGTAAAAACACATCATCACTAAAGCTTTTTTAAATTAAGTTCATTATAAAAAATTTTTTTCCGAAGTTGCTTCCTGCTTTTGAGGCCAAAATTCACCCTTTTTTTGTTGTTCATCTAAAAATACTTATGAAACATGCTAAGAAACACAAGGCACTATCACAAAATTGATTAGTAAATCAATGATACTCTTTTTCTTTCTGAACTTTCATGAGAAAATTAAGTTTTTGACATTTACATAGACTCGGTGGACCAGGCAGCTTTATGTATTTTTTTTTTCTTTTCACCTATGTAATACATCTTTGCAAACATCACTGACAAAGATTTATGGCATTAAGTGTAGATAAAATTGTATTACCAAAGGTAAGTTGATTTGTGATCATCGTATAAGGCTAATACCCCAAATGTCATCATCTCTGCTATTCATCACCTCTTAAATCCCAGAAGCTCCTTTCAAGATTAACTCAAAGTGGGAGATGATTTGTATTACTTGGTTTTCTTAATGGTAAAACTAAACTTGGTTCTCTCTTGATACTTTACTTCCCAATCATTTAATGTTATTCAATCAGTGTTTATCAAAGTCATAACTAAGGTGGGGTATCTGGGACTTTTTTTTTAGGCAAATGCATCTGGTGGAATCCTACCTTTCTCCCAGAACTTTTTTTTTGGATCCTCTTAACATCTCTAACATTCCTTAAGACCTATGGTAGGACTCATTGGAAAAAGGGAAACTCCTTTTTCTTTTGGTACCAGCTCAATTGAATTTGCCCTGGCTTCCAGGAATCTAGTGACATCTCAAATCTATTAATTGTTAGCCCTAAATTCCTTTCACTGATATAGGTGTGGTGGGACTTGTAGAAGTATAATATATGGGACTTGCCTTCAAGATCCTTAAAAACTATTTAATGGGGATTAGATTTCCCCATGCCTGGAATAGACTCATCTATTGATATTCCTTTTTTCCCCTTCAAGATCTAACCCAGATGTTATCTTTGCTCAACATACAACTAAAATTATTTCTCCTTCCTTATGTTTTTCATAGAAATTTTCAGGTTCTCTTCCTTGAATTTATTACACTCTCCCTTGTGTCATTCATTTGCATATGTCTGTTCTTCCCTGCTAGATTGCAAATGTATTGAGAAGAAAGTATGCAGCATGTTAGTTTTTGCAATCTTAGTCTCTAATAAGGTATAATACACATAGAAGGACATGGTTGCTATATCTAACCTGAATGAGTTTAAAGAGATGATTTTTAAATTTCCAGTGTGAGCTTTTATACCTTAGAAATTAGCAAATTCTATAGATTGTGTCTTTATTTTTTATTTTGTTGATTGTCTAAAATTTTTAAAAAATGATAGAGAAAATGTTAATAATGCAGATTAAGCTTAAGAGTATGTTTTAGATGCTTTTTTCCCCTGGAGAACAGATTGTTAAACATTTACCTGCATACCATTGAATACAAGGCACTTAAAAAGCATTTGGTGAATGATTGCATTTTTGAAATAGAGAATAATTAATATACACTCTCTTGCATGTATTTGTAAAATAATACACTGATATGATAGTTTTATACTATTTAGTACTACTTCTGTCCTCTAATCTTGAAGGGACAATAGTGTAACATAACTTATAAAGTTGTCAATTAACTTTCATTTAGACTTTACATCAAGAGGACAAATCTAGCAAGAGAAGGTTCTTCTCTTGGAATGAATGTGCCTTTATCCTTGTATGTATGCTTCCTAAAATAGTAAAATCCCATGAATAGGGTGTCAAACATGTGGTCTGGCAGCTGAATGCAGCCCATATGATACCTAAGTGTGCCTTGAACCACATTAAAATGTAATTGTCAAATATTTAACAAAATATATTGTTAAACATAAAAACAGATTAATATAAATGAATCAATATATATTTAAATAATATAACAATGAAATAATAAGTATAAAAGATAGATAATATTAATGGTATATATTTAAATAATATGATGGTAAATAATGATAACTATAAATATAAACCCTAGATAACATTAATAAGCATTTTTCTAATTTAATATTAGTAGGTACCCTCAGGAATCCATACCTGTGGTTTAATGGCCTTTGTTTCTATTTAAATGTGACACTACTTGTATAGATGAAAGATTTTTATGTTTATCTTCATGAAATAGGCTTGAGTAATAATAGATCCTTGGCCCTTATCCTCACCCAGCCTCCTCCCCCTACATTAAAAAGTGAGCTAACATTGAGGATACAGATCTAGGCAATGAATAGATCAAGAAGATCAGTCACAGAAAGTGAAGTGAGCCTTTTCATATCACAGAAGGTTTTCTTTCATCCTATGTCACCATAGGAGCATAATCAATATCTTTTATTTTGGCTTTAAAAAAAACTCATCCTTCCTCTAGAATTTGTTAAAAAAAATGTTCTAGTGGGGAGCACTGAATTTAATGAGAAATCACCAGTTTTGAGGAGAAGAAAAAGAAAATCCTCATCTCACTAATGCTGCGACTCACCTAGTCAAAGGAAAAACAAACGAGTTGCAGTTATCTAAATAAGCAGGTGGAGAGCGTTAACGAAAATTAACATAAATTAAATAATGAAAGTTTATTTATTTCACAATTGGATTACTAAACTCCTTGGCATAAACACATTTCTATGTCATATCCTGTTTTGTTACTGCCAGAGAATGGTAATTATATAAAATTTAAAAAGACTTTAATTACCAAAATACACACACACACACACACACACACACATATACACAAATATAGCTAATAAGAAAAAATAGACAACATATTTGAAACTTCGAGTTTCAGCATTTTATTACTATGAGCGTAATGTGGTAGATTAGAATAATTTTTCAGAATTTTTATTTTCTTTGAATTCTTTTAGAGTAGGACAATATGGTCAGAGCATATTAGACTTTCCAAATTAGAAGCCCAATAGGATTCAGTTTGCTAGCTAGGTGGCATAATAGATGGAGAAGAAGGACTGGAGTCATGAAGACTTGAACTCAGATCTGGTCTCAGACACATATGTAACTCTTAGCACAGTGCCTGATACATGGTAGGTACCATGTAAATATTTTTTTCTTTCTCCCTTGCAGATAGTTAGACTTTTCATGGAAGTTGTAAAATGTTAAACATCTTCCTAATTCATCCCTATACCTAGTTCTTACTCACCAAGAACTTTTGCCCCAGGTATTTCTGAGTCAGTCAATAAATAATAAGCCCCCGCTAAGTTCCAGGTACTGCTCTGAGTGCTGGATAGACAGACATAAGAAAAGTTCTGCCCCCAAGGAGCTCACAGTCTAATGGGAGAAAATGAAATATAAAAAGAAATTGGAAAGTGAGGGAACAGGAGGTGGAAGCACATATCTTGGGGGCATGATGGAGTCCTATAGCCTACAAAGAAAATGATCAGAGGAAGTAAGAGTTACAGAACTGAATTTATCTTTCAGAATGATGAGTTTCTGGAGATCAGGAACAGGAGATGAATGATGCTGAAATAGCAGAATTCCTTGGGTGCCTTCCTCAAACAGAAGGTCTAGAAGGAGCTCTTAGATGTTCATTCCCAACTTTTTCAACTAATAGGGAGGGAGGGAACCTCAGAGGCAAGGGGTGCTGAAAAGGTACGAGTTTCTGAGTTGATTTCATCTTTCCGAATAATGGCTTTCTAGAGATCATGAAATTCAGGAGTGTAGCTGGGTGGAATCCATGTCACTTTCACTACATCTCATTCTGTATCCCCTTTAGCACTTTTCATGGCAGTCCCATCTCCAACATGAAGACAAAGCGACTAAACTTGATTCATTCACTACATTAATGCATTTAATGGCATCCCTTCCTTTTAAGACATCTTACGTTCTAGATCTTGATTTGACATGAGAAACTATCGGTATAAATAGTCCCTAAACAAATACAGATCAATAACTCACCTATAAAGGTATTTTGTTAGGTACTGCCTGGCCACTGACAATCCTAGTATCTGTAGCTTGTATATATCAGAGGCAGGACTTGAACCCAATTCTTCATGCCTCCAAGGATGGACCTCTATCTACTCCGTCATTATCTTTCATTATTATCCCAATATGTTTATTGATTAAATGGCTGTGTCTTTTTCCATGTTAACTGATGAGCTCTTTTAAGACCTCAGTTAGATGCTACTCTGTACTCCAAGCACAAAGTACATTAATACATACTTGATGAGACCTCAGAAAAATATTTAGTAATGAATTAATCAGTTTCCCTCAGTACCTATATTGTTCTGTTCTTTCAGTCACCTTTTTTTTTCTTTACCAAGTTCCAAAGTGGAGGAATGAGAAGAACATGGCACTGTCCTAGAAGTCAAGATGTCTAGGTTGTAGTATCATCTCTGTCATTACTTTACAATGATTTGCTGTTCTTGTTAAGTCATTTCAGTTGTGTATGACCCTTTTTGACTCCATTTCGTGTTTTATTGACGAATAAAGTGGAGTGGTTTGCCAATTCCTTCTCGAACTTCCTTTTTTTTGTTTTTTGTTTTTGTTTTGTTTTATAGATGAGGAAACTTAGGCAAACAGGGTTAAATGATTTGCCTAGGATCACACAGCTAATAAGTGACTGAGGCTGGGTTTGAACTCATGGAACTGAGTTTTGTTGATTCTAAACCCAGCACTCTCTCCATTATACCACCTAGATAACTTATGCTAATACCTACGCCTCTTTGGGCCTTAGTTTTCCCCCATTAAATATAAATTGGAAATTTATGAGGAGATCCCTAAGGTCTTTCCAACACTAACATCCCACGAGCATTTGATAAGCTTGTAAAAATTGCTTCAAGTATAATAGGTTTTCATACTTATCTGGAAGGTTATTCTGTAAATTTAATAATAGAAAATATTCCTTGGTAATGAGTGCTTTATAAAATTAAATAGGAACAATGGTGCATTATTTTATATTTAAAAATTAGACCTTTGGGAAACTGCCCTAGGGACCATGTACCCCAAATTAAAACATTAGTTAAAGCATGCCACATATGTCAGGGTGCAATTCAATCATCTCCGGGTATTCAGTGTTTTGTTTTTAAGTACAGTATCACTGGAAAAGACCTTTTAGAAAAGACTTCTATACAATATTTAGCCTTGAAGCAACAAAACTAGATTCTCTTGACTAGATTCAAAAAATACCACTTGGGTTTTGCTGTTCATGATGCTACAGGATATTTTGTATAATTGTTGACAATTTCATTGTCTAACATCTAAGGTCATTTATTAACAGTGAAGAATTTATCAATGCTAATTATAGTGAACAAAACACAGGATATTATCATGTCATAATTTTCCATTCCTTTCACAGTAGTTAATTTCTCTTACCTATTCATGAAGTATCAAATCACACTCCTTTTAACTTATCTGATAATGCTTAAGCACAGATCCCACTCTATCACTTTCTTGCTCAGAAGTAAATTCAGTGCTTCCCTCTAACTTTTAAGATTAAATAGGAAGTCCATACTTTGTCCTTTTGACATTTTTAGCAACCTATTTTCTGTTATTTTAACATATTACACTACTTCCTGCCCTCTACAATTGTGCCTTCTTATACTTTCTTTCAAACAACTTTCCATTTCCCGCTTCCATGTATGTGCATAGGTTGCCTCCTATATTTAGAATATTCTCCCTCCTTACCTTCATCTCTTGGAATCACTAGATTCCTTCAAAAAGAATTTGCTTCAAAAATCATTAACTTCCTTTCAAAATAAATCTCCTGAGTACAGGCTTCCCTGATTTCCCCTGCTGCTAATACCTCCCACCTGAAATTCACCTGTATTTTCTTTATATGTAAGAGAAGTGTCTCATACCCCAAAATCAAACTAATGTAACTAAGAAGATAATCTACCTCTAAATAAATTATAATGTAATTCCTAGATCTTTTGAGTATTGTTATTCAAGTGGCAGATCATGAATACAAAAAATCAACAAAACACTTCACAACACAAAACAAAACATAACAGTCCTGCCACCTTTGGTTTTTAATATATATATTAAGACTACTTTGTGTCAAAATAATAAAGGTATAGCAGAAAGAAAACTACATTGGAATAAAGAATCCTGTGTCAAAATCCTGGCTACATCAGTTATTAGCCTTGAGACCTTCCTAAATTCATGATGCTATCCCACCCCAGTCTTACCTAGAAGACCTCTCTTCTAAGGGAGTATGGGTAGAGGCACATTGTCTTCTGAGTGCATTAAGGTTTCCATGAGTGCAAGGAAATGGAAGTACTATGAGAGGAAGAAGTCTAATAAAAATTTATTACACTAGATCTTAATTTTCAGAGGGTATAATGGAAAATGGGTATCCTGTGATAAAGAATATCATAGGAAACAGAACACTGGATTAGAAATAAGAAAATGTAGGTTTGAATCTTGACTTTGCCCGTTATGACCTTGTCATCTTGGACAAGTAATTTAACCTTTCAGAGGTTCAGTGTTTTCATGTGAGATGAAAGTATTGGGATAAATGGCCTTTAAAGTCCCTTCCAGTTCTTGACCTATTAACCTATATAAAGGCCAATGACAGAAACCACAATCTAATGGAATTTGTAACTCTAAATTTTGAGATCCTATCTTAAAATGCACAGGTTACTTTGTATACAAAGACATTACAAAGATCCTGATTTCAAGAAAGTTGCAACTTAATAGGGAGGACTATGACCTACTATACAAGTGAGCTATTATTATTTTGAAAATGACATTGATTTTCAAATAAAATTACCTATGCTCTGAAGAATTCTTTCCTAACCTGATGAACCATGAAATTAAAAGATTTTCTTTAAAGTTGCCCTTTGTATTTGAAGTTCATCATGTTTTTTCGTTGATGGTAAGTTAATTACATTTTGCTTCCCAAACCTCAAACCTTTATTCTGTGAATTTCAATTATTACTTTAAGTTCTAAGTCAATAGGCTGACTGTGAGTAGATGGGTGAGAAAAATACAAGGAGATTGATGAACAGCTGTTTCTGAAGATCAAGAGTACTCCATGATGTGATAGAATAGATTCTTAATTTATTAACATGGAAATGATCCATTTCTTTCTGTTGTATTCAAATCTTTCATTGGACATTAGATATTCTGGATTCCTATATGCTGAATACTTCAGGAGGTTGCCTAAAGACATTATCTCACAAATTTCTGATTGCATCTCATTATTGTATTAATTAAGTTTATAGGACCACACAGAAATAATCTTTGCAGAAAGTGCTCAAAATTCCTATTCAAAAAAACAAAGCAAGGTGCAGCTAGGTGCACCTTGAGGCAATGCCCAGTCACTCTCAGCTCAGAAATAAATCCTTCTCTTAGATAAATACCAATTCAGTTAAACTGATAATTGTGGAATACCTTTTTTTTTAAGGATTTGACTAATTTGGGAATTTCTTTTTCCCCCAAATTTATTGATTTGTTTTCAGTTTTCAGCAATCACTTTGATGAGTTTCAAATTTTCTCCCCCTCCTTCCTCCTTCCCTTACCAAAAAAGCGTGCGATCCTCTATGGGTTCTACACATGTATTCCTATGAAACACATTTAATGTTGCATAGAATAATTAAAAGAATTGGGAGAAACCATAAGAATAGAAAGCATAACAGAGGAGAAAATAGTCTGCTTCATTCTATGTTCTGATTCCATAGATCTTTCTCTGGATGAGGATGGCATTATGCTTCATGAGTCTTTTGGAAATATTTAGGTCTTTGCATTGCTGTGAAAGGACAAGTCTATCAAAAACCCTCCCCTTACACTGTGGCTGTTACCGTGTATAATGTTCTCCTGGCTCTGTTCACTTCACTCAGCATCAGTTCATATAAGTCTTTCCAGGTTTTTCTAAAGTCTACCTTTTCATCATTTCTTATAGTACAATAGTATTCCATTGCATTTTATACCACACCATGCTCATCCATTCCCCCATTGATGGGCATTCCCCTGATTTCCAGTTCTTGGCGATGACAAAAAGAGATACTATAAATATTTTTGTACATGTGGGTCCTTTTTCCATTTTTGAGATCTCTTTGGGATATAGCCCTAGAAGCAGTATGGCTGGGTCAAAAATTATGCATATTTTATAGCCCTTTGGGTATAGTTCCAAATTGCTCTATAGAATGGTTAGATTAACTCACAGTTCCACCAATCATGAATTAGTGTTCCAATTCTTCTATATCTTCTCCAACATTTATCATTTTCCTGTTTTTTCATGTTAGTCGATCTATAGATGTGATGTGGTACAGAGTTGTTTGTTTTGCATCTGTCTAATCAGTAGTGATTTAGAGCATTTTTTCATATGACTAGAGTTAGCATTAATTTCTTCCTCTGAAAACTGCCTGTTCACATTCTTTAACCTTTTATCAGTTGGGGAAGAGCTTGTATTCTTGTAAACTTGACTAGTTCTCTATATATTTTAGAAATGAGTCTTTTATCACAGATTCTAGTAGTAAAAATTCTTTCCCAGTTTTCTGCTTCCCTCCTAAACTTGAGTGCATTGACTTTTTTTGTGCAAAAACTTTTCAATGTGATATAATCAAAGTTATCTACTTTGCATTTTATAATGTTGTCTATCTCTTGTTTGTTCATAAATTAATCCATTCACAAATCTGAGAAATAAGCTATTCCTCACTCCCTTAATTTGTTTATAGTAACAGCTTTTATACCTACATTGTGTACCCCTTTGAACTTTATTCTGGTATGTGGTATCAGGTATTGGTCTATGCCCAGTTTCTGCCACACTATTTTCCCCTTTTCCCAGGAGTTTTTGTCAAACAGTGAGTTCTTATCCCAGAAGCTAGGTCATTGAGTTTATCGAAGAGTAGACTGCTATAGTCAATGAATGCTGTGTTTGGGGTACCTAACCTATTTCACTGATCTACCTCTCTATTTCTCAGCCAGTACCAAGTGGCTTTGATGATTGCTGCTTTATAATACATTTTACATATTATTTATGTATGACTAGGCCACCTTCCCTAGCATTTCTTTGCATTAATTCCCTTGATATTCTGAACCTTTGTTCTTCCAGATGAATTTGATATTATTTTTTCTAGTCCAAAAAATAATTTTCTGGTAGTTTGATTGGTATGACACTGAATAAGTAAATTAATTTAGGTAGAATTGTCAGTTTTTATTATAATAGCTTGGCCTACCCACAAGCAACTGATATAGTTTCATTTACTTAGATCTGATTTTATTTGGGTAAAAAATGTTTTTTAATCATATTCATATATACCCTGGCAGGTAGACTCCCAAATATTTCATAATGTGTACAGTAACTTTACGCTCTTTCTATATCTTGTTGTTGGACTTTGTTAGTTATATATATATATATATATATATATATATATATATATATATATATATATATATATATATATATATATATATTATAAATGCAGATGATCTGGCTTTATTTTGTAACCAACAACTTTGCCAAAGTTGTTTATTATTTCAAGGATTCTCTATATCATCATATTGTCTGCAAAGACTGATAACTTAGTTTTGTCTTTGCCTATTCTAATTCCTTCTACTTCTTTTTTCAAAAGAGATTGCTAAAGCTAACATTTCTAGTACCATTTTAAATAACAGTGGTGATAGTGGGTATGCTTATTTCACCCCCAATCATACTGGAAATACACCTAGCTTTTCCTCATTACATATAAGGTTTGCTGATGGTTGTAGGTAGATACTACTTGTTATTTTAAGGAAAGCTCCTTTTATTCCCGTGCTTGCCAGTGTTTTCAATAGGAATGGGTGTTGTATTTTGTCAAAAGTTTTTTCTGCATCTATTGAGATAATTGTATGGTTTCTGTTAGTTTAGTTATTGAAATGATCAATTACACTGATAGGTTTTCTAACATTGAACCAGCCTTGTATTCCTGGTATATCCTACCTGATCAAAGTGCATTATTCTCATGATAACTTGCTCTAACCTTTTTTGCTAATATCTTATTTAAACATTTTGCATCTATTCGTTAGGGAAATTGATCTATATTTTTCTTTCTGATTTGGCTCTTCCTAGTTTCAGTATCAGCAACATATTTGTATAATAAAAAGAATTTGATAGTACTCCTTCTTTGCCAGTTTTTCCAAATAGTCTATATATTTTGGAATAAACTATTCTTTAAAGGTTTGATAGAATTCACTTCCAAATCCATCTGACCCTGGAGATATTTTCCTAGGGAGTAGGTTGATGGTTTGTTCAATTTATTTTTTTATATGGAGTATTTAAGTATCCTGCTTCCTCTTCTATTAATATGGGATATATATATATATATATATATATATATATATATATATATATATATATATCTGTAATTTGTTAATATGGGGTATGTGTGTGTGTGTAAATATGCATTCATTTTCCTATCATTGACAAATTTATGAGCATACAGTTAAGTAAAATAATTTCTAATTATTGTTTTAATTTCCTTTTCATTGGAAGTGAATTCATCCTTTTCATTTTTGATACTGGTAATTTAGTTTTCTTCTTTCTGTTTTTGAAAATCAAATTGACCAAAGGTCTATCAATTTTTTTTGTTTCTTTCTTAAAACCAGTTCTTAGTTTTACTTATTAGTTCAATAGTTTTCTTACTTTCAATTTTATTTATCTCTCATTTGATTTTCAGTATTTCTAATTTGGTATTAATTAGGGATTTTCAATTTGTTGTTCTTCTAGTTTTTTCAGTTGCATGCCCAATTTATGGATCTCCTCTTTCTCTATTTTATTTACATAGGCATTCAGAGATATAAAACTTCCCCTTAGAACTGCTTTCTCTGCATCTCCTAAGTATTTCTGCCTTTATGCAATTGATTGTAAGGTTTTTATGCCATAGCCTATGGTCAATTTTTGTGTATGTGCCATATACTGCTGAGAAAGAGGTATATTCCTTTCTATCCCCATTTAGAATTCTCCAGAGGTCTATTATGTCTGCCTTTTCCAGAATCCTAGTCACTCCTTAACTTTTTTTCTTGCTTATTCTGAGACCAGATTTATCAAGTTCAGAAATGGGGAGGTTTCGGTCCTCCACTAATATAGTTTTGCTATCTATTTCTTCCTGTAACTACCTTAACTTCTCTTCTAAGAACTTGAATGCTATACCAGTTAGTGCATATATGTTTAGTAATGATATTACTTCATTGTCTATGGTATCTTTTAGCAGGAATTATTTTCCTTCCTTGTCTCTTTTGATTGGATCTAGTTTTGCTTTTGCATTGTCTGAGATTAGGATTGCTTACCCCTGCTTTTTGTTTTTAATTGAGCTGAAACATAATATTTTCTATTCCAGCCTTTTACCTTTACCCCGTGTTTATCCCCCGTTTCAAATGTGTTTTTTGTAAACAATATATTGTAGAGTTATGGGTTTTAATCCATTCTGCTATCTGTCTGCATTTTATGGGAGAGTTCATCCCATCCACATTCACAATTATGATCACTATTTTTGTCTTTCTCTCCCCTAAATCTCATGCTGTGAACTTCAGTGTAACCCTGGGGAAAGTGAGACTTCACCTGGTCTCAACCTTGGCACACTCTGGCCAGCTCAATTGCACTAGAGCATGGGAGGGCTCAGCATCTAGTGAGCCCAATTCCTCTGGCTGTGTTAAGGCACATGTGAAATACTGTTGTTTGAGTTTTGCTGGCTCTACCTCCATGGGGCTGAGGATTTTCTTCTGGTCTGCTGAGTTGGAGCTTGCTGGAACTTCTCTGCTCCTACACTGAACCCCTTTAGCAATAGTATGAGGGATCTTTCCCTTTGATCTCACTGGCCTCCTGAGCTAAATGATTACTGCACCCCTTCTTTTGGCCCCACTATTCCTGGATTTTTTCTAGGGCAATATTCTCCAGGGTTTTCAAGGTTAACAATGGAGGATGAGAGCACTTACAGTTTACTCTGTCTTCTTAGCTCCCAGAAGTTCCATGGGGTACCTTTAAATTTACCCAGTGTCTCATGTTTTTTTGTACCAGTATTTTAAGAATCCTGGACTTCACTGCCTTTATCTTGTCTTTTTTCTGTAAGGGCTTTTCTCAGCTTTCGTAACTTTTTCCTCCCTTTTGGTCTGTGCTATTTCTAATCCATTCTATACTCTCCAAACAGATTATTTATCCTAAAACATGAACTTGGTAATGAGTTCCTTCCTCAACAACTTCTGTTTGTACTCTGTTGCTTATAGGACAAGGTCCAAATTTTTCACCCTCAATTTAAACTGTTTCCTCTGGAGGGTGCTGATCTGTTTTATATCCAATTGCTTCCTATATATTTTGTCTACCCACACCGATCTCCTCACCGTTTCAAATCATCGTATATCTTTTGGCCTCCATTTGACTATTCTGTCCCTTCTAATGCATTTTCTCTCTTTCTCTACATTTCTAAATTTTTCATTCAATGTTTAGCTTAAGGCTAATTTCCTTTATAATGACTAGGTAGATATGAACTATGAAATAATAATGGCACTTATATTCTTTTCTAAGTCTTGCTACTATGTGGGCACAGTGGATAGAGTACTGGACCTGGAGTGGGGAAGACCTGAGTTCAAATTCAGCCTCAGACCCTTAATAACTGTGTAACTCTGGACAAGTCACTTAACCATTTTTACCTCATTTTTTCATCTATAAAATGGCCTGGAGAAGGAAATGGCAAACCATTCCAGTATCTTTGCCAAGAAAACCCAAATGAGATCATCAAGAGTTGGACACAACTGAAATAACTCGCAGCAACAATGCCTTGCAAAATATAGGATGGAAGATGTGACTTCGCTCATATTGGGAATTCTGAGGGGAAGGAACTTCCTCTACAAGTTCAGATTGACTTGTTCTCTGCTCTCAGCCCTCAAAGGTTAAGTGAGATTCCTGAGGTCATATAGCCAGTATATGTCTGAGGTAGGACTTCACTCCAATTTCAGTGGACTTCTTGGCTGGCTGTTTATCCATTGTTCCACACTTCTCTTCTTATATTTCTGAAGTCTCTTTTTGTATCATGTTGTCTTGATGAAACAACTTTCCTGTGGAATCAAATTGCAGTGGTAGACTCCCTCATTTTATTCCAGAGGATTTTACTCTAATATGCATTTTGATTTGTAGAACAGAAACTGGTGGTGGGAAACTGATTTTTCTGTTATTTAGGAATGTGAAGGAAATCATAAATATAGGGCATTATATGATTGAATAAAAGGGCACTGGAGGTGAAAGGAGAGTAAGCAGATAATGGTCAGTAAGGCAAGGCATTATTTTAGGAGCTCCTAGAATAGGCTAGAGTGAACTTCGAGAAAGTTGCCAGTAATTCAGGGATTGTACAATTCAAGCTTCACAAACCACAATAGCAGAAATAAACAATGGGAATTTTTTTTGCCTTTTGCTTTCTGCACCTGCTGAAAATGTGCAATATCTTTGGAGCTGAGAAGAGAAAAAAATAGATGGTTGAACAATGCAGAACCTAAAGAGGTATTTTTCCCCTTTAGCTTCCTCTTCTCTAAAGTGAAAATGAAATCAACAAATATTTATTGGAAACCTATAAGAAAGATACTTCAGCCAGCATTACAAGAGATAAAAAAGAAGTATAAACCATTTTATAACCTTTGGGGGATGGGAGAGATACATGGCATAAGAACATTCAAATAAAAGAAATTACACACTGAATCTAGACCAATATCCTAACTAACCAAAGGATATTCTGTGCCAGAACCTGAAGACTAGCAACATTTATTGTTTTAAGTCACAGGCTTGTATGTAGGCTATATATTTAAAAAAAAGAGTTCCCACAATACTGGGATCATAAATAGTTGAAGATATATTGAAGTATAAAAGAGTCATGTGGAATGAGGGGAATCCATTGTTACACAGTGTTATAGACACATTTCACATTCTTGCCTATTTGATACTGGTGTATCTTGATGAAGTCCAAAGGTACCTAGTTCTTTTGTTTCTTTTCACAGATTTTAGTATTATTAAAGGCTAAGATTTTGTTTCTCCAATGTCTACTTGCACCATGTGTAGTTTATAATATTTTCTCTGGCTGTAAAAAAATCCTAGTAATGACTCTACTATTGCATAACATATTTTAGTGCAATATTTAATATATCAATTCATATAATGTTCTAATCACTCCCCTCTAGGACTTTTCCATGTTCATTTTACTTACCTGTGAGACCTGTAATGAGAAAATAAAATGGAAGAACATGTGAAATGTAGCTTTTTACAAATACTGCAAAGAAACAATGAATGAGTCCGCATAAACTTCATCCCATAACATAATATTGAGAAGCTTAGCTTAAGTGCTAATCATTACTTTGTGCTGCTTGCAAACAACTGCCAAATTTGGTTCAAGACAAAATAAAGAGTATTGGCTCATTAGCAAATTTGGCAGTACTAGAATGACAGTAATCACATTTCCATTCTATTTTCATAGTTAGGGCTAAAGTAGCTTAAAAATATTCATTAACAAAACAGGTTGTAGCATGCCAAGGAGTAGCTGCCTCAGCACTGTCATTTAAAATAACTTCAGTAGCTTTATTAAGAAGGGCACAGTTTCATTTTAGCTGTAGGAAAAGGAAAACAAATACCATAGCAATACCATGGCATGCTTGGTAAGATTAACGTAAATTTTCCTTAGAAGTAAATGAATTTCTCAAAAATTAAAACCTCCACAAAGCAATCTATTGATTATTAAGGGCGGCAGTCTTGTTTTTAAATGTGGATTAATTCAGTCTAAGAAACTTTTTGAAAAGAAATTTACTATAGGAATGTTTAGTGATATCTGAAAACTTATTTTCAATATGGTGCATTGGTCAACATAAAAATCTCTTCTATGATACCTATATCTACTCTTATGCAGAGGCGGTGGAGGACAAAGGGACAATTCATGGGTTCAAATGCTGCATGTAATATCAGGACATTTTCAGTGAATTGATCCAGTTTGGGTGATTTTTATTTCCTTTTTTCTTCAAAATAGTCTTCATTATAAGGTATAGCTGTATAGGAAGTGGAAAGGGTTGCATGTGGAGGAATCCTAAATGATGTGAAGACAAAATATATACATGTATATGTATCACGTGTGTATATGTGTGTGTGTGTGTGTGTGTGTGTGTAACACCAGAAGCAATCTTATGTATTGATGAAATAGCTATTTTCTATGAGCTCTGAATTTAGGGATGCTGCAAAAACGTTATTTCCTCCAACCATGTATCAGCGTATCCCACCATTAGAGAATTATTCCTTAGGTTTAGCATTTGCTTCTCTGACACTTAAAAATGGATACCCTTCAGGAAGATAACATGTTAACATGCTGATATCTTAGCATGACTTAGAGCAATAGGTATGGAGAGGGAATGAAAGAAGAGCCAAATACAAGTGGTCTACATTAAGCCGACATTTGCTATGCCATATATTTTCATATAACTGATTCACCCTAAACATCTAGCTATATGATGATGATGATATACAGAAATATGCTCTCTGGATTCTGTGAGCATATTGGCTAATACTCCCAATCAGTAATTAATGAAAAGGGTATATTGGCAATGAAGGAACATGGGATCACTGCAGGCAACATGAACTTGGTAATCTTTCTTGAATACCAGTAAGAAAGCTATGTAACTATATCTACAGGGAATGATTTAAAGAAAAGCCTACTCAGAAACATGATAATTATTGAGACATACTGGGAGGCCATCTCTATTCATGACAGAGGTATAGTGATATGATGCAGTTCCAATTCTTTTGTTAAAAATCAGTATAGTATTTTAGTGGCACCACTTAATTCAATGATTTTGGCTTCAAATTTTATGATATGATGCATAGAGGGGGCAATTTTTCCTACAAGTGAGAAGAAACCAAGACATTCTATGTTCCTTGAAGAGGACAAGAAAAAAACCAATAAAATAAAATACAAATTTGGAACTGGGAGGAACTTTAAAAATAATTTAAAACACTCCCTTTTACTTTACTAATGAGTAAATTGAAGCCCAGAAAGGTAAAGTAACTTCTCCAAGAACATTTTCCATCAGAGATCTCCTTCTAAGTTGAGACTGAATCATTGATAACTACTCTTTACAGCCTGTTATTCAACCAATTATGAAACTATCTAATTATATTAGTATTTAATTCATGCTTCTCTTTCTATTTTTATAAGAATAATATGAGAACACCAAATGTTTTAATAAACTCTTGCTAAAATATATTTATGCAATACTTAACACAGAGAATCAGAATTTTAGAGTGGATAATTAACCTGGGTTTAAATCCTATTTCTGACACAAGTGATTGTATATGTTGGACAAACCACTTAATCTCTCAAATTAGTCCCCTGGGTAACTTTGTAAGGTTATAAATTGCAGAGGTAATGTCAATATACACAGCTGTATACCTTTCCTAAGGAGAGAATTTGTTCATCAAATATTCTTGATATAAATAAAACTCTGCCTATTAAAAATTACCAATAGAATTCCTTTATTCTACATGTGTAGTAATGCTATCAAAAAAGGAAATGAGGTTTGTCTGGCACTATTTGCTCTTTAGAAAATCAAGGTTTCTCTGTGTAATCACTGATTCATTTCTAGATACATACTACCTGATTAGTGATTCATTCTAGATCTATTTTTTTTCTTGGAATCCAAGTCAAGTTCACTGGCCTATAATTTTCAGATTCCCTTTATCTGACATGTATGAAAACATTTTTGTTCTATTTCAGGTCTGCAGTAACTTGTTTTCAGGATCTTTCAAAACTTTCAAAACTCATAGATGCTGGTTTTAACACATCTATCTATTCTTGTTTTATAATTTTGAGGACCCATAACTCATGAATTTTTCAAAAATTCCTAAATAAATCTGGTATCATTGAAATGGGTAGAGTCCTAAATAGGCCACTCATTTCAATTCCCCTGACAATACTACTGTTTAGATCATTCAAGTTATATTTTTTCATAAATATATATCAATAAGTTGGGGAAAATGAAGGGAGAGTCTTTCCCTGCTGGAATTTCATCTTTAGCCGACTTGGGTAGGCAAGAATAAATTTGTTGTCCACTATTTAAGCATACCCATCTGTCTTGATTTGACCATGACCCTGGTTCATTTTTCCTCTTCAAGGTATTTACTGCTATGGCCTTATATGCTGCATTAAGTATTGTCCTCACCTTTTAGCTTGATAGATTACAGAACATTCCCAAAAGATAGTAAGGGTACTTGGGGAAAAAAAAATAGGCAGCCAGCACCATGGCTAACCTTCTCTTGCCGAGCAATGGAACGTCAAATGAAAACTGACGTCATGCTCAAAGTTAGCAATGGGTTTTCTCCATAGCACTCACTCGTTGGAATCAAAAAGATTTCAATTAAATTACAGAAAGGCTATCCTGATATCCTGAATTCTGTTTCCACATTACTTTAAAACAATACAAGCAACAGCAATAAAAACCTTTATTCTCATTTGCTTACAAAATGAATTCACCTTTAGGTTAGGGCTGTATGTATTTATGTTTTACCTAGGGTCCTGGCTGCCTAAGTAAAATTACAATAGGAAATTATTTTGACTCGGCACTTTTTTTCCTAAAATCTTCTTAGAAGCATCTTGTAGAATAAATTAAAAAAAAAAATCTAACGGTGAGTAGAGTGTTGGATTTAGAGTTAGGAAAGTCTCAGATTGAATCCTGCCTCAGACCCTCAATAGCCATGTAGCCCTAGATAAATTACTTAATTCTGTCTATCTCTGTTTCCTCATCTGAGAATAGTGCTCAAGTCTCAGAATCAGGCAGACATAGGTTCGGATTTCACATCCAAAGTTTCACATTGTTATTAGAAGCATAATCATGAGCATTTCATTTGTGAATCTCAGTTTAAAGAATTGCTCATGATTACATTTCAAGTAAGTATCAGATGTGAAATCTGAACTCGTGTCTTCCTCATTCAAAGACTTCACACTATTTGTTTTACTCTTGCCTCTAAAGCAGTTCTTATAAGCAGTTTCATCTTTGTTTAGAAAGGAAACTTAATTGCAAAAACTGTCTATACTGATAAATATAACTAGTTAAAAAATGGGGCACTGCATAAATCTTGCTATTTGACATTTTGTAGATGTTTCATATCTGCTGAATTCTTTATTCACTGATCTTATTGTTATTATGTAAAAATTTCCTATGTAAATCTTTGTTTTTTCTCAACAAAAGCTTGCTAATCCACTTATATATTCATTTGGACCAAAGGACAAAGAGCTGTGTAGTTTACCTGACTTGTGTTGCAGCTAAGAGCAGACTTGACATGGTGCTTGGGCAATGGGTTTTGGATCCCTGGAGCTCATCACAAATACCTAATTATTTTAATGAAGCAAACCTTTTGTTTTTCTTTGTTTGGTTAAATTGAATGTAGAGAAAATCATGGAAATATAAAAAGGAGTGAGGAACCTAAAAATTTCAGGGGGGAAAGTTTGCTGATGCAGTTTATAGGGAACTTTAAGTGGCACCAAAGGACTCCGTTAATTTGTAAACAGAAGTATGATCATTGAGGTAATTATTTCAGGGCTACAGCAAAGTCGTAGTGATGGGGAGGCAGAGAGACAAAAGGGTTGAGTGAGACCACTTATCAACCACTCTCCCACATTAGGAGAAGCAGTATTTTAATTTCTAGTAACTTAATTATGCTATTTGTGTAGAATGTGGGGAATAATAGGATAGAAAAAGCATCTTACTTAGTGGAAGAGGCGACAAACATTTTTGAAGACCTTTCACATGCAGATACTATGGTAAGCACGGGTGACACAAAGATTTGGCCTCTGAGGAGCTCACAGTGTAAAGGGTGAGATAGCATGCAAACAGTTATGTACAAACAAGCTATTTACAAGATAAATTGGAAATAATGAAGAGAGGAAAGACCCTAAAGTTAGAAAGGATTAAGGAAGATTTCCTATAGAAGTTGGTGTGTTAGCTGGGAATTGAAGGAAACCAAGAATTCTCCATGGGTCAGTCATCTCTTTTTGGCTTTTCCTCTCTTTATCTGGCATTTCAGAGACCTCTGCAACCTATGTTTTAGACTGCCTCTCCAGCATTAAATCATATCATCTCCTATCACACAATCTATATTCCAGCCGACCTGAATAACTGTTCTTTGAATTGACCTTCCATTTGTAGTCTTTGTGTATTCACATAAACCATATTTCATCTCTTCCTTCTCAGCTCCACATTTCTGAATTCTCATCTTCCTTCAACATTCAGCTTATGGACACATATTCTTGAACATTTTACATAGTTTTCCCAGTTATCCTTCTTTTCAAATTATTTCTGCATTGATTTACCCTAGTGTATAGTGTATCAGCCCCCAACATCCAGTAGAATATGAGGTCCCACATTTTGACTTGGAGCTTAGAGACTGCTTTAGTAATCAGATACCACAAGGAGTTCAAAGATAGAAAAAAGGGGGTCAGAACTCCTCTTAACAATAAAATTCAGCTACATTTAGTACTTGGTTTTGGAAAACATGATGTACAGCATTATTTCTATGAGAAAATTTGTTCAGAATTGCCAACAATGGATGTCCAGTGAAATTTTTGAAAATGTTCCATTTGTAACTTTAAGCCTGGCTGTACTCAGTTTTCGCTATCAGTGGAATTTTTTCTTCCTTCACTTTAAATAGAATTCCAGACACAAACAAACATGAAATGTCTCATTTTTTAAATATTGTAACAAGATTGAAAGTCCTGTATCATGCCTGCATGGCAGTTCAACTTTCTCATGAAATCTCTTCTGTAATAACATTTCACATTCCAAATGATGCCCAGGCCCATAAGCTGAATAATGAGGAAGCATTAGCAGTCAGGAAGATGCTAAAAATATTACCAAGCACTAACCATGTTTTATGGCCATTATTACTAAGCTTTTGTTTTGGAGAACGTTTTTATCCACTGCAGTACAAAAACATGATTAAACCAATAAATTAAGTCTTTGTCTTTTCAATAATTACATATACAGATGGCTAACCCTGGCCCCATCATACATCCTCTCCCACTTCCCCCAACCACTGTCAGAACCGCTGCTACCCCTACCATGGGAGATATTGAAAGAAAGGAGACTGTCACACAATAAGTATCCTCAGTGTTTAGCATGGTAACTAGCATGCAATAAATTCCTAATATATGCTAGTTGACTATCTGAATTAGCAACTTCACATATTGCATGACCTTCAATACTTCTCAGCAGTAATTTCTAACCTTGTTTTCTCTTTCTTTAGATTCAAACGGTAAGAGTTTATTGTAAACCATGTAGTCCTGGATATTCCAGGGCTTTGTTTTATCTGTAGTAATGAGCAGGGAGAAAGAAAAAAGAGGGAGGTAGTAGTAGAGTTGGGACATATGGCTTCAGGAGACTTAGCAATTAAGAAGTATTACACAAGATGAAACACAAAAACGAGCCCCCTCTTTGGGAGTGAGAAACTTTGTGCTTGTTATCAGCTAGCTTTCTGGATGTCCCTTGCTGAGTTACTTCAGTTCTTTGAGTCTTATTTTCCTTATCTATAAAGTGAAAGGAATACACCAGACCCAAACTCCATCCCTAACCATGATTGGTGATATAGACATAACTAAAGGTGGCTCCAAGAAAGGAGAAGCACAATAGTGGGGCTCACAGCCTGGTCAAGGGGGCATTCTCAGTGATGTAGGAGAACTATTTTAAGGAAAAAAACACTCCCCCAACCCCTGATTATGTACATTATGTACAGTTGGTGTTCACTTAGTGTGTTCGACTGATTCCTGAAAAATAAGGTGAAATTAACTGAGCTGCTCACTAGAACTTAAAAAACACCTTAAACACCACTTCGAAAGTAATGCTTTAAAAAATAGTAGAAAACAAGATTAGCAATTGCTGCTGAGAAGTCTTTAAGTTTATAGTTATATTCTTTCAATAATTATGATTAAATTTTAGCCCAAAAAGTCAGTTTACATTTAGAAACAAAAAATTAGAGTCAAATTTAAAAAAAATCTGTTCCACAATAGTTTTTGGCTTATAATGAATTGCTTCCTGATGAATGCTGGAGTTGTGGAAAATGCCTCCCTCCTACCACCTTCCTCAACTCGCTTTGGATGATCCAAAACTGGACTTTCTGAGATTCTAAAAATGACAAGAAAAAAAGAGGAAGGAAACTCCAAAAATGGCTAGACAAAGTTTAGTTTTTGTTTGCTTCCTTAATCACTTGTGAGTCTGAGTGGGATGGTTTGACAAGAAACCTTTCCCTCTTTTTCTTGCTGACTCCTATAACTGCTCTTAATCATGCTTCCTCCATCAAAATACAGTGTAGATATTATCATTTGTCTACTCATCTCAGTCAACCTATGTCTGAATCTTATTTTTATTCAAAACTCTTTGAGTCATCTTTATGGAATAGAATAGGTTCTGAATTATATTGACTTATTCTCTTCATACTTCAATGTTCTAGCTCACAGTGATCTTAGAATACACTGGACTGTGACAATACTTTGTTTTTCTGAACCAGTCCTTATCAACATTCTTGAGTCCACTTAATATTTTAAAAGTCCCCTAAATTGGTGAAAGTAGCTATCACTGACTGTATTTTTTTTCTATTTTGTATGCATCCATTTTTTTTTTCTTAATAATGAGTCAATAGGATTCAAAGACTGACCCTGAAATTATTGCTAGCTTTCATTATAATCAATTAGATAGTGGGTTCCAATACCTTAACTTTTAGCCACTTTCTCATTGATACATTGCGGAAGCCATAACGTGGTTGGGTTTTTTTTTTTCTGTTATTTTCCTGTACAACTTTGAAATCAACCAACATTGTAGGATGAATTTTCATATATGTTGTTCTTCATATTCCATTTTATTTGTATGGCAGACATAAACATAACAGGAAATGATTTCCTCTACTTGGGTCTGTAAAATGACAAAACACTCAAATGAAAAGTAAGTAATAACCCATAATGATGCGACTAAATACATGAAAGTTTTAAAATGTATTTGCAAGCTAGATTTATCTATTTTTCATGCAGAAGTTTTAAAATGATGAAACCATATCCCTCAAATATCACTGAAATAGAGGGACAAAGAGGAGAGAGTGCTAGATTGGGAGGCAGAGGTCTTAGGTTTGAATCCTGGAAGTGCTACTTATTGCCAGTTTATTTAGATCAGTTCTCCTCTCTGGGTCTGCTTCCTGCCTATGAGATCCATTTGAGCTGTAAACATATGATACAATGGATATAAGAATTTTTATTTGAACACATTCAGATCAAATGAAACTGTACATTAGAAATATCTATATATGCTTTTGAGACATTGCTAAGCAATGAGTGTTCTTCTAAAACTCTCAAAACCAAATCAGCAACTAAATAAAGTTTTAAAAAGTGAAATTAATCAGTTTTCTATTTGTATCACTCAATATTTAGACACATATTATCTTTGCTATAATTTTGATGGCAAATTAAATAGAGTTCAGCAGCAACATGGTAGTTCCCATTGAAACTGAATGATGGCACAACAGAAAAATTGTCAAATGGTTTTGCTTTTTTTTTTCTTTCTGCAATTGTGTCCCTACCTGATATTCTTTGAAAAGATGACATTATCCGAACACTGAGAATTGAAGTTATTCAGTCACTCTGCCCTCAAGCTCTGCTTGATGGTCACTCCCAATCAATCACTCTATAAAATTTATTAAGTTCCTGATATGTGTCAGGTGCCATCAGTTTACTGAGAATCACCAAATTGAATGACCTTTGTCAACCCATATGCTAAACCTCTCTGTAGTATTTGATATGACTCTTGTGTGACAAAATCTCTTCATGTGGTTTCAGAAACACCTCCATTCTACTTTCTATCTCCTTTGCCTTCATAGCTAATTATTCATACTTTGGTCAAGCTCCTATGGAGAACATAATCCAAGGTAATATTTTTTCTTCTCCTCTTCTCTCCTCTCCCCTTACTTTCCCTTAATTTTCCTTCCCTTCTCTTTCCTTTCTTCCCTTTTCTTTCTATACTCTCTTATATGAGAATGTCATCAAACCCTAATAATCTTAGGTACTATTTCTCTATATGGCTTTCAGATCTAACTCTATTTCTGATCACTCTTCAGAGACTGAGATACATTTCCAACTTTCTGTAGAGCTAGACTTTCAATTAACATAATAAAACAGAAAAAGCATTGGATTTGTGGCCAAAGGATATGAGTTTTCTTCTCCCCTTAACACTTACTTACATAATCTTTGCTGTCATAACCTCTCTGGGTCTGCTTCTTCATCTCTAAAATGAAGAGTGGAAGTTGGTCTAGATGACTCAATGCCCCTTTAAGCTTCAAATCCATGATCTGATGACTTCAGTCTCCATATATCCAAAACCAAACTCTGTAGAATGACAGAATCACAGTATTTCAGGTTTATAAGTGACCTTTGTGACTCTAGTTCAACTAAAAAAAACCAAAACTCCTTACAAAATATAGACCAGAAGTGGATATCATGACCCTGTAATTTACTCATTGCCTATTCCATGAAAAATCATTGATGCCTAGAGTAAAAGTGTGAGGTCCCTATTATACAAGTCTGTGATGAAATCTATATACTGTTGAGAAACTTGGCAATTCATTTCCATGATGACTGTGAGAACTGTGCCTACTACACTGGGAAGTAAGCTAGAATCAGATATTCTCAAGCTTTAATCTAAAGCTAAGATAGGATCAAGGCCTTAGCATCCAGTCAGAACTCTTTGAGGCTTCTCTCTCCTTGAAATCTTAAAAAGAAAAACTCCAGAAACGTCTCCACCTGATAGATCTATAAAAATACTTATTTGACTGTGTCTTATTTCATTGTTTATAATACAGGGTCAAATAATTATTTTATATACCTATATATAATATGTATATTTTCTGTTTCCCATTAAGCAGTAAGTTGCTTGAATAAAGGGACTGTTTTCGCCATCCCACTGCCAATTACAATGTCTAACATGGTCAGTGCTTAAAAAATATTTTTCGATTCATTGTTTCCATATTAAAACTTGATCCAATCCAATTCAATGCAATAAACATTTATTAAGTACCTGCTATATGCAAGCCATTGTGTTAACCACTGGGATACAGATAATAAAAAGTAAGACCTTGCCCTCAAGTAAGTTATAGTCTAAAGGGGAAAACACATGAAAGAAGGTGCAAAAACATTGAGGTGGGGTGCTTAGGGGATGTTTTCTTCCATGAAATTGAAAACAGAAAGAGCAGCATATTCAAGGTAGAGTGCAGTTTCTGCCTTCCAAAAAGGAAGCCTTTAGGAGGAGTTTGGCACTCCTCTCTCCACTCCTCCAATTACAGGGTAGAGAAACCAAGGGAGGTGGTGTCAATCAAAGCTTCAGTTAGGAGCATGGCGATGAGATGAGAGGAGCCGGGAGGGTCACGTTGTTCCATGGAGTTGGAACCAGGGTAGCAGATGCTGCTCCAATAAGCTTTATTCTATTCTATCAAAGAAAGAGGAGGAGGAAGAGGAGAAGGGGGAGGAGGAGAAGGGGCAGGGGGAAGAAGAAAGAAATAATCTGTACTCTTAGAGGAGTTTATAAAGTGGATAGTGTGCTGGACCTGGAGTCAGCAAGAATTATTTCCAATTTAGACACTTACAAGTTATGTCACCAAGGTCAAGTTACTGTTTGTCTCAGTTTTCTTAACTGTGAAATGGGTGTAATAATAGTCCAACCTCACAGGGTTATTGTGAGGATGAGGTAATATTTGTTAAGCCCTTAACATAATGCCTAGCACAGAATCAATACTACACAAGCATTATTAAGAATTATTATTCTTATTGTTATATCATTTGATCCTTACAACAACCCTAAGAAGTAAGTGCTGTTACTATTCCAATTTTAAATTTGGAGAAACTGAGGCAAATAGGCTAAGTAACTAGCTCAAGGTCACACAGCTATTAAGTGTCCAAGGCCAGAATTGAACTCAGGTTTATTCCAAGCTCTATACCATCATACCAATTTATTTGTTTATTTTAGGGACCGTAACACTAGTCACTTAGTGGCATGTAAGTAGTAGCAAAAATTTACTCGTTAGTTTCACATTTTTTTTCCTTTATTAATTGTATAGGATTAGTGCAATTCACCCTTTCTACATTTACTTGCCAAAAAAATTGGTAGCTTTCTCATTGCTTTCTCTAAAAACACTCTGTTGTTAAAACAGGGATAGGGGGAAAAAATAAAAAGGAAGATTTTGAATTTGTTCCTGATTTCTTCTAACCAATTGGCCCATCCAGTACTTAATATGCACAACAACTTTACATCATTAATTTTCCAAGTCACCTCTAAATCAATCCTCTGGGTGTGTACTAGAATCTTAATACAGTTTTTGTCATTGCAAGTCTCATCTAATTTATTGCATGGACAGTGGTGTTACACAGGAAAAAGACGCATATTAAATATTCAAATGAGTTCATTTTCTTCTTTAGGAATTATACACTTTATCTTTTCAATATAGTTGAGAATAGGTCGATGAGAGACAATATTGTAGAATGCACTGATCTTGAAGCCCCAAATTTTGGGTTCCAGTTTTGACTTTGTTAGCTATGTAGTCTTAAGGAAAGTTACCTAATTTTTCTGAGGCTCAGTTTCCTTCATCTGTAATTTAGGAAAAATAATTCTTTCATCACTGTACATAAGAGGTTTGTTATAAAGTTCTTGGTAAACCTTAAAACACCAAATATATGCAAGTTATTATAATGCATGCAAATCACTTTGAAATTACAAATCATTTTCTAAATATATCATTATGATTATGCAGTTATACTTATTACTATATTTTGTATATGTATGTATACATATACATACATATGCTAATATATGTATGAAACCAATTTCAATTGCACTTCCATTACACAGTAGTCTTTGCATAAATATATTATGTTTGTTTTCATAGTTAAAACTGTACCATAAAGATTCACGTGTATGAATGCACATATACATTATATAAATGCATATGTACACATATGTATATGTACACATACATACACAGGGACATATATAGGTTATGCCCACCCATCTTATATGTCTCCTACACATACATGCACACACATATGCATGCATAATATACATATATGTATTCACATACATGTGTGTATGCTGTATGTATAAATATTTGTATATACATATATGTATACATACATGCACATACACAGAGATATCTTTATAATTATGTAAATAAATTTAACACAGTGGGTGGCATATAATAGGTGGTTAAAATGCTTGTTATTTCACTTATTCACACGCATATTCAAGGAATTCATTTTATGTTGGAAATATATATATATATGGAGAGAGATATGAGATATATATGTATGCATGTATATATACATATATACATACATACACACCCCATGAGAAAAAGAAACAAGCATTTATTAAATGCTTGCTATATTCTAGATACTGTACTAAATACTTTACAAATATTTGCAAATATTTTCTCATTTGACTCACAATAACTCCATGTAATGCCAATCATGGCAGCACATCTGAGGACTGTTTCTGTGAATAATTTTAAGGGTCTAATCAAATAGTATAATGAACTCTATTTTCAACAATAAACTAAACATTTTTTCAATAAAGTAAAGCATAACATTGATAGCAACATCCTTAAGCAAAACACATCATCACACTTATATGTATCTCATAATATTCATTATGTCATATGACACACAGTATATATCATTGCATCCCCCAAGTCAGGGAGTACCAGGCTAGGTTCTTCCCTGCATCCTTAGGGTGCCGCAGAAAATACAACACCATCCATTCCTCTGTCACTGTAAGAACAATCTCCTTAATTAATACACAGTGTCCAAGTAAAGTCCCCTCTCATCTCAACTCGAGATGGACTTCCAAACCCCACGGCTCCTCCTCCGTGGGCTTACTGCTCTCAGCTCTTTCCTGGGTTCACACACAGGCAGCTCTCTGTTCCTTCTGCTTGTTTCAGCTCATGAGAACTGTTCCACTCCAAACTCTTCCTGCTTCTGCCTGACAGTAGGCTCCAGGGGCTCCTGCCCACAGCTTCTGTTTCTAGAAAAATAAAATTTAACTGGGCAATAACAATATTTATGCACTTTACCAGCACCATCATCTCAATTCACTTTAATAGCTCTTAAAAGGGGTTTAAGCTAAGCCTCCATCCTGTAGATCATCTTCACTCTTCACCTCAATTCATTCATAAAGACCAAGAGACAGGACTTCTATCTGAGAAATTAACAGAGATCAACAGACAGGGCTTCTATCTGAGAAATTAACAGAGATCAACAGACAGGGCTTCTATCTGATAAACTAACAGATCAACAGGCAGGACTTCTATCTGAGAAACTAACAGAGATCAACAGACAGGGCTTCTGTCTGATAAACTAACAGATCAACAGGCAGGACTTCTGTCTGAGCAATTAACACAGACCAACAGAGGGAACACGTACATCACAAACATTCTTTCTGTTAGGCCTCCCCACAAATAAGTTCCCCTAGTCAGTTCATGCTCCCTTCTCTCTCTTAGTTCTGCTTCTCTCTCCTCTCTCCTCTCCCTCCAAGCAATGCAATATATACACTGTTTCCAATCAAGGACTCTTGATTCAATCGAAGGCTCTTGATTCAATCAGACTCCTGACTCAATCAAAGGTACTTGATTGGCTAAAACTCAAGGCAGAAAAAAACCCAGCAAAAAATCCTACTTTGCTTGTCATTACACTCTATGAAGTGGACACCATTATTGTCCCTATTTTACATTTGAGGAAAATGACGCATAGAGTTTAAGTGACTTCCCAGTGTCACACAGTAGTAAGCACTGAAGGATGGATTTGAACTCAGGTCTTGCTGGCTCCTGGGAAGCTAGATGGTGCAGTGAATAGAGAACTTTTGGAATTTGGATTTGGAATCAAGAAGACTCATCCTCATGAGTTCAGATCTGGTCTCATTCTTACTATCTGTGTGATTCTGGATAAATCACCCAATTTGTCCATAAAATGAGCTGAAGAAGGAAATGGTAAACTACTGCAATATTTTTGCCAAGAAAACCCAAAACAGGCTCAAGGAAAGTCAGACACACCTGAAATGATGCAACAGCTTCCTGCCTCCAGGCTCAGCCCTCTATTGACTGAGCTACTTAGTTGCTTTTAGTTATATAAATGCATGCATTTTTCAGCAGAAAGAAAGCTCATTGAATTTATGTTAGGAAACCTGGGTTTCAATTCCAACTGTATTATTTTTTACTCATGAGACCTTGTGAAGTGTTCTAACTTCTTTGGTCAGCTACCAGGCATTTATTAATACCAGTTATGAACTAGACACTGTGCTAAGAACTGGGGATAAAAACAAAAGGTAAAAACAATTCCTCATCTCAAGAAATTTTCAGTCTAATATGTAAGACAATATGCAAACAACTATGTACAAACCAAATGTATACAGGATAAATTAGAAATAACCATCATAGAGAGGATACTAACATTAAGGAGATCATGAAAGTCTTCTGGTAGAAGCTGGGGTTTTACTCATGACTTGAAGGATACAAGGATGGCCAGGAGAAAAATGTGAAGGGAGCAAGAATTCCAGTCATGGAAAATGAACAGTGAAAATATCTATGACCAGGAGAGAGTGTTGGTGGAAGGATCATAAAGAAGGTCAGTGTTACTGGATTCCAGAGTATGTGAGAATAAGATGTCAGAGACTGGAATGGTAGGAAGGAGCAAAATCATGAAGGACTTTGAATCTGAGAGAATGTTATATTTGTTCCCTAACAGGATATGGAGATAGGCAATTACTGAATTCCATTGCATATGGGAATGATATGGTAAGACCTTCACATAGGTGGATCATTTTGACCACTGTGTAAAGGATGAACTGGGATGGGGAGAGACTTATGGCAGAGACCAAGAAGCAGGCCAGGAATGAGAGTCTGCCTAAGGTTGGTGGTAGAATCAAGACAAAAATGTGACAGTTGCTAGAGATGTTTCAAAGGTAGAAAACCACCTCCCTCTGAGTTCCTTTATTTGTGAAATGAGTATGTGGAACTGGATGGTTTCAAAGTTTTCTTTCAAACAAGGATCCTATCAGTGTCATATCATAGCTAATGTGCATTAATAATTATCAAAGAAGGTGACTGAGTTGTAGTGACATTAATATTCTCATTTCTATGGTGAATTTACTTGAGATTTCTAAGCAGATCAATGGGATATGATTAAAACCAGCAACGGTATTTTTTTAAAATAAGAGGATAAATAAAAGCACAATTTCTGATGTTTGATAAATTCTTTGTTGATGTACTAACATTTCCTAAAGAAAACCTCTCATTTGCTAAATAAAGAAAAATAGCCTGGGAGCAGAAGTACATCCCTTAGTATTCTCTTTCATCTTCATTGGGTGTCAAAGGACACTTTGTGAGGCTTAATAAGCTAACAGCCCTTAATGAAGACAGAAATTAACAATTAAAAGAGCAATGCATTTTAGAAAGAACAGAGAGTTCACCAGAGGTGCTACTAATGAAATATTCATCAGTGGATGCTAAGCGATGGCTCAACATTAGAAACCATAGCATATGCATGGCTTACTGTACATTGCTATTAGAGGTACTGCAACGTATTTCGAAATAAGAAACTGAAGGATTTCAGGAAACCTTTGTAGAGCTTAATATTAATAGGACTTAATCTGACTTTCTTTCAATCCCTCCTATAAAAATTCAAACATCTTTGTCAGTGATCAAGCATTTTTAAACTCCTACTATGCTCCTGGAATACACAGAAGTACAAAAGTGGTCCCTGCTTTCAAGGGGTTTGTAGTCTAATGGAGTAGACAGTATGCAAACAGCTGTGTACAAAGATAAACACAGGTAAATTTGGGGATAGTCTCAGAAGGAAGACACTAAGATTAAGAATGGAAAGGCTTCTTGAGAAAGAACGTTACTTGAGACCCTTAGGAAGTCAGGGGGGCTATAAGGTGTAGGTAAGGAAGAAAAGAGTTCCAGACATGTGAGGCAACTAAAGAAAACACTCAGAGTAGGAAGATAGAGCATCTTGTATGAGGAACAGCAAGGAGGTCAATGTCATTAGATCATAAAGCACATAGAGAGGAGTAAAGTGTCAAAAACTGTGAAGTTCTGAAGGACAAAGTTGTGAAAGACTTGCCATTTTGTTTCCTTTTGATTCCCCAGGGAGTGAGAACTAGGAAATGCTCTTGTGTGTCTATTTGGGGTTAGTTCAGAGCTCTGATCTGCCAGCAGTAATATGAAAAGAATCATAAGTAAAATTCTCCCTGCCCTTTACATTGGAATTATTTAATTGTTTTTCCTTAGAAGAAATCATCTGTCTTGTACCTCGGCATTATTTATCCCGTTTTCATTATCAAGGCTATATAGGTTGTCCCATCTCCTACCTCTTGAAAATAAATTCAATCTTTAAGAATGGAATCTTTACGGAGACACTTTCCCAAGCTCACACTCATGTTTTTGAAAATATTCATACATGTATAAAGCATTTAAGCTGCAATGTGCCATAGTGGACAGAGTACTAAAAAGGGAGGTAGCAGACATTGAATTTCAGTTTCATTACTTATTGGCAGTGTTACCTTGGGGAAATTCCTTGATCTTCCTGAGTCAAGGTTTCCAAATTTGGGTAAATCTAATATATTCACTAACAATTTCATAGGGTTGTAAAGATACAATGAGAAAACGAATGCAAAATGCTATATAAATGTGGGGTTACTAAAATGATTTAGTCCAGGAGTTATTAATATGGGTCTAGGGACCTAGATTTCATGGGTCTCTGTACTTAGATGACAACTGCCGTTTATTTTTCTAACCTTTGGTTTCCTTTGCAATCTTATGTATTTTCCTGTGTGCATAGAAAGCATTCTGAGAAACTGTCCAGGGGTCTTTCCCAGAATACCAAAGGGTCTATGACCCTCACAAAATTAAGAGCCTGTTAAGAAATGTTTCAGCTTATATTTCTGGGGAGTCCTTGGAGAATCTCTCCCCTGACCTGAATCCACTTATGGACTTTGGGTTAAATAAATCCAACAGCCAAGCTGAAAAGAAAAAGTCATTAGCATGCTTAATAAACATGCTCAATGGCAGCACTTTCATCTCCTTAAGGTGAGTATTTGATTTTTCATAACTTCTCATGCCTACATAGAGTAACCAGCAAATTAACAGCACTCTGAAACAATTTGGGATGGAAAGGTAGTACTCTTCACCAAAGGGAGAGGGGTAGAAAAAAGGTGGATTTAGTCAAAGGAAAATTAAGGGTTTCTGGGGTAGTATTTACTATGTAACTGAGATAATTTGCTTTCAGAATGAGGAAACATTTCCTGTTCCAGGGCAGGAAAGAAGAGGAGGGGATCAAATAATTTTACAGTTAAAGAAGTCCATTTAGTCTAAGATAACGGGATTGAAGTTAACCATTCAGACCAAGTTGCAAGAACCTCACCCAAAGATAACAGAATTTTTCACAGCAGTTGATAAAACTGTGCTTTACCTTGTCTTTACATGGTTTCATATGCTGTATTTCTCCTTCAAACCAATGACGTTAATCCAAGGTCCTCCCATTTGTCTGAGGCCTGGGCCTTCAGAATAGTTGGCAGGTAGCCTTTGCTCAATATATTTATGATAATTGTTTTCAGTTTTTAGAATTTAGAAGCAATAGATCATATAGTCTAAACCAGTGATTTAAAGAAATGTATATGATAAATGTTAGGAAATGTTGATTCAAATGAGTACAATGTAAATGGAAGACTATTTAAAAGCTTGAAGGAAACAAGCAGTTAACATCCTGCTGCAAGGAGAGGGAAAGTTTCGCTTTTCAATCAGCCTGTTTTTCAAGATGATCTTTTGCATGCTTTCAAATTTAAAGGTCAGAACTGTTTTCTTCTTTGCAGCTGCATGGAAATTGCTCATCTTACAGCTCCTGTATGGAGTCTGATTACCTAAGTGGACTAAAAAGCTTCAAAATACCCCAAAAGGGAAGGCCCTAGTGGGGTATGAACTTCTCTCAAAAAGGCAAGAAGGCAGGAGGTGCCTTTGGATAGTTTCCCTCAATCCTTCAGGGCAAGAAATGAATTTCTAGAACTGATTGTGCCACAGAGACCTGGGGAAAGAAGTGCCAGAGCCTGCCTTTACTATTACTTGTCACTTCTAGTGAAAGGGAGCGGGTCAAATAACACCCCTAAATAACTTATGTGGAACTAGACCAAAGAATTTGTGGATACCTCAAAGTATGTGTTTGTTCTCCTTCTTTCTCCCCTGCTTTTCTTTCCTTCTTCCTCTTCCAAAGCATCTAGTGCTACTCTGGTCTCATTTATTAAGCAGGAAATGAATTGTACATACCGATTTATACCAAAGTGGCAAACATTGACAGCAATTGCCCCCAACCCTTACCCATTGTCAATAGACAATCACAAAGTCATGAGACATATGTGAAAACCAGGTTTATTGCCAGAGACATGAACATGCATGTGGAACCCAAAAGTTTTTCAGTCTTTACAGAAGTTTACATTTTATAAAAGCAGGACAAACGGAGGAGAGGATATCAGGAAGGAGTGTGACATGGGAGGGGAAATGGTGCAACAGAGGTGGGGAAAAAGATAAGGCCACACCTCAAGTGGAGGAGCAGTGTGATAGAAAAACTTCAGTCTTTCCCCTTGGAAACTTCTAGACTATGAAGATAGGAGGGTCTACTTACCTGCAAGGGACCCCAGTTGCTTCTGTTATCCCAATCTGGTACAGATTAGTTGGCTCCTGAATTGCCTCCCAAGAATACACAGAGAGTCCGCTTGGGTGCAACAACAATTATGTCAACTCAGAGGGAATTTTATCCTTGGCATATTCAGGGCCTCCATCATACTCTACATGCAGTGTTTTTATAAAATATGGCAATTCAAAAAGACAAGTTCAGGGAACCCCTTAAAATCCCTCCCGTGGAGCAAAGATGACTTCTGGGTACACCAATGACCACAGAGAGTGCCACTAAGTAAAACAGTACTATGGATACTACCTGGGACAGCCCCAAGTAGAGAGTGGGACCAAAAACACCAGCCAAGCACAATACAATTCATAGTGAGAATGATCAAAATTTGTGACTGATTCAAAGGTAAAAATCAAACATCAAGATATTCAAGAAAAGGCAGTATATAGATGCAGAAAACAAAAATCAAAGGGGTACAATCAGGGGAAGAATAACAGTAGATATTGTCTCCCAGAAACTCAATACTGCTGCTCAGTATCTATTCAAATAACACAAGTCCTCCTGGATCTCAGGCATCCTATACAGTCATCAAGTCCCTGACACATCTTTCCTTGGGACAGTCTAGAAAAATCCATATTCTCAAGGGCACCCTTCCATCAGATTTTTCCATTCTGTCTCAAGGTTGCTTACAGAGACTCCTCATTTGTTCCTGCTAGAACTTCTGGCAAAAAAGATCTCAATACAGGTTGGCATAGATTCTCAAAATTTACTTCTCCAATAACTAGTTCATGTTGTGAAAACCAACTGAAACCGCACAGTTCTAATCTAATCAGTAACAGACCTAAAAGGAAAAATACCAAAGTAGGAATCCACAGTTTACTTGAACCAGAAATTTAGATATGAATACCCTATGCTGTTTCCATCTTACTCTAAACACTGTATCTAACACAAATACTGGTCACAACAACCTAAAGAACAACTGATACATTGACATATGTAGGCTACCCAAATACAAACCAAACACTTTAAATACCTTAGAAGGCAGAACTATACACACACACACACACACACACACACATATGTATGTATATGTATGCATATATGTATATATGAAATATATGTGTATATGTATACATGTGGATATGTATTATATATGTATACACAGAGATAGACATATGTGCATATGTGTGTATGTATATGTTCATCTGTATATGTCTATGTGTGTATATATCATATATATTCATATTCAAATTCATATGGTCTTGTTGACTCAAAATTTTTATTATAATCTTTTTAAACTTCATAAGATTTACCAATTAACAATTATTTTAGACCTCCAAATTTAAACACCATTCAATTTAAATTAATTCTGATTCAGTTCAATATCCCCCCTTTAGGAGGAGAATAGACAGACAAGGATTTCAACCATCACACAAATATAGAGTACAGATGACATTTTACAAGGAGATGACCCATGGTGCACAAATGAAGTTACATAAAATTCACCAAGTTATTGTCAATTATAGAAAAGATTTGGGGTGACACTCAAATAATCAAGTTCAAAACAGTGCATATAAAATAAACTGTTTATAAGAAAACATGTTTGTACACATGACACCCAGCACAAATAGATGTTATTTCAACATCAGAAATAAACTTAAATAAAATTGACTTTTCCATTTATTTGATGCAAAATATTCCAAAAATTACATCCCTTTAAGAAAATAATTGTACTAAAATTTTATTTTCTGAACCAAATTGTAGATGTTTCTGATATAGTTTTTGATAATTAATAGAATAACAGCTAGGTCACACAAACATTTGTATTAATACTCAATTATTCTTAGATCATTTTGAAACATTTAAGGACCTTATTTCATACAAACATATATATCTAGTAACAGGTAGAATACTAGGCCAAATATTCACTAAGTTGTTTAGGATATAAAGGGACTATAATTCTAGGCTGAGTAGCTCATATTTTGTGCAGTTGAATGTTATTACAATACTTAGTTCATGGCATAATGATGTAACACTGTGTTTGTACTTCTGTTTCACAAACTTTCTTTATCTTTGACTAATTATCCCCCTATTATTTAGAAAGTAAAAGATATTTCAGGAATTTAATCTTACACATAACTATGTAAGCATTAGCTGACAGATGACAAGCCTGAGTATTAATTTACCTAGATGTTTGGGATATGGAATAACTATACATTTAGACTGAAAACAAGAAGATCTCACATGCTTGCATTGTGTCTATTTCTTCTATTGCTCAGATTATAGAAATTTGCCATAAAATGAGAAAGCAGGGGCATGATTATAACAGTATCAAACTGGTCCTTGATGACTCAATCCATATACAATAGGATAAAACATCCTTAGCTCTGTTTGATTTCTGATAAGAGTCACAGTTGACAACCGATTGATTCTGCCTCATAGTCAGACTCAGGAATAGCCAGGTGGGAATCACCCCCATTCAAAAGGAACAGAATGAAGAAACTGAGCCAGAAGGATCCATCCTTAGGCTAAGTGAAGGTCACCCTCTAGCCTTTTTGTCAGATATAGACCTCTACCTATGACAGGTCAGGATCATATTCCCTCTGAACAACTTGTAGCATTTCTGCTGAATGATGGATTACTGACTTAATAATCCATCAGACAATTATACCTGACTTCAAACCTCAAAACAAAATCAGTTACAGTCTCAAGGGCTTTTACCTAAAATGGCAAGATTCACAATCATGGTTTAGGATTGGATATAGTTATTGTTTTTCTTTCATAAAATTGCAATCAGATATATTTCGTTTAACATGCCTCACTTTTTTTTCATTTGTTCTCCAATTTAAATTTGTCCTAGGTATAAAACAGTCAGAAGTCATTTATGAATTATATATAAACTTGCAAATCTTCAACAAGACAAATTCATTGTTTAAAAACTCCACAATACAAATTAGCTTATTTTCCAGGGCTGATGACAGTGCCCTTATAGATGCTTTCCAGGAACCTTTCAGGTTTACAAAATACGTGGAATAAACCCTAGAGAAACGGCTAAGCCTGCATGTTGTCCATGCCTGCCCACTCCATTAAACCCTTAGAGCTTCTGTGGACTGTGCTCTTTGACACAAAGACCCTACTCCATGAAAGACAGAATAGACTAATCCTGCTGCACACCTTCATACCCCATTCAGACTGCTCTAAATAAACAGAACCAATTCAGATCAGGCTTTCATCTCATCCCCTTCTTTCCACACACAGTGATCAATTACCAATTTTAAGTTTCAACATTAAGACAATAACACTGAATGAATTAGTTAATAACTTCCTCTCAACTACGGACAAAGATGGAAATATCCAGTTCCCTAAATAGCTATAAATCACTATAAAAAAGGGTTAGCAGGGCTGATAAAATAACAACTGGTTTTAAACAATTTCTCTACTATTGTTTAGTTTCTTTCAATTCATACTGTAATAACATCCAATTTATAAAAAAAATGTCCAAAACTGATACAAAAGTTTACCAATTTGCACAATATAAACATTTAGAAACATAACAAACCACAGACAATATTATGAATTTGAAAGTTTAAACAAACCTACTACTGATCAGGGAACTACAATTCAGTTGAATGCATTTCCACATTACATCACACAGCAAATCAGGCATCTCATCGCCACTGGCATTGTATACGGACAATACCTAAACCCCTCGAAAAAGGTATCAACTATGGAACAATTACACCTAATTAAGGAACTAATAATAAGTTAAATGTTAGTGTTTGCCCTATGCCAAGCTTTGTGTTAGGCATTTTACAATCATGTGAAGTAAACTGAGGTAAATAGACATGAGGTAATTTGCTTTAGGTCACCCAGTTACCTAATTTCAGATTCATTGATTTTTCCCATTTTCTCATAATGTCAAATAATAAATAAAATATATTTAATAATAAAAATAAATATAATAACTAATAAATTCTGACTTGCCTTCAACATTGATGTTATCTTGCTGATAATTTGAAGTAGGAGAGACACAGTTTACTTAAAAATCTCACCAGAATGAATTCAATTATACCTGAATCAATGTTCTAAATGGTATTACACAGAATCTTTGGTTGTGATTTTAATAGTACAGTATTATATTTTACATCAATGATATTTATCCAAAACATTTCATATTATGAGGTCCACTATTTCCTGGCAGTCCACTGCCAAAAATTGCAAAGGTGGCAGTCTGATTATAGGATGTAATCTACCCCAATTACCACACTTAAGAGCATGTTTTAATTTAGTTCAAATCTAAGTTCCACAGTCTCAGAAGGAACCCATAGCTTATCAATTTTCTCATAGCTCTCTATGATTTCTTCTTATATACTTCCAAATCAAGCAGCAATTTTTATTAGTATGATTCCCACTGAAATAAATACATGACATCTCATACAACCTTCCCTCTTAAACAAACCCAAGACTTTCTCAATCCTTTCTGTCAACATACTTAAATTAAATTATCTTTCATAAAAAAAAGACCAATGCCTTCTTTATTACCTTCAGGTTCTTCCCTTATGCCATGTATTACTTTGTTCAGTCCTTAAAAATTTTAGTGTACAGTGATGTTAAACACAAACTAACGACCTATTAAACAATTTGATTCTTAAAGTACAAAAGTTGGCTATTAATATGCCTATAACATCTTAATTGTTAAATTATTACTATTGTGGTTATTTGTGAAGAAATTGAAGCACCAAAAATCTTTTAAGATGATTTCAGCCCTTATAAAAATCTTTAGAGCTTATAAAACTTGGACTACTCAAATAATGGTCAGGTTCTGACATATTATTCACAAAAGTAGCTACAAAGCATTTTCAAATTATTTTCAGAAATAAACATGTGTTATATTGATAAGGAGGAAGACATTTCTTGAAATTCAAATGCAGAAATCTATGATACAATGAATAGGAGTCTCATAATTTATAGAAAGATTTCCAATTTCACAATACACACAATTCAAAAAGTTACATTTACATTAATCAGTGATTAATTTTAACCCAGCATGATTCCTAATTATAAAACTAGATATTTCAGTAAAACTCAATTAACTTTTTGGTTGTGTCCTGGTTCACAAATGTCTTTCCCTTGTTTTATGTGCCAGGAAAGGGTTACGTGCCAGTCCAATTCTGAAATGCAAGTCTTGAAAATTTCAGTGATGCAGCACACAAACCTGTCTCTCTATAATCAGTGAAATGATCTTCTCTAGCTGTAAAACAATAAACAAGTTATTCTAGAAGTGATGGTGTGTGTGTATGTGTGTGTGTGGGTGGGAGGGTGTGATGAAAAAACTTGATCAGAGTTTCAGAAATGTGAAGGTAGAGAAAAATCTTTCTAAAACATAAATTAGCTAATAAGACAAAGAGAGACATATAAGCACAGATAGAAGAAATACAAACAGATTAAACTTAACAGACATGAAAGTTCCTTGCAAGCAAAGCTTTAGATCTACAAATCAAGTGAAAATGCACATCTTCACCAATCACTTAAATACCTGCATGTTTCAAGGCCATGTAGCTATCAAACTTGGCCAACAGCAGTCCCTTTAGGGGGAACAAAGTCACCTTTGTTCGCTTTAGCACACGTGGCAAGGACACATGGACAGAAACAACTACAACACAAATAAACCTAAACTTTTGACTTTCCAATTCATACACATATGTCTTTATACCCCTTCTTTATTTATTCCAAACAGTCATCTATCCACGAGAAATAAGGGACTTACCTTGCCCCCCAACTTAATAGTATTTTATTGTTTCCAATTGCATGTAAAGATAATTTTTAACATTCATTTTTATGAGACTGTGAGTTCCAATTTTTTCTTTTCCCTCCTCCTCCCTTTCACTCACCAAGACAGTGAGCAATATGATAAAAGCTATACAAATATGATTATATTAAAAATATTTCCATATTGGTCATGTTATGAAAGAAGAATCAGAAGAAAAAGGAAAAAAACAAAACAAGACAAAAAGAACATAAAAGAGAAAATAGCACATTTCAATCTGCATTCAGATTCCATAGTTCTTTCTCTGGATGTGGATAACATTACTTGTTGTCAAGAGGAGGGTATACTCCAGGGATTTGTAAATTCTCAGTTCCTCCAAGGTGGCACAATCAATTTACAGGCAATTAGAGGAATTTACACCTCTCCTGACCTGTACTCTTGTTTGTGAGCAACCACAAGCACTCTGTTCTGCCCAGGGTCTACCAGTAGGGCATACTCTCCAGAGCCTCCACCAGCTCCAACATCCAGAGCTCCTCCTCATCCCCGGGCCACCACTCAGGACTCAGACCCAGGTCAGTCATTCAATTCCCCCAGTGTCTTTAGGCATGGATGCTGCTGCTGTAGTTGCTGCTACTGGCAGGACCAGACAGCATTCCCCTCTTATCCAGGTGAAAGAGCTTTTTCACTGACCTTTGAAGCTGTCTTTGGCATTTGAGCCGATCTGAGGTTAAGCAATCTGAGAACTGCAGCTGCTGCCAGGGATTCTGCCCCAAGGCCTGCTCCAGTCCTATTCCTGTCCTGGCTGCATGACCAAGGCTGGGGTCCACTCCATAGTCGGTGCTCCACTCCAAGCCTGGTGTGATAGACCTTTCCTGTTGGCCATCAGGCTTTCTTGGACTGGAAATCTCTTTCACTCTCTTGTTTTGTCTGCTGCTCTAGAATGTGTTTAGAGTCATTTTTTACAGGTACTTTATGGGCTATTGAGGAGAACTTCTGCAAGTCTATCCTTCTACAGGGTCCTTTTCCTGTTTAAAAAAATATCTTTTGGGATACAGACCTAGTAGTGGTATTGCTAGCTCAAAGGTTTATACAGATCTTTGGGCATAGTACCAAAATTGTCTACAGAATGGTTAAATCAGTTTACAATTCCAACATTAGTGCATTAATATCTTGTTTTACCCTCATCTTATCCAATATTTAAAATTTACCTTTGCTGTCCTATTAGACAATCTAATAGGTATTATGTAGTACCTAAGGTTGGTTAAATTTGCGTTTTGTAATCAAGAATGAGTAGAGTATTTTTTTCCTATGACTATAGATAGCTTTGAATACTTCATCTGCAATCTGATATCTCTGTGATCACTTATCAATTGGGAAGTGACTTTTTACAAATCTGACTCATTTAGCTATATGTCTGAGAAATGAGGCCTTCGTCAGAGAGACTTGTTTTAAAATTTTTTTCGTACTTACTATTGCTAACTATATTTCCTTCCACCGTATCTCCTCCATTTATTCTATTCTCTGTCTTCCCTTTCACACTGTCCTTCTCCAAAAGTATTTTGCTTCTCACTACCCACCCTGAATCTGCCCTCCTTTGTATAACCCCCCTTACCTTATAATCTTCCATCCTACTCTCCTATAGGGTAAGATAGATTTCTATACCCAATTAAGTGTGCATGATGTTCCCTCTTTGAGCAAATTCTGATGAGAGTAAGGTTCACTCACACCCTTTATCTCCCCCTCCATCCTATCCACTCCAACCTTGTTTTGTTGTCTCTTTTATGTAAAATAACTTAGTCATTCTACCTCTCTCTTTCTCTTTTTCTCAGTACATTTCTCTCACCCCTTAAATTATGTTTTTAGATATCATCACTTCATATTCAATTCACATTTATGCGCTCTATAAATACCGCTTCCAACTACCCTAACAATGGGAAAGGTTTTATGAGTTAAAAATATCATCTTCCAATGTAGGAATGTATACTGTTTAACTTTAAGTAAATAAGTACCTTATGATTTCTCTTTCCTGTTTACCTTTTCATGATTTTCTTGAGTCTTGTATTTGAAAGCAACATTTTCTATTTAGCTCTGGTCTTTTCTTTTCTTTTCATTTATTTATTTGTTTGTTTGTTTGTTTAACTTTTTACAAAATTTTGGGTTCCAAATTTTCTCCCCTTTTATCCCCTCCCCCACCACAATACCCCAAGCAATCTAATTTTCCCTATCTCCAATCTACCCTCTCTTCTGTCATCCCTCCCTTCTCTTCTCTCCATTTTCTCTTTTCTCCTGTAGGGCCAGAGGACTTTCTATTCCTCATTAACTGTATGTCTTCTTTCCTAGTAGTAACAACAATGCTAAACAGTTGTTCCTAAAACTTTGAGTTCCAAATTCTCCCCATCCCTCCCTCCCCACCCATTCCCTTTGGGAAGGCAGGAAATTCAATATAGGCCATATCTGTGTAATTTTGCAAATGACTTCCCTGATAGTCATGTTGTGTAAGACTAACTGAATTACCCTCCATCCTACCCTGTTCCTCATTGTTTCTCTTCTGTCTTTTGATCCTGTCCCTCCCCAAGTATTGACTTCAAATTGCTCCCTCCTCCCTTTGCCCTCCCTTCCATCATCCCCCCCCCCTTGCTTATCTCCTTCTCCCCCACTTTCCTATCCTGTAAGATAGGTTTTCATACCAAAATGAGTGTGCATTTTATTCCTTCCTTTAGTCAAATGTGATGAGGGTAAACTTCTTGTTTTTGTTTTTTATTCCTCAGCTCTGCTCTTTTTCCCTCCACTAAAAAGTCTCCTACTTGCCTCTTAAATTACATATAATTACCCCATTCCATTTCACCCTCTTTCCTCCCACTACATTTCTCTCTCACCATTTACCTTAATTTCTTTTAAGGTATGGTCCCATCCTATTCAATTCACTCTGTGCTCTCTGTCTCTGTATGTGCGTGCATGTATGTATGTGTGTGTGCGTGCATGCGTGTACATGTGTGTGTGTGTGGTCCCACCAACTACCCAGATACTGAAAAGTTTTAGAATTACAAATATTGTCTTTCCATGTAGGAATGTAAACAGTTCACTTCTAGTAAGTCCCTTAAGACTTCTCTTTGCTGTTTACTTTTTCATGCTTCTTCTCATTCTTGTGTTTGAAAGTCAAATTTTCTTTTCAGCTCTGGTCTTTTCATCAAGAATGCTTGAAAGTCCTCTGTTTCATTGAAAGACCATATTTTCCCCTGAAGTATTATACTCAGTTTAGCTGGGTAGGTGATTCTTGATTTGAGTCCTACTTCCTTTGACTTCTGGAATATCCTATTCCATGCCCTTCGATCCCTTAATGTAGAAGCTGCTAGATCTTGAGTTATCCTGATTTTATTTGCACAATACTGGAATTGTTTCTTTCTAGCTGCTTGTAAGATTTTCTCCTTGACCTGGGAGTTCTGGAATTTGGCCACAATGTTCCTAGGAGGTTCTCTTTTTGGATCTCTTTCAGGTGGTGATCGATGGATTCTTTCAATACTTATTTTGCCCTCTAGTTCTAGAATGTCAGGGCAGTTTTCCTTGATAATTTCATGGAAGATGATATCTAGGCTGTTTTTTTGATCATGACTTTCAGGTAGTCCCATAATTTTTAAATTGTCTCTCCTGGATCTATTTTCCAGGTCAGTTGTTTTTCCAGTGAGATATTCCACATTCTCTTCCATTTTTTCATTTTTTTGGTTTTGTTTGGTGATTTCTTGGTTTCTCGTAAAGTCATTAGACTCCATCTGTTCCATTCTAATTTTGAGAGAACTATTCTCTTCAGTGAGCTTTTGAACCTCTTTTTCCATTTGGCTAATTCTGCTTTTGAAAGCATTCTTCTCCTCATTGGCTTTTGGAACCTCTTTTGCCAATTGAGTGAGCCTATTCTTCAAGGTGTTATTTTCTTCAGCATTTTTTTGGGTCTCCTTTACCAAGGTATTGACCCGTTTTTCATACTTTTCTTGCATGTCTCTCATTTCTCTTCCCAGTTTTTCCTCCACCTGTCTAACTTGCTTTTCAAAATGCTTTTTGAGCTCTTCCAAGGCCTGAGCCCACCCGACAACCCCCTGGGATGTCTGGGATACAGAGACCCCGCCCTCCACGTCTTTCCCTGATGACAAGAATATGTCCTCCTCCTCGTCAGATCCGAAAGTCGGGATCATTTGCATCTGTTCGAAAAAACTCTCTATAGTCTTATTTTTCTTCCCTTTTCTCGGCATTTTCCCAGCCAGTTACTTGACTTCTGAGATTCCTGTCCACCCCCGCCTAGATCCGCCCAGCTAATGCTTGGGGTCTGAGATTCAAATGGGCTTTCCACGCCACCCGGCTGCTAATCAATGTGAGCTTTAGTTCTGGTGCTGCGGTGGGGGCAGGGCTGCCTCCCAGGCTCAGCTCCCTCAGGGGCTTTATGCAGAGACCTTCAGGAATGGAGCAGGGTGGGGCAGGGCCATCTCCCAGGCTCAGCTCCCTCAGGTTGTTTACGCAGAGACTTTCAGTAATGAAGATCCTGCCTGCTGCTGGGGGTGTCCCGGGCCGTGCCGCCACAGCTGCTGCCTCTCGCACCGCCGCCCCCGCCTCTGCCACCGCTGCTTCCTCCCACGGGGGCCCGAGTCATAGTGACACTCTGCTCCCCTCCTCCAGCCCAGCCGTCTCTCTCACTGACCTGTAGCTTCTGTGGGCAGAGGGACTTTCCCGGCTGCCGGAGCTTCCGTCCCTGAAGCCTGCTTGGGTCAGCTTCTCTGGGGCCATGGCCAGGGCAGCGCCGGGGTGGGATCCACTTTCTGGGGCATGATGGATCCTGGGGATGGCTCTCCAGGGCTCTCTGGAATGGAAATCTCTTCCACTCTATTTCTGCACACCTTTCAGTGATCCAGAACTTATGGGGATCTCTTTTTACATTAATTCTATGGGCTGTGGGGTTCGAAACTGGTAAACATGCGTCTTTCTACTCCGCCATCTTGACTCCGCCCCCAGCTCTGGTCTTTTCTGAAGAATGCATTCAATTCCTCTATCTCATTGAACATTATTTTTCTCTTTCATGGATTGCACTCGTTTTGCTGGGTTGATGATTGCTAGTTATAATCCTAGTTCCTTTGCCCTTCATAATATCATATTCCAATCTGTCTAATCCTTTAATGTGTATGCTGTGAAATCTTTTGTTATCCTGACTGTGGCTCCGTGAGACTTGAGTTGTTTCTTTTTGACTGCTTGTAATATTTTTTCTTTGACCTAGGAATGTTGGAATTTGACTATAATATTCATGGTAGTTTTATTTTGGGGATCTTTTCCTGGAGGTGATTGGGGGATTCTTTTAATTTCTATTTTACCCTCTGGTTCAGGAATATCATGACAATTTTCCTTGATAATTTCTTGAAAGATGATGTCTAGTCTTTTCCTTTTTATCATGGCTGTCAGGTAGTCCAATAATTCTTAACTTATGTCTCCTGAATCTATCTTTCAGGGCAATTGTTTTTCCAGTAGGATATTTCACATTATCTTCTAATTTTTTTCATCCTTTTGGTTCTGTTTTATTGTTTCTTGATTTCTCATAGTCATTAGCTTTTTTGCTCCATTTTAAATTTTTATTTTATTTTTTAATTTTTTTGTATTTAAATTTATTTAAGTTTTCAACATTCATTTCCACAAAATTTTTAAGTTTCAAATTTTCCCCCCATTTCTCCCCTCCTCTCACCCCAAAATGTCAAGCATTCTAAAAACCCCTATCAGCAATCTGTCCTCCCTTCTAACATCCCTCCCTTCCCTTATTCCCACCTTCTCTTCTGTCCTGTAGGGCAAGATAAATTTCTATACCCCGTTACATGTATTTCTTATTTCCTAGTTGCAAGAACAATACTCAACAGTTGTTCCTAAAACTTTGAGTTCCAACTTCTCTTCATTCCTCCCTCCCCACCCATTCACTTTGGGAAGGTAAGCAATTCAATATAGGCCATATCTGTGTAGTTTTACAAATGACTTCCATAATAGTCATGTGTAAAACTAACTATATTTCCCTTCATCCTATCCTGCCCCACATTTCTTCTATTCTCTTTTTTGAGCCTATCCCTCCCCAAGAGTGCTCCCTCCTCCCACTGCCCTCCCTTCCATTACCCCCTCCATCCTGCTTATCCCCTTCTCCCCCTCTTATCTGTATTGTAAAATAGGTTTTCATACCAAAATGAGTGTTCATTTTATTCCTTTCTTTAATCGAATGTGATGAGAGTAAGCTTCATGTGTTTTCTCTCACTTCCCCCCCTTTTCCCTCCACTGAAAAGTCTCTTATTTGCCTCTTTTATGAGAGATAATTTGTCCCATTCCATTTCTCCCTTTCTCCTCCCAATATATTTATCTCTCACTGTTTAATTTCATTATTTTAAGATATGATCCCATCCTATTCAATTCACTCTGTGCTGTCTGTCTCTGTGTGTGTGTGAGTGTGTGTGTGTGTGTTTTTGTAATCCCTCCAACTACTCAGATACTGAAAAAAAGTTTAAAGAGTTACAAATATTGTATTTTCTTGTAAGAATGTAAATAGTTCAACTTTAGTAAGTGCCTTACGACTTCTCTTTGCTGTTTACCTTGTCATGCTTCTCTTGATTGTTGTGTTTGAAAGTCAAATTTTCTTTCCAGCTCTGGTCTTTTCATCAAGAATGATTGAAAGTCCTCAATTTCATTCAAAGACCATTTTGTCCCCTGAAGTGTTACACTCAGTTTTGCTCGGTAGGTGATTCTTGGTTTTAGTTCTAGTTCCTTTATTCCATCCCCTTCAATCCCTTAATGTAGAAGCTGCTAGATCTTGTGTTATCCTGATTGTATTTCCATAATAATTGAATTATTTCTTTCTAGCTGCTTGCAATATTTTCTTCTTTACCAGGGAACTCTGGAATTTGGCTACAATGTTCCTAGGAGTTTCTCTTTTTGGATCTCTTTCAGGAGGTGAACTGTGGATTCTTTCAATATTTACTTTGCCCACTAGTTCTAGAATATTAGGGCAGTTTTCCTTGATAATTTCATGAAAGATGATGTCTAGGCTATTTTTTTTCATCAAGGCTTTCAGATAGTCCCGTAATTTTTAGACTGTCTCTCCTGGATCTATTTTCCAGGTCAGTTTTTTTTTTCAATGACATATTTCACATTATCTTCCATTCTTTCATTCTTTTGCTTTTGTTTGGTGATTTCTTGGTTTCTCATAAAGTCATTAGCCTCCATCTGTTCCTTTGTAATTTTTAAAGAATTATTTTCTTCAGTGAGCTTTTGGACCTCCTTTTCCATTTGGCTAATTCTGCTTTGTAAAGCATTCTTCTCCTCATTGGCTTTTTGAACCTTTTTTGCCAATTGAGTTAGCCTATTTTTCCAGGTGTTATTTTCTTCAGCATTTTTTGGTGTCTCCTTTAGCAAGGTGTTGACCTGCTTTTCATGCTTTTCTTGCATCTCTCTCATTTCTCTTCCCAGTTTTTACTCCAGCTCTCTCACTTGATTTTCAAAATCCTTTTTGAGCTCTTCCATGACCTGAGCCCACTGAATATTTATTTTGGATGTTTGGGATACAGAAGCCTTGACTTTTATGTCTTTCCCTGATGGTAAGCATTGTTCTTCCTCATCCAAAAGGATGGGAGAAGATATCTGTTCACCAAAAAGTAACCTTCTATAGTCTTATTTTTTTCCTTGTTTTTGAGTATTTTTCCTAACTAGTTACTTGACTTTTGGGTCCTTTGTCAAGAGTAGGGTATATTCTGGCAATATGTAAGATCTCAGTTTGTCCAAGGTGGCACAATCAAGCATTTACTGGTCTGGGTGCAGAGAGAGATTTTTGTGCCCAGAATCTTAGCAGTTACCTCTCCACAGTCACCTGGCCTCCAGTTCTGCCAAATCAGCACTGGGGTCTAATTTTCAGATAAGCTGGATGGACAGGGCCACCATTCAGTGTGAGACAAAGACCAGCTCCCCCATGGTCTCCACACAGGGACAAGGCAGGAAGCAGCTCCTCAGTTCCCCCAGGGTTTGGAAAGCGTAACTCCAACAATGGATCTGGCTGCTGCCTGCTGATGTGACCTCTGCAGCTGCTGACTGAGGTCACAGCTAAGGGAAGGCCCTTCTCCCTTCCTGGTCAACTGAAAAAATCCCATCACTGAGCTTTGGTGCCTGTGGGTTGAGGAATCCTCTAACCTGTTGCTGCTGGGACTGGGGATTATGTGACTGGAGATTCCACCTCCAAGGACTGTTCATAAGCCACAGCATGCAGCCAAGGCTAGGTTGGGTTCCACTCCATGTCTGGTACAACAGACATTTCCTGTGGGCCTTTCAGGTCACCCTGGGTGGAAATCTCCTCCACTCTGTTGTTCTCCACTTCTGCTGCTCCAGAATTTGTTGAGAGTCCCTCTCTGCAAGTATTTTATGGGCTGTGTAGGGAGAGTTTCCGTATCTGTGTCTTTCTACTCTACCATCTTGGCTCCGTCCCATCCATTCTAAATGTTAAGTAATTATTTTTTTTTCTTCAGTGAGCTTTTGGACATACTTTTCTATTTGTCCAATCCTACTTTTTAAGGCATTCTTTTCCTCATTAGCTTTTTGGACTTCTTTTACCCCTGGGCCTAGTCTGTTTTTTAAGGTATTATTTTCTTCTGTATTATTTTGTATCCAATACCAAACTTTTGGCTCATTTTTCATGATATTTTTTGCAGAACATTCATTTCTCTTCCAATTTTCCCCTCCACTTTTCTTCCTTGACTTTCAAAATCCTTTTTGAGCTCTTCCATGGCCTGAGAAAAAATCATATTTTTCTTGGAAGCCTTTATGCAGGAGGTTCAACTTCATTGTCTTCTTCCAAATGTGTGTTTTGATTTTCCTTGTCACCATAGCAACTTTCTCCACTTAGAGTATATATTTTTCTTTATGTGCTCATTTTCCCAGCCTCTTAGTTGATTTAATTCATTATCAAGATTGTACTTTGCTTCCAGGGTAGATAGTAAACTGTTTCAAGCTTCAGAAGTTTTGTGCATTTGTTTTCTGAGATACTTCTAGGGATCTGTAAGTTTTTAGTTCTTCTAAAGTGGTATTATCTAAGAAGACATGTTTACTACTCTACTGTCCTATGCTCTGGTCTGTGAGAGACCACAAACATTCTTTTCTGCCTTGAAACTCTGAGGAATATCCCCTCTCCACTGTGGCCACAAGCTCTGCTGTGCTAGTGTTCTTCCTGGCCTGGAACTTCCACACAGGACTGAAACCCAGATCCAAATAAGGACAAAGCAACAGGATCCTTCTCCAGTGCTAGCAAAAAGAACACTGTAATATCCTTCTTACCAATAAACTGGAAAATAGATTCAAGAGAGATAATTTAAAATGTATTAGACTACCTGAAATTAATGATCATAAAAAGAGCCTAGGCATCATCTTTCAATAAATTATCAAGGAAAACTGCCCTGATATTCTAGAACCACGGGTAAAATAGAAATTAAAAGACTCCACCAATCACCTCCTGAAAGAGATCACAAAATGAAAACTTTAAGGAATATGTAATCAAATTCCAAAATTATCAGGTCAGGGAGAAAATACTACAAAAAAATTACTTTCTTTCCACAGAAACAATTCAAGTATCAAAGAGTCACAGTGAAGATTGCACAGGATTTAGTGGTTTATAAATGACAGGATTGGAAGGTTGAAATATGATATTCCAGAAATCAAAGGTGTTTGAATTTCAGCCAAGAATTAACTGCTCAGCAAAATTGGGCATACACTTTTAGGGTAAAAGATGGAAATTCAAAGTAGGAGACTTTCAATCATTCCTGATGGAAAGACCAGAACTGATCAGAAAATTTCATCATAAAGTATAAGACTCAAGAAAAGTATAAAATGGTAAACAGGAAAAAAAAAAACATGTTGGGGAGTGGAACCAAGATGGTAGAGTAAATGCTGGTGCTCACCTGTGTTCTCCCAGAAACCACTACAAATACCTTTCAAATTAAACAAAGAACCCACAAAAGATGGAGTGAAACAAATTTCCAGTCCAAGATAACTTTGAAGGTCTGTTTGAAAGTTCTGTCCCACCTGGAGGAGAGTGTAGCACAGTCCAGCACAGGCTGCATGAGCACAGCTTCAGCCCTAGGAAACAAGGAGCAGACTTTGGGGGCCACTGAATCAGCAGTGGCAGCAGCTGTTTCTGGAGCTCTCAGCCCACGGATGGTAAGGGAGGGTAGATCAATAATTCTTAGTTTATCTCTTCTGGGTCTATTTGCTAGAGCAATTGTTTCTCCAATGAGATATTTTACATTTTCTTGTATTTTTGCATTCTTTTGATTTTATTGGACTGATTCTTGATGCCTCATAAAATCATTAGCTTCCACTTGCCCATTTCTATTTTTTAAGGAATTATTTCCTTCAGTTCACTTTTGTGCCTCCTTTACCATTTGACCAAATCTATTTTTTAAATAGTTAATTTCTTCAATGGATTTTTTTTCCAATTTGGCCAATTGTATTTTTTTGTTTTCTTCAATTTCTTCAATTGTTTTCTTCGTTGAATTTTGTCCAACCTTTACCAAGTTCTTGACTCTCTCTTATATCCCTCTCATATCTTTTTTCCCAATTTCTCTTCTACCTCTCATTTTAGTTTTAAAATCCCTTTTCAACTCTTCCAAGAAGGTGTTCTGGGCTTGAGACCAATTCATATTCCTCTTTCAAGTTTCAGATGTAGATATGTTGATGGTGTTGTCCTCTTCTGAGTTGTGATGATAGTAAAAATCAGAAATATATGAATATGTCTTCTAACTTCAAAGTGTCTGCTTTTTTAATTGTATCACATTTATTATTTAGACAATTAATTTTATCTCACAGGTCTTATTTTATATATATGAAATGAAAGTGTTAGAGATTAGATGGCTTACAATGTCTCTTCAATTCTAAATCCTTTGACAGAGTGATTCAGTGATACTCCTCACTATTTTTATCAGCATGTCCTTGGGAAATTATTTTAAAATCTTGGGCTTTGGTTTCCTCCCCTGTAAAAAGGAATGGAATTAGAATAGGTGACCTCTGAGGTCCCTTCCAATTCTATATGCTAGATCAATTTAGTAAAGTGACAAAAAGGCTGGACTTGATACAAAGAAGATTTGCATTTGAACCCCACCTCTGACACTGATTATCTGTGGGATTATGGACAAATCACTTAGGCTTTCTGAGCCTCAGTTTACTCCTCTGTAAAATAAGGATAACAATATTTGTGAGGCCTGAATGAGATAATGTGGTCCTTAAGGTTGATGTAATGAATGTCTGGGGAATTTCTGAGACCATTTTAGGGGGTTTTCAGGATCAAACTTATTTTAATAATGATAACAATACATTTTAATTTTGATATAATACATATCTATATATATTGCCCACAAGAACAAAAGGTCTTTGGAATTCTCCATAATTTTTAAGAATGTAAAGGATTCCTGAGACTACTGAACTATACACAAGAGTTACAATTCATGCTGAAAAGATTCAGAAAAAGGGAAAGGAGTGGTTAATATGACCTCCTTAGATCTTTTTACATAAATGCTGCCCCCCCCCCAATATATATGGAAAGTCTTGAGTTTATACATATCCTTTTAATGGTTACTTTCCATGCCCTATTGATGAGAAGGCAGAAGAGGGATTAATTTATTACCTTCTCCATAGTCTTTCTAGCTATGCAAGCCTCAGACCAATACTGGGAATACAGGCTTTCAGTTTAAATATTAAGGGCTCTGGTGAAGTCAAAGTAATGGCAGAGATGAAAACCATCTTCTTCTTAAAAGAGCAAGGTGAACAATGAATTGATCTCATGGACTCCGTAGACCTTGTTTCAATATGGAAATATACCCTTGGCGTATACAAGCAGGTCTTTGATCAATGATATCAGGCCTTACTAGGCAACAGAATATAGATGAGAAAGCAGGATAACCTTAAAGGAGCCCTATAAACAAACAGGTTTCATCAGGGTGATGAACCTCCATGGCAAAATGATCAGAAGAAAATCAGAAGATGTTCCTAGACTTAAAAGACTTGGAAATGGTCTTGTATAATTAGGGTCAGAGATTACTGGGAAGCTAATTTCAGCTTAATAAAAGGGAGATTCTCTAACAATGAGAATATCTCAAACATAACATGTTCCTATGAATTTGGGAACCTTTATCATTGGGGTACTTCATTAGAAGGTATTTTTATGATTACATTAGATGACTAGCAAGGTAGGAAGCAATATAGTACAGTGAGGTGAATACCTCTGGAATTAAGGTACTTGGTTTAAAGTCATAACTATGGTACTTATTAAATATGTGTCTCTAGTCAAGTATTCAACATTTCTGAGCATGAAGTTCATGAACTATCCCATGAGCTATTTTGAGATCTCCTAGGCTCCATGATCTCTTAGGTTCCTTTGAGATCTAAATATAGGAGTCCATTATCTTTGAAGGTGTTGCTTCCAAATAAAGAGGCTATTTTATTCTGTCATTTTCAGTCCTGTCTGATTCTTCATGTTACCATTTGGGGCTTTCATGCTAAAGATACTAGAGTGGCTTGCCATTTTTCTTCTCCATCTCCTTTTACAGATGAGGAAACTGAAGCTAACAGTTAAGTCACAAGAAACCAAGCTTTTGTCTCTCCCAAGGACAATAAGTGAATTATGAGCTGGCTCTACATCCCTACAGAGTCACCAGTGATGCTTTCTTGGCCTAAAATAGAATTTGAAATCCTCAACTTTGGTCCCTCCTTTGAGATCAATTCAACAAGACGAAAGTTAGCCTGAAGCCAACACCCTAGGGCAAGTGTTCATCACTTTTCCTGCTGACTAATAGAATAGCCCCCTAATTAGACTCCTTGTCTCTTTTCTCTCCCATCTCTAATTTATCTTCCAAGTGATATTCCTAAAGTACAGCTCTGACTATACCATTTCTATGCTCAATAAACTTCAGTATCTCCCTGATGCCTTTAGTATCAAATACAAACTCCTTTATTTGGTAGATTCCATGAACTGGCTTCAGGCTTCTTTTTTGAAGTTTATTATGCTCTGTGTTCAACCTAACTGGCATTCTCACTGTTCCTCATACGTAGAACTCTTATTTTCCATTCCCACTCTCTTACACAGTCAGTCCCACAAACCTGGAGTGTAACTGCTCTTCACCTCCACCACATAGCACCCCTAAGTTTCTTCAAAACTCAGCTTCAGATTTGTAGTTTCCTGCTACTTGAGACCTTTGCTAATAATGCCTGCCCCTTCCCTACTTAACTACTGGAGCTCCCTCCCAAAGTCACAATGTATATGCTTACATTAGATATATTTATGTGTGTGCATGCATCTTTTGTGATAGAAAAAAAGGATCTTTGAACATAGACTAAATCATTTTATCTTTGCAACCCCAGTGTCCAGCACAGTGCTCTGCAAGAGTAGAAGTTTGATTGATTGATTAAAGACAACACATTTACTCATGATCACCTATTAACACTTAGCTCTCACTTTATATATGAAGTTGCCTAAGGTATTCAGGTAGGACTGGGTGACAATTCAAAACCTTTAAAGGACCTCAGAGAACAATGTTTCCTAATTCTCTTCCCATCAGCCCTTCCCAGCTTTTCTTTTTCCCCAAAATTTATTAGTTTATTTGTTTTTAGTTTTCAACATTCACTTCCATAAGTGTTAAATTTTTTCCTCCTGTCTCCCTACTCCTTCCCCAAGACAGCATGCAATGTTGTATGAGTTCTTGTAATGATAATTTAAATGAGAAAATCTTTCCCATTCAATAATAGGCCCATGTGACCTGCTTAAATCACATGGAAGCCTACATCATATGTGGTGGGAGGAGCTTGCTGAACAGGTAGAACAGGAAGGCTTGAGCAGATCTGTGAGGAAATAAGTGAGAGAGCACTCAGAGCTAGGGAGGATGCAGGCTGCTGGCTAGCATTAATGAAAGGGCTTGTTTGTGATTTTGTTTAAGAGGGCCTGCTTGTGATTTGTTTAATGGAACTGGTTTGTGGGAAGCCTAGCAGGGGAGAGGATGGTGTTCTCTGCATTGTTTTTGCGTACGATTTTTATAACAATGATGGATTTGACTTTCTGGTGTCTGAATAAATGTTTTGGTTCTATCTTCCATGTGGAGAGTCTGTGGTATTTCATGATTTAGAATTGCACTGGGATATTCATGGCTGCCTTAGGTGCTGAGTAGTTGATATCCCAGGGTGGGAGGGTTTGCTTTATTCATCCCTGGCAAGAGAATGGACTAAAGGCACAGGCTTTGTGAAAATTGGGAACCAAGGCTACAGAAGGGAGAATCCAGAGACATGGAAAAATGTTTGCAGGGAATACCAATGGAACCAGGGAAAGAAATGGCAGGAGTGTGTAGGAAAAGCTGGGCCTTTCTAAGAAGCTGTCAAATTATATGTAAAAGCAGAGACAAGCTGAGACAGAAAGGGAGTTGGCTGGTTTGCATGAGAGGCTTTTTATCTTGTAGCATTCAAAGCATCTAGGAGAGGAAGCTAGAGAGCTTCAGGTGGTGGAAGAAAAAGATGTTGTTGGCTTGGCTCACAGGAGGTAAAAAGTTAACAATAGGAAAATGAATGCCCTTGCACAGACTGGGCTTGACTGGGGTCCAAACACAGACCAGGATGATGTGTGGTAGGAGAATGAAACAGAGGAGGAGGCTGAGGTTCAGCCGGTACTAAGAAGGAAGCTCTCACCACCCCAGTGTTCGGGGAGGTGATTGAGGATTTTACTCAACAGGAGGTCACAGATATTTTGAGTTGATTCAACCAAAGGATGGGAGACTCATTTGTACCTTGGTTGGTGAGAATCAGTGAAAAAGATAAATTTTCTTGACAGAGGAGTAAATAGCAGTGTATTCAAAGTCGGATTAGATTGACAAGAAAAGAATTGTTTACTACTCTATTGAGAGGAGGGGTAGATTTTGGAAGAATAGAAGACATTCCAACTAAAGAACTATATAAAATGTATCAAGGAAAGAGGATTGATTTTAGATTGAGCAAAGAGATGAGAACTGCTCCCGCAGATCCTTCTGAAACATTATATTTAAGTTCATGATACCGGCAGGGAGAATGGGAAAGTATAACTAACCAGAATGATGACCCCAAAACTGTAAGTTAAAAAACAGTAAACAACAGTGAATGAGGCTATGATAGTGGGTTTGTGAACTCCAGAAGCATGGCTGACCCTGTATCTACTGTGCTTCTGGTTATTGTCTCCTTTTTTCTTTTTGGTTTTTTGTCTGTTCATGTTGTGTGTAAGATCTGTTTCCTACTGGCTTAATACCCTCCACCTGCAAATTATTGATTATTTAACCTGAATGTCACCCCTGTCTGACATGCTGTGTCATCCCTAGACCTCGTATTGACCAAGCTCTGGATGCCAGTTAAAGAACTACCACTTGAATGGGAACGTTTGGGGCAGGGACAGCACTTTGTTGAATCTCAGCAGGAAGTAGCTATGGAAGAAAAGCTCTTCACCCCTTACCCCAATATTTTGGGCCCCATTTGTTAGAGGGGGGAATGATGGCCCCATCAACCCCCACCCTAAGATACTGTTTTATGTGCTTATTTTGTGTTATCCCTGTTATATTGTTGTAAATTTTAGTTGCCCAAGATACTGTTTTATATGCTTATTTTCTGTTATCCCTCTTACAATTCTGTTAACAGTTGCCCCAGTAACCTCTGTAATGAATATGAAAGTTCTAGGGGCTGAATGCAATGGTAATTTAAATGGGAAAATATTTCTCATTCCTTAATATGCCCATGTGACCTGCTTACATCACATGGAAGCCTAAGTCGTGTGTGGTGGAAGGAGCTTGCTGAACAGGAGGAACGGGAAAGCTAGAGCAGTGTTGAGCAGAAATTAGTGAGAGAGCAGTCAGAGCTCAGAAGGATACAGCCTGATGGCTAGTGTGAGTGAAAGGGTTTGTGTATGATTTTTTTAGAGGGTCTGCTTGTGATTTATTTAATGGAACTGGTTTGTGGGAAGCCTAGCAGGGGGAAGGGTTGTGTTGTTCTCTGAATTATTATTGTGTATAGAGTTTTGTTACTATGATGGATTTGGCTTTCTGGTGCCTGAAAAAATGTTTTGGTTCTCTCTTCCACGTGGAGAGTCTCTGGTGTTTTGTGATTCAGAATTGCACTGGGAGGTTCATGGCCACTGTAGGCACTGTGAATATCGTCTAGGTTCTACAGCTCTATACCTCAATTCCTATTAAACACATTTTCAAATTAGTGATGTTTCATAGAAGAATTATAATGAATGAGTGAAACCATGAGAAAAAACAAAACATTGAAAGAAAAAAAAATAATCTGCTTCATTTTGCGTTCTGACTCCATAGTTCTTTCTCTGAATGTGGATGGCTTTGGAAATGTTTTAGGTTCTTGCATTGCTGAAAAGGGCCAAATCTATGAATGAAAATCAGTCCTTGTGTACCATGGCTGTTACTATGTATAATGTTCTCCTGTCCCTTCTCGCTGTACTCCACATCAGTTCATATAAGTCTTTTCAGATTTTTCTGAAGTCTGCCTGTTTTTCACTTCTTATAGCTCAATAATATTGCATTACATTCATAGACCACAACTTGTTCAACCATTCCCCAATTGATGGGCATCACCTATATTTCTAATTCTTGGTCACCACAAAAAGAGCTGCTATAAATATTTTTGTACATGTGGTTCTTTTTCCCATTTTTATGATCTCTTTGGAATACAGCTCTAGAAGCAGTATTGCTGGTTCAAAGGGTATGTATATTTTTATAGCCCTTTGGGCATAGTTCCTAACTATTCCTCAGAATGGTTGGATAAGCTTGTAGCTCCACCAACAATGAATCAGTGTCCCAAATCTTCCACATCTTTTCCAACATTTATCATTTTCCTGTTTTGTCCTGTTAGTCAGTCTGATAGATGTGGTACCTCAGAGTATTTTTGCTTGCATCTCTCTAATCAATATGATTTAGAGCATTTTTTTCATACACCTAGGGATAACTTTAATTTCTTCCTCTGAAAACTGCCAGTTCATATCCTTTGACCATTTATCAATTGGGGAATGACTTGTATCTTTGTAAACTTGACTCATTTATATATTTTAGAAGTGAGGACTTTTTCACAGACACTAGTTGGAAAACTTTCCCAGTTTTCTGCTTCCCTCCTAATCCTGGTTGCATTGGCTTTGTTTTCGATTTAATGTAATCAGAATTATCCATTTCCTCCATGCTCCCTTCTCTATTGTCCATAAATCTGACAAAAAAACTATTCCCTGCTCCCCTAATTTGTTTATAGTATCACTCTTTATCCCTAGATTGTATACTCATTTGGACATTTTTCTGGTATACTGTGTCAGGCATGGGTTTATAACCAGTTTCAGCCACACTATTTTCCAGTTTTCCCAGCAGGTTTTATCAAACAGTGAATTCTTATCAAAGAAGCTAGGGTCTTTGAGTTTATCAAACAATCGACTGCTACAATAACTGACTACAGTGTCTTGTGTGCTTAACCTATTCCACTGATCTACCCCTCTATTTCTTAGCCATTACCAAATGGTTTTGATGATTGCTATATAATACAACTTAAGATCTGGTATTGCCTGGTTTCCTTCCCTAGCATTTCTTTTCATTAATTCTCTTTGATATTCTGGAATTTTATTCTTCCAGATGAATTTTGATATTATTTTTTCTTCTCTATAAAATAATTTTTGATAGTTTGATTGGTATGACACTGAATGAGTAAATTAATTTAGGTAGAATTGTCATTTTTATTATAATAGCTAGGCCTAACCATGAGCCACTGATGTTTTTCAGTTTTCTAGATCTAACTTTATTTATTTGAGAAGTGTTTTGTAATTGTGTTCACATAGTCCCTGGGTTTGTTTTGGCAGGTAGACTCCCCATTATTTTATAGCATCTACTATAATTTTAAATAGAATTTCTCTTTCTATCTCTTGCTGTTGGAATTTTTAGTAATATATAGAAATGTAGATGGTTTATGTGGATTTATTTTATATCCTGCAACTTTGCTAAAATTGTTTATTATTCCAAGTAGTTGTTTTTTTTACTGAATTGTTTAGTATTCTCTAAGTATATCTTCATATCATGTGCAAGAGTGATAATTTATTTTCTTCTTTGCCTATTCTAATTCCTTCAATTTCTTTTTTCATTGATAACATCAACATTTTCTAGTACCATATTGAGTAACAGTGTTGGTAATGGGCATACTTATCTTACTCCTGATCCTATTGGAAATGCATCTAGCTTACACCATTACATATCATTCTTACTGATGGTTTTAGGTAGATACTACTAATTATTTTAAGGAAGATTCCATTTATTCCTATGCTTGCCACTGTTTTCAATAGGAATGGTTGTTGTATTTTGTCAAAAATTTTTTCTGCATCTGTTGAGATAATCTTATGGTTTCCATTAGTTTTATTGTTACTATGTCAATTATGCTGATGGTTTTCCTAATACTGCACCATCCCTGAATTCCTGATCATCTGCCTGATCATAGGGTATTACTTTGGTGATAAGCTGCTGTAATCTTTTTGCTAATATCTTATTTGAAAATTGTGCATCTATATTCACTAGGGAAATTGGTGTACAAATTTATTTCTCTATTTTGGCTCTTTCCAGTTTAGGAATCAGCACCATATTTGTATCTTAAAAAGAATTTGGTTGGATTCCCTTCTGCCAATTTCCCCAAATAGTACACATAGTATTGGAATTAACTGTTCTTTAATTGTTTGACAAAATTGACTTGTAAATATATTTGGCCTTGGAGATTTTTTCCTAGGGAGTTGATTGATGGCTTGTTCAGTTTCTTTTTCTGAGATTGAGTTTTTTAAGTATTTTACTTCCTTCTCTGTTAATCTGGTCAATTTATATTTATGTGTATATATATACGTATATGTATATACGTATATATACATATGTATGTGTACATATACATATGTATATATACGTATATACATATTATGTATATATATGTATATGTACATATGTATATGTATACATGTATATATACGTATACATATGTACATATACGTATATACATATTATGTATATATATATGTGTACATATATATATATTCCATCCATTTCACTAAGATTGTCAAATTATGGTCGTGCAATTGGGCAAAATGATTTTTAATTATTTTTCAAATTTCAACTTCTGTGGAGGTAAATTCACCCTTTTCATTTTTGACACTGCCACTTTGGTTTTATTCTTTATTTTTTTTATATAAAATTAACCAAAGGTTTATCGATTTTATTGTTTTTTTCTTAAAATAAATTTTTTGTTTTATTTATTAGTTCAATCATTTTCTTAATTTCAATTTTGTTAATCTTTCCTTTGGTTTTCAGTATTTCTAATTTGGTATTAAATTAGATATTTTCAATTTGTTCTTTTTCTATGTTTTTCAAGTTGCACATCCAGTTTATTTATCTCCTTGTTCTCTACTCTATTCATGTAAGCATTCAGAGATATAAAACTTCCCCTAAGAACTGCTTTCACAGCATCATATAAGTTTGGTAGGTTGTCTCATTCTATTGAATAACATTATCAATTGCTTCTATGATTTGTTGTTTGACCAGCTCATTCTTTATGATTTGATTATTTAGTTTGCAATTAATTTCTGGCCTAACTTTCCTACATATACTTTTTTTATTATGTCATCATCTGAAAAGGACATATTAATTATATCTGCCTTTCTGCACTGGATTGTGATGTTTTTGTGCCCTAGTACATGGCCAGTTTTTGTGTATGTGCCATGTGCTACTGAGGAATATATATATCCTTATCCATCTGGCCAATTTTATTTCTAAGAAACTATTCTGTTCAGTGAGTTCTTTTTTCCCCTCATTTTGTCAATCATATTTTAAAAATCATTAATGAGTTTTTCTTCTACATCTCTAATTTGGTTTTTTAAATCCTTCCTGAGTTCCTCCAAGAATGCTTTTTGGTCTTGAGGCCAATTTGTATTTCCTTTTGAAGTTTCAGATGTGGGTATAGTGTCAATGCTATCCACTTCTGAATTAATATTTTGATCTTCCCTGTCCCCTTAATAAGATTCTATATTCTTCGCTTTTTAAAATTTGCTTCTTTCTCATTGTTATTGCCTTTTTCCTGGATTTTAAAGTGGATCTCTGCTTCTGGGGCACAGGAGGTCCTGTCTCATAATTCTTTCACTGGGAACTAGGGGCCTTGTTACTGGCTTTGTGTGCTATGGTGTCTTGTTCTTTCAGCACGAAGTTATGTAATGCTGCAGCTTACCTGATACTGAGCTGGCTGGTGTGTATCAAGACTGAGACCAGGTGAAGTTCTTTTGAGTTTCCTTGGGGCTACATTGAAACTTGTTATGTGAGGTTTAGAGGAGGACTGGTCTGGCCACTGGAGGTCTCCTCGCGTAGAACTGTGCTACAGCAGGGATATGGTCAACAGCTGGTGGACCTCCTTCTCTTCTTTTGTCTGCCCAATCCCCCTGGTTGTGCCAAGGCACACCTGAGGTCCTGATGTTGGCGGCTCCACATCTCTGGGACTCAGGATCTCCTGCTGGTGGACTAAGTTGAGGCTTGCTGGGACACCTCTGATCCTGCATTTGTCCCCTTCAGTCACAGCAAGAGGACCCTTTCCATCAGTCTCCCTTGTTCTTCTAGAGAAGGGCTTCTCTACTCCTTATGCTGGTCCCATTATTCCAGGATTTTACCTGGGGATTTATTCTATGGATTTTTCAAGGTCAACAAGGGGAGGGTGAGAGCACTTACAGTTTACTCTGTCATCTTGGCTCCTAGAAGTTCAAGTAGATGACTTTCAAACATTTAGTCTGTGGGCTGATGGCCCCAGGTATCTGCTGCTTCCACGGAACCTGTACTTCTCTCTCACTCAGCTCTGCCAGACTCCTGTTCTGTTCTGAGATGTTAGGGAATCTCTACTGTGCTGATGATTCAGTCTACCCAGGTTGTTCCCACTCCACTATGGCAGAGTCTGTGTTGGTGCAGCCCACACACTTTGTGCTCCCCCACCTCATTGTCACAGATCCTTCCCATCAACCTTTCAGGATGTCCTGTGCTGAAATCTGCCACATTCTGTCTCCTAGTGGATTCTGTTACTCTAAAATTTATTCAAATTCACTTCTTAGAGGTAATGATAGAATTTGTGGAAGACTTAGGTGAGTCCCTGCTTTCACTTCACCATCTTGACTCTGCCCCCCTTCCCAGCTTTTCTGGTTCCAAAGCAGTTCTCAGGTCTCCCCGACCCTCACAAATGTGACTGAAAAAAAGAATCAAAAGGAACGGATTGTGATTCTCATAGCATATATACATAAACAAAAATGATCTCAAGACTGATACAGTTTTTTATATTACCTCCATCTATAAACTGGATGATTCTTACTTGATAGTAGTCTTGTCTGACAAAGATGACAAAGGTAAATGGCTAAGTTTTGTTCATTTTTATTTAGAAGAGAAATAAAATATAACAATAGTAATAATATTAACAGTAATAAAATTAATAATCTGTATAATATAGCCTTATAAGCACTTCAAAATCTCTTATCTCATTTACTCCTTTCATTAGCATCAGCCATAAATAGCATGAACTCATTTTTCCTGAATCCTTACTGCTTTCAAGCTCTAATTACTGATATTCACACAACTTTCATACAAAATATACTTTCTAGCTAAATTTAAATAAATCTAAACATACACACACAATACAATATACCTAAGACACTAAAGAGAGTACTAATGAATCTTAGACATGGAAGCGACCTTAGAGACTATTTAATTTGATCCCTATTGAAGTAAGGATTCTCTATACAGCTGATAAAATAGCCATCTATATTTTGATTGAAGACTTCTCAATGAAGTGAGAATACTTTCCCAACCATCAGTCACTTTCCCCCCTACCTTTGTGTGGTAAAGTTTCTCCTTGGACTCACCCCTCTATTAGGGAGTGAATGATTTTCGCTTTAATACTCCTCTAGCCTGTTTCAGAGACAAAAAGACACATTAATGCTAGATTCCTAACTCATCAACAGCAAGCTAGCGTAATGTTACTGACACTTTTTGAGACTGAAAAGAAATGTGTCTGTTCTGGGAAGTTAAAATAAATCAATAATTTCTTTGAACATGAGCCCCTAGTCAACACACACTGACAACACAGTAGTCTATAACTGCTTCCTTTTTAGATGGTTACCATTTGCCCTCTTTAATTGGCCGTCCAAACACCAGTGCACACAGCGCAGTAATTCTATTGATTAAGAAGTTTATCACATTTGTCAGGTAAATAAAAGAAAGTACACTTTTAAAGCAAACTTTTCAAGCTTTGCAAAATATCTTCTAAGCCCTTAGGTAAGCATCAGATTCAAAGTGGCAAAATAACTCACCAAACAGTCACTGAGAGAAAGAATCTGATCTCTGTCTTCAGCCCAAAAGAGAACTCATATTGAGAATTAGGACAGTACGGGGTTCACCACAAATATAGTTGATGCTTGCAACATCCTCATTACCCTGAATGCCTGAAGTTGCTTGGGACTTCCTAACTACTTACCACAAATCTGGCTTCCCTCCACCTTCTTGTTTCTTAGTGTCTCTGCATCACAGATTATGTCTCCTGGGATCATCCTGTCCTTTCTCTTGTTGCCATCAGTCTCTTCAGCCTCAGGGTGATTGGAAAAAAAAAGAACTTTCTTGGGGCATGAAGAATAAGATATTGGGAAACTTGTGCCTAGAACTTCAGACTTTGGTTTCTAGAGACTTAGTCCCTTGGGAACAGTTATAGCAGATGTGGATAAAAGTGAGGCTCCTGCATCAAACCCAAGTTTCCCTTTCTAACTTTCATCCAGTGCTCCAGGTTGTTCTCTGGGTGATTGAGTACAAGAAGTCTATTTGCTCTTTCAGAAGAAAATTCTTCAAGCAATTGAGGATATTAACTTTCAACTATAATCTCTAACAGCTTAATGTACTTATATGTTTTTTTTTGTTTAGAGAGAGAGAAAAGAAAAGCCATGTATGTTTTATCATGTAGTTTTATCATGTATGTTTCAGGCTTCCCAGTATCAGCATTTGGTTTTGTTTTTTTTAATACTCACAGTTTATATCAGTTCTACCCATTTTTCAACTATGTAAAAGCTAGGACATCAGAAGTTTATGTCTGTGTGGCTTATTTTCAATTACTTTTTCTGAGTCTAAAACAATCTGATTTCTCTCCCTTTCAAACCCCCCAACCCCAACAGAGAAAGAAAGAAAAACAAAATTGCTGCTAGAAACATACATAATCAAGCCAAATAAATTTCAACATTGGCCATGTCCAAAAATTAATGTCTCATTTTGTACTGTTAGTGTTTCTCCTCTCTGTCATTAGATGAGTCATATGTTTCATTATTGGTTTTCTAGAATCATAATTGGTCATCCTACTTTCAATATTTTTTTCTTTAACTCAGAAGTTCTGGATTTTGGCAATAATACGACTGAAAGGTTTCGTTTGAGTTTTCTTTCACAAGATGACCAGTGGATTCTTTCTTTGTACACTTTGCTCTCTGCTTTGAAGAGAGCTGAGCAGTTTTCTTCTAAGATTTCTTGAAGTAGGATGTCCAAACTCTTTTTGGTCATGGCTTTCAAATAGTTTGATGACCTTAAATGATCTCTCCTTGATCTGTTTTCCAGTTCATTTGTTTTTGCTATGGACATTTTAAAAATTTTTCATTTTTTAAAACTTGTGAATATATTTGAATATTTCTTGTTGTTTTATGACAAGAAAATATATTATCCAATCCAATTTTTACAAAGTTTGTTGCTTGAGAAAGGTTTTCTGATTTTTGTGTCAAGCTGTCAATTCCCTTTCCAATTCTTTCTTCAGTAGTTCTTATTTCTTTTCTATTTGTCCTCTAGTAATTTCATTTTATTTAGTAAAACAAACAAATTCTTTTTTTAACTCTGGTTGTCTCTGCTAGGAATCCTAGCTGAATTTGTATTTAGGCTGTGTATTCCTTTGAGATATTGCTTGTAGATTATTTTCCTCATTCCTTTTCTATGGATTTTTGTCTTCATGGGCTCTGTGGCTTTTTAACTTTTTAAGGTAGAGTTCTTTTTTGTTTGCTCATTCTTCTAGTCTGCTACCTGACTCTGGCCATACTCTGACCAATTCTAGAGGAAATTTATAGGATTGTCATACTGCTGCTTTTTTTCTGGGAGTGGGGAGATGTTGGCTGATGTGTTATTTCAGGATTACACGAGTAGTTAGTCTAGGGACGTATAAGATTCTAGCACTCCAAGCATGGTTGGTCCCAGGGAAAGTATGACTTCTACCTTCCTGGTCTAAATTCTTCAAGTTCCTAACTTGGGTTTGGGACAGAGAAACAACAGACCTATGGCTAACTTCCCTTGGAGTCTCAGTAAATTACTGTTGGACTCAGCCATTGTCAGCTGGAAGGCTCTGCAGATTCAGTGTTAGAACTGAAGACTCACCCTTGATCTCTGATTCATGTGTTGATTATTCAACTTGGGTTTCATACTGGGGCAGAGGTTAGAGCTGAGGCCCTATTCTGTTTGTTTCTGAATTTATTCCTTCCTTAGTACATAGCCTAAGGCATGTGACCACTCCTTAACCTATGATGCCACCCATGTGCATGGGCCCTCCTCAGTGCACTCTGAATCTATTACCCAGCACTGCACATTGAGTGGCAGAGCTGTCAGTTGGCACTTTTTCCTACATCCTGCACAAATGCATTGTACCCTCATATGGGTCAGGGCTATGTTATAGCTCTTGGGCTCATCATTGGCCTTTTTTCAGTCTCTTGGTGATGTGATGTCTTATTTCAAGAGCTCTTTGGAAGACCCTGTCCTCAGTGTCCTCAATCTTCCTATGGCAACATGGACTGGAAAAAATGACTCACTATGACTTTTTCTTTGATTTCCCTGATAGGATTCTCTCTGGCATATTTTCTAGATCTGTTTGGAGGAGTTTTAATTCACTATTTTTTGAGGGTGGAGAGAATGGGGGAAATTGGAACTCAGGTTTTCCAATTTCCAGTTCAGTGCTTTATCACTATGCTACACTGCCCCTGTTTCCTAGTCCCTGTAATTTGAGGTATCCTTGTCCTGTTGTGGGGACAAGGTGCCTGAACTAAAGAAAATGAGGGAAATGGTGGCTCTTTAGTATCTGTTGCTTGTAAACATCCAAGATTCATACACAAACTGATCTTGTAAATGTACCCAACTTACCTAAAGAAAAAATAAATGAGAATGAGCACCTCACTTCAGTGTACCCTTTCAGTCTATACATTGTTCTCCCATATACAACTACCATAACCACCAAAGAACTCTGATGTTAAGAGTCCCCAATACCAAGAAAAGTATAGATCATATTCTGCCTCCCCTTCTTCATATAGAGATACTTTTAAAATGTCATATATAGATATAATACATATATGTTTATTGCAAATGTGTTTACCTTTGTTCATATATATATATATATATATATATATATATATATGTATAAAGACTTGATCTGTGATTTCATCAATAGTGAAAAATCCAAGGTAAGTAAAGACCCTCTACAAATATAGATTGACACGTGTGAAGTTGTATTTATACATAAATACATACATATACATTACTGTGTCCAAGGCACTAGGAGATTGAGGTGATATAAATTGTAGAAAACACTGCCTGTGTCCTCAGGTGGCCTATAATTCAGTTGTATTGACAAGTCGTAAGTCAAGTCAGTAGGTAATAAATGACATATAGAATCAATTGTCAAGGCTTACTTTTCCCCCAAGTGATAATTCTCCCATGGGGATAAATTCTCTGGGCACAGAACTAAAAGGAGGGGTGCAGAAATGTGGTAGGACTTGACAAGTGGATAAAGGCACTATAGTTTTGTTTTTATGCTTTCAATTTTGAATGGATCCCTAGAATGGCACATTGAGAAAGCAGTTAAGTAATGTAGGCAAAAGAAGTATATAATACATGCCTCATTGTCTGACAAATGATCCAGTCTGTGGCTCTCCATCCATTCCTTTTTGTCACATCCTGGTATAATGGAAAAATGTGAGAAGTGAGATACTAGAGATTTAGAAGACCTTAATTCAAATTGTGGATCAGCAGTTTACTAAGAAAGCCTTATATTCCTAGATAACAATTTTTCTTCTAATTCCTTTTGGCAATTGTCTATCCACATGGCTCATCTCTATGCCAGGACACAAGGCATCAGAACAGGACTTTGTTAAGGAAATAATACATTTAACAAATATTTATTAAACACTTATTTTGTGCAAGATATGTTAGAACTAAATTGTATTTATTTTTCTTCTACACAGAAAGTCCAGAAAATGAATGCTATCATACCTTGCTTTAAAGCAAAAATGAGTGTCAAATTCAAAGAACAATCAATCCATGCAGAAACATTTATTTAGAAAACTGCAAGTTAAAATTATCTATAATGTATTGCATTTAAAAAATTTGATAGGCATTTCTTAAATACATTTAATTTGGTTCTGTCCTTTCTCAGAAATTTTGAAGGCCATGTGAGCTTGATATTTCTACTTTAAGAAATCATACATAATATATAAAAATGGAAATTTACAAATCAAATCAAGTCAAAATCAAATAGACAATTTACTTTACCAAGATTGTTTTTCTGTTCACTAAAAGATGAAATTCCAAATTCATAAAGCTTAGATACTTTAATTAATTTTTCAAAAACATTTTTCAAAGTACCAAACAAGTTATTTTAAATAATGTCTGTTGCCCCTAATGTATTTAAAATCTGATCAACTAAAAATAATTTCATCCAACTTTTCAAAAAAAAGCAGTTATTGATTTTTTTCATGCAACAAATCTTAGCCTAATGTCTACTACATGAAAAGTACTTTCAATTTTGCAAAGGAAAAAGATAAAAATTAACTGTCTCTGCTATCAAGAAACTTCTATTATGCATTTACAGTTAAAATGGAGAATACATGTATATACACATATAAATATATGCACCTATTCACATGCACACCCACAAAAGAATATAAATACATGCACACATATGTGCACAAATTATATATATATATATACACATGTTCATATACATATATATACCAATATTGTGTATGTATATGTATATGTGTGTATATATACAATACACCCACATATCATATCACACTGAAATTACATATGTATATATACATATACACACATATATACACACCCATACATACACACATACACACATATATATGTGCTATATATACATGTATGTATATATGTGTGTGTGTATATATGTGTGTGTATATATTTACGTGTGTGTGTGTGTATTAAGAATACTCCTTAGGAACACAACTGAATTTGATGTAGCTTTGCAACACTTACATTCTTTGTCAATCTATCCATGTCTACTCAGAAATGACCTGAATCTGAGAAAAATTTGGGAGTCATTAGTAAATAATTTTAGAGTTATCTTTTCCAATTAACTGAATAATAAAGATTTTACTCTCACTGCCTAATTTTGTATGCTTTAACAAGGCATTCATATTTCGAAACTCAAAGAAATTGCCCTATTCTAAAAAAGGAGCTTAAGATACTGTTCTATGTGTAAGTCTTTAGATAGTCGGAATTATCTTGTTATGTTTTGGTTGATACAGCAATCAGCTAAAGGACAGACACATGTTTTATTATAAGAGCAAACAGAGTGCATCTGCTCCAGGGATCAGAGAGAGAAAAAGATGGGAGATTTGACAGCTGTAGATTTCTGCAGCAAGCTGGCCTGAAATGAACATTTTTGGGAATAAGAGATGTTAGTATTGTGACAATCAGTTTACATCTAAATAATAGCATGTCTACCAAAGTCAGCTCAGAAATAGTGACATTTTAATAAGATTTCTGTATGTTTGTATTTGTATAAACACGAACAAAGTGGCAAACCCCACATCAAGATACGAAACTTTGCCATACCTTGTGTTGGAAGAATACCAATTAGGTAGAAAGGAAATTACAATGTCAACCCTTGATAATATAGGAATGTATGATAAAGTGAGCTACTATGACAGTAAAATCATTATGCTAACTGTACTATACATTATAATGTCTAGTGTTTACTCCTTTGCCTTGTGGATTTTATCTGATCTGAGCATTCCTGTGTCTGACCTTATAAAATGATTTAAAGCCATAATTTTTCCTCAAATAGACTTTCAGAGTCACTAATTACATTCAACAGAATTCACATTCTTATTTTTATGGCTGTTTGCCTCAGTTTTATAATGTAAATTCTATATACTCAATGATTTAATTTGTATTATGTGATTATAGCTGCCCATGCTTAATACTGGAGAATCTGAAAGTGTTTTTTTTAATTTCTAAAATATTTTATTGACCACCTTGAAAAAAAGGCATGATTATAAGGTGCTTTAAGAGGAAAATGAGAGTAAATTGCTTATTCTTCATTTTAATAGAATTTAAAGTTAGGCCATTATTTGGAATGGTGTGATGCCAAACTTATCTGCAGTGCATTCTACTAAGGATACATTGGGCTCTGAATTACTATAGGTTAAAAGATGTCTTGTAATGTTGCCATTCTCTGAATCCTTAGTACCACCTCCTTTTATTGTCTTGACATATCTCTGTTATGATCTATCTGTCCAAAATGATTATCCTCCAAACCTTGCCCCGAGGTTCTCGACTGAGCCTCAGAGGTTTTATCATGTGACCTTTCTTTATGCCATAATTATTTCTTCTATAAGCCTGATGCTATTGATATTACCTGAGACAATTTAGAAAAAAAATAAGTCTGCCTTGGGAGTAGGGAAAATTGAATTGCATCCTAGAGTTAATACAATCACCAAACACATACAAGGCCAGTAGTTTAGATAAAGGTCTTGTGGGAGCAGTGAAAAGCCAATGCCCCACAAAATAAAGTAGGAAACTGTCAAAACAAAGTATAATATATATGCATTTATGGCAGGGACATTTAGGCAAAAGAGATCACATTAACTGTATCCAATAGCTACCTCAATGACACTAATCAAACAGAGGGCAGAAGAAAGAAAATGTCCCTCTGATGACAGTACTGTGTTAAACTTGTGATTTGTTCTAATCAGTACCAAGGCAAATTTTTTACAATGTCAGGGTAGAGTTACTCATAGATAAATTTGGATAGGGATCTAGATGTTATGGGATCTACCACAATAAGCTTATTTTTAAAGTTAATTTCCTTTTATTCTCTATTGAGCGATTTCATATATCTCCTTGGAATTCCCTAGGTTAATATTTAGGGTATGATCCTCTCTGTGATTCTCAGAAATCATTTGACATTTGACATGTTTTTAATACCCACTTCATGCTAGACTTTGTACTAGGGACAGAGGATACAAGGAAAAAAATTCAAAATATGGTTGCCCTAAAGAAGCTTACTTTCCACCAGGGTAGAGGACCAGAACGTAAATACATAGGGAATATGGATAACTATCTATCAATTTATCTGTCTAGGCAACTAGGAAGCTCAGTGACAGGTCTAGAGTCAGGAAGACTCATCTTCGCATGTTCAAATCTGGCCTCAGGCACTCATTAACTGTGTGACTGTAGACAGCTATTCATCCTGTTTGCCTCAGTTTCCTCTTCTATGAAATGAGTAGATGGAAACAGCAAACCACTCCATTATCTTTGCCAAAAACCCCCAACGGTGTCACAAAGGATCAGATATGAAGATCGACTGAGCCACCTCAGCAACAATCTGTCTCTCTGCCTCTTTGTTTGTCTTTCTCTTTCATGAGTAATACAGAATATACTTCTCTGATGTCATGGTCTTCTTCGACAACGAAGGACAAACACACACACATGTATTTATATATGTATATATGGTTGTATATTATATGTATATATGTGCATATATACACACATACACACATATCTACATACAATATCTATATCTGTGTATATATACACATAATGAATACAAAGTAATTTTAGTAGTTTTGGCACTAATTGCACTGGGGGTAAGGAAAGGCTTCAAGTAGAAGATGATATTTGTCCTGAGGCTTGAAGGAAACAAGAGATTCTATGAGATTGAGATAAGAAGAAATTGCATTCTATGTATGGGAATTAACCAGTACAAAGTTGCATAGACAGAAAATAAGGAATGGCAAGAAAGTGGAGATCTTTTATTATTTCGACATGTTGCCTCATGATGCTGTACGAGCTTAATATATTTTTCTCTAAACCCTGTTCTTCTAGATCTCCTCCTGAAGTTCACAATGTTCTCTCCATGTATCTTTCCTGTTTGCCCCATTTTGAGTCAGATGCTACTGCTTGAGACAATTTAGTGGAAGGTTTTCCTTCTCAGTAAAATGAATTTAAGCTGTCTTTGTCTTTCTGTGTGTAACAGCAGGTGGTAGCTGAAATAACTTGGGGTGTTCATTTTGTGTATGTGCAGTCAAAGAACACATATAGTCCTTGATAAGACTTAGCTCCAAATCCATTGGTTGATTTAATGGCTGACTACTTCTAAAGCTTCTCCTACCCTTACTCTAAGGAAACATCAAATAGGGGAGGAAACAGCCTCCAGAGGCTTATTTTATTCTGAGAAAGTCTTTTTTGATAGAATCTCGATCATGGTTTCAAAAAAGTTGTAGCATCTCCAAATAGATTGAATTCCCCAAATTACTTAGACTATGGTAGAATAGACTTTTTAGTAGTCTGCTATAGTCTGTCAATTATTTCACACCTGTTCCAAATGACACAGACCCAATGTTAACTGGCAGATGAAAGTTAACCTTCCAGCTGCCACCAAGTAATTAGCATGCTCATTTTCATTCTGACTGCACTTGCAACCTACATGGACATCTGCCAAGAAACTTAACAATAAGATTCTATTTCAAAAGAATTCAGCAAGAAAGATCAGTGAAGCCACTAGAGTGACTGACATAAGGAGAGTTTAGGCAGCATTGATATGAAATTATTCTTTGTGATAACATGATAGTAATGAAAAACAGTGTGACCAGATGAATGAATTGTTAATTTTCATGACAAAAATTCCAACTAGCATTGGCATTAAACAGATAATCTTTAGTTAACAAAGCAAAACAAAACATTTTTAAACTTTTTCTTACATTCCTGGGGGATACATGAAAGATAAAGATGACTAATTGAATGAAGTGGAAATAATTATTGTGATTTTGCGGCCTTCGTCTTAACACATCTTCCATATTAAAGTCTTTTAAACACATTTCTTGTTGATCAGTTTTAGCACTCATAAAAATAATGTGATGTCATTATTAGTTCTTGTGAGAGGTTTATGTTTTAGATTAATATATGTATCATCTTCATGGAAAAGAAAGAATGGAAGTGATAATTCCACAAGGTTGCATTTAACCCTGTAATTTAAAAGTTAATTTTCAGGTATCCACACACTGAATCCAATGCTTTGAGATCCAGTTATATATAGATAATTTAACCCCAGATTATGCTGGCTGTCCAAATTTGGCCTGTATCTCTATACAAAATCTTAGTAACATCTCCTAAAGCTTCAAATCATTAAATTTATTATTTAATCTATTTCTTATACATGTATAAAAGGTGCAATTTCTCTCCTCCTCCAGTTATGGTAATTTCTGTGCTCAAACATCTTTGTCTTGTAGATATCCAGCTTCAGAGGAAGCTGCTAATACCAAAGGTCCCTAAGTTTTCAAGAGTACAATTTTTGGCTGAACAATACACGTGTGTGAACTGAATTTATTTGGTCTATGGTAAGATGTCAAAAAGTGAGTCAACAAACATTTATTAAGCACCAACTAAGTTCCAGGAACTGGGCATAGGAAGAAAAGCAAAAGAAAGTCAACTTCAAGGAGATCATAGTTTAATGGGGGAGACAATACGTACACGATCATGTATACACACATATTTGATAAATATGAAATAACAGATGGAAGATATTAGATTAAGATTTGGAGAAAACTTCTCGTAGAAAGTAGAATTTTAGCTGGAATTTGAAGGAGTAAGAGAAGCCAGAATTCATGGATAAAAAGAGAAAAAACTCCATTCTAGGGAAAATTCAGTGAAAATAATCAGTCGAGAGATAGAGTATCTTATTCATAGAATAGCAAAAAGGCTAGTAGCACTGGATTAAGGAGTATGTGGTAGGTGCAAAGAGGCAGGTTATGAAAAACTTTGGATGCCAGAAAGATTTTATATTTAATCTGTGACCTACTACCACGGCTTTTACTTCCTAAATGACAAGTATGTTACATTTCACTTCTCTCACCTGTATTCTCTGGCACACTTAAGAGGATTTGTAGTATTTAGACTCTGCTAAAGGCCCCACATCCTTCCCAAGACAGTCCTCCCAAGTATAGGATATGGGTCTCTCCAACTCAATTACATTTATCACTATAAATCAGGTTAGATTTCACACACATGCAAAAAAATTTACTTCAACCTATAGTAAAAAATATATGAATTTACTCCTCCCACATAGTGGAGGCATTATCCTCCTCCTTCCTTCTACTACCTCAGTCTGAAGAGGATAAGGGAATTGAATATGTTGAGTTTAGCTCAGTATCTATAGAGCACAGTTCCAATTTTAAGTCCAAAACTCCTCTCAATTTTGAACAGGAATTCTGTCTTCTTAGGGCTTCCATGCCAAGTGGATAGGCTGTACCATTTTGCCTGCAATCTTGGTCTAATTTCTCCATGGATTGAAATCTTGAATCTTATGGGAATCACCTCTGGCGCTTTAAACTGAGGAGGACAAACAAAATAAAACAGAAGCAGACAAACTCTAGGCCCATTTCTCAGTCACAGAAAAAGAGAAAGAGCCTGGCATGGTATCTTCTCTATGAGAAAACTTGCATGTTCACCCACTGAACATTAAAGATAAGAATTGAAGAGTGATTGAAAAGAATACAGCAATACAGCAACAACTCCAAGGTACCACCTCACACCTATTAGATTGGCTAAAATGACAGAAAAAAATGACAAATTTTGGACATTGGGACACTAACACACTAGTACACTGTTCATGGAGTTGTAAACTCATGCAGCCATTCTGGAGAGCAATTAGGAACTATGTCCAAAGGACAATCAAATTGGCTACCCTTTGATCCAGAAGTGCCAATTCTAAGTCTGTATCCCAAAGAGATAACAAAAGGAAAAAGGACCTATTTGAAAACAAAAATATTAAGATCAATTCTTTTTATGGTGGAAAAGAATTGGAAATTGAAGGGATGCCTATCAATTGGAAAATGGCTGAATAAGTTGTGATATAAGATTGTAATGGAGTAGTATTTTCCTATAAGAAATGAACAGGATGATTTCAGAAAAAACAAGCAAACTTGGAAATACATGTTGCAAAGTAAAGGGAGCAGAAATAGAAAAACATTGCATATATACTAGCAATATTGTATGGTGATCAGCTGTGAATGATGTAGCTATTCTCAGCAATACGTTGATCCAAGACAATTCTAAAGGTCTCATGATGAGACACATCCAGAAAAAGAACTGGTTGAGTCTGAATGCAGATTAAAGTCTAGTATTTTCCTCTTTTTTTCTTTTGATTTGTTTCTTCCTTCACGACATGACTAATATAGAAATGTTTTACATGATTGAATATGAAACCTATATTGAATTCCTTTAGTCTTAGGGACGGGGGAAGGGAAGAAGGGAGGGATAAAATTTGGGACTCAAAAAATGTTTTAAATGAATTTTAAAAATTGTCTTTATATATAATTGGGAAAAATAAAATATTACTTACAAATAAGCAGAAAATAGGAGTGAAGGCTCAGTCTCACCAGTTTTAAAGTTTCATACAGCCAATTAAAGGAGACCATCTTCACCCAAGTGAGAGGAAATGCCGAGACATTCATGGTAGGTAATCTAGACAATTTCCAATGGCTTCTCAATGGCTGCTTCATTGTATTCAAACTGGGCATGCCTAGATAAGCCAAATTTAGAGTTCCTGGAGGTAATAATGAAGCACTGGAGTTTATTGACATGGTTGGACAAGAGTTTTAGGAAAATCCCTTTAGCAGCTGAGTGGAGGATAAAAAAGAACAGGGATAGACTTGTGGCAGGGAGAAGAGTCAGTAGGCCATTGAAATAATACAGGGGTGAGGAGATGAGGGCCTAGACCACAATGATTGCATCAAATGAGAGAAGGCTGAATATGCCAGTATTGCAAATATAAAATTGATAGATCTTTGTTACAGATTGAATATGGAAGTGAGGAGCTGAGGATGAGATATGGGTTGCTAGTCTGTGGGATAGGGAGAATCGTGATACCCTCAAGAAGAGAGAGAGAGATCCCTCCATATTTTCCTAGAGAAAGATAAATTTCACTAAAGAGGAAAGTGGATTTGAAAAATTGAAAGTTTGTTGAAGACTATGCAAAATACTGAAAGCATATAAAATAGAATTACAATATATAATCATGAAACAGATGTACATTCCTTTCCCCCAGTGCAAATTCATGGGCCACTTGTTCAGGAGGTCGGTGTGACATTTACATTTGAGTCAATTCACTGGATTATAAGGAAAGCATCTGTTGTTGGAATGACAATAGCAAAATACAATACTGCAAAGAAATCTAATTGTTATTAGCTGTTGAGCTGGAATGCCAATGAAGAAGGCTGCATTGTTCAGGAACTGGCATTGGCAAAGGTATTGAATTGGTTGGCTCATCAGGGAATATAGTACATTAGTGAGTTATTCAACTGTGACTGAGTGTGTGCATTAGAAAGAATGCCTTCAAAAGTTTGCTACACCATAAATCAAGGTAAGATTTAATGCCCAACACATGCAGGATGGAACTATGGTATATTTTACAAGACTCAGGTGAAGTATAATTTTCATCAAAGTAGGGGCAGTATTTCATTTTTATAATTTGCTGCATATTATTGTCATGCTTATTGTATTTAGTCCTTAGAACAGAGAACTTGACTTCCAAAGACAAAAGGACTCAAAAACCATAGAAAAATTATCCCTGAAGATTTCTGTGGGGGATCCTCTGTGTTCAGTAACTAAATTATACTTTTATGACTGTTAATTACATATTTTTTAAAAGATCATAAACTCACCAACTTTATTTCCATTTCCCAGTATGCTTCCAAAAGTAATTACTATAGGAGATATAAAATTGAATATGATAAGACTACCCTAAAGCTAGACCCCAAATTAAGGAGCCTAATAAAGAAGGGAGAAAGAAACATTTCTTAAGTTAAACGAATCAACCACAATCTAAGATTTTAAATCTATGACATTAAAAATATCAAATGGGCAAATTTTAAAACTTCTTCACAGCTTGTACATTCTATATAAATCAATAGCAAAGCATTTCAAAGGTTGCTTACTTGTGTTCCAGTTTTTATTATATATATTGGTACTATAAACATGAACCATTCATACAATACAGCCACATTAGCTTAACAAACCAGGCATTCAATTATACATTAATAGAATATTATTAGAGATATCATCACAATTTGAGGTGTTGTTTATTTAAAGTATAGTATATTTAGAAACTTCAGTTGATGAAATTTTATCTTCCCAGTACTAAGATCATACCATAGACTATACTGATGTTGATTTGGCAGAATATTACTCTATGTAGGGAAAATATATTGGGGAGGGGTGCAATATGGTGCAGTGGAATGATCATGTAGTATTGAGTCAAGGGACCTGGCTTTTGTTCCCAGATTTGTCATAAACCAGATGTGTGAAAACTGGGCAAGTCATTTCAAATTTCCATGCTTCAGTTTCCTCCTTTGAAGTCAATTGCACTGGATGAGCTCTTAAGGTTCATCCTAAATTTAGCCTTCCTTATACAATCCCAAGTACTTTTTTTGAGAGCCAGAATGTATTCAACACTATTCTAGGCATTATGGAGAAACAAGGTGGGAATGGGGGCAAAAGAAGCGTATACGATAGTTTCTGGCCACCAGCAATTTATACCATTCTAGTCACAGAATTAAATTAAACAAACTTATTCTTATGGAATAATGTTCCCATAATAGGAAAGACCATTTTGATAACACTGTATTATAACAATGCATTCCTGGGTAAAGTTACTATCTAAGGCTAATACCTTTTAGATGTTCATCTACCAATTTATTTTTTTTTGTTTTTCTTCTTGTTATGTCAGTATCATTAACAGAAAGGGAGAAGCAGGGCTTCAACATGACTGAACTTAATTATTGCACAAAATAGTTTTAAATAATTGCAGCAATCGACTAGAGTACCTTGAAGTTTAGAGCAAGCAGGAACTCTAAGAGAAGAGGATATAGGTGTGACTCACATCCTGTACTCCTTCCCTGTGGGAAAAGCCCAGTCTGAAATGAAACTCCAGTCAACCTTTCCTCCATACTACAACATAGCTTTCTGCCCTTTCTTCACTTGTCCAGTCATTCAACTATAAAGTAAATATATTTCAACAATAATTATGTACAATTAAAATTAATTTCATCCTCTATCTTTCTATCATCTTTCTGCTATCTGATACATATATGAGGTGTCCCAAATGTCTTCATGTAGTTTTAAGCTTCAACAACTCATATCCTGTTATCTTCTGGGTTGCAGTTTTAAGTTTTAGTAGCTATAACTTTCTTTTAATAGCTATAACTTTCTTTAGGCTTCATTTGTTAGAAAGCTACTTCCTGGCAGGAAAACCTACATGTCTTTTAATGCTTAGCCAAGGACTTTGAACTGCAGTGCTCAGTGAGTCAATAGAAGATAACAGAATGTGTCAGGATAAGATTCAGTCTAATGTGTTGTCTGCTTTCTCTCTGATTCTGTCTTAGTCTGTGATACCAGGTAACTATCTGAGTTTAAGATTATAAGATTCTTCTTTATTCCTGTTTAATCTTTGAAGGTAAGTCTGTGTTCACAAAAACATTTCTAAAATTAAAAAATGCCACAAGTCATTTAGTTGACTAACCTATGAACCTATTTCCCAGGACCCTTGTTGATTGGTGAGCAAAGAAAGTATGGCAGGAGGGAAAAAGTTAGTAAGTGAAGGCCATTACTTTCCACTACCTACTTTTATTTCCTTCCTCCTTCTACATTTGTGTCATTAATATACATCTCTAGTAGTAATAATTCCTCAACTGAGCAACTTTTCTTTTCATACCTCTTTCTAGCACCATGGTACTGACTTTGCACATTATAAATTCGTAACTTACTGTTTATTCTGCTATAGGGGAAGGATGTAAAGAATATAGATAGGCAAGTGGTGGTGAAATATCAAGTCACAGGTTAACTATGGTTCCGTTACTCCTGTGCTTGAGAATAGTTACAAGAGTTAACTCATTTAGGGGAAACATTCTGGGTTTTTCAAGTGGCAAAGATATTAAACAACTCAAAAAATCAAGTGTGTGTGTGTGTGTGTGTGTGTGTGTGCGCATGTGCATAGAGTAGTAGAGTGTACACATGTTTATATGTGTATATACCCATATCTTGTTCAGATAGAATATTATTTTCTAGAAGGAAGACCATTTTTTAAAATGAAAATGCATCAGTAGTAATAACAACATATTGTAGAGTTGTAGCAGGCTATCTCCCAAGCAATTTCTTCTTCAGTGGAATTTCATTTTAAGAAAATACAGTATGTTATTCACTCCTAGGATAGTCAGTATAATAGGATGACATTTGTATGAGTTACAATCTTCTGGCAACTGGACATATGTTCAAGTCCAAGTGCCCTTGCTACAGAAATCTGTAACAATAACAGATAGCTGACCATGGATGAGGCTCAAGTCAAGGTTCTGCTTTGTATTGATTGTAGAGTTCCTTTAATAAAATATTTTAAATTACAAAATCATTTTTGTAAGTAGTATTGTACATAAGAAGTGAGATTTGTTTGCTTAAGAATGTTTTTCAATACTATCATTTTAGAAATTAAATCTTATTATTACATAACAGTGCTTCTTCACAGCAAGTATGGCATGTTGACATTCAGCCCAATATGTCTAACTGATAAGACATTCTGCACAGGAGACTCAAAACTTGAGTATTTGCTGCATTTGTGTATTTTATATAGACTATACACAGTTTAAAAAGAAGGATGAAATCACTTCCTATTTTATTCAAAATACATTAATTAACTATCTATGGTGTTTAAGCCACTGTGTTAGACTCTGGGATCACCCAGGCAAAAATGAAGAATCTTTGCCTTCAAGGAGTTTATATTCTGCTAGAGTATGTCTTTTTCTCCATGCCAACCAGTGTACAACTGTACACAAAGTGAAGACTCAGGAAATGTTAAATTGGTCATAATGAAAATATTTTGGGCCATGCCAACTGCCCTTTGAGATAAAGGAAAGTTAAAGTAACCAAAGCTTATTTCAAATGGCTGGAGATATGAATCTCTCAACATCTATTAGCATAATCTATTTATATAAAATATATAAATGCAGAAAGAACAGGACTGCAAAATGATTTGCTGGACTCTATCGTTGAGCCCTAATTTAAATCACTTGGTTTTCTCAATTATTATTCCAATGCCTCATCTGAATCCCTCTGACATTAAATATATTTTATGGGGCCAATATATTCCTATAACTTGCAAAATCTTTAATGCAGGATTTATACATCTACTGTAAGATGGATGAGAATAATTATTTGAGCCTTGTTAAATTCTTTCAAAGAATGTTCTTTCACTTTTGTGCAATAGAAAGACTGAAAAGGGACCAGGATTGTTTTTTTTTTTTTGAAAGATAACAATTGCAGTTTTAAAAACAAATTTCAAATGTGGTTTTTAATGGATTTCTTTTATGTGTCTATCTATTGACCTATTGAAAGAATAATGTGTGCATGCACGCATGTGAAAGATAAAGAAAGACAGTGGATTACAGTTAAAAGATAATGAGGACATTATTACATATTTTTATTGTTGTGTTTTTGTCTTTTTTTTCTAATGTGGACCCATTAATAACAATCTTTTTCACATTTGCAGATTATGTTCTAACCTTGTCTGGTCACTGTGACATATATATTCCTATTATGTACAAGGGAAAGCTTTCCTCCAAAGGCAGTGTATTTTTATATTTAATATCTTAAAGCATTAGACTTGGAGTGAGGAAAATGTGAGTTCAAATTCTGCCTTCAGTATTTCCTGACTACGCAACATCAAAAGAGTTATAAGATAAGGATCATAAATTTAAAGTAGGAAAAGACTTTGAATTTCATCCAGTCTGTCTCTCTCAGTTTACCTTAAAAGATTAAATAAATTCTCTCAATTCATATTATATTTCTACTTCAATTCCCTTATCTATCAAATAGGGATAATTAACTCACAAGATTGTCACAAGGATCAAATTAGGTAATATATGTACATCTCTTCGCAGCACTGAAAGCTCAGTATGAGTGTCAGTTATTAATGCTGTAAATGTATCAGTTCAAAAAGTAAATCATTCTGCATTCAACATACATTGAGGAAATGAAGTTCAATTTAGAAATCTGGTTATTATATTCTTAAATGTCCATTTATTATTGCATCATCAAAAATAATTTAATGGTCATAGAATTTTAGTAATAACTTAGGATAAAGACACTTCCATTGAAAAACTCTGAGGTAGAAGTTTATCTATTACCATTCTCCATTTCATTATGCTTATGAGTAGATAAATGGCAGGTAGGTCGTACAGTAGATAGAGCACTGGTCTTGGAATTAGGAAGAAACATCTTTGTGAGTTCAAATGTGGCCCCAAACATACTAGCTGTGTGACCCTGGACAAGTCACTTAACCTTATTTGTTTCAGTTTCCTTATGAGCTGGAGAAGGAAAGGCAAATCCCTCTAGTATCTTTGCCAAGAAAATCCCAAATGGGGTCATGAATTGTCAGATGTGATCAAATGACAAAATAACAAGAACAACAAATGTAAAAATGAGTTCAAATACCAGTATGATAACTTAAATTGTCAAGTATATGGATATTTTAAAGATACAATTGAAAATACATTGTTTTGCAGTACCTGAAATCTTGACTACTTTTGTCAGTTTGTATCTCTGTTTGGCCCTGTGTTGGGATAGCAGACTCAGGAATCATAGATAATACAATGTCAAGTTGTATTAGCAGAGTACTCTTTCCTTTGTTGAGAGATTCAGCTCACTAATCTCAAGGGTGGCAGTATGTTCTAACAAAGACATAAGCACAGGGTATGGAAATGACGTTCATCCTTTCAAATGAACAATCTATATTAAGGTTAATGACCAGGTTAAACCTTTCCCTGGATAGCTGCAACTTGCTGTCTATTGATTTGCTGTAAGTATATTTTAAGCAATGATTTACTGTGGTATTCAATAAAAAATGAGTGCCAATGCCAGGAACCATAGCAACTCATGGGTCTATATGGCATGTGTGAGATAAAAAAGAGCCTTCCCAAAGACAGGCTTGTAAAGAAAGAAAGGGAAAACACCAACAGGTTTGTACTACTGAAAGGATGAAAGATTTTATTAAATGGCTTTTCCTGGTGGCAATGAAGCTCATGCCAAAGTATGGCTCTAGTGGAGAGGGAGGTGGGATAGTGAATATTTGAGGAAAATCCTAGGCAAGATTTATTTGTGCCTTTTGAACTCTCACAGGAGCTGTATTTATTAAGACTATGGAGAAGGAGAGAATATGATTTAAATGATTCTCCTAAATCAAAAGGGCTTGCTTTGCCTGTGATGCATTACATTGGCCGAGCAATTTCTTTTCCTATGTTCACAGAGAACATGCCGGTTTAATGTGTCAGGGTTTAAAAAAAAATACAAGCAATAAACTAAAGTAGTAGCCCAGGTGCAAAACAATGTCTCCCTTCAGTAACGATTTGGTTTAAAAAATAAAATAGAAGCAAGGACTGGTGGCAATTTTAATCCCTTTCAATTACAATTAAAATCAGTTGTTCCATTTCAATGTAAATAGGCTTAGTTATTAAAATCCATAATTTAGTACCATTATACCTATGGCAAAGAGATTCATAGTTAATAGAACATTTTTTAACCATCAGTCAATAAGCGTTAATCAAGCCCTTGCTATGTGCCAGGTAATGTGCTAAGCTAATACAAAGGAAAGCAGTATCATTGTCTCTGCTCTCAATGGACTCAAAGTCCAATGGGGACACAATGGGCAAATCGTTATGTCCTTACAAAGTGTTGACCGTGAAAATTACAGGTAAAGAAATGAGACTTAGGCAAGTGGGAATAAATAAAGAACTCCTTTAGAGAATAGAATTTTGAGCCTAGTATTGAAGGAAGTCAGAGAAGTTAGGAGATGGAACTGATGAAGGATAGAATTCTAGGAAAAGGAAGAAAAAACAACAGAGCTGGGAGATAAAGTTTCGTGTGTAGAATAACAAACAGGTGAGTCTTACTGGCTCTTACAGTGGATGAAAGGGATTAGAACGTAAAAAGTTTGGAAGGATAGGAAGAGGTCAGGTTTTGAAAGATTGTATATGCCTATCGGGGACTTTATAATAGATGCTTAAGATAATAGAGAACCAGTAGAGTTTGTTTGAATAGAAAGATGATACAGTTAGACTTCAAGTTTCAGAAATCATTTTAGTACCTGGGTGGAGGAAACATTGGAGTCGAAAAAGACAGAGAGACCAGTTAGAAGACTATTCAGCAGTGTGGGAGAGAGATGATTAGGGCTCAAGTAGTGGCCATGTGGAGAGGGATGATTTATGCAAGAAATGGTGAAGGTAAGAATGATGAGATTTGACAACAGCTTGAATAGAGAATGAAGGAGAGTAAGGAGTTGAAGATTATACTGAGGCTGAGAAAGTGTGTGACTTGGAGGGTAGTAATATCTTTCTAGAGTTGTTATATCAACTCTAATAATAGATATGAATGCATTCAAATAAAATCTAAAATGCCCTTCATTTATAAATTGTTATTTACCTTATTATCATTATCAACATTATTAGAGGCATTTTGCTTTAGCAAAAAGAGAATTACATAGTAAATAAGGAAAGACCTGTGTTCAAATCTCTAGTATGACAGGAGATATATGACTATAGATATATCATTTAGACAGATTGACTAGATACTAATTTCTTTATCTGTAAAATGAGTGATATTGTTGATGTTTTGGTTACAGTCAACTCTGCGTGTGGGAAAAAAACAACCAAATTTAAATTGCTATGTATGTATCAGTTGTTAATGTTTTATTAAAAAATAATAAATTTTAAAAATTCTCTCCAGGGGCAAAACCAAAATTGATGAGCAAAGACAGGAACTTGCCTGAGGTCTCCAAAATTTCTCTCAAAAGAACTGTAAAATAATACCTCAAAGTGAATTTTGGAGTTGCAGAACCAACAAGAGAATGGGATGGAACAATTTTCTAGCCAGGACAACTTAGAAGCTCAGCAGTAAAGGTCTGTCTCACTGGTGACAATGTAGTGCAGTGCAGCCCTGGCAGGAAAGTAGCAGACTTTGGGCACAACTGCATCATTGCTTCCTGATCTCTGAGTCCATATATAGTAAGGAGATCAGACAATTGGTTAGGAGATTACAAGGGACCCTTTCCTGGAACTGGATGCAGAGCTTTACTGAGATGCCAATACATGGTTCTGGGTTGCTTCCCAGAACAAGGAGGAGCATTAGCTAACTAGAGATTGCTGCACAGGGAAGGGGAACACTGGTTATAGTCTCAGGGAAGAAAAGAGTGCTTATGTTCACTCATAGACAAGATCACAGGCCAGGACAGCAGTGACCACACATCTCCTTATACCATAACAATTTTGAAGATCTAAACACTTCAGAACTAGTTCTGTAAACAGAAGTGTGAAAAATAAGAGGCTTGGGACAGTACACCCAACATGGTAGGAACAGAATTCAACTTTAACATAAAAGTTCAAAGTCAAGAAATAGGCTGCAAAATGAGCAAATGACAACCAAAAATATCTTGACCACAGAAAGTTACTGTGGTGAGATGGGGGGAAAAAACTCAGAAAAGACAACAAAATCTAAACGACTGCATCTGAAGCTACAAGTAAAAATATTAATTGGTCTCAGGCACAACAAGATTTCCTAGAAGAGGTTTAAAAGGATTTTAAAAATCAAATGAGACAGGTAGAAGGAAAATAAATGAGAGTAATACAGGAAAACCATGATAAAAGGTCAACAGTTTGATAAAAGAGAGACAAAATAGTAAAAAAGAAAATAATACCTTAAAACAGGAAAAATGATAAAAAGAGGTATACAAATTAATTGAATAGAAGAATTTTGAAAATGGAATTAACTAAATGGAAAAGGAGGTACAAGAACTCACTAAAAAGGTATTTTCTGAAAAAATAGAGTTGGGCAAGTGGAAGATAATGATTCAATGAGTCATTAAGAAACATGAATCTGAAATCATAAGAATAAAAAAATAGAAGAAAATTGTGAAGTATCTCACTGGAAGAAAGAACAATTGGCCTAGAAAATATATCCAGGAGAGTAAATTTAAGAATTATTGAGTTATCTGAAAACCATGATCAGAACAAAATAGCCTAAACATCATATTTCAAGAAATTATCAAAGGAAAATTCTCCAATATCCAAGAAAGAGATGGTAAAATAGACATTTTAAAAATCCATTGTTTTTTTTTTCCTGAAATAAATACTAAAACGAAAACTGCCAGATATATTATAGATTCAACAATTCCCAGGTCAAGGAGAAAAATATTAAAAGCAGTGAGAAAGAAACAATCTAAATATCATGTGGCCTCAGTCACATGTTACATTAAAAAAAAAAAATCAGGGGTGTTAGAAAATGATATTCCAGAGGACAAAGGAGCTAGGTTTACAACAAGAATCACCTACCAATCAAAACTAAATATGATTCTTCTCTTTGAAAATGCATATTTAGAAGACTTTCAAGCATTCCTGATGAAAAGATCAGTGCTGAATAGAAAATCTGACTTTCACAAACAAGACTCAAGAGAAGTATAAAAAGATAAATAGGAAAGAGAAATCATGAGGAATTTGATAGGATTAAAACTCTTTCCATTCCTACAGTGGAAGATGGTGCTTACAATTCCTCAACTCTTTATCATTACTTGGACAGTTAGAAAGAGTATACCTAGATAGAATATGGGCGTGATTTGACTATGATGGGATGATACCTAAAAAATAAAATTGATGTTTGAGAAAGAGAAATGCACTAGCAGAAGCGGGGGTGGGGGGGAAGAGAAGGCAGAATGTGGTAAATTATCTCACATAAAAGAGGTGGAAATGAGCTTTTACAGTGGAGGTGAAGGAGCAGGGGGGAATTCTGCAGAATTGACTCAAAGAAGGAATAATATACCACTTGTTAGGGTATAGAAACCCATCTTACCCTACAGAGAATTAGGAAGGGAAGGGAATAAGAGAAAGGAAAGTGGTTGATAGAAAGATAGACTGGAGAAAGTGTTGGCCACAAGCCAAACACTTTTGAGGATGGACAAGGTTAAAGGAGAAGCAGAGAAGGAAAAACAGGAGAGTGAGAATGGGGAAAATAGTATAATAATTATAACTGTGAAAAAATGTATACAGAAAGTTTCTCTGAGAAGCCTCATTTCTCAAATATGTGGAGAACTGAGTCAAACTTATAAGAATACAAATCACTTACAACCTGCCTGACAAGTGATCAAAGTATATGATCAGGTGACTTTCAGATGAAGAAATCAAAGTTATTTATAGTAATAAAAATATTTTAAATCATTTTTAATTAAAAATGTAAATTAAAACAATTCTGGGGTAACTTCTCATACATATCGGCTTGGCTAATATGCCAGAAGATGAAAACTGCAAATGTTGGAGACGAGGTAAGGAAATTGGGACACTAAGACACTCTTGGTAGAATTGTGAACTGATCCAACCATTCTCGAGAGCAATTTAGAACTATGTCCAAACGGCTATAAAATTATACGTACCCTTGCACCCAGCGATATTACTACTTATTACCTCTGTATCCCAAAAGAGATAAAAAAAAGATATAGGACATATATACATATACATTATATATGTTTATGGTTGCAAAACATTAGAAATTTAAGGTATGTCCATCAATTGAGGTGGGGAATGGCTGAACAAGTTGTATCATATAATTGTGATGAAATAATATTGTGCTATAAAAATGATGACAACAGGATGCTTTTGTAACAGAAAGCACCCTAGCATAAACAAGAGGGCCTGATATCACAGGTCCTTTCATCTGCTTTTTTAAAAGGAAAGCAACTTTGGAGGGATCAACGATCACTTTAATTAAGTACATTCACTTAGTTCAGGGGGGAAAAAGTATGTACCCTGACCTTTGGAGAAAATATAAAGAAATCAAAATCAATAGGTGTGGCTTACAACTGTCTGATATAAGCAATATATACATTATAGATCAACAGACAAATCCAGCTATCTGACCTTTACATATATACATAATTACCAGAGAGAGAAGCTCTAACATCTGAGTTTTCAAAGCTGGGAGACTGCTTAGCAGCTTCCCAGAGTCTTCTCTGGCACACTAATCTTCTTCCAAAAACTAATCCCCAAAATAAAACCTTACTTCAGACTTCTTATACATTTTTCAGAGCCAGAGGGCATCACAACCCCTGAGAACCAGTTCTTCTTTAACAAAAGTTGTGGACCTTCCTTCAAATCTTCCCAGGTCCATTAATGGGTGGGGAAGATCTTCCCATTAAGAAGTAAAATTATATTAATAATAAATGAAAATGCATTATCAATTCAGCTTTCAGAAGAAAAAAACAACTTACATGAACTGATATAGAGTGAACTCAAAAGAATGGTATATACAGTAACAATAATATTGAATGATGATCAACTATGAATGACTTAGCTGTTCTCAGCAACGTAATGATCCAAAAGAATTCCAAAGATTATATCCACCTCCGGAGAAAGAACTAATGGACTCCTAATGGGAGTTTTTTATTTTTATTTTCTTTTTTAATTTTAATTTAATTTTAATTCTTCTATGCAACATAACTAATGTGAAAATGTGTTTAATAAGAATGTATTGTAGAACCCATATAAGATTGCATGCCATCTGAGGGAAGGAAGGGATAGAGAGGGGGAGAAAATTTAAAACTTAAAACTTAGAAAATTTTAAAAAATTTGAAATTTAAAAATTTTTCAAATTTTGTTGAAAACTGAAAACAAATAAATTAATGAAATTAAAAAATACTTAAAAACAACTAACGGGGTCTGAATGTATATCAAAGCATAATTTTTCAATTTTAATTTTTTGATTTATTATTTTATTTTTCGTTTTCAACATTCACTTTTATAAGATTGTGAGTTCTAAATTTCCCCCCTCCCTTCTAAAACAGCATGCAATCTGATATAGCCTTTACATGTACAATCATATTAAACCTATTTCCATATTAGTAAGGTTGTGAAGTTAGAATCAGAAAAAAGGGAACAAATAAAACATGAGAAATAAAACAAACACACACACACACACACACACAAAACAACCCGAGAAAATAGTATGCTTCAATATGTATTCATACTCCCCTAGTTTTTTTTTCCTCTGGATGTGGATAGCATTTCCCATCATGAATCTTCAGGAATTGTCTTAAATCATTGCATTTCTGAGTAGAACTAAATCAATCAAAGTTATTCTTCACACTGTGTTGCTATTACTGTGTACAATGTTCTCCTGGTTCTGCTCAATTCACTCAGCATCATTTCATATAAGTCTTTCCAGGTTTTTCTGAAATTTTCCTGCTCATCATTTCTTTGATTTTCTCTTTTTTTTTAACCTTTTTTAATTTTTTAATTTTTATTTTACTTTTTTTAATGTTCTACAATCACTTCCTTAAAATTAAGATTTTATCCCCCCCACACCTTCCTCCCACTACCCTGATCCCTCCCCATGACAGCATACAATTCTGTATAGGTTCTACATATACTTTCCTACTGAGCACATTTTCACTATAGTCATGCTATGTAGTTGCACTAAAATAAATGGAAGAAGTCATATAACAGATCAAAACATAATACACTAAAACCCACATACACATAAACATGATCTGCTACATTCTGCGAATGACTTCCATATTTCTTTCTCTGAGTGTGGAAAGCATTTTGCCTTAGAAAACCAACATGGGGATTTTTAAAGTCTACCAGAAAAAACTCTTGCACACTGTGGTCATTCCTGTGCGCAAAGTCCTCCTGGTTCTGCTCCTTTCGCTCGGCATCAGATCATATAAGTCCTTCCAGGCCTCCTGAAGTCTTCTTGTTCATCATTTCTTATGGCGCAAAAGTACTCCATTACATTCATATACCATAGTTTATTCAGCCATTTCCCAACTGATGGGTATCCCCTTGATTTCCAGTTCTTGGCTACCACAAAGAGTGCTGCTATAAATATTTTTGTACATGTGGGACCCTTTCCCATTTTTATGATCTCTTGGGGATACAGTCCTAGTAGCAATATTGCTGGGTCAAAGGGTATGCACATTTTTGTAGCCCTTTGGGCATAGTTTCAAACTGTTCTCCAGAATTGTTGGATGAACTCACAGCTCCACCAACAATGAATTAGTGTTCCAACTCTCCCACATCCTCTCCAGCATTTATCATTTTCTTGTTCTGTCATGTTTGCCAATCAATTTCTCTAATGAATATAGATGCAAAAATTTTCAACAAGATTTTAGCAAAACGAATACAGCATCTTATCAAGAGAATAATAAATTATGATCAGGTAGGTTTCATACCGGGAATGCAGGGCTGGTTCAATAATAGGAAAACTATTAGCATTATTGATCATATCAGTGACAAAACTAACAAAAATCACATGATTATCTCAATAAATGCAGAAAAAGCTTTTGACAAAATACAATACCCATTCCTATTAAAAACACTGGAGAACATAGGAATAAAGGGAACTTTCCATAAAATAATAAGCAGTATCTACCTAAAACCTTCAGCAAGCATTATATGCAATGGGGATAAGCTAGATGCATTTCCAATAAGGTCAGGGGTGAAACAAGGATGCCCATTATTAAATATGGTACTGCTCATCATTTCTTATGGAACATAGTATTCAATTACATTCATATACCACAACTTATTTAGCCATTCTCCAATTGATGGACATCCCTTCAATTTCCTATTCTTTGCTATCACCAAAAGGAGGTGCCATAACTATTTTTGTATATGTGGGTCTTTTCCCCTTTCTTATGATCTCTTTGGGTTACAGACCCAGTAGTGGTATTGCTAGATCAAAGGGAATACACAGTTTTATAGCTCTTCAGGCATTTCCAAATTGCTATCCAAAATGGTTTTATCAGGTTCACAGCTCTACTAACAATGCATCATGTTCCAATTTTTTCCACATCTTCTCCAACATTTATCATTTTCCTGTTTTGTCATATTACCCAGTCTGAATGGTGTGTGGTGCTATCACAGAGATGTTCTCAATTGCATTTCTCTAGTAAGTAGTAATTTAGAGCAATTTATCATATGAGTATAGATAGTTTTAATTTCTTCATATGAAAACTGCTTGTTCATATCCTTTGGCCATTTATCAGTTGGGGAATGACCTGTATTCTTATAAATTTGATTCAGTTTTCTATGTATTTTAGAAATGCAAAGCATATTAAAATATTTCCCCCCACAACATGACTTGGAAATACATTTTGCTGACTATACATGTAGAATCTACATCAAATTGCTTGCATTCTCAAGGAGAGGAATGGGGGAAAAGACATGCAGTATTGGACTCCAATTTTTTTAAGGTTAAAATTGATTTTACATATCATTGGCAAAAATATTTTTAAAATACCCAAACCTCCCACAAATATAAATATTATATTTACTGACTTGTTTTGCCTGTAATCAATGGGTAAACTCATTTCTAGGAGAGGACCAATAAATTACTTTTTTTCATATATCCTGTGAAGAATGATTTGGCTTATCTTTATTAACCTAAAGGGTAGAACTTGGAGTAAGGGGAATAACTTTCTGAGAAATATGTCAATTCATTCTAATATACATGTTTATATGTATGTATATATATGTGTGTGTATGTGTAAATGTGCATGTATCTATGTATGTATATATTATGTGTATGTGTGAATATATGTGTGTTTATGTGTAAACACATATATTCACATATACATATACATATACACACATATATACAATTTAAATGTCGAATAGGCTATTTCAAAAGTTATTAGATTGCTATCAACCTCCCCATCATCTCCCCAAGGACTGGGAATCCTCAGGAAAAAGTTGGATGATGTCTTATTGGATATAGTGTTAAGGGTTTTCCATTTAATTTCAGTTATAACTTGAATGAGATATCCTCAGGTTTTCCTCCTGTCTTTCATATTGTATTGTAACACTGACCCATATAATTTGATCTCAATGACATCTCCACTTTTATTTATTTTTTTTAAATATTTATTTATTTATTTAACTTTTTACATTCATTTTCACAAAATTTTGGGTTCCAAATTTTCTCCCCTTTTCTCCCCTCCCCCCACCCCAATACCCCAAGCAATCTAATTTTCCCTATCTCCAATCTGCCCTCTCTTCTGTCATCCCTCCCTTCTCTTGTCCCCATCTTCTCTTTTCTCCTGTAGGGCCAGATGACTTTCTATTCCTCATTAACTGTATATCTTCTTTCCTAGTAGCAACAACAATACTAAACAGTTGTTCCTAAAACTTTGAGTTCCCAATTCTCCCCATCCCTCCCTCCCCACTCATTCCCTTTGGGAAGGCAGGCAATTCAACATAGGCCATATCTGTGTAGTTTTGCAAATGACTTCCATGATAGTCGTGTTGTGTAAGACTAACTGAATTACCCTCCATCCTATCCTGCCCCTCGTTGTTTCTCTTCTGTCTTTTGATCCTGTCCCTCCCCGAGTGTTGACTTCAAATTGCTCCCTCCTCCCATTGCCCTCCCTTCCATCATCCCCGCCCTTGCTTATCTCCTTCTCCCCCACTTTCCTATACTGTAAGATAGGTTTTCATACCAAAATGAGTGTGCATTTTATTCCTTCCTTTAGTCAAATGTGATGAGGGTAAACTTCTTGTTTTGTTTTTCCTCAGCTCTCCTCTTTTTCCCTCCACTAAAAAGTCTCCTACTTGCCTCTTAAATGACATATTATTTACCCCTTTCCATTTCACCCTCTTTCCTCCCACTACATTTCTCTTTCACCATTTACCTTAATTTCTTTTAAGATATGGTCTCATCCTTAAATCCCTAAATTCACTCTGTGCTCGCTGTTTCTGTATGTGTGTGCATGTGTGTATGTGTGTGTGCGTGCATGCGTGTACATGTGTGTGTGTGGTCCCACCAACTACCCAGATACTGAAAAGTTTTAAGAGTTACAAATATTGTCTTTCCATGTAGGAATGTAAACAGTTCGCTTATGGTAAGTCCCTTATGACTTCTCTTTGCTATTTACTTTTTCATGCTTCTTCTCATTCTTGTGTTTGAAAGTCAAATTTTCTTTTCAGCTCTGGTCTTTTCATCAAAAATGTTTGAAAGTCCTCTGTTTCATTGAAAGACCATATTTTCCCCTGAAGTATTATACTCAGTTTTGCTGGGTAGGTGATTCTTGGTTTGAGTCCTAGTTGCTTTGACTTCTGGAATGTCCTATTCCACGCCCTTCGATCCCTTAATGTAGAAGCTGCTAGATCTTGAGTTATCCTGATTGTATTTCCACAATACTAGAATTGTTTCTTTCTAGCTGCTTGCAATATTTTCTCCTTGAGCTGGGTGTTCTGGAATTTGGCCACAATGTTCCTAGGAGTTTCTCTTTTTGGATCTCTTTCAGGTGGTGATTGATGGATTCTTTCAATACTTATTTTGCCCTCTGGTTCTGGAATGTCAGGGCAGTTTTCCTTGATAATTTCATGGAAGATGATGTCCAGGCTCTTTTTTTGATCATGACTTTCAGGTAGTCCCATAATTTTTAAATTGTCTCTCCTGGATCTATTTTCCAGGTCAGTTGTTTTTCCCATGAGATATTTCACATTCTCTTCCATTTTTTCATTCTTTTGGTTTTGTTTGGCGATTTCTTGGTTTCTTAGAAAGTCATTAGACTCCATCTGTTCTATTCTGATTTTGAGAGAACTATTCTCTTCAGTGAGCTTTTGAACCTCTTTTTCCATTTGGCTAATTCTGCTTTTGAAAGCATTTTTCTCCTCATTGGCTTTTTGAAGCTCTTTTGCCAATTGAGTGAGCCTATTTTTCAAGGTGTTATTTTCTTCAGCATTTTTTTGAGTCTACTTTACCAAGGTATTGACCCATTTTTCATACTTTTCTTGCATCTCTCTCATTTCTCTTCCCAGTTTTTCCTCCACCTGTCTAACTTGCTTTTCAAAATCCTTTTTGAGCTCTTCTAAGGCCTGAGCCCACCCAACAACTCCCTGGGATGTCTGGGATACAGAGGCCCCGCCTTCCACATATTTCCCTGATGGCAAGAATATCTCCTCGTCATCAGATCCGAAAGGCGGGATCATTTGCATCTGCTCAAAAAAGCTCTCTATAGACTTATTTTTCTTCCCTTTTCTGGGCATTTTCCCAGCCAGTTACTTGACTTCTGAGATTCCTGTCCACCCCCACCTAGATCTGCCCAGCTAGTGCCTGGGGTCTGAGATTCAAATGGGCTTTCTGCGGTAGGCGCAGCTGCTATTCAATGTGAGCTTTAGTTCTGGTGCTGGGGTAGGGGCAGGGCCATCTCCCAGGCTCATTTCCCTCAGGGGCTTTATACAGAGACCTTCAGTAATGGAGTGGGTAGGGCCGGGCCATCTCCCAGGCTCAGCTCCTTCAGGTGGTTTATGCAGAGACTTTCAGTAATGAAGATCCTGCCTGCTGCTCGGGGTTTCCCAGGGGCCGCTGCTGCTGCCTCTGCCTCCGCCGCTTTCTGCCCCCGCCTCTGCCTCTGCTGCTTCCTCCTGAGGGGGCCCGAGCCATGGAGACACCCTGCTCCCGTCTCGGCCAGCTCAGACGTGTCTCTCACTGACCTGTAGAGTCTGTGGGTGGAGGGACCTTCCCGGCCGCCGGAGGTTCCATCCCTCCATCCCTGGAGGCAGCTCTCCAGGGTCTCTGGAATGGAACTCTCTTCCATTATGTTTCTGCACACCCTGCAGTGATCCAGAACTTGTGGGGAGCTCTTCTTACATTAAATCTATGAACATACCTAGTCACTGAAGTGATTGCATCATTCTTGTAAGTTACAAAAGCTAACCAAATGAATGAACAGGTCCATATAGAATTTACTGTTCTCTCTTGGTATTGTAGTTGTTCATTAAGATGCTTTCTCAAACACTGTGATCATTGATCTTTATTGGTTTGGACACATTATACATTTAGATGAATGATAATCTCTCTGCAGGCAATGTCTATGAGATACTGAAATGATTGATTTTGCATGATAAATATAACATTAAACATCATAACTGATAAAAATTAAAAGTAATTTTCTTAATTATTGATAGGTTTAAGATGATCATTTACAAACTAAAGTCACCAAGACTTTTGATTTTATAGTGCTTTGCTGTGCTAATATAACTGCCTTTAGAAATAATAATGAAAATTCACATGAATCTTGAATTTTGGAAGGACAGAGATCTTTAACTTTAAGGATACATTTTAGGCAAAAAAAGTTTAGAAAATGAATGCTAGAGTATGATGATGAGTATTACAAAAATTGCTAAATTCACCCAAGGATTTACCATAAAGCCTCTTTAAATAATATAATGAAAATTTCACTTTATTTTCAAAACTCTGTTTTGCACTCAATATTTCAAAAACTTAGCTCTTGCATAAAATGTGATATATACATACTACTAAATTGTTGTATTCCCAGAAACAATGAACAATTCAAGATCCAAATTTGTGCTTAAATTTCTCTTCTTGGGGTAACATGTTTAAGTATAAACTTCTGTTTCTGTTAAAACTGTTAGCATACAAATGTTTTCTTTTTCCCTGAAACTATTTCCTCAGCATGAAATGCAAGACTTGTAAAATTTCAAACATGATTTCAAATACTAAGCAACATAATTTTAAGGAAAAAGACTTTAACATTAAAATGAAAAAGCTAAAAAACTTGTACATTTGGAAATTATCTTTCACTGTGGATATTAAGTAGTGTTTTGTATTTAGTCAAAATATGTCTGGTATATAATTCTCCAAAAATTAAATGAAGATTTGACAGTGACTTGCTTAATTTACTAAAGATTGATAGCCTAACTAAATAAGTCAGACAAATACAGAAACTAACTTAAGGACTGATATAACCAGTTTTGATACCAAGTAAGATACAACATACATCGTTTTAGAGTTGTTTCATGTCACAATTAGTCTTCATTCATATTAATATACACAAATTGCCATTTTATATTGGTAGAAGTATCTGATTCTTTTTGGAATCACTGCTAACTTCTCCCTTTTGCCTTAAATATTCTTCAAAGGGGACAAAACATTTTACTCAACACTCTATAGAAAAGAGAATGCACTTAAGAAGTAAGTCATTAGTTTAAGTGCCATTTACCTGAGGCATTAATAAAGAGGATATTGGGTGCCAATGATGTGTGGGTTGGTGAGGAAGACGCTCTAGTGGGAGAAGATAAAAGGCACAGAAAGGAGTGAGTGGGAGTATAGAGCTAAACCTCCAACTTTTACAGATTTTTCTCATAGCCAGTCCATCAATTGAGAAGCATTTAGTGCTTCTTATGTGCTAGGCATTCTGCTATGCACTAGAAATACAAGTAAATTAACGATGCAATCAGTACATGTATTATTTAAGCCACCTCTAGGAACACAGACTAATGAGTTATTTTTTGAATGGTGATGAGCTCTGTTGAGCAATTCATAAACTTAAACATTAAACTAATGACATTTTTGTCTTTTAATCTCTAGCCCCTAGCAAATTCCTGTCCCATAGTAGGTACTTTATAAATGTGGGTAGATTGATTGCCTCATCACCAGATTTGGTTAGAGATGAGTTCTGCCTACAGGAGCTAGAGTTGACTTTAACACACAAATGGCATGATCCTGGGACATAAAGGCAACTCCTCTTTTGAAGCAATTCATCAGATGAACATTTCTCAAAACAAAGTAAAATTTTATGAAGTTATACAAAGCGCTGAGTGATATTGTACTTCTTGTTACAAGTTGTACTACTTGTTACAATTGAATATTTGGCAAAGTCATCTCCCATTACCCAAGTTCTTTCTTTTACAAAGAATAAACTAAGAATAATTTACTTTCCTTTTGCTCTAGGTTATTAAACATTTAGATCGAGATGACTGTAAGCTGATGAAAGTTTGACCCATTTCACTTAATGATGGCATTCTGGGCCTTAATTCCAATAGCTTCATTTTATCCTCACAAACTTATCTGATAAAATTCAGGGGTATTTAAACAAAGAAATGGTAATTTTGTTTTTGTCTTTTTGACCTGCTTTTTGTTTTCAATTTTTACTAAAAATTTCTGGAGAGACAATCTAGCATTGGGGGATAGAGGACTAGACTCAGAGTAAGGACCATTTAGTTTTATATCCTTATTTTGACACATATTAGTTGTGTAACTGTGGACATGTCACTTACCTGCCAAGTGTCCAGATGATTGTCTTCTACTATAAATGCAGATGACTTTTCGGTCTGTACTGTTGGAGTTTTCACATTGGGAGTATGACATAATGATGAAATCACATTTCACATACATAATACATGTATATATATGTATATGTGTGTATATATGTGTGTATACACATATGTATACACACATATATATTTACTAACCCCAAAGACAACCAAATAAACACAAAATAAGAACTGAAATATTACATAAATACCATCACACTGATCAAAGTAGAAACAAAAAATAGTTAACAATAGGCGATTTTCAACCAGTTTTCTAAAAAGATCATATAAGACATGAAATGATCACTTTGACGAATGCTTTTTAAAATACGATTTCAAATATTTGTTTAGTTATTTCAAAGACACAAATATTGAATGTGCTTAATGAATAAAAAGTGAAAGGAGATTTTCTAATTGTAGAAAAAACAGCCCATTTGTAACTTACTAAAATAATCTTCAGTGTGATGCCACCATAATATAACAGAGGTATTACAACAGTTTCCTGGTGAGGCAAATAATTTTTACTATATCACTCAGGTTGCTGCTACCAGGTGAGTTGAGTTGCCTCATGTTTATGATCGATAAGTAAAGACTGTAGCAATCTTAAGAATGTATCAACTGTGAAATCATAAAATTTGCACTCTATATTGAAAATAAAATAAAATAAAAATAAAAAAAAATAAAAAAATAAAATTGTCTATTATAATTTACAGTTGATACACATACAGTGCTTTAATGTTTAAAAAGCACTGCACATTAATAGAATTTGAGGGTACTTCTCAACTCTCAGGACAGATTCCCCCACAGATTACTACTCTAGGTTCTCTATGAGGCTGCATCCATAAAATGACACTTGCTATGTCCCCACCAAATTATTTACTTTTAGAATCAACTAGGAGACAGTCAGTTTACAGCATAGGAAATTAAATGGTATAATAACATATTAAGAAGAGGAGTGACAGCATGTTTTTAACCACAGTACATTTCCCCAATAAGCCTTTGGGTAAACTCCTCATCAAATACACACTGCATCATTTGTAAGAGTGGACACATTTAGATAGCATATGGCCAGGGCAGACAAAGGGGAAATGTTTGATCAGGGAGTGAACATGGAAAGGTACATATATAAAGAAAACATGTTGCCAGAGTACAGTCCTGGCAGGGCACACAGAAATGGAATATGTATGGCCAATTGTAAGGGCAATTCATGCTTCCAAAGCTGAAAGGGGTTAGCATTAGTTAGTGCCAGGCAACTGCTAAGTGCTTTACAAATATTTTCTCATTTGATAGTATCATAGTGCTGCAGTTTTGCGAGGCCACTGATTCCACTTTCTGGACATAGGAATGTTGTACTTCTCTCATTTGTTCTTATAAGATTCTAAATGCCTAACTTCCAATATGTACTACTTGACTGTAATTTTTGCAAATTGATAGTGCTGCGCCAGATTTTGCTTAAATACCATCCTGCATTACTGACTTAGCCGAAATCCATGGCTATTTTTTTTTCAGGGGGAGAACAGGTGATTGTCATGTTCTTTTGGCCCAAATAAAGTCCAATCCCTAGGCTTTTGTTAGCTTCATTAGAGCAGGTTGTAAAATCTTGCAATAGGTCAAGCAAAAAGCCTCTTCCATCCTATTTCCTCTGAACCTGAACTCCTGTGTTACCTCTTCTTCCATGTAAAGAATACTCAGCCTTAGGCGTCAGGTACTTTAGAACAAAGAGCAGTGTCTTTGGAGACAATCATTTTCTTTGGAATCTTTCTTCTGGTTCAGTGATTCAGTCTCTGTCAGAAACCTCATTCAAGTTTATGGTGTGTGTTCAATATATTTTCACATTATGAGTCACTGAGGGGTAGGCTACAAATCACCAAATGGTTATATACTTAATGATTATCAAATAATTCTATCGCTTTTGGTTTCCCCATTTTCAAATCCGAAGTCTCTTTGATTCTCTCATGTAGATGAATTGATAAGGAAATGGATACCAAGATGAGAAAGGTTTTGGTGAAGTCATAATTTTTGCTGTGTCCCTTGGCCTTTCTTAGCTCCTCTAAGTCTGGAAAGGGGGGTTCTTACAACTATTTCCTATGGGTGATTTTAATAATTTCATTTGAACCAAAAAAGAGCTCTGGGAAGTAATGACTCTTATGTCACTCAATTTCAAATTTGTGAAAAGTGAGTCTCAGAGACGTTAAACAAGTTGCCTATGGGCACATCACTAAGAGGATTTGAACTCATGTTTCTCCTGATCCCATGTCCAGTGTTCTCTCAGTGATTCCACACTCATTTTACAATAAATTATATTATTAAATATATCAAGAAATATCAAGCAGAGCTAATGAGTTAAAGTTAAAATATATATTTACTTAATAAACGTACAGGAATATTTCTACTGCAGTTTTATTTCTCTATCCATTCCACCCCACATACTCTCACTAAATAGTAACTTGTTTCTCTTTTGGTGAGGAACCCTGAGGGTCTTCCCCTTGCAATTTGATTTTTTTTGTAAAGGGGCCATCCCTTGAGTAACTACTTAAAGAGGCTTATTCACTGAATAGGTGTTATCTCACTGAAAGTGAGAACCTGGAAAGGCCTTAGCCTAAAAAGGCAAGGGTCTCCCAGAGTATCCTGGGCCATCTCTAGTAGTACTGATGAATATCTGACCACTGGACCTAAATGACTCTGGAGGAGAAAGTGAGGTTGGTGACTTTGCACAGCCGTCCCTCACTCAAATCAAAGTCAACTGCAAGGCGTGTCCATCATCTCCCGAATGTCATGGTCCTATTTGAGAACATACAAACACAACATACTCTAACATTCTTTGGTACAAAGACATTTACATAAATGATGTGCAAAACATATGGCTTGAATAAATAGATGAATAAATATGGGTATAGTAGAAGACTTTCAGCTCTTACACTAACCCAAACTCCAGTTGTTGGATATGCTAGACAGAATTATAAAGCACCTATTGTAGTTTTCTTCCATTTTATCTTTTTAATTAACAAGCATTAATTCCCATCTCACAATTTTTCAAATTTTTTCAACTTAGAAAAACATTGCCTCTGTAACAAATATGCAAATATGCAGGCAAGAAAAATAAATCCCCATGTTATCCATGTCCAAAAATGTACGTCTGACTTGAATTCATCACCTGTTTGTCAATAATTAGCGTAGCTCATTATCAACTTTCTGGAATGATAGTCAGCCATTGCATTCATTAGAGTTCTTAGGCCTTTCAAAGTTTGTGTTTGCCAGATCATTATTGGATAAATTATTGTATTATGATAGCATAAATAGTTCTCTCACTTTTGCTCACTTAATTCTGCAACTGGCCTTCCTAGGTTTTCTGAATCCATCCTTAATGACATTTTTTTTTTTACAGTATAACAGTATGCTATTACCTTCAATTTCTACTTTAGTTTTTATTCATTCCCAAATTGATGGACACTCCTTTAGTTTCCAGCTCTTTGCAACCACAAAAAGAGTTGCTATAAATAGTCTTCCCAAAGTTTGTCACTTTTCTTTTTTTGTCAAGATTGCAAAGCTTATGGGTTGAAATAGAACATAGATTAGTTCAGTAGCTTTAATGTTAATAGTGCTCACTAGTGTTGTATATGATTACTCAGTTAAATATCCATCAAGTGAAACATATCAGAATGGGCATTTATCAAATAAAAACTCCTTCATTCAGCAAAGAATTGTGCTTATTTATAATTATAATTTCTTTTTCATGCTTCCAGACTATTTTTCTTCCACACATTTTGTTTGATTCCACTTCAGAAATGATTCTACATACTAATTTATTAATATTTTAAAGACTATGTATGTATTCTTCCTTTACTTTCCAATTAAATCTTTTAATATATAATGTTTTTAACAGAAGTTGAATAAAATTTAATAAAATCCTCATTATATTATAAATATGTGACATTTTACTACACAATATTATTTTCTTCTAAACTGGATATTTATGGTCATACAACTTAAAATGTGTGTTATTTTAAAATCTTGTTAACAATTGCAAAAAAACTGATTTTTCCTTCTTGCTTCTTTCACAAATTTAATAACCCACAAAGTTCTGTCAATTTATCTTTCCCCTCTCTCTTCTATTCACTGGTTACCCTTATCATTTTCACCGCCCTGGTTCAGACACTCCAAACTTTTCATCCAGATTATTGAAATAGCCTCTTACCAGGTTCTCCTGCCTGCAGCATCTCTCCTTTCCGGTACGTTCCACACACCATCGCCAGCTTAATCTTCCTCATACACACACAGTTCCTATCACTTCTCTTTGCTACTCAAAAGACTAATGTCTCTATATTGCCTACTAAAGAAAGTTTAGAACTGTAGTCTCTAATACAAGGACATATGCTATATAGCTCCTAACTACCTTTCCAACTTTATTTCACATGAGTTCCTCATACAAACTCTACACTTCATCCAAGTTGTACTACCTACCCTCCCACTGTGAGAGTCAGTTTGGTAGTGCAGTGGATAGAATGCTTGGCTCCAATTAGAAAGACCTGAAGTCAAATCTGATCTCGGACACTTACTAGCTGTGTGACAAATTACTTAAACTTGGTCAACCTCAGTTTTCTCAATTGTAAAGTGGGGACAATAATGGCACTTACCTGTCAGTGTTACTATATCATTCCTATTCCTTCCCTCCTTCCCTCCTTCCTTCCTTCCTTCCTTCCTTCCTTCCTTCCTTCCTTCCTTCCTTCCTTCCTTCCTTCCTTCCTTCCTTCCTTCCTTCTCTCTTTCCTTCCTTCCTTCTTTCCTTCTCTCTTTCCTTCCTTCCTTCCTTCCTTCCTTCCTTCCTTCCTTCCTTCCTTCCTTCCTTCCTTCCTTCCTTTCTTCCTTCCCTCCTTCTTTCCCTCTTTCCTTCCTTCCATCCTTCCATCCTTCCTTCTTTTCCAGCCTCAGCTTAATCATCTCTGTGCCTTTGCTCAGCTTGTTCTACATAGTTAATATTCTCTCAACATTTTTCTTCCCACCGTATGGTAACAGGTTTAAAACCTATTTGGCCTTCGTGATCACATTCAAATAATACTTTATAAAACAGTCAATGATTCACCATGACAGTAGTAACATCTCACTTCTTTGATCTGAAAGCATTTTGTACTTTTCTAAAACTATAAAATTCTAATCCAATTCTTGTTGTTTCTGCACTTATGTAAATTTCTTCTGCTATATTTCAAGCTTCATGAAGGCAAGGGCCTTATATAATTTATCTGTGTATCTTCCCCAATGCCTAGTAGTGTGTATCACTTATTATAGGAGCTTAATTAATGTTCATTATATTAATGACTTAAAAGGGTAATTACTTCTTTAAAAATATAACTACATTACCTTAAAGTTTTATCACTGAAGAGCAATAAAAACCCTATAACATTTATAAAAAGATTTATTATGTAAATAGTTTACCTTTATTTCTTTTGGAAAAATAAAGCAAAGGTCCAAGAAAAACCGTAAGAGCAACAGCAACAAATTGCGAAATAACGCTTCATAACTCTCACGTTCTAATTCCCTTGAATTCTTCATTGTTCATAACAGTAACTAATTATTGTCATTGTAAACCTGTTTTTTAAATTAATGTGGTTTCACTGAGTATCACAAAGATATTAAGTTTCAAGAAAGCACTAATCCATCAATATTTTCCTCTACTTCAACTGAGCAAGGGGAACATCCATAATACTTAAATTTTATTGTCCCATTAAAATATTATTCTTATAAATTACCTACACACCATTAATTGTTATTTCCATGATCCATGCCCACTTTTTCTCTGATAACAGCATTCCTGACAGTATTCAGAGCTGCAATAATGCACCATAAACATGACTATTCAGTTAGCTGTCTGTTGTGGCAACAGACCAAAATAGATGTGTAGGGAACAGCTTCAGAAATCAGTGTAGTGGAAATTTGCTTTAGATAACATTAAATTAAAGTTGCTAGATGATTCCATCTTCCCTATTAGAAATATCTAATTAGGTGCATTTGTGGGAAACTTTGACATAATTCGTAGACACTTGATATTTAAGACTGTTTTATAATTAGGTGTCATATAATAAAAGCTCTTCTGGCATGTGCATTAACCATTATTAACTGATTTCAAATTTAATATCATAAAACTTAATATGCACTGCAATGGGGAATATTCCTTAAATCTTGACTAACAAACAGTTGACATATAGACACCATTGCTGAAATATGGTGCATTTTTGCTGAGGTCTAATTTTTTTTCTCATTTAACAATGTTTTATGGCATTCTAAGACAATTGATTCAATTTAGCGATATGAAAACTCTTTTGCCCATTAGGGTATAAATTGCATTCCCTATTTTCAGATAGTCTACACATAGCTCAAGACTTCTACATAGTTCAAAATGATGACTGAATTGTCATGTTCTGGGCCCAAATGACCATAGAGTAAAGGGAAGAGATCACAATAAGAAAAGTCAGAGTTTCTTTAAGGCATCAGGAAGAGAGTTTGTCACAAGACGAGTCATCCCAGACCAAATGAGCGGCTTGATCATGATACATTAGAAAGAGCAATGTACTTGAAATCAGAAGTCCTAAAGTTAATGTTGACTCCAATATTAACTAGGTATGTAACCTTAGTCATCAACTCATTTACCTTATTCAAGACTGAATTTCCTTATCTGCAAAAGGACACAGTTGGACTAAATTTATTTCTCTAAATTCTCTTCTAACTCTGAGGGTTATATAAAAGAAAGGAAGGAAATAAGCATTTATCAAGCACCTACTGTGTTCCAGGTACTCTCCTAAGTACTTTATGTCTATCATATCATCTCATTTGTTTCTCATAATGAACATGTGGTGTATGAACTGGTATTGCCCCCATTTTATAGGTGAGGAAATTAAGGCAAATAGAGGTTAAATGACTCAAGTAGGATCACACAATGACTAAGTATCTAAGGCTAGGTTTGCATACATGTCTTCTGACTTCATTCCAATGTTCTTTCCATTTTGCCACCTTCCTGCTCATGGACACAGCGTTAGCTGTTTCGTCTAATGGTGCCAGTAAATATGACTTAATTTCTTTATCCCAACATCACAAAATCTACCCATCTGGGTCCTTAGGAACTTAATAATCCATGTAAAATAATCTTTTACATGTGGTCTCAGACTGTAAAAACCATCTTGTGGTTAATTCCTTTCTACAACCACTGAAAACCAAAAGTGAGTGTTGCTCATAATCTTTTGTGAATCTGAGTTCTGTGGAAATAAACCACTGAGCCTCTAAATTCAGCATTTTCTATGTATCTTACTGAATATTAAATGATAAGATATACTGCAGAAAAACATAATTACTGAGCACAGTATTTTTATCAAGATTGAAATGATGTTCATTGCAATACCATTCCATTGGGCTAGATGTGTAGATAACAGAACTTTAACTAGGAATTTTGGCACCTGAGATGAGCACTACAAGCCATGCCTATGAAAAGCACTCCTAGTGGATATAGGTAGGAAAAGATGCAATCGTTTCCATAGAGACAAAGATCTTTTGCTAGAAAAGCTGCTTGCTTCCTCCAGAAAGAGAGAGCCTTGTTTGAATGAATTATTTTTATCAATGAGTTTTAATTAGTTATCTATTCATACTTAACACCCAAGAACAGTGATATGGGAAGAATGGGAGAATTTTAATCCTAACAGGTAGATGCTTTTAGGGAGTGGGCTGAGAAAAAAATTGAAGCCAGTTTCTCCTTTCACCTCACATCTGTGACCTGGGACAGGTCATTTTCCCTATATAGGGCCTCAGTTTTCCACTTTGGTGAATGAAGTGAATGAGATGATTCCTAGGTTGGCAACAGTCCCAACATGATACCACTGTATCTAACCCCTTACTTTTGTAAAGCGGGATAAAGAGGCCTGGAGTTGCATCCAAAGCAGAGGCTAGTATCCATACCTTCTGACTTCCTTCAAAATCCACAGTCTTTTGATCCAGGTTAATGAAATTTTGTTTCCTTTGGAGTTATGCAGGGGAAGCCATCCTGTCCAGGACAGCAGCTTCTGGTCTCATGACACAGGAAAAATTGTTGAGGCAAAGATGATGGTTCAGCAGAGAGTTGTCAGTCCTTCTAAGTGCTCACTGGTCACCAGCTCACCAGTCAACTATTCTCGACTCTAGAAAATTTTGGGAATCCTTGAAGGGGAAAGAAAAACAACCTGGTCTTGAGGAACCAAAGTATACCCAAAAAGGCATGACCTTTCACTGGAGGCTCAGGGACTATCTCCTTCTAATGCTTTTCTCTTCTTGCAGTGTTTCATTATTCTGCCCTTCTTTCCTTTTCTTGGGGAAAATGATTTTAAGAACTAGTCATGGCCAAGAATCCCTTGTCATTCCAAGAAAGCTTGTGAAAGCATTCTTCTTCTCTGGCAAGCCAAATTCCCTGATGTATCTCCCCTTTATTATCTCGCAAGGAAGCCAGCCATTCTTTTGACCTGGTTGGTTAGTTGCTGGCCTTCATCTTTGAAGAGGACCAAAATGACATCACCATTGTAAAGTGAAATTTCAGTGTGTCCGACTGTGGCTGATCAGACCAATACAAGCTCAGAATGCTCTACCACAGGTTGGGCACAGACGCTCCATTTGAATATTTGGGGTGGATATCCCAAATTTGTGCATCCTGCATTTACTTTGTGCTGTCTCAATTCTGCTTTGCTCAAAGAGCACAGCACCTTTTCTTATATGGGCATGCCATGCTGAGAAGTCCTATGCCAGTGTTTCCAATGTTCTTGAGAGAGACCTTGGGAGTGTCTTTGTATTTTTTCTTCTGGCCACCATGTGATTGCCTGCCCCATGCAAGTTCTCCATAAAATAGTCTTTTTGGCAAACGTACATTTTGCATTCGAACAACTTGGCCAGCCCATCATAATTTCACTCTCTGAAGCACAGTTTGACAGTTCAGCTTGAGCAAGGACTTCAGTGTCTGGTACCTTATCCTGCCAGGTGATCCTCAGAATCTTTCTAAGACAGTTCAAATGGAAGCAATTCAGTTTCCTGGCATGGCGCTGGTAGACTGTCCATGTTTCACAAGCACATAACAAAGAGGTCAGCACAAACGGATAGATCTTCAGCTTGGTAGTCAGTCTAATACCTCCTCTCTCCCAAACCTTTCTTTGGAGCCTCTCAGACACTGAGCTAGCTATGGCAACGTATGCATCAACCTCATTGTCAATGTGTACATTACTGGAAAGTACACTACCAAGGTAAGTGAACTTATCCACAGCATTCAAAACTTCTGCATTTGTTTTAAATGATGGTTCCATGTATGGATGGTGTGGTGGTGGCTGATGGAGCACCCCTTTTTTTGGTGTTAATTATTAGGCCAAAATTAGCACAGGCAGCAGAGAATTGATCCATACTTTGTTGCATCTCAGCTTCAGAGGCTGCATTGAGTACACAATCATCTCCAAACAGAAAATCATGCACCAACACTCCCTCCACTTTGGTCTTGGTGTATAGCCTTTTGAAATTGAAGAACTTACCATCAGTACAGTAGTTGAGTACTCTTGCCTAAACAAAGATCACATTAGAGAAGTTTGAAAACCTGAGGAGATTAAAAAAAAAAACCCTTCTACACAAGGATGAAGTTCATAAAATTGTTACCCTTCAACTCATTAAAGGCATGGCTCCTTCACACGGACTGAAGAGCTATATCTCTTATTCTTCCTTGCATTCTGTCTGAAAGGCAACATTTTAGGCTTCTTATGGTCAAAGAACTTACTTTCCAGATGTCCACTCTTTGGGTCATCTTACCACTCTGCTTTGCCCTGGATAATGACATAGGTAATACTTGTAGTGATGCTTCTGAAGGCAAACTGCTATCAGCATTGATCATCCTGGTTTTAGAGTGCAGCAAAGACCTAAGTTTTGCCTATGCCCTTTCAACCCCTTCAACTGGGGAACTCTGAAGTAAAGGAGAGATATGTTTCCTTGCCCCAGTAGGAACCTGCTCCCATTTCCACTGTCACCATCCCGATACTAGGTCTGTTCAAGAAAAGATATATTCCTTCCTGGCAGGTTCTGCATCCTTCTTTTTAGAGGAGTATCAACATTGTCAGTAGCCCTTTGTTGCCTTGCCATGAAATAAATTGGCCTTTTGGGGAGAAAACCCCTTCCATCCTACCCAAGCAGGGGTGTCTAGTGGAAAATAAATGACCTGTTATCACAAATTAATTAATACAATAGTGTCGGGATGGTGACAGTTGAAATAGGACACTAAAATATTAGGATTAAGACTAGGTTTTTATTGGTAGAGAATTTCCTGAGGTACAAAGCATTTTCTTTATGCCTTGTGACAGATACCTATAAATATTGTCACCTCCATTTTAGAGATGACAAAGTTGAGTCTTACAAATGTTAAGTAATAACTCAAAAGTCAAATGGTCAATACATATTAGAGCAAGGATTAGAACCTGAATTTTTGACTCAAAGTATAGAGTTCCATCTTCTATGCCATGCTGCGTCTTAGCTCACACCTACCACAAAGAAGTGTCTTCTGAAAAACATTAGGAAGCACGAAACTGATTTTGAAGAAAGTTTCAAAGAAGGGAGTAAAAGAAGCAAAGTTTTTATAATGACATTGTAGGAATACACCAGATCAGTCTTTTAATATTTGAAATTATTGGAAATCTCAAGGAATCTGTGACCTAGTAGAAAATACCATGGATTCAAGCCCTGACTGTGCCAATAATTTGTTGTGTGGCCTTGAGCAAAACACTTTAGCTCTCCAAGCCTTGGTTTCTTCATCAGTAAAAGAAGATAATCCTAGATCTCTAAGTTCTGTTGTAGCTCAGAAATTCTATGAAATTGATCACTTTTAATAATGAATTATATTTGGATTTAATTTTCAGTTTTCAAAGTGTTTTCTTGTTAGTTATCTGCTTTCACTAAATCTTCCTTTTTGAAAGATACCAAAGCTGGTAGGAATCTTAGAGGTCACCTAATGGAATACAAACAACTAAGCTTATTAATTGTTTTTGTGTTTGTACTTCATTTTCGAAGAATAGTATGACATCAGGATGATGACATGACTTGCAGTTGACTTTGATTTGAGTGAGGAAGGGCTGTACAACGTTACCAACCTCACTTTCCTCTCCTGAGCTACCTGGGTCTGGTGGCCTGATATTCATCAGGATGGCTAGAGGTGGCCCAGGATGAAGCTTATTAATTAAAGATTAACTGAATAAGAAGGTACTTGATGGTTTATATTTCCTACCCCCAGCTATTTAAACGCAATGATTTCCCTATCAGATCCCTTTCAGAACCACTACTTCTATATGCATCTATGTTTGACTTGGAGTGTCTATGTTCCTCTATCAAATGAATGTGTCTTAATGTATGCTGTATGGTATACTTCTTTTTGTGCTGCTTACACTGGGTGCATTTTGTAAAGCTTGTCCTGCACATGGAATTTAAACACCCCACACGCACACATACTAGTTACAAATCTCTTATTATCTTAATTTTAGAGAAGAATAAATAGCAAAGTGAAATGAAATAGTTTGCCCAAGATCACATAAATAGTAAATGACAACTCATGAACTAGAGCCCAGGTCTAACTGGGAATTCAGTGTTCTTTTCAATATATTCATTCTCTCATCTTAATGTTAAACACACACACATATATAGATATATTTTACCTTTAATATATAGAGAAAAGAAGTATATATATATAATTAATTATTTTGTTAGGTTTTTATTATACACAATTACCATTAGAATGATATGATTCATCATGAATCGATATAATAAGGAAGTAGGTTATGAGTGTTCTAGTACAGTAAATATAGTAATATACGGTACTATACCTTTAATTTCACCTTTTAATTAAAGGGAATACTCTGGTTGATGTTGTGTCAAATTATTATTATTTTTAATTTGCTTAGCATTCAGTTATAATATGGCCACATTTTTAAAAAAAGGAAAATAGATTTTAAAAATTAACTTTGAAATAAATCCGTCCACTTTTATGTTGCCACAACTGGGAAATTTCAATTGAAAGCCCTGATCCATAGTGTCATATTAACTAAAGATATACTCTGTGATATGGCTGTCAAATTACATGGTTAAGCAATCTTTGTAATTGAAATGGTTGCACATGATACGTGTATCATATTTTGATACAGCATACCTTCAGGAGCATTGGAATTAATTTTGATTAAATAGAATACTTATTTCAACTTCCAAGAAGTTATAATAATTAAATACTAAATTTTACACTTATAACAGATGCCAATTTCTTTTTTAATATCGAGTCCTATAAATCTATCTTAAAACCCTCTAAAACCAGGGCAACCTGAGTTGAATTGCCTTTAAAATAGATACTCCCTACAAATGGAAGAATTATTTTCGATTTGGATTGGTCTTGAATATCCAGTAATCACCACAAAAATTAATTAAGGCTTAGTAAGCTTTTAAGGAAGATGCCAATACAGTCATCTTCTTTCTAGAATGCTTGGCATTATTACTCACGCCCACTTTTCCATGGGTCCATTTTGCAAACTCCTGGCCATCATTACATGGAGAGGGTAGAAATTGTTGCAATTTGGTTTAAAATTTTGATTGATGTTTTATTTATTACTTCCAGTGCCAGTAGGTCCTCAAAGAAATGCTTAGGTAACGAGAATGAGCCTGCAGTTGTAAATATGAAAGTACAGATTTCCACATGTCATTGAAAAGCTCTCAAAGAATGTAGATAAGTACCCTCATTTAGTTGTAAAGGTAAAGAGAAATCATGTCTAGGAGTATCCATGAGAGGTTAAAAAGTCTCTTCATTAATCAACTACATTTTCTAATTGACCACAACATTTTTGTATGATCTGGGTATTTTATGTATATCAGAGGCCCTGAGATAATCTTGTTCTACTATTGTTTTTTATTTTATTCTTTGAATTATGAATGAATTTGAAATCACAGAATTATAGATTTTGAGAATTGGAACAGAATTCATCGATCATCTAGTTAAATCCAAACACAATAGAAATCCCCACTATAACATACCTTAAGAGTCATCATCCAGTCTCTGCTTAGCAGCTTCCAAATAGAAGGAGCCCACCACCTCTTGAAGAAGACCACTATACTTATGGCCAGCTGTAATTATTTGGAAGTTTTTCCTGACATCAAGCCTAGATTAACCTCTTAATCACTTTCACTTACTCTTCTTGATTCTGCGTGCTAGGAATGAACTACGTAACATAATACTTCACATATTTTTCTTTTTTCTACTAAAAATTTCAAGTTTCAACTGATACATTATGGACCCAAGGTTCTTCCCCATGCTAGTTGCTATACTCTGAACATCCTGTTCAGAGATTACTGAACTGAGATTACTGTTAAAGAGATTATATTTGTATCCTCTTGTGTCACCTCTCCTTTCCTAGCGAAAACAGCCTTCTCTTGGTCCGGAAACCTGCCAACAATTTTTCTCCTCATGGTGATTACTCCTGGGTCTCATCAAAAAGTCATTTTGGAGATAAGAAGCCTAGGTCAAAAGTTAAATTTCTGGGAATAAGGATGGGAGAAAGGAAAATTAATTCATGTGCTTGAACAAAATAGAAGGAAAATGCATTAAATAATAGAGTACAGGAAAAAAAAATAGGTCATTCTGCTATTTATTGTAACAGGTGAGTTGAAATTAGCTAACAGGATAATATATAAGGAATTTTAGGAGTCTGCCAAAATGATGGCTAAATGTGATATTCTCTGTAGTTTGGAGTAACTCAGGATTATACCACATAGAGATCATAGGCTAATAGATTTAGAACTAGAAGGGAACTTGAGATCCCTTGTAGTCCAATTCCTCCATTTTCCAGAAGAAGAAACTAAGACACAGGCAGATCAGTTACTTGCCCAAGGACACCTGGGTAGTACCAGAGGCATGCTTTTATGTATGTTTTACCTCCCAGTTCAGTGATCTTTGTACTATTACCACCAGATTTTAAGCTGACATAACTATTCCCCCCAAAGTCATTCTTTATTGTCTTTAGATAAATTTGTTGCTTACTTGAGGATATAATGTGCATTGAAATTATAATTAAAAGGAGATAAACTTATCTTTTTAGAGCCAGAATATCACAGAAAACAAAATTCTACTTGTATTTAGACACTCAAGATCTTTTTTTTTTTTTTTACTGTCCCTACATCCCAAAGTTATGGTCTATAATTAAATGTTAATATTTTTCTACTTTAAACTTGCACTTCCCTGGAAAGTATTTTTGTTTGCAACTCAACTGGTGACTGGGGCAAATAGGTATTGCCTCTGAAGTTTCAGGAATGATTCTCTAAATGAGCATTTTTTATCAATAAATCTTCAATGAATGCAGTACCAGAATAAAACCATTACTTTTCACCCTACAAGATGAACAGGTCTTTTTCAGTGTAATTTCCCAGTGCTTTCTGAACATTTTGCATCATCTGGCCAGAAGGATCATGAAGCCTGATGGATGGGTATAATAGTGTCCCCCAAAGCAGGGCCAATCTCTGATTCTATGAGGGCAGTGGAGGAAAGGAGACTTAGTAACATTGAGGAATAGGCAAAAAGCCTCTGATCTACTGTCAACTTCCTCAAGAGAAGGGTCAAAACAGTCAGAAATGAAATGAAATCCTGAGCAGCCCCAGTTTCAAGTCAGTCCCTTAAGGCTAGTAGGGAGTTCAACCACAAAGCAATAAACAGCCTTCTGGAAGGGCTTAGGCAAAATCAGGGTTCAAGTAAAAAAGTCACAAATCAACAGCAAAGAGAACATCAGAGTAGAAGAGCAAAAAGAAAGGATTACTGAGCTCAAGAACCTTGGGTCCTATGTAAATGGTGCCTCCACATTCCCCTCAAAGAGCTATTTCTATATTTGAAGTTGTGACAGACACTGATACATAACAATAGAGACTACATGGGTCCTGCACTTCTTTGTCTTGTTTTTCTTTCCTGTTCTGGTAGGAAAGGGGATATACTTGACCCAGCATGGTAAAATATTTCATATTCCCTTGTCCATTTTGCTTCCTTCTTGCCAAGAAAAGGAAACAACGGTTCTTGCTTAGTCAAGAGAATTTTCCAAACAATCTGTTTAGTTAATCACTCTTCTGCTTTTCTCTGAAGCTATTGAGGAAATTTGCTTCCTTGACAGACAAAAGTATCTTTCTTTCGTATCCTTCATAGTAACATCAAAGCCCTCAGATGAATGTAAACTCTTTTGAAGGTTAGGGGGAATTGTTTGGTTTTACTTTTGGTTTTGTATCCCCAGTCCCTAACATCTGAGCATAGTGTTGTGCACAAAGTGGTTATTTGAGAAGCGCTTTTTGGCCTGGCATTTGGGGCAATTCAAGGAAGTGATTGATGGAAGAACTTGATTGATTCACGCCCTTCCCTTGATGCAAACTAACGGTGTGATCAGGGGAAGTCAATTAAATTCCCATTGTTTCAGTCAATTCTTCAGGACTCTAAGTTACAGAAGAATTTCTGCCTGATCCACCTTAGCAAGAAGGAGTTTTTCACACCCATAAAATATGGGGCAGATATATACTTATGTGTGCATGTACATAGGTTTGTGTGTGATTATATGTGTGTATTCATGTTTTCACAGATAAAAATATAGAGTTTTCCAATATCTTTCAGACTCAACCTAAAATTAGAAAGTCAAATCTTATATAGAGAATTTCTACCCAATTACCTCTTTGACATAACTGTCACAGAATATTTACTGGACCTTTCAGAAGGTTTGATTTAATGGTGATTCACTTTTTTTTTTTTTACCATGTCATTATCAATAGCTTGTTCGTGAACTGGTTGTGACTTTATTACTGTTCTCTGCAACCAGTTTTACAAACAACGCATTTTTAGTCTTATGTTCTGCCTAATTGCCACCCAATGTTAATATTTCCTTCCCCATTTTCTTACTCTAGGCATTTCTTTTGCAACATTTTCCTTGAGTGATTTAAAACTAGAAGTCTCCTGGGTCAAAGCATAAAAATCATTTAGCAAGTGACAGCTTGCTTTTTTCTCAATGATGGTTTGGACTTACTCTTCATCTTTGACCTCACTTCAGCTTACAGAGATGTAAACTGAAATTTCTCTTTGTAGGATATGGTTCTCCTGATCTTTTCCTTGGTGTTTTGTTCTGTAATACTAACTTCTTTGTGCTTGGTACATATCAGGCACTTAATAAATGCTTGTTGGCATGAGTGACCTTTTAATTCTCTAGTAATATCTCTTAGGGCAAAGTTATTTTTAGTACTTAGTGCATGATTGAGAATATTAAAATTTATCAACAAGTGGCAATCTAGTTGTATCTACAATGGAATAATTATCTTCCTTTGCTTTAAGGAAGACATTGTACAAAAAAGTAGGAATTGATCATATTTATAATTCATAAACAGAGGCAGATATTTATTATATGAATCAAGTAATTTGGAAACTTCAGATTTCAAGTGTACAGAAGAGATATTAATCTTAACATTTACAAGGTGTTGTTCAATCAGCCAGCCTTTATCTCCTGGTCATATTTTTCCAGAGGAAGTTGATTTATTTGGTCACAACTCTAACATTTAGAATATTAGTCACTTAATATCTCAAGAGAGAGCTCAGTTTTCTCATATATTCCTTTTGGTGTGTTTGGGTGTTCAGGGAAGAGGAGTAACTCGGTATGAAGGCTGTCAAGTCTTTTTTCAGGGCTGCTTTCCACCTTTGGTGTCCACCTGTCATCCTGCTCTCTCCTGTGTCTCTAAGGATCTGTAACATGCTCAGTAACCATACTTTAGTGAACCATTTTGACAGATGGACTTGGCCTCAAACCCGTTGGTGAGGTGAGGGGTGGATTATCTACCCCAAGAATATGAAAACTTCCTTGGTGAAATAGATAGATACAAACAATTTGTTCTAATGGTCCATGATGGCAGTGGAATAAGGTGCTATAGAGCACTTAGAACTTGGTCAGACATCAAAAATGTCAAGGCCATCCACCACTGCCTCCTGAGTCATACATGTTTTCTGGAGTGGCATGAAGTTGATATAGGTTTTGCAATGATGAGGAGTGCCATTTTGAGGAGTGCCATGAAGTTGATATAGGTTTTGCGATCAAAAGTAATCTAGTCAACAAGCTTGCATGTCTCCCAAAAAGAATGAACAACAGACTCATGACAATGTGGTTGCCATGTGCAGAAAAGTGACATGCCACCATCATCAGTGTATGTATATACATCCCACCTAATGAGGCCAAAGGAAAAAAAATATGAAGCTCTGGAGATCCTTAACATCCATGTACAGGACAAAGTTGTAATTATGAGTGGCATTAACACCAGAGTAGGCAAAGACTATCAGACATGGCTGGAGGCCCTGGGACAAATGTAGTCAAAAAGAGTAACAGCACAGGTCACTTTCTACTGAAGCCTTGTTCTCATCATGACCTTCTCATCACCAACTCTGTCTTCCATATACCTAAACACAATAAAAATTCATGGATCCACCCTTGCAGCAAACATCAGTATTTAAAAGACACATCACTGTAAGAAGAGACAGAGAGGATGTGAGAGTGACAAAGGCAATGAATGTGTGGAATAGAATGCTGAACCAATCATAGACTTATCCTCTCCAAACTAAACATTCAAATTCTGAAAAAGTGGAAGCCACAAGATGACTACCAGAAGACAATGTCAACAGATTAGAGTGCTTCTTTTTTTCATGAACAGTTTGTTATTAACATATAGGGAAAGCTTAGCCAATATATGATTGATAATAGTATAACAGAAAACGAATGTGCAGCTTTCAGAGATTTGGTGTTTGATATCACATTTATTCATCTGGGTAAGAACTTTGCAAACAACAATACTGGTTTGAAGAAAATGATGGGGATCTTCAGAAGCTGCTAAATGAAAAATGAGAACTCCACAGGATTTAAATGTCTGTCTCTAAAAAAGGCAGCATTTAGCAACATCAAAAGTAAAGTACAAGTAAAGTTTATTGGGATGTAGGATTTTGGGCTCAATAAAAAGGCAGATAGGAATTTAGTTTTACATGGATGGTAATCCAAAGTACTTTTATGATACCCTGAAAGCTATTTAAGGGTCAACCAGTGGTGAATCTCAACTGCTCAGTGTTGATTGAGCCACACTTATTAGTGATAAGGACAAAATCCTGGAGAAATGGGCTGACCACTTTGACCACTTGCATATTATTCTCAACAATCTATCATAAACCAATGCTGAAGTCATTGACCACATACTCCAGGTGAAAGTCAATCCCTCTCTACCTAAACTTCTATCTGAAGAAGTGACTTTGAATGCCATTAAGCTTTTCTTCTGTGGTAAAGATCCTGATATTGATTTATTTACAAGTTAGGGGGTATGCTGCTCATACCAAAGCTGACTAAAATCTTCTGGGTCTTATAGCAAGGGGAGGTTATCCCCCAGAAGTTCAAGGATACCTCTGTTATGTATTTCTATAAATGAAAGAGAAATATGTTGTCCTGTGACAATTATGGGGTGGGGGAGACCTTCTTCTTTGTCACTGTCATCAGGATTCTTGTCAGAGTCCTCCTTAATAGGTAGATCTTTTACCTAGAAGATGATTGTTTACCTGAGAGTTAGTGTGGCTTCAGAAAGGGCTGAGCAATAGTCAATATGGTATTTGCTGCCCAACAACTCCAAGAGAATTTACTGGAGCAGAGCAGAGATCTGTAATACTGATGAGAGTTAAAGGTCTTCTCCACCCATTAATGGATCTGCCCATCAAGGGAAGCTTAATTAGGGGAGATTTCCTTTGTTGTTGTTGAAAGGCCCATAACTTATGTTACTTTCTAATGAGGCACTGGCTCTCAAGGGCTGTGATGCCCTCTGGCTCTGAAAAGTGTATATATACTGTGAGGTAAGATTTTACTTTGAGGCTTACTCATTGGAAGTGTGTGTTTTTCCAGGTGAGACTCTGGGCAGCTTCTAAAGAGCCCTCTAGCTTTGAAAACCCAGATGTTGGTGCTTCTCTCTCTGGTAACTATGTATGTATTGCTTTTGGTCAGACATTTGGAAGCCAGGTTGATTTTTATTTCTCAGTATTTTCTCCAAAGTTCACAGTGCTTTTTCCCCTGAACTCAGTGAATGATACATGTGATTGATTAAAGTAGATTTTTTACCCCTAAAAAGTTGCTTTCCTTTTAGAAAAGCAGATCTAAGAACCTATACAGGAGACCCTCCTGTGTATGTACACTATTGATCTAACCAAAGTTTTGATACTTTCAGTTTTGAGATCTTGTGGAAGATCATGGCAAAATTTGGTTCCCAGAGAAGTTCATCAATATTTTATGCCAATTCAATCATTGCATACTTCCATAAGTTCTAAATAATGTGTAATTCTCTTGTGCTTTTTCAGTCACCAATGGTGTTAAGCAAGGATATGCATTTGCTTCCATATTTTTTTGAATGTTTTTTTCAGCAATGATGTCAAACACCTTCTATAAGGGTGGAAACAGCATCAAAGTCAGCTACCACACTGATGGTAAACTAATTACCTTGAAAAGATTGCAAGCTGAGACTAACTGGAGGGAGAATTGGTGCATAGTTTTGTTTTGTTTTTTTGTTTGTAAATGATTGTGCACTCATTGAAGTCTTTGAGACTGAGACATTATCAGAGTATGGGTCAGTTCTCTGCCACTTGTTCTAATTTTGACCTGACACACAAAGAAAACAGAGGTTCTCCACCAGCTAGCACAGCACTATTCATATGTGGAAGTATGGACAGGAAATGATGAAATTTTGAATGCTGTGTACTTTTGCAATATACTCTTCCCTACATACATATAGATGATAGGGTTGATGTACATATTGCTAGAGTCAACTGAGTGTTTGGGAGGCTCTGAAGGAAAGTGTAGGAGAGAAGTGTTAAGCAGCATGCCAAACCAAAAGTCTACAGATCCATTGTGCTGACTTCATTGTCTGCCAGTGCCATGCCAAGAATGAATCACTTTCATTTGCATTGCCTTAGGATGATCACTAGGCAAGATAAAGTACCAGACACTGAGGTTTTATCTCAAGCTGAACTGCCAAACATTCAGACTAAAGAGACTGCAACTGTGATGGGCTGGATGTATTGTTCAAATATGAAACCTATGTTTTCCGAAAAGACTTATTTTACAGAGAACTTATAAAAGACAAGTACTCATGTGGAAGTCAGAAGAAGTGATATTCTGAAGATTTCTCTGAAGTAATTTGGAATAAATGGTGAGACGCAGAAGACATTGACTCAGGCCTGCCCAACTTGCATCAAAGAAGTGCTTTATGTGCTGTATGAGCAAAGCAGAATCATAGTAGCTCAAAAGAAACACGAGTTACACAACTTTAGAGATATCTCCACTCCAAATGTTCATATGGACTCTTTATGCCCAGCCTGTTGTAGGTCCTTCTGAGCTTGTATTGATCTGATCAGCCACATTTGGATACACTGTACTTTGACTCTGACATAGTGATATCATTTTGATCCTCTTTGAGCATGAAGGTGTGAAATCTCATGAAACAATTTATGGAAGAGGTAGCACCTGAGATGAACCATGAAAGAAGAGGAAAGGTTTCATAGTTGGAAGAGTCTTTTCAGACACCAGAAACAGATAACTTTAACTTTTTGATGAAATGTTTTAATCCCTTGGCACAGCGATTCTTAGATGAGATTTTCAGTGACCTTCTTCCCTCTCCAGCTTCTCTTAAAGGGTACAAAAGGTTCTAGGGAATTTTCTAAGGATGTCCTCCAATAGGAGAAGAAGGAAGGGAAAAAATGAGTTAAACTTAATAAATGGAAAATCTACAAAAATGAGGGAAAATATATTTGTAAAGTTTCCAAAAAGAATGGGGTTTTTTTTTGATGATTTGAATAAATTTTACTAGCATAATAAATATCTTTCAATCTTCAGTATAGGTTGAGTGTTGCTCAAAACTCCACTAGGTGGCAACAAAGAGCCAAACATATACACACAAAAAGAACAATATAGATATAGATTCAGAGCAAGAGGCCTTAGATGTCTTCTCATCCAAATAGCTCGTTTTACAGATCTTATTCAGAATTATTAAGTGACTTGTTCAAGGCCACACTGGTAGCTAGTAACAAGTAGATTTAGAATCCAGGTCCTGTGACTCCATGTATAACACTATATACAGTGGCATATTACCTCCCAATGCAATAGTAATGCATGCAATGCCATTGTCATTCAGCTAGAACTATTGGAACAGAGGATGTTAGGAGCAGAGAAGGGGATAATGTAGTTACAATCTATGTCATTGGAAAACTCTGGGATATAATGTGTCTAGGCAACCAACAATAAATGGAACCAAGGAAATAATAACTGGAAAGAGCAAGTCAGGTAGAGACTAAAAAAATCAGATTAGCTGGGACACTGATGCACAAAAGTTCAGACATCCAAAGGCAGACCGGGAATCTACCACTAAAAAAGAAGTCCATACATGAATTAGAAAGAGCCACAACTGGGAGCAGTGTATTAGCAAAGGTCCAACTATAAGTACGTTACAATCACATGTCAATAGGAGAAAAAAGTGGAATCTGATAAGCAAATTGTTTCACTAAAATGATCCTGAATCAATACATTTGAACTGATGCCAGTGGTCCACTGGCTGCAGATAGATGGGATTTAAAGACTTCTATGTTTACATAAGAACATGGGATCTAACAGCAAAAGTTCTACTCAAACTCACAAAACAAAAACCCTACATTACTTTTTTTTTAGAATAAATGAGATAGGTCCCCAATGTCAGATCACACATTAAACGAATCCTTAACTTTGATGTTTAGTTGGCAAACTGTATTTGATTTACACAGCCATCAATTTCCTTCTTTAGAAACTTGTGTATAACCCTGTTTAGTGGTATTTATATAAGTTTCAACTACTAGTAGTCATATAACATAACTGCTATGTGGGAAAAAATAAATTATCACATAGACTTGGCTCTTTTCTAATATATAAAGCCATCATTTTTTACGGGATAATATTGAATTTGGTAAATTTTCAAGGTGACAGAATATTTGAAACATTGTAATGCACAGGAAATTGCTAATGCCATCCCCCCTTCCCAGTCATCCTGGGCCATCTCCAGTCATCCTGATGAATACCTGGTCACTGGATTCAGTTGGTTCTGGAGGAGAAGTGAGGCTGGTGACCTGCACAGCCCTCCCTCACTCAAAAACAAAGTCAAGTGCAAGTCATGTCATCATTTCTCTGATGGCATGGTCTTCTTCAGCAATGAAGGATAAACACACACATTCCCTCCACTATTGTGAGTTTAACTTCATTATGACATAACCAACTTTCTATCTAATAAGGCTTTCTAAATTGGTATTAAAATTCCAGATCAAATGAAAATGTTTTGAAAACTCTAATCAAGATTAAATAGCATTTATATAATATCATGATTACCAGCATCATAATCACCTGATTCTTTTTTCCCCATGGAGATCCGGCTGAAGTGATAAATACAATTGTTATCATGCAAAACATTTTAAACTATATTTGATGTTCTTTGGACTATTGCACAGGTAGATAAAGTAGCCCCCTTTTTTATAGATGAATAAGTATGATTATGTTACCTCCTGTTCTGTAGGTGCACTGAACCCATTGTTAGTACAACTGTAGAAACAGACAGGGCAATAGAGGAGTGCTATTGTATTTTTTCTGCTAGGTCTCTATATTTTGAAAGATTTTAATCACATGTAGTTTGGGAATTATGAGAATCTGCTATCACTACATCTATTAAAACAATGTTCTTAAGTTTTTATGTATCAATAATATATCCAGATTATCATGGGCAGTAGTTCTCTGTATGATATGGTTTCATGTACAGTAGAGTTTTATTGCTTGAATTCTCAAGGATATTTTGAGGTCTGTATTTGTTGGATGGGTATTTGTCATCTATCAATTTAGGAAAGATAGTGAGCTGCAGATTTCAATGTTAACAATCTTGTCATGTCTTGCTAAGTATGCTTTAATGCTATATTTTTACAAGTTGAAGTCAATGATATGTTCTACACTTTCTTTTCATAATCCATGTTGAGTCCTAAAACCTAGATCCTTAAAAATAACCGTTTTAAATAATTTCTTAGTTGCAATGACCTGGTCTTGAATTTTCATTACAAATTCCTATTTTCACAAAAGTCTGCATTACCTATGCTTTTTTTCATGCTTCTCTGTTAACACATAACTTAGTCCATACAGATATTATCCTTGAAGAGTCATTTTATTCCACTTTTAAACATTCATAGATTTATCTAGAGGAAAATTACTTTTGGTAACATCTGTCAAATCGAGTGTCCAGTTATCAGTTTTTACTATTTCTCAGAAAAGTAATATCTGCTTGTTACAAAAATATTTCTGTAGATTTTTCACCTGTCTGAGTCTCTTTTTCAATCCTTTTCTTCCTTTTTGGCTAAGGAAGAGTTAATCTTTCTATAATTGCCTTATGATTAGGTATAGCTCGGCCATATTTTCATCAGTTTTGTGCAGGTTTTTGGTAAAAAATAGTTTGTAAATTTTCTGTGGTCTACATTATAGTTTGAATGGTAAACAAGAAGACTGGTATTGCTGAAAGATTCATTTTAATGTGTTGTTCCATTCAACTTTGATTTCTGAATTTAAAAAAAGTTTCTTCCTTTCTCTCAGGCATTTTTCAGTACTGATATCTTTGTTTTTAATGTGCCTTTCCTGAAGTTTCCCAGGTTGTTTATAGATATCAACTTTATCCTGTGGTTCAAAGAAATACCCAAATTGAAGTTCTAAGTTGTTAGTATATATCCTTTATCATCTTTGCCATCAACTATAAGTATTTATTTAATACTTACTATATATCACGTACTATGTTAAACCTAAGAATACAAGCAAAGGCAAAAACAGGTTAAGTGCTCTCAAGAAGTTACTAGTCTAAGACATATTATTATTTATTAACACAAAAAAGCTAAGCAAAAAAACTATAAAATATATATACAGTGTAAGTGGAAAGTAGTCTTAAAAGGAAGGCATTAGAAGCAGGAATGGGGATGGAATAGAACAGGAGGGATTTTACACTTATTGAGATCAAGTGATATTTCTGTCGTGGGGAAAAGACTCCCCAAGATTCAGTGTCTGTTTAATATGTTTTCCACTGGAGCTGTATCACTTGATATCATCTGTCATAATACCATAAATTAGCTTCTTTCTATAAATATTTCTATTTTGTGCATTTTAAGTAAATTTTTATAATTAAAAATAAAATCCAAATTCAAGGCTACATTAATGCTAAAATGTGTAAAGAAGTATAAAAATTTGCAACTCAATCATAATATAATCAAAAATGTCTCATCACCATTAAAATCCTCCAAAAATAATAGTTCATTGTTGATTACAAAAATTCAGGGGATATTAAAAGAATCTTTTGTTTCTTGCAGCCCTGAGAGAAAAAAACCTTAATTTTTGACTACCTCACAAGAAAGACTGAATTTTTGTGGAAGAAGAAACTGTTTCAAGCCTCTTATATTTTAACATCCTATAAGCCATAATTGACTCGTTGTCATTTCAGAATTAGTGAAGTCTGCTTCAGTGAATAAGAAAAGGCTGAGAATGAAAACAATCTATTTGAGGGTTCTATGATATGATATTTGAACATATATAGCTTCAAACCATTGAGTGTTCTCACCAAATACATGATTATCGTGCTTGATTGTCCTCCTTTGGAGTTTTCTTCTAGTAGACTTGATATAGAATCTTTTCGTTTGTTTGGAGTAACATTAGAAAATTGCTTCACATATTCTGAAATGTGTTATCCTTCCAACAGAGTATCAGTTTAAAAAGGCCACTCTTTTTAATATTCAGACAAATGATTGATTTCTATGGAGATGTATGTCAGGACAATTTAAGTTATTTTATACTTTCAGTACTGAGTTTTGTCTTTTTCTTGATGTTAAATATCTATTCACCTGGAATTCATGTTAACATATTGATTTTTCAAAATTTTGTAAAAATATTTCTAGCTCACTCTCATTCTGTTTTTACTTATATAGATATTTCTTTACAACAATTGTGAGATTGTGGATGTGTTCTTAGACCCATTTTACAAGGAAGAAAATTGAGGCTAAGGAATATTTGGTGCCTTGCCTGCTGTCTCACAGAAAGTGTTGAAAGCATCTTTCAAACCCAGGTCTCCCAAATTTATATTTGATATTTCCCTCTTTTCCCCATTTTACCACATTATTTACTCATAACGCTTCTTGTTTTGTTAACAGAATATATTTTGGTTTAACAACAAAGCACCCACTACATTCTAGGCACAACAGAAGGAATTGACTTCTGCTTCACCCCAGATGACAGAAGCAGATGCACATGTACAAGATGATAAGGAATAAAACAATATAAATATATATATATATATATATTATATATATATATAATATATATATATATATATATATATATATATATATATATATATCGCCTATTACCTGCCAAATATTGTGTGAACTGTTAGGGATGAGGAGAAAAAAAAATAAAAGGAAAAGTAAAGTCCTCAAAGAGCTTACATTCTCATAGAAGAGATAAAATATATAGGGGAGTGGAGAAAAGAGAGTGCTATTTTGATTTGGAAATTTACAGGGTCAATGAATAACAGAACATAACATAATAGAATAAACTGACATACTTTGGCTGGTAGCAGACTCAGAATTAGTTTGATTGTAATTCCAGAACTGAACAATGAGAAATGAAATGATCAGAGGTTAGTAAGGTGGCTGATAAGAATATAAGTAGGAATAACATCGGCAAGGGTAGAACAGTTGACCTGATAAGGGCATCAGTGACACTGGGGATGAAAAGAAAATTTAAAATTCTCCAGGGTCCAGGTGTCCAGCACCAGGTATCGTGCAAATGTGGCCCCCAACACTCCCTAGAGTATCTCAAATCTGATTAAAAAGTAAGTGGGAAATATTTGACAAGATAAATAAAAATATAATTAAACATAGATAATAATATATTTTAAAACTAAACCAATTTGCAGCACACAGTGATCCTTATGTTTGTTCAGAAAACCTAAGTGGAGTTTAGTATCACCCCCCTTTTTCAGCTTGATATCACTACTCAAGGGTATGATCTCTGGTTCATTTGACAAGGGAGCCAGCAAAAAAAGAGTTAGCTTTGATGCAGGGAAGAATATTCTAGCAATTAGGACTGCAAAATTGGAATTAGTTTCCCCAGGACTTAATGGTATCTCCTTTACTGGAGATACTTAAACTAAAATGCACTCTAGTAGAACATACATTTCCGAAGGATTTTGTTCATTTTTGCTTTCTTTCCTTCCTTCCTTCCATTTCCATATGTATTTTTTTTTGTCTTTGTATCCTTGTGGTGCATAGATGGGACTTAAGTACTTGTTTTAAATGGATTAATTGCCTGAGTGAATATTTGTCAGGTATGTTATAGAAGGGATACACGTAAAGGTATGAGGTGAACTAAATAGCCCCTGAATTTCTTAACTATGAGATCCTTTGTTGCCATGAAAGACAATTTTTGCCTTCATATATTTTCTCAGTCAGGGAAACTAATAATATATCTATAGTATTATATCATATAGGAGTCTGCAAAAGATGTGACTAACCAATGAATCAGTTAATCAAGAAACATTTATTTAGTGACTACTATGTGTGGCATGTGAAATACAAAGAATGAAAAAGCGTAATTTCAGTGTTTACTACATGAAAAACAGTGTGCTAAATACTGTAGATGCAAAAAATAAAAGTGAAGAGTCACTCCCCTCTAAGAGCTTACATAATAAAAAGGAAGACAATATAATGAGTTAAGTGATGACTAGCAGGGATATTCTAGCTTGAAAAGCTACAGTGTCAGTGAGTAGAGACCAGAGTGACACATACTTTCCAGTGTCCAGAAGTCTTGGTTTATTTTGTACTGAACACTTGAGATACTTACACTGTGAAATAATTTCTACCCTCAAAGAGCTTACATTCTAAAGAAGGTATACTAACACCCGGAAAATGTGGAAGACAATAATATAAAATACATGTACAATGGGCATCAGCAAATAATTACATGGGACCTCATTGGTCAATCCTCCCATCACATATTATATGCACATATACATACACATATATGTTTGTTTATAGTAGTGTATATATGTGCATATATACATATATGTGTGTATATACACATAGCAGTATACACACACACACACACACATAGAGGTACATCCATATCCAAGTACATACATATACATAGTACATAATACATATCCATGCATACATTTATGTATTAAAATATTAGGGCAACTTTCTACTACCCTAGAAATCTTACTTTTAAGCCACTTCCTACTCTGTCTATGCATACAATTAACTGTGGTTGTGGTCCCAAGTAAGTGAAGCAGTGATTTTTTTCCTCACTGGTTTCCCAGTCATATTCTCGGTTAAGCTGAGAAAATATTTGTATATATTCACTGGTTCCATAAAAACTAATCATAAATCTGACTGCTGAGATACTCTTTTTAAAGTAGATCATATTATCAATTCTCTTTTTTCAACTAATTCTTTTCTCTTAAAGTGAACCAACCTGGGTTCTCTCCTAGATTGAAGCTACATAAATAAGTTAAATGACTTCCTTCAGTATTATACAATTTACAAAGTGGTTGTCTCCACTTGTGTTTTCTGAACAAAATATATCTACAAATGTGTGAGGGCAGGAAGGTATAATGAAATACAGAATGCTTCTACTCTTGTGTGGAAGATGGAAACCAGGGCCCTGGAAATGGATGTGGAAAGATTAGGAAACAGAAGTTCAGGGCTGTTTGAGGAAAATGCTATGACTGCTATCCCCCTAAAGAAATTTGCTCTCAAAGATCGCAGGAATCAATCCATGCAAGGTTAGCTCTCTAAGCTTCTGGTCCCAAAGTAATAAACATCCAGCTTGAAGACTAGTGTAGCAACTGAAAGTTTTGCTTTTTTTCCAAGAGATTTAATTTATTTTTAATATCACAGGTGACTTGAGGCAAGCTGTAATCATGTCATTCTTTAGTTAAATCACATTCCTTCAATTCAGAAATATTCATTCATCTCCCTACTGTAAATCACATTCTACTTTATTTGTCAGAATAGCTATTTTACACATGTAAAAATGGCCCCAGAGATTGGCCACTCCATTGGTGATATGTGCTTTCAAAATGTTATGGGGAACATGAACAGTAACAGACAGTATGTCCAAGTTCTGCTTAATTGTACACTTTTGTATTTAACTATCTTTAGTGCCCTGAAAATAGAATGTAAAATAATAGACAATGATAGTAGCCACAGAATATAAGGTCTTGTGGTAGTTTATAATCTGCTCAATAATTTCAAGGGGGATTTTTCATATCATATCATATCTGATTTTAGTCAACATTGACTGAATGGCATCTGCCTTGAAGAAGATGTGATGAAATAATGGAAGATGCTGAAGGAACAGCCATAATTATAGCACTTCATACTTTGCAGCAGTTTATAACATAAATGGAGGTGAAAGGAAAACAAAACAAAACACAAGGCAGAGACAAAGAATCACAGAACTAAGATATAAAGAGATATAAAAGTATGCCGCCACAAAGCTATTCAAAAAGTGTCTTCATCCTTTCCCCCAAATAATGAATTGGTAGTAGTGGGGAGGGGGGAAGAGAGAGGAAAATAGAGAGGGAGAGAGAAACAGAGAGACAGAGAGAGACACACACACACACTCAGAGAGACAGAGACAGAGAAGGCAGGGAGCTATGGCTAAAGCAGATGTATACACCCTCACCTACCCGCCCCACTTCTACATTTTATTTTGTCTAAATTGACTGATAGATATAACCAAATTATTGATTTATTTGAAATATATTCTATCCATGTATACTGTCTATAAAAGTTACTTTCTTTAACTACATATGTGCCTTTTAAGATCTACTAAAGGAAATGGGGATGTTTCTTTGGGGAAAAAAGAAAACATAGGGTGAGAGTAGAAAGGAAGATTTGAATCTTTATTTTTTGATGGGTTTTACATGGAGGAGGGGGCTCTACTATTAGGACCAGAGCACAGAACAAGAAACAGTGCATAGAAGTTACAAAGAGAAAAGATTTCAGTTCAAAATAAGGCAGAATAACCTAATAATTAAGAATGTTCAAAAGTGGAATAGACTGTTTTGAAAAGGAGTGAGTATCTTTTTCTGGGAGGTCTAGCCAATGTTTGATGATCTTTTATGGGTATAGTTTGGAAGAGAATTTTCCGGGTCAGATGACTTCCAATGCCATTAAGTCATTCAAAAAAGTATTTTCTAAGTACTTACTACGAGTTTGACACAGATTACCATGGGAAGTACAAAGAAAGGTAAAGAGTTGTATGCCTGGTCTTAAAAACCGGACGATCTCATGTCTATTTCACTCTAATTCTATGTGATTCATTGACTTCGTTATCAGTTTTTTTTCTAGCTTCCAGTAGGAATTGATAGACAACAATATGTTTTGCTAAGCCCATTTGCTTGAAGAATTCTGGAAAAAAAAATAATAAGGAAAGACTGCTTTTTTGGTCTTCCTGCCCCTAGCACCTAGTAGAGTATTTGGCAAAAAGCAAAAAACCTATGTATTTAAATGATTGCTTGACCAGATTTTGAAAGATCAACTGTAAAGGTGGCAATAGGACACTTAGATAAGGTATCTAGAAATTATTTTGGTAGTTGGGAAAATTTCTAATGCAGTTTTATTTATTATTCCACGTGTATTTTCTAATTGACTTTCGCATATTTAGTTTGTAAGTAGGAGTTTTGAGACATACAAGAGGAAAACATGGTTGCTTTCCTGAAACAGCTTATTCATATGAGGTGTTTAGTAACAATTCTATTCAATCATTTGAAAGAAACCAAACAACTGGATTAGATGATTCCTGCCTCCCCCCCATCCCATATGGTACTATATGAGTCAGTTATACAGTATTAGCAACAAAAAAAGAACTATGATCCTAAAGAACAGAATTTCATTCCCAGATTTGATAAATGCATTTCTGTTAATACCATTGATTTCAAATATAATTTCTTGTGACCTTTGTGTATTTTCTAACTTCTTGCTTGCAAGTTTAAAATTAAAAACATATAATTCCATACAAACAACTGAGGTTGATATATAAATATTTAATGCTGATGCTGCTGGGAATTTGACAAGAGGACATCTTGATAATTTCTGATCATGGAAAAATAGGCCAAAAATTAGGCCACCCTCCTACACCAACCACTGCAAAATTTTATGATATTGTGCTTTCCAATGACATTTAAAATGATATTCAATATTAAGAAAATAACAACTGAACTTGAGACCGTGTGAAAATTGTCTGCCCTGAATCAAACTATGAAGAAGATAAAACATAATTCAGTGCCTTCATCCTCCCCTCTCCTAGTTTTCTTTTCAGTTCTTTCAATCCTTCTCCTCATTGCACACATGCACATTGAACCCTGTTTATCCCTGGTCTCAAAGAGCATCCTATAATCCAAATGTTGCCTTAAACTAATTTCTACCATCAGTTTGACCCAAACCTTCTATGATTTCCATATTAACATATGTAACACTTCCTTTCCATGTTACAAAATGCCTAAATCTAATGCAATTACACATCTCCAGAAGGCTCATAATAAATAATTTCTTTACTTTACAGAAATTCTCATCAAACCTACTCTGATGTTTCATTGTAGCATAGAGGTGACCTGGGATCTTAAAATCCCATGACTTCAGAGTTGAGATATGCTTTAGAGATGAACTAGTTCTGAACATATCTGACCAAGGAATCCTCCTACAGTAATATTTATAAGAAAGACATCTTCCAGTTTCTGCTTGAAATTTTTTAGTGAAGAGGAATCCATCAATTCCCAAGGCAGTTCATTCCACTTTTGGACAGCTCTAGTGGTCAAGATGTTTCTCCTTATATTAAATTGAAATCAGCCTCATTAACATTTCCAACTATTGTTCTTAATTCTGCCCTCTGGGAGTCAAACAGAAAATCTAATCTCTCTTCCAAATGACAGCTTTTTAGATATTTTGAGATAGCTATCATATCCCCTGAGTCTTCTTTTCTCTAGGATTAAAACCTCCACTTTTTTTTCAACTGACTTTTGCATAGCACAGATTCAAGACCTTTCATCATTCTAGTTATTCTCTTCTAGATATTGTTCAGTTTATGTAAGTCCTTTCTAAATTTTGGTGCCAAAAAGTGAAGATGATTCCCCAGATGTGGCCTCCCTGAGATGGAGTTAAATAGGAATATTCTCAGCATCCTCTTTCTAGACACTGTGACTCCAGGCTACTTCCTGCTCTCTATTCACCACCACTTCTAAAACCATCTTGTGCATTCTCAAAGAAGAAATCATGCCCTGGAGAGAATTTCATCTTGGGTACTCATTCTCCTGATTGGTGACTTTTTTCCCAGAAGACTATTTAAAGAATATCTTCGTTACACATTACCCCATTCCCTCCTTTCTACTACCTGCAAAGCCTCTTTTTCAAGAAGCTCACTGCTGACTTCATACCCTACTCTCATCCCACATCCACCCTCTGCAATCATAAACCATGATCAGATACTGCCTGCTAAAATTCCTGAATGGGGTGTTTTTTGGGAGGTATTATTCTGCTTCTCTATGACACAATTCACTGTCCCTGCAACTTCATGTTTCACAGCGCTCCTTCCTGCTCACTACTCTCCCCTGTATATTATTTGTCCTATTGAAGTATTAGCAACATCAGGGCATGGACACTGACTTTGGTTATGTATTTGTATCCCAACTATGCTTCCCTTTGTATATAGCAAACATATAATCGTTCATTCATTCATTCTTTCATTCATTCATTCACTGCTTCAGGCATTTATTCAGTCTTGACATAGCCTAAAACTACACTATTGATTCTATGGTTAATTCTAAAGTATCCAAATCTATGTCATCCAAACTATGGTCTTGACACACTATAGTAGGTAGTATAAGGTCTGAAAAGTCCTATAAAGCTATCACAGCCTTTCAGAAATGTGCTTTTATGAAACTACATTTTCTGAATGAAATTAAATATAAAGGTATGGCATTTAAATCTAGTAAACCACAATTACTTTTGATGTCTGAATTTGTCCCAACTTTTATCCTTCTCTTTCTGTGCTCTGCCTCTGCAAAACATTACTGAGATGAGTGATTACTCAAAGGGCTATGGCATTTGGCTACAACAACTCTCCAAGCCAGTCTACAAAGCTGTAGAATCAGGGAACTGAAGCAGTGAAGGGGCAGCTTCCCTGGGAGTAAGATCCTAGGTCCTTAAGTTACTGAAATTATCTTTGTACAGAAAAGCACTTTCAAAATTATTACTAAATTTCAAGCACCTTAACATGGAAGGAGGTTTTTCCTTCAATCTTTCCTACTCAACCACACCAGTTAGGCAACCTGTGCCTGTGTTATCTTTTCATAATGCTAACTCTACCTTTCTGGCTTCTGTGTTGAGGTCACCCGTTCATAATGCTAGTGTTTTGAGGAAAGAGGAAGAAGGGAAGGATGAGCAGGGGGAAAGGAAAGCGAGAGAAAGGAAGAAGTAAAGAGAGGGAGAGAAAGAGATGAAAAAAGAGAGAAAAGAGAAAGATACGTAGAAAGACATATTCAGACAGAAACAGAGACAGAGAGAGAAAAAAAGTCAGGTACAGAAACAGAGAGAAATAAAGATAGAAACTACCTAGATTTCTCCCTTTTTAGTGTCTAAACTATACAATGGAGTATTCCAGCGCATACACAAACACACTCACACATTCAGTGCAGCTCTCAGCAACATTCAGATACATGTAAGTAAAAGAAATCATATCCCCATCCAATAAAGATATCTCTGATGAAATTGAGGTAATCCTACTTTTTCACTTGATTATGTTATACTGAATATAGATGTTTTTAATTTATATCATCAACTTTGGGCCCAAACATAAAACCATGATGTTTAATCAATTACACTTATTAGTTCTGAGTGGATTTTCACTGAAATGTCATAGAATAAAAGAACATTGTTATTAGATGGCAGGAAAAATGAATTAGCTGTAAAGGAATGAAAATTAGAGAGGGAAAACTTCCTTTCTATAAACAATCCTATTTAATTTTTTTGTATTCATATATTTATTATGTCCAAAGACATGACAAATATTTTTTACCCTTTACCAAATGAAAACTTCTATGAGAGAAACTGACTCCAAGTCTCATTATTGTTAAGATACTTGGAAATACGCCCCCATGTCAGGGAGAACTCTATTTGACAGAACCCTGGATGCCCCATGTTTGCAAACAGCCCTCTTGGTCCCTGAACAAACACTAATCTGTTAGGTGTTCAATCAGATTGCATGGCTGTGCCATGAACAGTTCTAAATATGTGCCTATTAAACGTCTCTGGACAAAGCCCCTTGACCTTAGGAGAACATGACACAAAGCCCTCTGTAACAATAGGTGGTCCAGATTTCCTGGGCTCTACATCATAAAGTCAGTGGCATGCACATCTGCTCACCATAATTGCTACCATCTCCCCACCACAAAGCTGAGCCTTTTCCTCTTTTGTTGTCTCTTCTTAACTGTCTTTGGACAGATGCCCTTGAAAATGGTCAGAGTCGTCCTTAGGGTTCTGTTGCTCCTGCTTGCTGTTCTTAGCCAGGAACTTCTTTTTTTAAGCTTCCTCTCAATGTTTCAAGGTCAGTTTCCTGGCAATCATTTTATTCTTACGCAGTCTCTTCTGGAACACTACATCCATTTTTGCCTCTCGGTCATTGCATCCATAAAGTCCTACTTTTGATACTCTCTACATGAAACATGCCTGTAATATGAAATCCTTCACCACCAGCAAGCATCAGCACTGGAAACCATATGATCTCTGACAAAATCAGGAAGAGGTCTTGAAACCCATTTATACATTTTTGTTTGTTTGTTTATGGGAATATTAACAGTTTTGTTTCGTTTCTTCATGAGCCACTCCAGCTTGAGCTGTTTCTCTTTGGCAAGTAACTGTGACTTTTTCTTTGGCTGCAGCAGCAGCACAGACAATGATGGATGGTAACTTGCCAGGGTCTTTTTAATTTTTAAAGAATAATTAATACCGATAACAAAAAATGCTCAAAAATTGAAAAAAGAAAACATTTTACCAAACTCATTTTATGGGATACATATAGTTATACTTCCTAAGCCAGTGAATGATACATAGAGACCAATAACAAAATACAGATATCAAATTTAAAAAAATTAGATCCTAGCAAAAAGGACAATTGTTATTCATAAAAATAAAGAATTCATGATGACCAAGTTTTATTTAAAAGAGGAGGCATGTATAGTCTTAACAGTAGGAAAAGAATACAATTAATCATATTAAACATTCAAACCCACAAAATTCCATTAATGCAGGAAAAAAAAAATTCTCCACAAAGTAATTTGATGCTAGAAACTGTACAGCATGGAAAAGCACACTTTTTAATCATAAAATATGTTGAAAGCCAAAATCTAATGTTATACGAAATGGAGAAATACTGAAAGCTTCTCAATCAATATAGGAGTAAAGCAGAAATTTCCCATTTGCTCAGATGTTATTTGACATAGTTCTAAAAATTTTAACAATAAAGATAGACAAAAGGGATTTAGAACTATCCTTATTTCCTGATGACATAATGATTTTCTTTGAATATCAATGCACTCAGCAAAGAAACTAATTGAAACAATTAATAGCTTCAGTAAAGATGCAAGCTAGAAAATAAACCCACACACATCAACCTCATTTCTACTCAGTAATAACAAGATCTAAGTGAGAATAATAGAAAGGGAGTTCCCATTCAAAATAATTACAGAAGACATTAAAATGCCTGGCAGCCAATCTACTACAGTATATATAATATTTATCTAGATAGTATTATAAAATACCACTTTAGGAAATGAAGAGCAACTTAAACAATTGGAAAGCTAGTTGTTGCTCATGGCTTGGTCATGTCAATCTAATGAAAAATGACAATAGTACTGAAATTATTTATAAATTTAGTGTTATAACAATCAATTTGCCATGGGGATAGTTTACAGAGCTAGACAAAATAATGTCAAGGTTCATTTGGAGAAACAACAATAGAAACTAGAATGTCCAGAGAAATAAAGGGGAAAAATTTAAAGCAGAATTGGAGGGAGACTGTTACTTCTAGACCTTCAACTACATTATAAAGCATCAACTATCAAAACCATTTGGTACTAGTTAAAATATTCACATAGGTGGTACAGTGGATAGAGCTCCAGGCCTGGAAGAAGACTCATGTTCTTGAGTTTAAATCTGGCCTCAGACATTTAGTACCTTTGTGACTCCGGGAAGTTGCTTAACCCTGTTGCCTCAGTTTCCTTATCTGTAAAAATGAGGTAGAAAAATAAAAGGCACAGCATTCCAGGATCTTTGCCAAGAAAACCCAAAATCTGTTCACTAAGAGTTAGATGTGACTGAAAAATGACTCAAGAACAAAAAAGTTGGAGCATACAGAATTTTATGACAGAAATAGAATTGTACTTTCTAAGCCAGAGAATGATAGAACAAAAATGACCAGCACAATAAATGAGTATATAATATTCATATTCAACATGCATAGTTACTAGAGATAAAAACAGCAACATTTGGGTTTTCAAAGGTATGGGTGCTCCTTATTGGCTACCCAGAGTCCCATCTGGCCAAACAAACATTTCCAATGAGTAAGCCCCAAAAGCAAAACCTCACCTCAGTGTATATATACACTTTTCAGAGCTGGAGGGTATCATGACCCTTGAGAACCAGTGCCTCATTAGAAATTAACAAAAGGTATGGCCCTTCCTGCAAAACAAATCTCCCCTAATCAATCTTTCCTTAATAGGCAGGCCCATTAATGGGTGGGGAAGATCTTCAACTCTTTATAAATTAACAGAAGGTATGGGTCTTCAACAAAACAAACCTTCCCTAATCAAGCTCCCCTAAATGGACTCCACCTGAGGCCAATTAATGGGCAAGAAACAGCTTTAACTTTACAAGGAGATATATGCGGTATGAACCAAAGGATTATTAGAGGGAGGAGGAAGCAGGAGAACCAGGAAAGTTATCCTGTAGAAGATAGGATTTGAACTGAATGTAAAGGAATTTTTTTAAAAAAAAATAGACTTGAAGAAATAGGAGAAATGAGGGGAAATCATTAGAAAAAAATCATGGAGTAAAATATGTAGTTAAGAGACTGATGGCCTGAAAGAGGATGGGTCATAGAGTGTGGGAAGAAGAGTGCAGTATAAGAAAACTTTTAGAAAGGTAAGAAGGGGACCAAGTATGAAGGGCTATAAATGCCAGACATAGGATTTTCTATCTTGGAAGTAATAGAGAGATGCTGTAATTTACTGAGTAGAGGAAGGACTTTAGAGAAAACATTCTGACCATTGAGTGAAGAATTGATTGGGAGGGAGGAGACACCCGAGACAGGGAGCACTTGTTAAAAAATTTATGTTTAGCTTTCAACATTCAGTTTTATAAGAGTTTGAATTCTAAGTTTTCCCCCCCTTTCCCCTCCCCACTTCCCAAGATGGAATACAATCATAGAAGGCTACACATATACAATCTTATTGAACGTATTTCCATAGTAGTCATATTGTGAAAGAAGATTCAGAACAAAATGGAAAAAAAAATATGAGAAAGAAAAAAACAAACAAAAAAGAGAAAATAGTTTTCTTTGATCTGCATTCAGACTCCACAGTCCTCTCTCTGAATGAAGATAGCATTTTCTACCATGAGTCTTTGGAATGGTCTTAGATCATTCAATTTCTGAGAAGAGCTAAGTCTGCCAAAGTTGGTTTTCACACTGCTCACTTCACTCAACATCAGTTAGTCAGTCTTCCCACATTTTTTTCTGAATTCTGCCTGCTCATCATTTCTTATGGAATAATAATATCCTATTACATTTATATACTATAACTTGTTCAACCCTTCCTCAATTGATTCCTCAATTTCCAATTCTTGGCCATCACAAAAAGAACTGCTATAAATATTTATGTACATGCGTCTTTTTCCCTTTTTTACAATCTCTGTGGGATACAGATGTAGTAGTAGTATCACTGGATCAAAGGTCACAGTTTTATACACTTTGGACCTAGTTCCAAATTGCTCTCCAGAATGGTTGGATCAATTCACAACTCCACCAACAATGCATTAGTCTTCCAGTTTTCCTTCTCCAATATTTATCATTTTCCTGTTTTGTCATGTTAGTCATTCTTATAGTGTGATGTGGTACCTCAGAGTTGTTTTAATTTGCATTTCTCTAATCAATAGTGGTTTAGAGCATTTTTTTCAGATGACTATGGATAGCTTTAATTTCTTCATCTGAAAACTGTCTGTTCATCTCCTTTGATCATTTATCAATTGGGGAATGACTTGCATTCTTATAAGTTTGACTCAGTTCTCTGCATATTTTAGAAATGAAGCCTTTATAAGGGACACTGGCTGAAAAAAAATGTTTCCTTCTGCTTCCCTTCTAATCTTGGTTGCATTTGCTTTATTTTGCAAAATATTTTTGATCTAATGTAAACAAAATTATCCATTTGCATTTCATTATGTTCTCATCTCTTATTACATCACAAATTCTTTCATTCTTTATAGATCTGACAGATAAATTTTTCCTTGCTATCCTAATTTGCTTATAGTGTCATCCTTTATGTCTAAATCATGTGCCGTTTTCATTTTATCTTAGTATGCAGTGTAAGATGTTGATCTATGTCTCGTTTCTGCCATACTATTTTCCAGTTTTCCCAGCAGTTTTTGTCCAATAGTGAATTCTTATCTCAGAAGTTAGAGTCTTTGGTCTATCATATTCATGGACTACTGTGTCTTGTGTACCTAACCTGTTCCACTGATCCACCACTCTATTTCTTGGCCACTACCAAGTAGTTTTGCTGATTGATGCTTTATAATTGTAATGTTAATTACAGTTAAAGATCTTCCTGCCTATTAATAGGCCTCAGATACCTTTTATTAATTTCTAATGAGGCACTAGGTCATTAGGATCATACCCTCTAGCTCTGAAAAGCACACACACACACACATACACACACACACACACACACACACACATACACACACTCTGAGGTGCAGTTTTGCTTTGAGAATTAGATTTTGGAAGAAGGTTCATGTGCCAAATGAGATACTAGGGAGCCATTAAGAAGTCCCCTGTCTTAGAAAACCTAGCTACTGGTGCTTCTCTCTCTGGTAACAATGTATGTATCACCTGTAGTCAGACAGTTGGAAGCCCTGTCTCTTGGTTTTTCTGTATGTAATTTCTGCTTGTAATTTCTTTTTGTATTTTCTCTGAAGTTCAGGTTACTGTTTATTTCCCCTGAAATAAGTGAATGATATATGTGTTTGATTAAAGTGACTGTTGACCCCTTAAAAAAGTTGCTTTCTTTTCAGAAAAGTGAATCTAAGAACCTGTACCAGCAGGTCATCCACATTTCCAGAATGTTTCTTGTTACAATAATACACTTTTAGATCTGATATGGCTAGGCCACCTTCCCTTGTATTTCTTTTCATTAATTCTGCATTGAGCACTTTAAGAATCTATTTCCAAGTCCAGGCAAGAAGATATCAAAAGATATCTTAAATTAGGGTGGTGACTGCATGAGTAGAGACAAAGGGATATCTAAGAATGTTGTTATGTAGGCAAAAGTAACAAGATTTAACAGCAGATTGGATATGAGGAATAGCACTAGTGAGAAGTCAAGGATAGCATTGAAGTTTTGAGATTATAAGACTAAAGAATGTATAATACCCTCAATAATAATGATCAAACAATAGATTAATAAGAATTTTTTAGGGGGAAAATGTGTTGGTTTAGATATGTGGAATTTGGTTTCCTTTTACAACATTCAGTTTCTAATGTTCCAAAGGCAGCTGGTGTTACTGGGCTAAAGCTCAAGTAAGTTATAGTGACTGCTTATATATAACAGTAAGTAATCAGCTGAGAGATGACAGTTAAAATCATTATAGTTTATGTGATTATGAAAGAAAGTGTAGAGGGAGAAGAAAGCAGGATCTTGAGTAACACCATGAGAGTTACCCACAGTTAGTGATGGACTCTTAGACAATTACCCAGTGAGAGAGACTGAGAAGGAGCGATGAGACTAGAAAGGAGCACCCAATACTTTCAGTGCCATAAAACCTAGGGAGGAGAGATTATCAAGACAGAGAGAGTGAATCACGCATTCAAAAATTGCAAAATGTTCAAGAGAGATGCCAATTAAGTGATCACTGATGACTTTGGAGAGAACTCTCAGTTGAATGACGAGCTCAGAAGCCAGATTACGTATAGAAATACCATAACAGAGAAGTTTGCAATTTTTGACGAAATTCATCCCTATATGGCACTAATTAACCATATTTAAAACATGGTAGTATCTTTGCCAAGAAAACAACAAACGAAGTCACAAAGACCCAGACGTGACTAACTGACAACAATAAAGAAAGCAAAGTGGAGGACAATTAGATGTTATTTAATTCCTGGACTCAGTTCCCCATGTTGTTCTCAATCTAGTGGCATCCTCCTTTAAATAGGTGGGGTTGTTACAAAGGAGAGGTTCACCCCATCTTTCTCACATCCCACTTTACTTTTCCTTGTTCGCTAGGTACTAAGTGACTAGGTTTTACTGTTCCCATTATGGCTAAGGGAGTAAAAGTTCAAGAAGTAGCCTCCAAATTTTGCATACGGGGTAAAAACCAGGTCATTTCAACCTAGGCACGAGTGTGTTTCTTGATCACAGTATGTCTTTTACCAAGAGTGAATCAAAGATAGGTGAGCGGACATCAGTGGTATATTTTTTTTAAACAAAATTCAATTGGATAAGCATTTTATCAGCTTGTTCTGTATAACCAGCACAGTTTTAGATACCAAATAAACAGAGGACACAGTCCTTAGACTTGTGGCTTGTGATGAGCAACACTTGCATAGCTTTGGGATGACCAAATACATGGAATAAATCCTTCTGGGAGGACCATGCAATTTAGTGCTGAGAATAAAACCTCTAGTTAATTCTCCCCAAAGTTTTCTCAGTATCTATAGACAAGAATCAATTTGAAATCTTTTATATTGGTTCCTTTTGTCATTACAGTAAATAGCCTTAGATCATAATAACCCATTCTACTGCGCATAAAACCTGCTTGATCTTTTATCACTTGCCCTGTAATTCGTTCTCCTTTTTTTGTTTGTTATCAGATGTATAAAATACACAGTCAAACAGTTCTTAAACATACAATAGGATATAAAAAAATATCTAGATGGTCATATTGAACAATTTTAATGTTGAAACAATTGAGGTTGATTGTCCATTCTTCACTGGGTTTTTGGAAGGTGATACAGCATCAAAAAAAAATTAATAATTTCAAGGATTCTTGTCAGCGTAGTTTAGTGCTTTAATCCCAGACCTAATTAATACCTTTCTGTTTCACTGAAAGAAAATAGCTAATGGCTCATTAGTTTCATTGGAAGAATTCATTTCATGGCTGCAAAACATCATTAGGTGCCTGCTTTTGACACAAATACAGACCTTAGTCAATTGTAGGCGACTGGCAGCTTGGTGGCAAAGTGGAAAGATGGATGAACTTGGAGTCAGGAAGACCTAAGACCAAATTGTTCCAAAAAATACCATCAGAGTGACTCTAGGCAAGTCACAAAATTTTCTGTGCCTCAATTTCATCTTCTGTTAAATGGAAATAGTAGCATGTAACTCAAAGGATTGTTGCCAGAGTTAAGTAAGATAACATATATTAAGCGCTACATAAACGCTAACCATTATTATTATTATTATTAAGATATAGATGGCTTGTCTATGTGCATATAACTTCTTTTGAAAGAGCTAGAGAACAGTTTGGCCAGTTACTTGACTTTCATTTTCTTGTGATAGCTATCTGTTTTCATACATTGAATGGCATGCCCCAAGGTGCAAAAGTTCTATTTTCCTTTGAGGATGAAATATAAACTCCTCTGCCTGTCATTTAAAGTACTAACTTTCCTACCTTTTCAGTTTTTCTTATACCATCCTCCCCCTCCACACACTCCACAATCTAGCCACACTGGTCTGCTTATCGTCTTTCACATACAGTTCCATATCTTCTCTCCATATCTTTATTTTGGCTATCCCCTAATTTGTTTATGGTATCATCATTTATGATTAGGTAATGTATTCTTTTTTGAGCTTATCTTGGCATATAGTTTGAGATGGGAATTAGAAAATTTAGGCTGGAACTCTCAGTTATATTCACATCTTCAAGAATTGAAGGGATTTCCGAAAAGGCCTCCTTTTTTTGCACAACTCCAATCCTGTCTCTCATGCTTGTCTAATAATAGACACAGTAATATAAAGTTTGTTTCTTTTACAAAGCATGTATATATGTATGTGTACATATTATGCATATAAATATTTATTTGTATCCTGAATTACTTTCAGTATAGAGGAGGTTAATGGGGTTTAGATAGAGATGCAAAACAACTTAAATCAGAGTCAAATATCCATGTGAATTTTTTTTCCTAACTGGTGATTGTAAGTACTAACTTTTAATCTGATATAGATTACATAAAACAGCAAAGATGTACATAGTATACCTGAAGTCCATAGTATTGCCTTTAGGACAAAAAGTGAACTAAAGGGTTGCTCTGAAAAGTAGGAAGAAAAAGAGATGGGGGGAAGAAGATGGTTGAAGAAAAGATCACATCCTAAACCACCCTCCAAGGAAGAAATAGACAAGCTCAGGAGCAAAATAAAGTGTCAGCCAATTAGCTCTATATTCTATTATAATTTCCAGTAGAGTTTCATAAATATATGTGAAATAAATGCAAGAGTGTTTCGGCAGGGAGAGAACTAGCAGCTGTGGGGATCAAGAAAGGTTTCATGTTCAAGATGACACTAACCACCATATCTCTATGCCACCTCAATGCCAGCTCCCCAGAGGACAGTGGTTCTGTGCTATGTCTGTTGCCTCTCTCTTGAACCACCAGCTACATTTATTTAGCTTTCCACAAGTGCCAGGTCAAATTCTAAAATTTTTCTCAACAAAAAGTTGCTAACAATGATTCATCATATTGTTATGTATGTGGTTGACTCATTGTACGTGCTTAATAGAGGCTTATTGAATGTGTCCCTGAAAATAGATAAGTATTCTTAAAGATAGTTAAGGAAGAGGAAAGCCTACTACTAGGATGAGCAATTTCAGCTGTTTTGGTCTACTTCTGTATTTTCTTATGTTTCATATCATGAACCACAAAAGAATAGAATGCAAGTAAATATTTGACACATGGAAATCAATCATTCAATTAAACAATAACCATTTATTAAGTGACTACTATTTGTCAGACATTATGCTAATCACTGGGGATAAAAAAAGGTAAAAGAAATCTCCTGCCCTCAGACAGCTTATAGTCTAATGAGGGTGATATCACAAAAACATATAAAAATCAAGCTCTATACAGGGGAAATAGAGAAAATTAACATATATTAGGTAGTGTAATGAAAAGGGATTGATGACAGCTTCATATAGAAAGTGAGACTTTGGTTGGGACTTAAAGGAAGTCATGGAAGTCAGTAGTTGGAATGGAGGAAGAAGAAAGTTTGATGAGAGGATGAAAGCTAGGAAAAAATTCCCACAACTAAGAGATAAATTATTTTGTTTATGGAATATCCAAGAGGTTAGTGGTGTCACTATTGCCAAACAGTATATTTGGGAAGAAAGATGTAAGAAAACTGGAAAGGTAGGAGATGGTTATGTTATAAAATTCTTTGAGTACAAAACAGCAGAGCATTTTGTATTTGCTCCTGAAAGAAACAGAAAGCTCTTTCCTTCCTTCCTTCCCTCTTCCCTTCCTTCTTTCCTTCCGTCCTTCCTTCCTTCCCTCCTTCCTTCCTTCATTCCTTCCTTCCCTTCTTCCTTCCCTCCTTATTTCTTTCCTTCCTTTTTTCCTCCCTCCCTTCCATTCTTCTTTCTTTACTTCATTCCTTCCTTTAAATAAAAGAGAAGTTTGAAATATGGATACTGGCAGCATCATTGTTTTATGTTCTGCATCAATACTCATGCTATTCTATCCGAGAGGCATGGTGATGTAGATGAAAAATCACTCTTTGAGTACAAAAGGCCTGTCTTTTAAGTGCTGCCTCAGACACTCATTAGCTAGTGTCTGGTATTGTCAGGGAAGAGAGTTGTTCAGAGCTGCTGTCTTAGAGGATTAGTACTAAGTATAGCAATGTGGGATTTATTGTCTTAATGATCTTATTGATTTCATGTTTCCTGTACTTTCCTGAAGGCTCATACTAATAGGTTGGGGCCTGGGTATATTAACCTTTATGTAACTATGATGGGACGCATCTTGTAAAAAGCCCATTTGTGGGAGAAGAAGAAAAGCCCAGGACATACTAGAGGTGACCACATTTCTATAGGTGAAGCAGGGGAGAGTTTGACTGCAGTTGATGGTGAATAGATTTTCAGAGTGTGCTCCTTGCCCTAACCTTTTTTTTTATTTCCATGGATTATACCACCACCATCTCAACTGATACTTATAATCTCAGAAAAGCCTTTGACCTTGCCACTACCTGCATCTTCTCTTACCATTAAATGACAAGTCCTGTCAATTCTACCTCTATAATATTTCTTGTAGCTTTTCCTTCTTTCTACTTCTCCTCTCCCTAATTCTCCTTCTATCATCTCTCTCCAAGAATATTATTATCTGAAGTCATCTTTCCATTTTTATTTTGTGCTGTTCAAATTTTATTGACATAATAATCATAAATTACTGTTTTGACAAAATAATAGCATTTACATAGCATTTTAAGGTCCACATAGCACTTTTCACATATTAACTTATTTGGTCCTTACATCAATCCAGGGATAGGTGCTGTTATTAATTTCATTATATGGATGAGGATACTGAGGCTGAGAGAGATTTGGTGAGTTTCCCAGGGTCACCCAGACAGTGTCTGAGGCAGATTTTGAACTCAAACCCCCTTGACGCTGACACCATTCCCCTATCTACTTCATTCCTTACTGACCTATCACTTCTCTGTTAACCTATTTTAATGACTAATGAAATAAATATTACCTGTATATTCAAAACTCTGTACTTACCTTTTGACCTTATCTCATACTATACTCCTTTCCATATTCTATGTTCTGATTAATTTCAACAATTCACAGCTGCCTTTTCTCCTCTTGACCTTTCCAAGTCACATTTTTTTTTTCTAGAAGGAACTCCCATGCTTGAAATGTCTGTGAAGTCCACCCTTTCTATTGAAGGTCCAATATAGAGAATATGAAAATCTTAGAGTTACAAGGATTCTTGGAAGTCATCTATTATAAATTGTTCATGAATCCTTTTTTTCAAAATAATATCACTACCAGTAATCATGTAGTCTACGTTTGAATACATCCAGTTGAATAAAAAAAAAAACTCACTGTTTTTAGGTAGCTAATTTATTATTTTTATCCATTTACAACTATTAGATGGTTGTTTTTTTTATGCTGAGCTGAAATCTGTCTCTGCAAATTCTACCTAGAAAACTCAAGTGTTCTCTGTCCCAGAATACAACAGTTTTAGTCCCTTTCCCACATAAAATCGTTTCAAATTCTTGGAAGTCTTTTGAATTATTGTGAGTTTTCTCATTTCCAGGAAAATTATTATGAATTATTTCAAACAACTCATATATTGCATGCTTTTAGGTATCGTCACCATTATGAATGCCCACCTTTGGACATCCTCTTGCTCTTCAATATACTTTTAATTTTTTTCTTCATTTCATTTTTAATTAATGAAATAAAATCTGCATTTCCATAACATAGTAGCATAAATAATTGCATATGAAATTGCAAATCTATTATGGAATACTTTCTATTCCTCTTAAATACATGATAAAGTTATCAAACTTTCTTTTTTCCTTTTTCCTTCCTCCCCCTCACCCTAGAGATGGATACTATTAGACACAAGTATGTATATGTATACACATACACATATATACACACACACACATATATGCATATTTACATTTATGTATATATAATATCATTCATGCATACTTCTATTTGTCAGTTCAAGATGCTTTTAAAAATCTGTCCGTGAGACTTGAGCAGAATACCCTAGATGTGAATAGATCAATACAGAGTATGGCAGCATTCTTCTCAGTCTTATTCCTTTAATTGTACTTCCATTAAAACTTGGTTGTTGTTTCTCAGTTTGGTTGCCAAGTGACATGCTGAATGCATTAACCACACTGAAGTCCTTTCCACATGACCTGTCATCTCAGCATATATGTTCCATGGGGTACTTGTATTGTTTTGGTATACTTGAATCACAATGTTCTCCCATCTCCCTGACTTTGCGTTGGTTGTCCCCAGTGACTGGAATGTTTTCCCTCCTCTACTCTGCAACTTAGCTTCCCCGGGCTTCCTTCCAAACTCAACTCAAAGACTCACCTTCTACAGGAGGACTTTCCTGCCTTCCCAGCTGCTAACGCCTCCCTTTTTCATACTGCCTTGTATCTAATCTATGCATATCTGCACATGCCTAAATGTTTACATTTATGTATGCCCCCACTGGAATTTAAGCTCTTTGAGGGCATGGACTTTTGTAAATGGGGGAGGCATTTTGTATTCCCAGCACTTAGCAAAGTACCTGGAATTTAATTAATAACTGTTGATATGGACTCAGATTTTTCTGCTTTCAGACCAAACTCTCTATCCACTATGCCACCCAGCTATCTAGACTTGTGATCAAATTCTGCCTCTCTAATATATTGGTTTTGTGACCATGGGCAACTCTCTTAACCTCTTAGCATTCTAGGCTACTTTCTTAGATAATAAACTGCAGAGAAGTTGTCAATTTTAGTGGGAGTTTTCTCACAAAAGCAGTCTGTATAAGAGAGAATCACAGATATATTCCTACTTTTTATTCTGTATGGAATCTATGCCTTCAGTCAGTCAGGGAAGAAGTGCTTAATAGAATAGGTCCAATGACACAGTCCTGGGGTCAGCTTTAAGAAATATTTTTCTAAGGTGACATTGATCTGTCCTAATATTCTTTAGGTTCAGCCATATTGATGGAGTCCTAATAGAGCTGCCCCCGGCCCCAATATTCTAACTTCATTATAGACCCCTTCCCAAGGCCAACTGTATCTACCTACCCCTCCCACCTACCAATGTCCTAATTTCTTCATGTATGCCTCACTGCTCACTAGAACATCAGATAGATCCCTGAACTCATCAGTCTCACAGAAACAGCAGCTATGGGAACTCAGCCACTGCCTCTATCCAGTCATGAACCTCAGACCCATTCTCACAGAAGCTGGTGTATTCTTGTACTCAACTACAATCATACCATCCCTTTAGCCCAAGACAGGACCCCAATACCTAACTATCCATCTTGACCAGACAGTACCACAATAGCTAGCCAATAACAAAACAGCACCACCAGGATGTAGAGCAGGATACTTGACCATCTAACCATAGAAGGGGCCCACCCTATGATAGTGCCTGTGCAGTAATAGTAAAGAACTGACCTAGAGTGAATTTATGAGTAGAGAGGCTTAGTGTATAATATTATTATCATATATACATACCCCCCCTAACTATGTGCATTATGAGCAACCACATATGCAGTTCCACTGAGTCTGGAACCCTCCTCCATTAGCTAATCCCTTAACAAACTCCTCTTGCCTTTTAAATATTGATCATATTCCTATATTCTATGTAAATTATGTATGTCTTGCCTTACCAAAGTGGCTGAATTCTACCAAGGGACTTAGGCACTTGCCAGAGCATGAAACTTCAAAGCTATAATAAATCTTTCCAACTTTCTTGGAGTCAACCTAAATCTTTGAAATTCTTTAGAGATATCCCATGGCAACCCTACATGAACCTTATTAATATCACCATATCTGAATCTATTACACCATACTAATCCAGTCCACTTATCTTCATCTTTTCTACCAGGACATTGGAAAAGGTTTTGCCAAATGCCACATTAGAATCTAGGTAGACTATGACTATGACATCTTCCTGATCTGCCAGTCTGGTATGTCTGTTGAAAATAAAACTCAATAGGTTTATTTTGGATGAACTGTTCTTGGTGAAACTGCAGTAAATCACAGGTCCATCTCTATATGTCTTCCTGCAGTTCCTTCCTGTTGGTAGTCTATCCTTCAATATAAAACATTATTTAGACCTCTTCCTTTCATTATCACGTTGTTCATATTTTGGCACATGCTTCCATATTAGGCTGCATATTTCTTAAGGAAAGGACCCCAGTTATTCCTTCTTGGTGACTTTGGAGGGTAACAAAGTGTCCTGTCAGTAGTGAAATTTAACAAATCCATTGCTTTTATTTGATTTTTCTGATTTTTTTGATTTTCTGATTCTATTCTGATTTTTGATATTCTTTCTCAGGAAATGAATATTTTCTCACAGTCTTGAGGAAGTCCTGAAGTGAATTGTTGGAGATTGGCCAACTGGATGTGCCAGATTTCTTTATTGCTACATTGCTCACTGTGTTATTCCATGTTCAACAACTGGAAAAAAATCTTTCTGAATAACTAATGGGTCAATAAATCATGAAATAATCTATCTATATCCATGTAGATCTATCTGAATATCTTCAAGTAAAGAATGATATATTTTGCAAATGCTCTATACATTTTTTTTCAGTTTTGCAAGTCTGGCTAGGAAGAATGGAGTTGACTTAAGTTAATTACTGACTTTCTAATTAAGGCCCTGGGTCAATATTCAAATGTTGAAATTGAATCTATGTGGCATAATCATATTTCTCAAACACTTTATCAATAAATGGTAAGTCCAGAGGAAAGAAAAATCAAGGCAGCTAGGCAGCACAGTGGATCAAGTACCAGGCCTAGACTCAGGAACATATCTTGGTAAGTTCGAATGTGGCCTCAGGCACTTACTAGCTATGTGACACTGAGCAACTACCTTCACCCTCTTTACCTCAGTTTTTTCATCGGTAAAATGAGCAGGAGAAGGAAATCGCAAAACACTTCAACATCTTTGCCAAGAAAACCCCAAATGGAGTCATTACAAGTCAGACAGGAACGAAATGACTGAACTTCAACCAACCACAACAGATGTGACCAGAGACAGTTCCCAATGAAAATTAGTTTTAAAACTAAGTCTGCTTAATTCGGAGAAGAGAAGATTTCTTGAGGAAGGTACAATAACCTTCAAGTACTTTGTAGGGTGTCTTACAAAAGATGGATTAGATTCTATTTTCTCACCAGAGTAGCCTAACTAGGAGTGGTGACTAGGAATTTGAATTATATTTCACCTGGATTAAAGATAAAACCTCCTGCCAATTAGGACTCTGTAAAATTGGAATGGAACTTTTTGGGTCATGATGGGTTTCCCTTACTGATGGTTCCCAAATAGAGGTTAGATGGATGACCTCTTTCTAGAAATATTGTGGAAAAGAATTCTGTTCAGGTATGGCATAGAATAGATTTCCTCTGAAATACCATGAAACTTTGAATCTTTTTGTTATTAACGTTTAACACTTTTCCTGATCATTTAAAAATATTACTGACATTATTGAGTTTAAAAAGAGAAAAAATATGATATTTTAAATTTAAAGACTCTTTGCTCACTCTCATAGTAAACAGTTCTTTTCCAGCTCGAATATGATGTTTTAACTTTTTTTCTAAGGAGGAAATGACATTCTTTGGAAATAATTGATAAGGTAGTCAAATGCCTTAAATAAATGAAATTATTTAAAGTTATTGTTTTACTTGTTACTATCTATGTACATTTCAAAACAAAGACTGATCTGTATTGTCTGAAATAGTTATTCTAAATAATATTTAGCTGGTACTGTAGGTAAACTATGCAATTCTTCATTATGTTTCCTTTTTATTTTTAACCACTATGTGCATTTTTCTCAGCTACAAAGTATATATTTTAATTGCATACATCATTGTAAAATTGATATACCAAGTTTAGCAGTAATTACCCACTTAAAATTAGTAATTTTTTTATCATGTACTTGCTGAAAATTGTACAAATTTCAGCATATCTGATTTGCTACTTATTTATTATTTACTACTTCTATCTTTTTTGTACGCTCAAGATGATGATTATGGAGAGTTTAGCACACTGAATCTGCTGTCTAACCCACCTTTGCTATAAAACCTTCTATATAGTCCTATATATTTGGACTGTGGTTTCTTCCAATTCTAGAATATTTTTGACAAGTGGCCATTCAATATCCATTTAAATAAATAATCTATTTCTAATAATGGGGATACCATAGCAATTGGCATATACAGACATGTTCCCAATTAATGAACCATTTATTTTTATTATGAGAAAGGGTTCCATAAATGATTAAGCCTTTCCTACACAAACCATAATTAAGAAGGAGGAAGAGAAAACAATCACTTACAAAAGTATAAACAAGGCACCCCTTGATCCAAGCTTTGAACGTAGATCTAAGTTCCCATACAAAGTAATTGTAGAGATAATGGCCATTTTGCATGGATGCAAACGCTAGTAAAAGTATTGCATTTGGGATCAGGAGATAGTGGTATTTGGAACAATAAATTAGTGGCCATTCAGAATAATCACCTCCTTGTTTGGAAGTTCTCTGGAAGTGAAAGTATAAACAGGTAGTTTAACTCAGTTGTCTACAACCTTAGAAAAAAGCCAGAGAGCAAATTAAAAGCCTTAGAGCTCAATTGTAAAAAATCAGATAAATCTTTGAAGTCTAATCTGAAGTAGAAGTCAACACTGTTCCTCTTGTGTGTTCTCTGTATCTTACTTTCAACCAGATTCAGTGGTGGCAAAATAAAGGTGGTCATAGAAAGAAATACATCCCATATTATGAGTTCTTAATTTTTCCTAGTTTTACAGACCCCTTTGGTAGTTTAATGGAGTCCATAGACCTCATCTCAGAATAATACTTCTAAATGCATCAAATAAAATATGTAATATTCAAAAAAAATCCATTATATTGAAATAGAAATGTAATTTTTCTACCCACGTTTGCATTCTCCCTGAAATCTTTTGTCAAAGCCTAGGATAAGAAGTTCTGCCTTATAAGATCTTGACTGAACAACACACTGCCATTCCTTGGCACCCAAGAAGTTATACCAGTAATAGCAATGCAAAAAAAAAAAAGTGGAAACCCTAAATCACCATCACAGAGTAAGGCTAAGCTTTTTAGATAGTTTTCTGTTCCCTAATTCCCTACTTTCTTATGTATCAAACTTTAATTTAGACAAAGTTTAGGTTCTTTTGACCAAAATACACCCCTATTTATTTTTTCTTTTGCACTAAATAGTATTTAGTTCTTCCCATTTACATGCAAAGATAGTTTTCAACATTCATTTTATAAGATTTTGAGTTCCATTTTTTTCTCCCTCCCTCCCTTCCTTCCTCCCCAAGAAAGTAGGCAATGTGATATAGGTTATACATGCACAATCATGTTAAACATATTTCCACATTAGTCTTGTTGTACAAGAAAAACCAGAGCAAAAGGGGAAAATGAGAAAGAAAAATGAAAATAGGTGAAAATAATATACTTCAATAGTTCTTTCTCTGGATGTGGATAGCATTTGCAATCATAAGTCTTTTGGAATTGTCTTGGATTGCTAAATATAGATGTCAGTCATAGTTGGTCATCACACAATGCTGCTGTTGCTATGTACAATGTTCCCCTGGTTCTGCACACTTCACTCAGCATCAGTCTATGTATATTTTTCCAGTTTTTTTTCTGAAATCCCTCTACTCATCATTTCTTATGGAACAATTGTCCTCAACTGATGGACATCCTGTCACTTTCCAATTCTTTATCACTACACAAAGAACTAGTATAAATATTTTTGTACATGTGAGTCCTTTTCCATTTTTAACAATCTCTTCAGGATACAGACCTAGAAGTGGTATTGCTAGATCAAAGGATATTCAGTTTTATTGCCCTTTGAGCTTAATTCCAAATTGCTCTCCAGAATGTCTGAATCAGTTCACAACTCCACTAACCATGCATTAGGCTGCAGGACTATTTTATCAAGGATAAAGCCTATTTAATCAAATATTAATCTTCTTCCCTACTAGATACAAATAGAATCCCTGCTACTCTTCTCTAGCACATAAGTCCAGCTAAGATCCCTAAATTTCTTTCCCCACAATGCCTTTTGCTAGCAATTTGATATTTATTTTCAAGTCTAAGATTCAACTACATTCTTTTAGATGCATTCTTATTCTTGAAACTTACTGTTCAAGATACAATGCTGGGCTTTGAGAAGGTAGGGGGATAATGCAACTAAGTGACATGGTAGATAGATGGCTATACTTGGAGTTGAGAATATCTAAATTCAATTCTCTACATTTACTACTTACGTGATGTAGCACACATAACTTCTTCCATCCATGACTCAGATTTTGTTTTGTTTTGTTTTACATGTCTATAAATTGCTGATAATAACAGGACCTATATCACAGGGTTGTTGTGAGATCAAATGTGAAAGCATATATAAAAGTGTTATGCAAATTCTAAACATTATTATAATTATATGAAGGTAAAAAATATTTTCTGATTTCAAGGCACTTACAATATAACAATTCCTATCTGGGCCTCAGTTCCTCATCACATTTTAACCTCTTTTCCTAATTCAAAATGAATTTAAACATTTTTCTACTCCCTACATTAGTATCTATTCATTATTGGAATATATTAAAGAGTGGTAGGTGAGGCCACAGGTTGGAAAGTGCCAAGTACTTGGAGTCAAATCCTGCCTCTGATAGTTACTTTCTCTGTGGACCAAGGCATTTCACCTACTTAAATTGTTTTCCCCATCTGTAAAAATGGTACCTATTCCCAAAGATTTCTTGTATGAATTTAATGACTCAATATGGGCAAAGTATTTTGTAAACTTTAAAGAGGTACATAGAATTCATCTACCATTGTTATAATATCCATATCATAAAGGCCTCCATAGCCAAATTCCAAATCCAAATATTCCATGATGTCTTCCTGAGATGATCTATCATTTATTGAACTTCCTCTCTAAAGAGCTAAAGCAATAATCTGCATCTCACCATTTTGGTTATTTTTGTAATTTGATCATCTCAGTCATGTTCAACTCTTTATGACCCCATTTTGGGGTTTTCTTGGCAAAGAGGGCTGAACCATTCCAGGTTGGAAATGTGTCTATTTATAATGGAGTGAGGCACATGAGTGGCTAATACATTTCCCATTCAGTTGAGGCAGGGAGACTAATTTTCAAACAAACCACAATCAGTATTCCATAATGTAGCAATACATACAAGAAAGTAGTAAGTGATTTTTAGTGGTTGGGATGATTGATGATGATGGTGGTGATGATGTGGTTTATAAAAGTCTTATCAGTTAATCCAGCTAATCTATATTTTATTAAAATCTAATCTGAAAGAATTCACTTCCTGATGTGGTAATGGGACAAGGATGACACTGAGTTAGGAGAACGAAGTTCAAATCTTTGCTCTATTACTAATTTATCTGTGTGGCTTTGGTAAAGTAGCACCATCACTCTAGGGAACATATGAAAAAATGAAACACATTCTAGCATCTCTATGGTCCCTCTCATTTATGTGTTTTTTGTCTGCACTGTACATTCTTACATTTCTTTTAAATTATTTTCCTCTCTGCAGAGTTACTTCTCTAAGTATAAAACTTCATGTGTAGAAGCAAATAGCCACAGTATTCTATGTTCAACCAAGTGAAAGGTGATACATAAACTTAAGTATCTTGGTTTTAATAGACCATGACATTCTGTGAAAATGTATATAAATGAAGGCAACAATGGAATCAGGTTTTAATTTATTCTTGCTGGTAGATAATAACACGAAGTCAAGGAGATTAATGTGCTGTTGCTATTTATTCAGTCTTACATTGCTTGTGACTAAGCACAATGTATGAGACCTTCTTTGTGCCTCATTAAATAAGTTAATCATGGAAATCAAGAGAAAAAGCTTGTCAGAAAATATGGGTATAGGTTAAACATTAACTATGCATTTTTCATTTTGGGGTATAAAATCAGATGTGACAATATACAGGTGTCAGCCATAAAACATTATTCTTCTTCTACCTCTAAAGTAGATGGATGTATAATTAAATAATAGAACTGATATATAATGCTATCAGTAATACATGATCACTAATGAATAATTAAAATTTGTCTAAGGTACAGATTTTCTGAGGAGAATGAAAATAAGTTCTATGCCATTAATATAAATGGCATGAAGAGTCTCAAAAAAAAGGCCTATATTTCCTATTGGCTAGTTCAAAATTCGTCACTCTCTCTTCACTGAATTCAGTAGTCTTTTAGAATTAGCGTTCTTTAGTACATGCTAACACCATGATGTAAAATGTTGCAGAACACTTGTGGATTGCTAAAGAAAGTAGTAAGTAGCATGATTTTGTCCAGAGGAAAAAAAAAGAGTTCTAAAATGGAAAGCAAATAAAGAATGGAATGGTGAAAAGAATGATTAAAGAGCATATCATACAAATGGCTCTCAGAGGGATGAAGTTTCTGGATGTTTTTCAGGGAGGAAAATTGGTACAAATCTATTGAATGGCACATAGATCATAGATCAGCATTTCACCTCTCAGAAGCATTTTTATTTTTATACTTTTACAGATTCACTGATTGTTAAAGCTGGAAGGGTCCATATGAATCCTCTAGTAAAGCCCCTACATTTTACAGATGGGGAAACTGAGGCAAAATGTGATTTCTCAAGGTCATTTATCCTTTATGGAAAAGGGTTAAAGGGAGTTTTGATAAATGGATATTTTCCAGACACATAATATCAAATTATTAGAATTAGTTTTTCATATGTGAGCAAATTTAGTTGCATTTTCACAATATTTAGAATTTAATTTCCATCTCTAAAATCTATTTATATACAAATAAAGTTTAATATGCTAAGGTGTACAAAAAAATAAAATAAAATAATGATCCCTGGGTTCCAGAAGGGAAAAAAGAGATCTTAGATTTCAAAATAATATACTCGAGGACAGGAATTATTTTTTGATGTAGTGTGTGTCCATGGTAACTAGTTGAGTAGCACACATCATAGCTGCATTAGTGCTTAATATGATTTACATCTGACTTAAATTTGTGCATCAACTGAAGACAGTTAATAGGTAATCTGTGTCAACCACCTTATTCTATAAGTGAGAAAAGTGAGACCCACAAAAATCAAGTGATTTTCCAGTGATAATGAAAGTAATTAAGAACAGAGATAAGGGAATAACTCAGGTTTTATGACTTCGGATATTATATTCTTTATCTTGCATCATACTGGTTGGAGATATTGTAGATATATTAGTTATATGATTGAATTTAAAAAACATTTATTAAGCAGTTACTACGTAAAATAGTATTATTCTAATCAATGGGACACAAGCATGAAAACTAGAAAGACCAATGCCTCATGGTTTGAAGGAAAGAAAATTAATTTGGACACTTTGAGGTAGAGATTGAAAGAGGACAGCCAGTTGACAATAATCAATATGTAGTTATATAATGGGAATTTAAGACAGAGCTTAGGGGAGATGGTAGGAATTTGAAAGTCATCTGAATACAAACCAAGAATATGAGAACAGAGGGACTCAATAAGGAAGACAATAGTTTTGAGCCTGAAGGACTGTCCCTACTGAGAGGAGATGCAAAACAATAAGACAAGTAGAAGAAATAAGAGAGATCGTTGACATGGGAGCCAAGTGAGGAAATAACATGTAATAAGAGGTAATATCAACAATTTCTGACGAGAGGTCAAAAAGTATGAGCACTGTGAAAATGACATTGTATTTAAATTAATAGGTAATGAATGACTTTTAAGAGATAATTTCCAGCATTAAAATGAGAGAAGCTAGATAAGCTAAGAAGCTTAGAAAGTGAATAATTTACAAGCACGTATATGTGTATGCGCGTGCACATATATACACAACTCTTTCAATGAACTTGTCATTGACTGAGAGGAAAGAAATAAGAAAATATATTTAACATTTTCAAAGTCAAGTAGAGTTTTTATTTTCTTTGATTACTTTAGAGAATAAAAACTTTAAACATGTGTTTAGTCCGGAAGAAGGAGTCAGATGGTAAAAATAAATGAAAATTGTATAAAGGAAGGGAATGATCAATAGAGGAACCTCCTAGAAAAGAAAGGAGGAGATTGGATGAGGAGCCCAGTGATTTTCTTTTTTTCTTTTAATATTAAATTATTTTTATTTATTTTGATAGATATTTTCTAATTAAGTATGAAAAATAACATTTCAAAAAATTTTTGAATTTTACTTCTCTCCCAGGACTCTCACTTCCTTAAAGAGGAAAGCAACTTGATTTGATTATTCATATGAGGTTATGCAAAATCTTGTTACAAAAGACAAGAATAAAATAAAAATAATGAAAAGACATGCTTTAATCTACATTTAGAATTTATCATTTCTCTCTCTTCAGGTGAATAGCATTATTCATAGTGGATTCTTTGAAATTGTTTTAGATCATTGTCTTGATCAGAATAGCAGTCTTTCACAATTGATCATCCTTAGAATATGATGTTACTGTATACAATATTATCTGGTTCTCAGTTCATTTTGGCATGACTTCTTGCAAATCTTCCTAAATTATCTGAAATTATTGAGCTTGTAATTTATAATATCAAAGTAGCACTCCATTACAATTCTAAGCTAAAAACTGTACTATTCATCATTTGATGACAATCTCTTCAATTGCCAATTCTTTGCCACTGCAAAAGACCTGCTATAAATATTTTTATATAAATACATCTTTTACCATTTTCTTTGATCTCTTTGGGATATAGACCTAGTAGTAGTATTGCTGGGTCAAGGGTATGCATAGTCATTTAGTCTTTTGCGCATTGTTCCAAATTGTTCTCCAGAATGGTTGGAGTAGTTCTCAACACTACTAGGAGGGCATTAGTATATCTATTTTTCTATACTTCCCACATATTTACCATTTTACTTTTCTGTCATGTTAGCCAATATGAGAGATGTCAGTTGGTATCCCAGGTTGTTAATTTGCTTAATTTAAATTTAATTTGCTTAATTTGCTTCAATCTCTCTAATAATAGTTATTTAAAAAAAATTTTTCCCTATGACTTTTGATACTTTTGATTTCTCCATCTCAAAACTGCCTGCTCATGACCATTTGGGTGATGAGTATTAATTTTCTTTTGTTTGGTTCTTTTAAATGTCTATTTATTTATTTTTAGTTTTCAACATTCATTTCCACAAAATTTTGAGCTCAAAATTTCCTCCCCATCTCTCCCCTCCCCCTTGCATTCTGAATACCCCTTCCCTCAATATGCCCTCACTTCTATCACACCCCTCCCTTTCCTTATCCTCTTCTTCTCCTTTTTCTTGTAGGGCAAGATATGTTTTTGTACCCCATTACTTGTATTGCTTATTTCCCAGTTGAATGCAAAAACAATTCTCAACAATCATTCCTAATACTTGAATTCCAAGTTCTCTTCCCTCTTCCCTCCGCACCCATCCCCGCTGAGAAGGCAGGCAATTCAGTATAGGCTGTATATATGTAGTTTTGCAAAAGACTTCCATAATAGTCATGTTATTTAAGACTATATTTCCCTCCATCCTATCCTGCTCCCTATTTATTCTATTCTCTCATTTGACCTTGTCCCTCCCCAGAAGTTTTTGCTTCTGATTACTCCTTTCTCCCATCTGCCCTCCCTTCTATCATCCCCTCACCCCACTTGTTCCCTTCTCCCCTACCCTTCTGTAGTGCAAGATATCCTTTCATACCAAATTGAGTGAGCACGTCATTCCCTCAAGCCAAATGTGGAGAGTAATCTTTCCTTTTTCCCTCTCACATTCTCCTTTTTCTTATTTTTATCCCTCTTATTTTTATCCCCTCAATTTCTTTTTCCTGTTTTATAGCTAGCATTTCTAGTGCAATAGTGAATAATAGTGAAGAAAATGGAAAATTTTACTTCACTCTTGATCTGATTGGAAAATTTCACATTTACCCCCCATTACAGATAATGTTTATTCTTGGTTTTAGGTAGGTACTACTTACTTTAAGAAGAGCTCCATTTAAAAACTCACTATTTGACAAAAACTGCTGGAAAAACTAGAAAATCCTATAGAGGAAATAAAACATTGAGTCCAGGGGTGGGGACCTACGGTTGTGAGGTCACATGCAGCCTTTGAGGTACTTGGATTTTACCTTTTGTCTGAGTCCAAATTTTAAAGAATAAAGCATTTTATTAAAGAGATTTGTTCTGTGAAGTTTTGATTCGGTCTAAGCTCTTGGGGACCTCGAGGGTCACATGTGGCCTCAAGGCCACAGGTTCCCCACCCCTGGCATAACCAACAGCTCACACCGTATGCCAATATAAGGTTGAAAAGGGTATGTAATTTGTTATTTCATTCTCAAAGAGGACCATGACATCAAGGTGATGATGACATGACATGCAAGTGAATTGGATTTAAGTGAGGAAGGGCTGTGCAAAGTCATTAGTCTCGCTTTCTGGGTTCAGTAACAGAAAAGTAGATCCGGATGATTGAAGATGGCCCTGGATGCCTTGGGAGACCTTCAGCCTTTTTAAACTAATGTCTTTAATGGGTCTCAACTTGACTGAGGCAACACCTCACTCAGTGAATAAAGCTGGTAATAAATAAGGCCGAGAATGATCTCTTGCAGTTAAAAAACAATTATCAATCTGGGAAGGGAGGATCCTCAGGATTTCTGTCCAAAATGTAAACAGTAACTATCCACATTCATTCTGATCCATTAAAGGCCCAAACAATCGCCAAGTGGGGCTTGTCCTATGATCTATTTTTGGCTAGTCAATGAGAGGCAGAGGAATTTGAGTTTAAGGTATGGTCTAGCATGGAAAGTGATTGCAAAATAGGAGAGCAAGGAATAGTTTACTTGTTAAATCTATGGAGAAGGGAAGAGTTTATGGCAATATAAGACATAGAGAATATTATGAAATGCGAAGTGGATAATTTTGATAGTATCAAATTGAAAAGATATTGCACAAACGAAACCAATGCAACCAAGATTAGAAGGAAACCAGAGAGAGGGGAAACAATCTTTACAGCCAGTGTTTCTGATAAAGACCTGATTTCTCAAATACGTAGAGACTTGAGTCAAATTTATAAGAAAACAAATACATCGCCATTTGATAAATGATCAAATGATATGAATAGGCAGTCTTCAGATGATGAAATTAAAGCTATTTATAGTTACATAAAATGTTCTAAATCACTATGAGTTAGAGAAACACAAATTAAAACAATTCTGAGGTACCACCTGATACCTATCAATTGGTTCACATGACAGACAAGGAAAATGATAAATATTGGAGAAGACATGGAAAAAATTGGAATACTAATATATTGTTGGTGGAGTCCTGAACTGACCCAAACATTCTGAAGAGCAATTTGGAATTAGGCCCAAAGGCTATAAAACTGTGCATTACTTTAGATCCAGCAGTACCACTACTAGGACTGTGTCCCAAAGACATCATAAGAAAGGGAAAAAAGGACCTACATGTACAAAAATATTTATAGTAGCTCTTTTTGTGGTGCCAAAGAATTGGAAATTGAAGGAATGCCCATCAACTGCGAAATGACTGAACAAGTTGTGATATATGAATGTAATGGAATATCATTGTGCTATAAGAAATGATGATTAGGCCAACTTCAGAAAAACCTAGAAAGACTTATATGAACTGAGGCTGAGTGAAGTGAGCAGAATGAGAAGAGCATTGTACCCAACGACAGTAGGTAGCAACAACATTGCATAATGATCAACTATAATTGACTTACATCTTCTCATACAACAATCCAAGACAATTTCAAATGATACATTACAGAAGATGTTATCCCCATCCAGAGAAAGAACTGTGGCATCCAAATGCAGATTGAAGTGTACAGTTTTCACTTTATTGTTTGTTTTTGTTTTTCATGGCTTTTCTTTTTTGCTCTGTTTCTTCTTTCATAACATGACTGATGTAGAAATATGTTTAATAGAAAAAAGAAAGAAAGGCTCCACTGATTCTTCTGTTTTCTATTCTTAATAGTAAAGGGTACTTCAAAGATTTTTTTTTCATCTATTGATAAACTGTTATTGATACAGTAAATTATTGTGATAGATTTCCTAATATTAAACCAGTTCTATTGTTGTGTTCATCCTTCATTACCACTGAAGACCATGCCATCAGAGAAATGATGCCATGATTTGCATTTGACTTTGTTTTGAGGGAGAGAGGGGTGTGCAAAGTCACCAACCTCACTTCTCCTCCAGAGCCATCTGGATCCAGTGACCAGATAGTCATCAGGATGACTGGAGATGACTCAGGAAGCAATGGGAGACCTTGGCACCATTTAGAACAAAGCCTATTCGGTGCTCACTTAGGGTGAGGTAATGCCCATTCAGTGAATAGGCCTGTTTAAGAAGTATTCAAGAGACAGCCCCTTTAGTGAGGCAAAGAAAAATAACTAAATCAAGCTGGGAGGGAAACAGCAACAGTTACTACTGATAATCACTTTTAAGCCAGGAGGGCTCTTAAGTGGAGCTTGGGCAGGGGTCTAGTGTGGTACAATCTATGGGCTTCAGAGTGCAAGAGATTTAAGTTCTATATCCCTGGTATGAATACCACCTTGAAATAAAGTATATTTACTGTTATTTTATTTAACATTTTTGCATCAACATTTATTAAAGAAATTGTTCTATATTTTTCCTTTGTTTTTGTTTTTCCTGTTTTAGGTATCAAAACTGTATTTGTGTCATAAAAAATTGGTAGAATTCCTTCTTAAAAACATTTCTTTCAAATAATTTGTATCGCATTGGGATTAGTTGTTCTTTAAATGTTTCATAGAATTCACTTGTGAATCCATCTAGTTCGGGGTATTTTTTTCTTAAGAAGCTCATTGATGACTTGTTTCATTTCTTTTTTTCTAAGATAGGTTTATTTAAGTATTCCATTTATTCTTTACTTAATCTGAGGAGTTTGTATTTTTGTAATATTCATACATTTCACTTAGATTGTCAGTTTTACACATATAATTCTGCAAAATAACTCCTAATAACTGCTTTAATTTTGTCTTTATTGTTGGTACAGCTACTTCTTTCATTTTTGATACTGGTAATTTGATTTTCTTCTTTATTTTTCAATCAAAATAATCAATTATTTATCAATTTTATTTTTTAAAATAAAGCTAATCTCTTTATTTTTAGGATTTTCAGTTTTGGTGTTTAATTGAAGATTTTTAATTTGTCCTTTTTCTGGTTTATTCCTTTTTTTTAGTAGCATATGAATTTTGTTGATCTGCTCTTTCTTTCTTTTGTTGATGTGCACATTTAGAGATAAAGATTTTCCCTTAAGTGTGTTTTAGATTCGTTCCACAAATTTTGGGATGTCTCATTGTTCTCATTTTCTTTAATGAAATTATTATTTCTCTGATTTGTTCTTTGATCTATTAATTCTTTAGTATTTGATCATTTAGTTTCCTACTAATCTATTCTTCCAAGACTCTTTATTAAAAATAGTTTTTATTTCCTTATTGTCTGCAAAGGGTGCATCTAATATTTCTGCTTTTCTGCAACATTATTGACTCACTCTCACACTGTTTTTTGATGTAGAATCTTTTTAAAATTCCCTAATAACAATCCAGTTCTTAGAAGATATATGTATCATTTTCCCCTATAGAAAGATAAACAGTTAAATTCATTGAGTACCTTATGATTTTTCTTTCATGTTTACCTTTATGTATTTCTCTTGAATCATATTTGTAAGTCAAGTTTTCTATTTAATTCCAGTCTTTTCATTAGGAATGCTTGAAAACTCTCTATTTCATTACATACTCTTGGAATATTATACTCAGTTTTTCTGGGTAGGTTATTCTTGATTGTAATTAAAAGTCTTTTACCTTCTGGAATGCTATATTACAGTCCCTCTATTTCATTAATGTGGTAGCTGCTAAATATTTGTCTGATCCTGACTTGCTGCTTGAAGTAATTTTCCTTGGATCTGGGAGCTCTGGAATTGCACTATAATAGTCCTGGGAGTTTTTAGGATATCTTTCAGGTGGTGATTAGTAGATTCTTTTTATTTCTCTTTTACCTAGTATTTCTAGAATATCAGGACACTGTTCCTTGATATTTTCTTTAAATATCATGTCTAGGCTCTTTCTCTGATAAAGGCTTTCAGGCAATCCAATAATTCTTGAATTGTCTTTCCTCAATTTATTTTCCAGTTGAGTTGCTTTTCCTGTGAGATATTTCACATTTTCTCTATTTTTAAGATTCCTTTGATTTTCTTTTTAGTGTTATTTTTTGATGTTTTATGGTGTCATTAGCTTCCACTTGATAAATTCTAATTTTTAAGGATTTTTTTGCCTCTGTGAGGATTTATAACTCCTTTTCTATTCAGCCAGTTTTACTTTTTAAGGAGTTAAGTTCATTAGTGAATTTTTATACTTTTTCCATTTGGCCAGTTCTATTTTTCTTCAGTATTTTTGTGTCTCTTACCAAGGTAATAATTGTCTTTTCATAATTTTCTTCTTTTCATTTCTTTATCTATTTTTTCCTCAACCACTCTTATTTGGTCTTGAACATCATTTTTAACTGTTTCAGGAATTTTTTGCTTTTCTTCAATTTTTCTTTGAGGCTTTGCTTGTGGCTGTTATGATGTAATAATCTTCTTAGTTTGTGTTATGATCTTCCTTGTCAACATGCAGCTTTTTATTGTAGGTTCTTTTTTGTTATTGTTTGGTAATTTTCCCACCCTTTTTTTTTTAATTTAGATCTTTATATCCATATTGGTCACTGTTCCTAGAATGAAAGGAAGGGTCTTAGTTTCAATTTCAGGGGTTTTTTTGCTCTACTGTTTTCAAAGGTAGTTGGGGGAGGGGTTTGGGATTTTTTTGTGCTTCCAGAGTAGTAGTGTGATCAGGAATGAGGTATGATCACTGCTCTCTTGATCTGTACTCTGGTCCTTACCCAGGAAGTTTACTTAATCCCTTAGGTTTGCAACTGATACTTTTCCTCAGGACCACTCCTCTTTCAGGACCAGAAACAATACATCAAGTTCCTTGATCCCTTGTGGCCAGAAGTGCTCCCCAGGGTTTCCACTCTCTTTTGACCAAAAATTTTACCTTCTACCCTTGAATTATGACCCAGAAGTACATATAAGCAATAGAGATGGCAAACAATTGTCCCTTAGAGCTCTTATTCCCTCTTGGCTAAAAGTAATTTTTCTGTGGCCTTGAACTATGATTCAGAATTGAGTATAGGCAATGGAGTTGTCAAAGAGCATCTTCTCTTTCACCCAGCATTAGCATGAGGGTACCCTGTAAACTATTTTTGAATCAGTTGCCATGTCCCCTTACTCTCTCTGGCTTCAGAGCTCTGTGATGGCAATCAGATTAGGATCTTCTACTGTTCTTGTTTTACTAAAAGTGCCTCTAATTGAGTAATGTGATTAAAGGTTTTTCCCACTCATTGATGGACCAACCCATTGTGGGAAGCTTGATTAGGGGAATTGCTTTGTAGGAGGGTCCCAAGTGTCTTTTGGTTTTTCTATTGAAGCTCTGAGTCAGAGGGTTATGCCCTCTGGCTCTAAAAAAATGTATAAATACTCTGAGGGTGAGGTTTTACTCTGGGGCTTAGTTTTTCTAAGAAGTTATGAATGCCAGATGAGGACTCTGGGAAGCTACTTTAAGGAGTCCCCTGGCTTTGAAAACCCAGGTGTCACTGCTTCCCTCTCTGGTAACTGTGATCAGATATTTGGACTGTCTGTAGAATTCAGGCAGAGGAAGCCATGTCGATTGATCTTTGATTACTTTGGGACTTACTGACTGAAAGTGTTTGGTCAGATGAGGACTCTGGTAAGTCACTAAAGGTGCCTGACTTTGAAAATTCAGATGTCATGCACCCTTCTCTGGTAACTCTGGTCAGACAGTGGGAACAGTCTTGTTGAATTCAGGTAGAGGTAGCCATATCTGTTGATCTTTGATTTCTCTGTATTTTCTTTGAAGTACAGGATGCTGATTCCCCTGAACTAGGGAAATGATATATATATATATGCTTGGTTAAAGGAATGATACATGTGCTTGATTAAAGTGATTGCTAACCCCTCAAACGTTGCCTTTGATATTATGAATGCAAGTCTAAGAACCTATGATAGCAGGCCCTCCATGTGAGTTGGAGTGCTTACTAATACAAGCTTCCAAAGCTTATGTTGCTTTCATCTTTACCACCTAGTCTCACCACTGGTATTTCATCCCCACGAACTGCAGGCAAGTCTCCTTCCCTATGTTACAGATCTCTTACATTTTGTGCTGTCTTGAACGGTAAGAGTGTTTCACTTTGAAATTTAATTGGTGCCGCTACTCCCAAATTCTATTTGAGACATTATCTTAAAGTTATTTGGGGAGGAATGGCTCTGACTCAGAAGTCTCTTAATTTTCTTAGTAAAGTAGGAGGAAAGATTATTTGCTGAGAAGAAATGGTGTGGTATAACTGGGGATTTAACAGGAGAAAAGAAACTTTGAAACAGACATTTCAGGGATTGTGATAGAAAATAAGGGAAAATAGCAAAGAATATTATGGAGTCATGAGAAACAAATAATGAATGGATAACAACATTATTGAGATCTAATGAGCAGGACTGTATGACTTACTTCAATATGATTCTGTAATTCAAGAGTAAAAGCACAAAAGAGAGGTTGTAAGGATGACACTGGCTTAAGGGTTGACAGAATATGAAAAGTTAAAAGATAAGGAGACAAAATAAAAGTACAGGATTGATATATAGTTGAAATGTTTAGCTGATGGCTCAATATTGAAAAGAGAGGAATATGGCTAAAAGACAGTTAAAAGATTTGAAAAAAGGGAAGGGACTGAGAAGGCAAACATCCCAATTAAAATGAAGAATATGTTTTAGAGAAATGTGAATAGATGAATGAAGGAATTGAAAAGAGAAAAGGATTTCAGGATTCAGAATCATAGATGTGTCAGTTTAAATGATGATGAGCTCATCTTTAATATAATCTCTATATGTGGCTGATATAGAATGAAAATATTGGTGTTAGCATTTGATGAGGTTTATGAGCTAGGAGTTCAAAGAAATCAAAGTACAACAACTATATTGAAATGTAGGCTGGTGTTCTCTTATGGGTAAAGACTGTGAGTCAGGTACCGAGCTCATTGACAAAGAAGGAAAGTATGTGCTACAGGTTATTAAGTTGATCATAGCAATCAATCTACCTATCAAAAAAAATATATATATATATACAGACATACACAAATGTATGTATATTATATACATATATGCGTATGTATATATGTGTTTATGTATATATATATGTGTATATATATATATATAATTTGATATGGTTATTTGTGCAAATCCATAGTGAACTGGTTATTTGTCATTGATTCTCAGAAGTTAGTTTCTCTGAACTGAGCTTTCACTGTAGATTAAATCAAGCACCTTTCTTTTTTTAATTTCATTTTTCTTTTGTCCATTTTCCTTCACATGGTAAAAGTGGATTCTTTACACTTTCCTATTTTAACGTGCTAAATTTGCACATTAATTCTCTTGACTAGAGTCTTGCCCTTAATCTCTTTCATTTATAACAAAACTCATAGAATACTGCATAACATTATAGGCACTTGTTTTGCTTGCCATGGTAACATTCGTGTGGCATTGATTTCTGAATAGCATCTATACACATGATCTCTATATTATCACCCTCTTGTAAATTTGTATATGCATAGACAAAAGGACAACTCCACATGTGCAAAAAAAAAATAATAGAAAAAGCCTAGGTATAAAAAAGCATATACCTGACCTCTTTGTTTCTCTGCTAGTCATTTTGGAAAGTCACTGGAATACAATGATACCAGCCAAAAGGCATAATTTTCACATTAATCATTTAACAACCAGAAGTAGAGTGAGACTGCAACATTCAGTAGATAAGGTCATTGAATCAAAACTTCCTAACAAACAAATAAAAATCCGAATAGGGATAAGTAAGACAAATATCTGACTATTTATATCACCTTCAGCCTTTGAAAGGAAATACGGTATCCAAGAATTAAAGTACATAGAGTAACATGATTAGGTCTTCTGTCCAGCCTCTGACATGTATCAGCCTGGTAACCCTGCGTAAAAACTGAATTGGTATTTGGAAATAGACAATAGAAACTGTTGAAAGAAGAGGCTGAAATGTTAAACAATCAATCATTTATGAATTCTGTATTATTTACCAGGTAGTGCACTAGACCTGGGAATATAAGGACAATAATGAAACTATCTTTACCCTTAAGAGCTTTAAATTCTCTTAGGTAAGACAATAAATGCAAGAAAAACTATGTACACAATGTGTGGGTTAAAAAACATACAAGTCATGCTTTGCCTATTTCAAAAGCGGGAAGATTCAGTTTGACTCCTGTCAAACTGACATAGACTGTCACTGACATAGATTATCTGACTTATATATGACCATGGATAAATCATGTAATTTCTCAGAGGAGAATAAACAGGAGGAAATAAACATATTTCTCACAGTTTAACATATTTCTCACAGTGATCAAATCACAAACCTGGCAAAAATATTTTTTTTTAAAAGTAAGATGCTCTAAATCTGACAACTGAAAATTCTACTTGTCTAGTATCATGGTTTTCCATATTTTGCTAAATTTTAAGTTTAGGAAAAAGAAGCTGCTATTCACCTTTCACTGAACCAGTAGAAGAAACTTCTAAATGATGCCTAATTGGCTCATCAGAGGATAATACTAGAATTTGTTCAGTTTAATTGTAGCCAATCAAGATGCATTTGTAATCCAATTAGTTAATATTTTCCTCAGTACTATTGACCTTCAAGGAAATCAACAATGGAAACTTCCTGGCTCATTGTGTGTTTCTTTCTTTCTTTTTTTTTTTTTGAGCAAGAGATTCTACTGCATGTAAAATAAAATATTAAATATAAATACTTTCTTTGATTTATTTTAAGAGACTGCACTAGAGAATGGAAAGGGATGAATTTATATTTCTTTCCTGATGATCAGAATAGAAGGGGGACCTCTCATGTAATATGAACAAGAGATGACATAGTAACAGACCTAGAGATATACTGATAACCTGTGAAGTTTTATTAGAACCAATGAAAGGCTGTTAGATCCTCTATGTGAGGTCATAGTCAAAGATTACACAAGGGGTAGAGGGAGTTTTGTGATCTGTGGTGATATAAGTAGTAGTTATAGCAAGGATATTCATTAAGTACAGAAGTATAGCTAAAATACACCTGACCCAGAAAAAAAAAGGATTAAAAAGGGTCTTCTTTTTGTGTGTGTATGTATCTTGAAGGAGAAGTTAAAATAATGGTGTAGAGCAAAGAGGCAAAAGTTCTATCTTTTGAGTCTCTGCATTTATTAGAAGCGAAAACCACTTAATTCTTCTGAATGCCAAAAATCATCTCTAAAATGGGACAATAAGTTTTGTACTACCTGCTTTTTATTCTAGTTATGAGGACCAAAGATATGAATGCAAATAAAATCCTTTGATAACAGAAATATTTAATGGGATGACATATAAAACATTATATAAGTGGAGGATATTGAAGAGAAGGAGGAGGAGGAAAAAGAGGAGGAAGAGGATAAAGAGGAAAATGGTGGTAATGAAGAAGGAAGGGAAAAACTAAACTCCAGTAGAATATTTTTATTCAGAATAAAAGCCTGCCTCTAAGGACAAAATTTTCTTTTAACTACCATATAATTCTAAAGGGATGATAAAACAAGAGAGAGAATAAGGTTTTTATAGCCTATTCCATTTAATTTCAAAGTTTCAAATTGAAGAGACAAAAAATAAAAATAACTACTTGTCATTGTTAGAATTTCTTTACCTTTATACTACTTTTGAGTATACACTACTTTTTATTTTGTCATATTTTTCATTTCCAAAGAACTTTATACTCATTAGCATATTATCTGCTCATGCAGCTTAATTGTGTAGTTGGACATAAAAGTTCCTTAATATGAGATTACTTTTCAAAGAATTAAAAGGCTGAATGAGACATACATTACAGAATGAGACATACAGGGGGGCGGAGCCAAGATGGCGGAGTAGAAGGACGCACGTTTACGAGCTCCGAAACCAAAGCCCATGGAATTGGTGTAGAAAGAGTCCCCCATAGATTCTGGGTGAGTGCAAGGTGTGCAGAGGCAGAGTGGAGGAGATTTCCGTTCCAGGGAGCCCTGAGGACCCGTCCCCAGGGTCCGGCGCGCCCCGGAGAGTAAACCCGACCCCCAGCGCTGCCCTGGCCGAGGCCTCAGAGAAGCGGATCCGAGCAGGCTTCAGAGACAGAAGCTGAAGCAGCCGGGAAAGTCCCTCCGCCCACAGAAGCAGGTCAGTGAGAGAGGCCGGGCTGAAGGAGAGGGGAAGCGGGGCGTCTCTGTGACTCGGGCCCCCTCAGGAGGAAGCGGCGGCGGCAGGGACGGGGGCAGGAAGCGGAGGCAGAGGTGTGGGCGGCGGCTGAGGCGGCAGCGGCCCAGGACTCAGGAATCCCCCAGCAGCAGGCAGGATCTTCATTACGGAAGATTCCCGCATAAAACCTGACGGAGCTGCGCCTGGGAGACGGCCCAGCCCCCACCCCGCTTTGTTGCTGAAGGCTTCTGCTCGAGACCCCCAGGGGAGCTGAGATTGGGAGACGGCCCCCCACCCCGCCCCCACCCGCTCCATTCCTGAGGGTCTCTGCAGAGAGCCCCCCGAGGGATCAGTCTCGGAGGCAGCCCTGCCCCCACCCCAGCACCTGAACTAAAGCTCACTGATTGACAGCCAGCAGGAGGAAAGCCCATTTAAATCTCAGAGGCCAAGCACTAGCTGGGCGGATCCAGGGGGGGGTGGAAAGGAATCTCAGAAGTCAAGTAACTGGCTGGGAAAATGCCCAGAAAACGGAAGAAAAATAAGACTTTAGAGAGTTTTTTCCAACAAATGCAAATGATCCCGACCTTCGGATCTGACGAAGATGAGGACGTATTCTTGCCATCAGGGAAAGACGTGGAGGGTGGGGCCTCAGTACCCCAGACACCCCAGGGGGGTGGTGGGTGGGCTCAGGCCCTGGAAGAGCTCAAAAAGGATTTTGAAAAGCAAGTTAGACAGGTGGAGGAAAAACTGGGAAGACAAATGTCAGAGATGCAACAAAAGTATGAAAAACAGGTCAATACCTTGGTAAAGGAGACCCAAAAAAATGCTGAGGAAATTAACACCTTGAAAAATAGGCTCACCCAATTGGCAAAGGAGGTTCAAAAAGCCAATGAGGAGAAGAATGCTTTCAAAAGCAGAATGAGCCAAATGGAAAAAGAGGCTCAAAAGCTCACTGAATTTAATAGCTCTCTCAAAATTAGAATGGAACAGATGGAGTCTAATGACTATATGAGAAACCAAGAAATCACCAAACAAAACCAAAAGAACGAAAAAATGGAAGAGAATGTGAAATATCTCATGGGAAAAACAACTGACCTGGAAAATAGATCCAGGAGAGACAATTTAAAAATTATGGGACTACCTGAAAGTCATGATCCAAAAAAGAGCCTAGACATCATCTTCCATGAAATTATCAAGGAAAACTGCCCTGACATTCTAGAACCAGAGGGCAAAATAAATATTGAAAGAATCCATCGTTCACCACCTGAAAGAGATCCAAAAAGAGAAACTCCTAGGAACATTGTGGCCAAATTCCAGAACTCCCAGCTCAAGGAGAAAATATTGCAAGCAGCTAGAAAGAAACAATTCCAGTATTGTGGAAATAAAATCAGGATAACTCAAGATCTAGCAGCTTCTACATTAAGGGATCGAAGGGTGTGGAATAGGATATTCCAGAAGGCAAAGGAACTAGGACTCAAACCAAGAATCACCTACCCAGCTAAACTGAGTATAATACTCCAAGGGAAAATATGGTCTTTCAATGAAACAGAGGACTTTCAATCATTCTTGATGAAAAAACCAGAGCTGAAAAGAAAATTTGACTTTCAAACACAAGAATGAGAAGAAGCATGAAAAAGTAAACAGCAAAGAGAAGTCTTAAGGGACTTACCATGAGTGAACTGTTTACATTCCTACATGGAAAGACAATATTTGTAACTCTTAAAACTTTTCAGTATCTGGGTAGTTGGTGGGACCACACATACACATGTACACGCATGCACACACATACACACATGCACACACATACAGAGATAGAGAGCACAGATTGATCTGAATAGGATGGGACCATACCTTAAAAGAAACTAGGGTAAATGGTGAGAGAGAAATGTAGGGGGAGGGAAAGGGAAGGGGGGTAACTATATGTCATTTAAGAGGCAGGTAGTTTTTCTTAGTGGAGGGAAAAAGAGGAGAGCTGAGAAAAAAAAAAAATAACCAAGAAGTTTACCCTCATCACATTTGACTAAACGAAGGAGTGAAATGCACACTCATTTTGGTATGAAAACCTATCTTACAGTATAAGAAAGTGGGGGAGAAAGAGGTATTGCAAGGGGGGGGATGATGGAAGGGAGGGCAAAGGGAGGAGGGAGCAATTTGAAGTCAACACTTGGGGAGGGACAGGTTCAAAAGACAGAAGAGAAACAATGAGGGGCAGTTTAGGAGGGATGGTAATCCAGTTAGTCTTACACAACACGACTATCAGGGAGGTCATTGGCAAAACTACACAGATATGGCCTATATTGAAGTGCCTGCTGTCCCAAAGGGAATGGGTGGGGAGGGAGGGATGAGAAGAATTTGGAACTCAAAGTTTTAGGAACAAATGTTTAGTATTGTTGTTGCAACTAGGAAAGAAGACATACAGTTAAGGAGGAATAGAAAGTCATCTGGCCCTACAGGAGAAAAGAGAAGATGGAGACAAGAGAAGGGAGAGATGACAGAAGAGAGGGCAGATTGGAGATAGGGAAAATTAGATTGCTTGGGGTATTGGGGTGGGGGGAGGGGATAAAAGGGGAGAAAATTTGGAACCCAAAAATTTGTGAAAATGAATGTAAAAAATTTAAATAAATAAATTAATTAAAAAAAAAAAAAAAGAATGAGACATACATTACAGAACTGAAAAGGGGGAAGATGAGTTTACAGCCCATATAATATCCTCAAAATGCCAACCAACTTTCCTGACAAACTTTTCCAGATCTCTCTATCAAAAAACTTTGAAAAGAGACAATACAATTTCTGTTGTGGACATAGCTACTTATTTCTGAAACGAAGAAACAATGGAAGCAATTTTAGTCATATTTCTTTATATTTTAAGAGAGGGAGGAGAGAGAAAGAGAGAGAGAGAGATTGAGAGAAGGGGAAGGAAGAAAGAAGGAGAGAAGGAATATGATTCTTTTATCAAACATTTTATCAAAAAACAAGACACCTTTTAAAGATGCATTTTAATTATATCTTTTTTAGTTAAAAAATACTTCATATTACCCTCCCTGCTTCTCCCCCACCACAGCACTTCCCTTCATCTTTGGGAAAGCAGGGGAAAATAGAATAACAATGTCCTGGTAACAAATATGCACACTCAAGCAAAACAAAGAGCTAAAATGTAAAAACAAAACAAAACTACACACAATTATAGAATTGTAGGGAAATTCCTATTGTATAGCTTTATGAATGTCATATATTTAAAAATAGTATAATGATGGGAAAATAATCAATTTTTATAGACACAATTTCTAAAAGCTGAATTGCTTTATTGGATATAAATACATTTCCATATAAGTGCAAAAGGTTATCACTTACATTCTGTATTTTGAGGAGTGCTCATACGATGTTCCATGCAATTACTTTGAACTTTCATTTCTCTAATTTTGTATACCATGTTATTTTTGTTTGCAGGTAATTTATAAATTTACCCTTTACTCCTCTGACATGGTGTCTTCATAGTTCATTGAATTTAACTCCCATGGTCTCTAAACCCATTAAAATGTAGCAACATACTAGGGTGGTCATGCTTTAGCCCTCACAGTCACTTGAAACAGATTCATTTCTAAATTCCAGAACTCTGAAGTTTCTCTAATCATAGTAC